>JAQPPZ010003356.1:16037500-16637500 GCA_028583015.1 Wollemia nobilis | reverse complement strand
ACTTCAAGTGCCTCTGGTTCAGTTTTCCCTGGCTATTTATATACTGTAAGGCCTGATGATCAGTATATAACACAAACTCTTTTGGCAGCAAATAATGTCTCCACTTCTTCAGGGCCTGAACTATAGCATAGAATTCTTGGTCATACACTGAATACTTCTTCCTGGCCTCATTGAGTTTTTCACTGAAGTAAGCAACAGGCTTGCCTTCTTGACTTAGCACAGCTCCTATGGCACTGCCACTGGCATCACAGTCCACCTGAAATACCTTGTTAAAATCTGGAAGTGCTAAAATAGGTTGCTCAGTGACCTTCTTCTTCAACATATCAAAGCTCTTGTCTGCTCCTAAGGTCCACTTAAAGTCTTTCCTATCCCCTCTCATTGTTTTCGTAAGGGGTGCACAAATACTGCTGAAATTTTTGATGAATTTCCTGTAAAAACTGGCTGGACCATGAAATGATCTCACTTCAAAAGTGCTTCTTGGAGTAGGCCATTCAATGATAGCCCTCACCTTTTCTGGGTCCATTTTTAGACCTTCAACTGAGATGACAAATCCCAGGTATACCAACTCCTTCTTCACAAAATTGCACTTCTTCAAGTTGATCAACAACTGTTCTTCCCTCAGCTTCTCAAAAACCCTCCTGATATGCATCAGGTGCTCTTCCAGGGTTCTATTGAATATCAAAATGTCATCCAAATAGACAATAATAGACTTGCCTAAAAACTCCTTCAGCACTTCATTCATCAACCGCATGAACGTGCTTGGTGCATTGGTTAGCCCAAATGGCATGACCAACCACTCATACAAACCTTCTCTGGTTTTGAAAGCAGTTTTCCACTCATCTCCTTCTCTGATCCGGATCTGATGGTAGCCACTCTTCAGGTCAATCTTGGTGAAGTACTTGGCTCCACTCAAATAGTCCATAATATCATCCATCCTTGGTATGGAAATCTGTATTTTATGGTGATCTTGTTGATAGCTCAAGAGTCTATACACATCCTCCACTCCCCATCCTTCTTTGGTGCTAGTACTGCAGGTACCGCACATGGACTCAAGCTTTCTCGAATCAGTCCCTTTTTCAACAACTCATGGACTTGCCTGCTCAGCTCCTCACTTTCCATCGGAGTCATTCTGTGGGCTGCCTTGTTGGGTAAACTAGATCCAGGTACCAAATCAATATGGTGACTGATCTTCCTCATCGGTGGTAAACCCTCAGGCACATTATCTGATATGATGTCTGGAAATTCTTCTAACAGGTGTTCGGCCTCTGCTGGAACATCTATATACTGTTCTTTCTTAACAGTAGGGATTAATGCATAACACATTGAATCCCTCTTCAGACCATCCAAAAATTGTCTTCCATCCACCAGGTAGATTCTGGCACTATTGCACACTTTCTCATCCACTTCCTTCAGTGGCTTCAATTTGTGACGTACTCCATCCTTCGTTAGAGAGTACGTATTTGCATGCCCATCATGCACTGCACGTCTGTCAAATTGCCATGGTCTTCCCAACAACAAATGGCAAGCATCCATCGACAATACATCACATAGGACCTCATCTTGATAATTCCCAATGTGAAATTTGACCAAGCACTGTTCACTGACAAGTGCTCTGTGGTCTTTCTGCAACCACGCAATCCGATATGGATGCGGGTGCTTCCTCTTCCCCAATTTCAACTTAGTAACCATCTCTTCTAAAACTAAGTTGTCTGTGCTACCATTATCAATGATAACATTGCAGACCTTCCCCGCACATTTGCACCTCGTGCGAAACAGGCTCTTCCTCTGTTCTGGTTCTTTTTCCTCATTCAACAGTGTTCTTCTCATCATCAACACTTCTCCTCCTTTTGCCTCTTCAGAGTGTTCTGACTCTGCACCTTCATCTACCATAGCAGCTCTGGCATGACCCTCAGGTCTCTTGTCCGTCCTTTCTTGGTGTTGAGGACACTCGTATGACCGGTGTCCCTCTTCTCCACACTGGAAATAGGTTCCATGGAATACCCCTCTTCCATACCCACGTCCAGGTCTACCTCTTCCTCTCTGGTAGTCATTGTTCTGATCACGCGGGCGGTAGGTATTCTCCTTTTTTTGTTCCTAGGGTTTGCTTGTTTCCCCAGTCTTCTTCTGGTCTCGATAATTTCCTCCATCGGTTCTTCCACCATGATCCCTTCCTCTCTGGTTGCCTTCGAATCTTCTGTTCAGTTTCTCTTCTACCTTCAAGGCCAACTGGTATGCATCTTCTATGGTGGCTATTCTGATCAAGCTGAGTTCTTCCTGAATGTTCATTCTCAACCCGTTGATGTATCTGGCTACTTTCTCCTTATTAGCCCCTGAATGGCCAGTTCTGATGGAGATCTTGTAGAATTCTTCTATGTATTCTTGGACAGACTTGCCTGACTATCTCAAACTTTGCATCCTCCTCAACAGATCCAACTCGTAATCTATGGGAATAAACTGTCTCTTTAGTTTCTCCACCATTCGGTCCCATCTGGTTATCTTTTCTTTTCCATTTTTATTTCTTTTGAGTTGTACTCCTTTCCACCATAAGCTAGCATGGCCTTTCAATTTTG
This sequence comes from Wollemia nobilis, assembly GCA_028583015.1. Taxonomy (NCBI): domain Eukaryota; kingdom Viridiplantae; phylum Streptophyta; class Pinopsida; order Araucariales; family Araucariaceae; genus Wollemia; species Wollemia nobilis. The sequence goes on along the minus strand of JAQPPZ010003356.1, from coordinate 16,634,930 downwards.
CTTTTGCAAATTTTATCCGGTCTGGATCTGCAACCTCCTCATACTCAAAGTATTCCTCCATATCGTTGATCCAATCAATCAACTCTTCTGGGTTGAGATTCCCAGAATACGTAGAGACATCAAACTTCGGCCTCTTCCCGGCCTGAGATAGGGCTTTAAGCAATCTAGCTTCAGAAGGATCCAATGTTTCTTCATCATCTGATGGGTCATCAGTTACCCAGGCTTCATCGTCACTATTGTCTTCTCCTTTTGGCTCGACCCCTCTTCGCAACTCCTCTTGCAGGGCTTGCACTTGCCTCTGCAATGCTCTAAAATCTTCGTTCGACACCATATTTTTCCCATGACCATGGTTCTTTCTTGGAGGCATTCTGCTCACTACTTTCACAAAGCTCTTCCACAGATCCTGGTGCAAGCTGCCTCACGTTCGGCGCTCTGCTTACACGCTCAGAATCTTCTAGCTCTGATACCACTTGATAGCGGGCCAAAATTACAGAGAAGAAAAATAGTTTTTATTTTATTCAAATGCAGCAGAGAATTACTGTTACAACAGTGTATTACAGTCACAGCAGAATATTACATAAGTCGCAGAAGAGTTGCGCCTTTACAAAATTTCTCCATTCTCGAAATAAAAAAAAAATTATCGTTCTAGCCATCCCTTGTGCATGCCTTTGCTCTCCTTTTTAAAGGTTCTCAGGTGACGCTCCATTTCCAGTTGGTGGCCCTTCGTTTCCTCTTCTAGAACCTTTCGTTTTGCCTCCCCGTGTCGCTTCGTCGTCCAGATATTCGACACGTCTCCCTTTTTGACTCTTCATCTTTGGCTCGTCTTTCGGTGCGAAAATACGACATGTCACGATATCATGACATTTTGGCTTCCCTGCGCTCCTTCTCCCTTTCGGTCATGATATCGTGACATGTCACGATATCGTGACGTTTTCTCTTCATCTCTGCCTTCCTCGCCTTCGGGTCGCGATATCGCGACATGTCATGATATCGCGACGTTTTCCTCCACCGTTGCCTTTCTCGCCTTCGGGTCATGATATCGCGATGTTTTCCTCCATCGCTACCTTTCTTGACTTCAAGTCACGATATTGTGACATGTCGTGATATTGTGATAATTGCCTTCGAATGTCCCCTGCTTTCCCGCTCTAGTCATGATTTCGCAATAGTCACGATTTCCCTCTGCTGCCTTCGAATATCCCTCTGCTACCTCCTTGTCATGATTTTGCGACAGTCACAATTTTGCAACATGTCGTGAAATCATGACATCTCCATTGGCATCTTCCCACGGCTTCTTTCTTGTCACAATTTTGTGACATGTCATGATTTTGTGACATGTCGCAAAATCGCAATGATTCCAATAGTGACCTCTCTTCGGCTGCCTCTGTCACAATTTCACGATGGTCACAATTTTGCGACACATCACGAAATCGTGATGATTTCAATAGTGACTTCCTTCGGCTACTCTCCATCATGATTTTGCGATGATCATGATTTCATGACACGTCACAAAAGTGCGACCTTTCTAATGGCACTTCTTTCTCTTGTTGACTGTCACGATTTTGCGATTCGATGGCATTTTTCTCTCTCCTGCTGACTGTCACAATTTCGTGACATGTCACGAAATCACGACAATTTTTGCTCTGCACTTTCTCTCCCCCATTTTTGTTGATGCAAGATTGCGCTGCTGCCACCAGATGCTCCTACATCATCATCACTATAGAAACATTGATGCTCTTGAGAGAAAGCAAGAATATTAATTAGATGAGCGTCCAGAAAGTAGGTCACTCAAGAGAGGATGATCCCAAGAATAATGATGATGAAGACTACATCCCAGAATGACATGGCACACTCGACCCTTGTTGGTTTGTCCATTTTTGTATCTTTTATTCCTTTTGTGCCTATGAGCCATAACTGGTATGTATCTCATTGTTTCAATCTTGTGGCCACAAATTTTAGCCCCTTTTGGCTTGTACCATATTTATTTGAACCTTCATGAGATCCTCTCTACGGATTGTAAAAAGGTTTTGGGTACCTTTCAAAACCTGTTATCAATAAAACAAAAACAAAACATTGAATGTAGATGGTAGATCTTAACATATTATTATAAAAAGCACATTATCACTCTTAATTTTACCTAATGATTGAAGTGAGGCTTGTAATTCTATAATTTTCCTTAAAAAACCTTCATACTTTTTATCACTCTTTATATTCAAACAATGTCATTGACTCTATAAGTGTAGAATATGATTCTAATTTTTAGATCTACACACCCTATTATGTTTATCCGATGCATCTTTGAATATTATTGCATCATGAATGTACATTTGAATCTCATTGGATACATCAAATATTATGATCATATGGTATTCTTACTTTGGTTTGTTAAACTTACTTTATTTGGTTAGCGTTAGTAGTATAATATTTATAAATGGTAAAGGGTAAAGTAGTTTTTAACATCTATGAGGCCATAGGACATATGAGATAGATATTTTTTACCCGATATATGGTTAACCCCAACCATACTTTGGTTATCAAAGCATGGTTTACAACCCTAATCGCCATAGGATTTGAACCTTATACCTCTATTCAAAGTTCTAAAGTCTCCATCATTAGGCTACTAAGACCACATCCCATAGATCTCTAAATTCAAGGTTAAATTTTAACTTCATTTTCCATGCAAAATAGTTGTATCCTTTGAACAACTATGATTCAAGAAAAACATATTTGGAGTATTCATAGTCAATTTTTAACTTCAAAAAACTAGAAAATATTATGTTTTTTGAATTGTTTTGAAAAGATATATTTAATGAATATAAATACCCTTATAATTGTAAAAATGTAATGACACTTCAATTGAAAAAAAAAAATATTAAACCATGCAAAATTTTTATGGTCCTAAGTCGTTTAAAATCTATCATAACACTTGAATTCAAATCTCCTTCTTAATATAAATTAAAAATTTACTTTTTTATAGTCCCATGGTGCATGTGGGATAAAACAAACAACACATATCCAAAAATTTAAGGATGTATAACACTCTCCACACCTTTGAATTCAACCAGATCACTATTAAACTATGCACTTTAAACTTTATAATTATACAATTCCAATACATGTAGTATAAATTAATTCATTTATGCTCCAAACAAATGGTACTCTCTAAATAGATGGCGTCACATTTTTAAAAGTAAAATGTAAAACTATTTAAAACATTTATCCTTTAAGATATAACAATGCTCATATTATTCACTTTAAGTTTTAGATTCATCAATCATAACTATTGACTCAAGATCCATTGGTGCATAGTCTAGGGATATTAGGTTTTTAGCATGGCATTAGGTTTCTATCATCTAATTTTGCCCTCATGGCCATGTTTTTAAAACAAATTAGGAACATATTACTAAAAACATCCTTAGACATTAATATTTAGGAAAATTATACACCACTCCAAAATCTTCTCAATGTTATATATATGCAGATGTTTTATGTCAAATATGAATTCCTTGTATCAATAAGATGACCCAATGTTAAAAAAATATCATATACCATTCAAAAAAGAATATTGTGCACCATGTCATCTCAAAAAATACCTAGGATGATACCATGATGATGTTTTGCCACTCTCTTAGGAATATTTATCATTGTATACTATATCTTAGTAATATCTAGAGCCCCCTTCAATCAGAAAATCAATATTTTACAATAGATCTCTATATTGTCAAAATTCTAATTCAATAAGGACATCAATATTTTGTAATATATTTTAGCAATATATTGAGTTCCTTTAAATAGGTTTATCATTTAATTTTATAACATATCTCAAAATAGTCATTTAATTTCCAATGTTATTTTTATTAACATTTAGATAGATAAATCATGACATTAGATGCAATTGAGTTGGGATGTCTTAGTCTCATATTCACACTTTTCTTTGGATAAACCATATCATATCTTCTCAATATGACCCACTACATATCACTATATATCTTGCAATAATAGATGGGTTTTTCTATTTAGACCTCCACATTGGACGTCCTAAAATAACTTCATTTTAGCCCTTAGGAATATTTTTACAACCCTCTATAATTTTTATCCTTCATGCTTGTATGGTCTTCTTCACTTCAAACACTCCAAATAAATCTTCACTATGGTAAAAAACTTTAATTTTTGGTTGTCTGTTGGGATGCTCTAGATGGCTCATTCAATCTCTCATATTGATGACCTATCTCTATTTAAACAACGCTTTCAACAACATATGCAGATAATTTCATATTGAATGATTCAAATTTGTGACATCTCCACTTTGGTTAAACATATCATTAAATAGATATTTAACTCTCACTTATTATGTCCTATGTAATTCCATGTTATGAACTACATAGCATGCATTCAACACTCTTGTATGTACTCTCCTTCCATATTGCCAATTCATATCCTAGAAAAATCTTCCATGATTCTCAACATTTAAATTTTTGGATGAGTCACATTATATTTACACAATATTTAACTCATGCACTTTGACTTATACATGATACTTGCCTCTGGATATCTAGTGTAAATTAGACATTCTACTTTATTTTTGGATGATGCTCACCACTAATATTTAGTATGCACTCTAAAATAATGAGTGATAGATGAACTCTTGATGATTTTTATTAATACTATATGGCCTTTGGCACTTTCTTTGTGAACCTCTCAACTAGACAACTTTGCTTCTCCTTTTAAAATAAATCAAACTAGATATTATCTTCACTTTAGAGTAAAATATGGATCCTTTCTTAGTTGTGAAACATCACTTATTTTCCACAAATGCATGATCAAATCCTTCATCTCTAAATAACCTCACTTATAATAACATTAATAATAAAGAATATTAAAAAATATAGATATCATTCTTTCCACTATTATGAACATGATGTTGTCGAGTCCTCTTCACTCATGATAATAAACCCTAGTGATCATGAAAAATTAAAAAAAAATCTTGGATTATCAAGTAATATTATTCTATAAATAATTAATGATTTACTTCAATATTTTTCTCAATAGCCATGATCTTACCTCTAAAATAGCAAGGCTCTAATACCAAATGATGAACATAGGTTGGTTGTAATAAATACTACATCAATATGATAAGTATTTTTATATATAATTAACATGAGAGATCTCTAATTGTAACAAACTTATGGCTACATAGAATAGTTTATAAATATTTTTTAATAAGGTAGGGAAAATTTCAATTGTACACAACCAATTTAAAAAATGGTATCCATATTATGTAAAGGAAAATTATCATTGGGTCGGTCTCAATTAGTGTCCTTGAAGTTGTTAAAAACATGTGTATTTTATTTCTTCTTCAATATGGGTATAATGTTGGATATCAATATAGAATAATCTATTATTTAATTAATCCAACTCAACAATATTTTTTTATTTATCTCCTTAATAAGAAGGGCAATTTTAGGCTTCATGTCATAAGATTGGTAGTTAATTGGCCTAATCCCTAGCTTAGTCACCAATTTTTATACTATAAATAAAATATCTATATAGTAAATTCAAAATAATTCCAAACAAAGACATACCTAAACACTTTAAAAAGTTTATGATATAATATTCTTTTCAATAATAATAATAAAATTTTAACTTTAATTATTTAAGGATATTAAGTGAAATTAATATCAATGTCAATACTATCATACAGTTAAATAATTAAAGTTAAATAATTACATAATATTCATTTTCTTTTAATACATAAAATGTATCCAAATATAATAGCCTAATATCTTGGAAGAAGGTGGATATGATAGTATTCAAATGTGAATCTAGGTTTTCCCAAGAATTATGTTATAGATAGTATTATCTCAACAAATAGAACCTTTATTGCTTGATTCTTTGACCCTAAAACTAATGGGTAGGTTGATAAATTATGCACAAGTACTTGAGATATTATTATAACCATAAGTGGAAATGGATATTAGGCAATAATTATTCTTAATGTATCTAAGTTATTAGATGGAAAAAAATAAAGTATATTATTTTATTCACTATTATCAATTAGATATATATTAGCAAGATTTGTAATATACATTAAATAATGGTATAGATAGCATTATCTATTTTTTAATCAACTTTTAATATTTTAAGAAATCACAAAAATCAAAGAATGTGTAGACATGGAAATTTGACCCACCTAAATGATTCATTTTCCTAGAACCCTTGATTAGTCCCTCAAAATTTTCAAAATACAAGTTTGGGCCTCTCTTCTCCCTACCTTTTCATTTTCCTCTATTTTTTTTGAAATCTTGGTCACCCAATACGTGGTGTAATTTTGGATAGTTAGGATTTTCTCTTAGAGAAGTTAATTTTTGGGTTGACCCCTAGGACGTCGACCCTCCCCTAGGTTTGTCTTTTCATATTCCCATGATTTTGCCCTCCAAACCTCTTATAAATAGAGGGTTTAGATCCTCTTTTATCCTAGAAGTGCTAGAAGTTCTAGAAGAGAAGTGTTAAGTGATTCGAAGTGTTTTTTCAAGAGAAGTGATTTTTGGCTTTGATGAATTCTCCTGGCAAGATCAAGTGTTCTTTTGTTTCTTTACCTTTTGGTTTTCTATTCTTGATGGAAAAGTGTTGGAGCCTTTAGGAGTCTATCATTTCATGGAGGTATTCATACTTTTGTCTATTATTTTGCTACCACCAAGTTTCTTCTTGCATTTTACTATTCCTAGATAATTAATTTTTTATTTTTATGTCTCATTTTGTATTAACAGATCGTTCTTGTGATTCTTCTATAATATAACATCTCATCCATATAGGGCACAATTTTGGTAGATCCAAAGTTCTGATAACCCCTTATAGGGCATGCTTTTAGATTCATCATTTTTGGGGGTAAAGTTTCACTCCCAAACCCTTAGTTTGTGTTTGCATGCTTCATCTAGGTTATAATATTGTTGTTTACATTCTATTTTTTGCAATGTTCTATTTCATTGCATCTTTGCTTATCCATTTATAAAAAGGTCAACAATCACTTTTTTTTATGAATGGTCAGCTAAAAGGACCAATGGGGCTTTACTTCTATGCCTTCAAGCTCAATCACACAATGAACTAAGTAGACCCCCAAACACTAATTAAATATTCTAGGGTTTTTTGGAGCTGTTTTGCAGGTTGTGAAGCTATTGGATATATCTGGATGCAAAAACAAATTTAAGTTCAATCACCAATTTAGGTAAGTGCCATAAAAAAACTTATTAGGTAGTTTGGTATTTGTTTTCTATCCATATTCATTCTAGATCTAAATCATAAATAAAATAAAAATATCTTATTAATTTCTAGGCATTCAAAAGATAAAAACATATAGTTTGCATTCTAGGATTAACTTTGTTTGTGCATTCTCTTAAACCCTTGTTAAAAAGTAAAAATATTTATTTTATTGCAAGTTAGGGTTTATTCATCATTAAAAATCAATAATCATCCTAGGGTTAGCTTATTATATTTTACATCATTGTTTGTCCCGCATTGTTCTTTAATTTTTCATAGCTTAGATTTTAGAAAAGCTAAACATAGGTGTTTGTTCAATATACACATTAGACATCTCATCCTCAAACTTGGAGTGAGTCCTTAAATTATTCCTTGTGAACCCTTTTATCCCCATGCCCTTGAGTGTAGAGAATATAACACACCCTCATGGTCACCTTGACTCCCAACGAATCCAAATAAGAATCATACGTCATAAGGCAATTTCCCCTTTCCACATATTTGGTGAGCCCAATGTGAAAGCATGTCTTTAGTGACCAAATTAAGAAACCTTTTCCTTTTTTTCTTTTAAATTTTTTAATCAAGACCATTAGAATTAGAAAATATTAAAAACATCGTAAGAATATTTTTGGTGTGTTTTCACTAGTTTTTTGGAGCCTTCTTTTCTCCTCTATTCTTTCTCTTTCTCCTAATGACTCCCAACCTTAGGAGTAAACAAAGGCTTTTAGAATGTGGTGATATTATTCAATAATATGATCAAATTGATAGGGAGAACCCCAATATAGAAGAAGAATTACATATATAAATTGGTAATGACCTTGATTCTATTGAGGGGTCTAATGGACACCTCGCCTTTAAATCATATGATCATATTTGGATTTTCATGAAACATCATAGGGATGTTTTGGTTATGACTATGGATGAAGAAGCCCAACTTGAAGGGGTTGGGACATCTCATCATAAAACCATTTCTCCTTATAATTTTCACACCAATCCTTTTTTTGAATCTTCACATCATATTAATCCTTTTCATAAACCAACTTATGCTACTACTACAACCACCAACATTGGAATAATTCTATAAGTTCCTCCAACTAGTAGTGCATCTCAATATTATGCTAAATTTCCTCCTCATTTTGCTCATCTCAACATTCATGTTTATATTCCACTAAATATTAGTTATCCTACATAGAAATACCAAATATCATAACCCATGTTATAATAGTGTTAATACCTCCAACATTGGCCAAGTTCCCTTTCAAAAACCTACCTTTAACCCTCCTTTAGGGAGCCTAGGGGCATTGCACAATAACAATCTTGATGTGAAAATTTTGATAAATATGGTGAAGCAATTGGTTTCAAGAGTGTATATGATTCAACCTCTAAGTTTCACCTACAACTACAAAGAAATGTGCAATCATCCCTTAGACCCTGTTGTCACCACTAGGCCTTACCCTAAGCATTTTCCAATGCCAAATTTACCTATTTATAAGGGGAAAAAGGACCCAATTGAACATTTAACGATGTTTAGGATAGCATGTCATGATATTATATATGATGATATGTTGTTACTAAAAATATTCCCTAAGAGCCTTGGTTTTATAGCATTGGAATGGTATTATCAACTACCTCACCATTCTTTAAGAAAGTTTGAAGAAATATCAAAATTGTTTCCTCAACAATTTAGATCTTATGTTAAGAAAATGTGACTATGAAATATGTTTATATGTTAAAGCAGGAAAAATATGAAAGTTTTTCAAAATTCTTGTCTCATTGGAGAAGTCTAGTTGAACGATTAAGATACACCTTACCTCCTTGAGACATGCTAGAGATCTTTATCAAAAATCTACAAGATCAAATATCATATGAATTGCTATTAATGACCATCACCTCTTTTGACCAAGCAATATATTTGGCAACAAGGGTATAGCAAGTCCTTATTCGAAGAGGTCAAACTAAACCAAAGAAATAAGAAGATAGGACCATAAAAACCTATAATAAGAACAAGCATGTAGTTGGTGATGGGGTCATGGATAGTAGACCTATTAATAGTGTTGCTAACACCTTGCAAAATATGATGCTTAGAAAATATCAAAAACCCCCACCAAGGAATTTTACAAAAATCAACCAAACTATTTCATTAGTTCTAAAATGGATCTTGGAAGATAACATTATTGGGTTACCTCCCATAAGGTAGCCTGATACCACAACTGATTGGTATAATCCTGGTCAACATTGTGAATATCATAGAGTGGCAAGGTACATGAAAAATTCATGTAAGAGATTGAAACATATGGTTTAGGACATAATTGATGTAGGTCACCTTGTTATAGAGGGTTATCAACCTAATCCTCCAACAAACAATCAACCTTCTACTCAACAGGAACACACAACTAATCAATACATGGGGATCTTCCAAGATAGGGTTATGCATAAGGGGTTGGCCCTAAAATGTATTTATAAAAATGGGGTGAATTAGTTTCAAAATCCAAAATTATTTATAATTTCAAGGTGAAAAGGTCCCCTATTATTAAGGGTAATATTGGATATTTTTACTTTAAATAGTAAATTTTTTTATAAAATTAGGGTGAATCTACCTAGAAAATATTTTACACCCAAAACTTTTGGGCTAATAGGCCTCATTCAAGGGTCCCCAATATTAGACAATTTCAATTTAAAAAAAATAAAATATTCATTAATTAATGATTATTAGCCCCTATGCATAACCCTATTCCAAGATCTCCTACCTAAGCATGGGCAATAGGCAATCAAGTGTCATATCATAATGTGCCACCTTCCTATAATAATATGGTTGGTATGATAGTAGCAACTACAATACAACAAGCTCAAGCTCAATCAAGTCAACAATCTTAGTAGGAGACAAGTTCTACATCCAACCAACCTTATAAACCACCATTAGTTTTGAAGAGCACCAAAAAATGGAGCTTAAGAATAGAAAGCCCACCCTTAGTGTTGAAACCAAAACCTAAAGTCTCCTTAGATATTCAACAATAATTAGCTAGTATCCCAGCCAATATTTTCCTCTTAGAGATTTTGCAAACTTCTCTTATTCATAGAGAAGCCTTGTTGAAGCTTCTAAGACAACAATATATCCCTCAAGACATTTCCCCTAGAACTATAGTTGTTGTTGTGGGCTCCCTTTGGATTCACCATATCACATTTTATAATGAGGATATTCCTTCCTCATACTTTTGAGAGATTATCTCCTCTACATTACTATATATATTGGAGAAATGATTATCAAGTGAATTTTGATAGATAATGGTTCCTCCCTCAATCTATGCTCAAAAATTTTGTATTATAAGAGGAGGATTTAATTAAATCTTTTGTCATCATAAAAGCTTTCAAAAATGAGTTCCAATAGGCTTGTGACATAATATACCTCCCCTTAGAGTCGGACCTAAGATATTAGATACCTTTTTTTATGTGGTACCTTGTCCCACATCTTTTAATATCCTTCTTGGATGCCCTTGGATTCATGTGATAAGGGTTGCCCCTTCTACTCTTCATCAATGTGTGAAGTTTGAATTCAAGGATCAACTTATCACCATTCTAGGTAACCCTCATTCATTTTAATATTATTTTATGGTTGATCTAGCTCAATCTAATGTCAATTTATGTATATCAGTATCTTCATCTCACATCACCAAGCAACTTGAAAATTTGAAAATAAGTGAGGAACCTCTAATCAATGTTTCATCACAAGATTAGGTCAATCCTTTCTTTAAGAACCTCTTCTTGATTTAGCCAAGCTTTCACCTTCACCAAGGACTATGGGTTTACCTCATAATAAGGGTGAAGTGGTACACATTGGCATGTGTACCTTTATCTTCCTAGGTGTGACCCTAAAATAAAATATCCATGATAGCAACCCTCTCTCTGTAGAGTGTTATTTTACCCATTGTTACTTATCCAATGATTACCTACTTCCCAAGCAAATATTATCTAGTATGGTATATATAGGTAAAGGTTTGGGACCATAATAGAAAGGTATTCAAGAGCCTTTGGAAGTTTAGCTTTGGCCTAGGATATGTGGCATAGGATATATACCTAATAAAAACCAACCTTTACCATTTTATGATGATGATCACCTCATTACTTATGTTGTATAATTGGATAAATGCTTGGAGTGGAGTGATGAGGATGAAGGACCGCATTATTCATGTAGCACCCTAAAATTGGCACAGTAAAATCTTAATAATTACATTTACTCTAGTAAATAATTCAAATTCAAATTTTAACCTCCCAAACCACCCGTTAACCGTTGTGTAATCCATTTCCCCCTTTCCCACACCATTTTTAGAGGTTGTTTTGACCGTTTGATGATATCGTCTGGGCTAGGACGTCCAGACGATCTTGTCCCAAAACTAATTTTGCACAATTAGCTTCTGTTCCAATGGGTCTCTAATCCGGGCAAAAGTGTGTCTATGCCATTAGAGACCCTCCCCCATTGGAGATCTCCCAAATAGGGATGATCCCCAACCTCCTAACCTCCCTCCTAATCCTATTTAATCCTAAGTCCTTCCCTTAGCACCCCCCTGGCTGATAATCCCTATAACTTAACTTCACACATGTTAAAACACCCTAAATTGATATTTGTAGTAGTTCTATTCCAATTTTTGTTGCAGGTACCTTAGTGTTTTTCAGTCGAGCAAGCTTACATCGTCGCGGACGATCCTATTCAGATCGGAGGCGATCCTGTCGAATCAGAGACGATTTCATACCAATGCGAGATGATCTCGACTGCAGTCAACATTGAGGCAATCAGTGCCTAAAGTTTGCATTTCTTCATCTTTCAATCTGCTATTTTGTGTTGTAATTAGCTAGTTTATTCAGTATTTTATGCTATTCTGCATTTTGGAGTTCACCCATATAGCTTTAAATGCATAATTAAGTCATAATTATTATGAAATTAGTATAATGCATGCATGTTTTTGCTTATAAGTTTTAGTTTGATAGTGCTACTATCATTTTACATTGTTTCCCTATGTTAGCATTGTTGCACTTTCTGTGTTTTGCACCTATTTCTCTGTTTGCAGGTTTCTGACGAATTCGTCAGATCTCAGATGATCTTTTCTGATCTCAGATGATCTTGTCAAATCAGAGGCGATCTTGACTGCTTCAAGAATCAGAATCTTCATTAGACATCCGGATCAGGTATTTTCTTTTAACATTCCTTAATTTCTCTATTTTCTGTCTTAATTCTATTTTTTGTATTCATTTAATCTGCATCTTCATATAGAATAGCTTAGACGCATTTTTGCCAAACCTAGGATTTGAATGCTTAAGGCTAAAACGAACACATAAAACACATTCCCAACCTAGGTGTGGAAACTCCCATTAAATGTTTCCTGGTGAACCCACCATCCATCGAAAAATCACCATAATACACCTCCCTCGAGAGGCGGGACCTTCGCAAGGCCTCTTAGTCTAAGGTACCACGCCATCCTTTTCACATCCCCCTTTTGGGCATGGATCCTATAGCCTGAAGGTAAGGGTGTGAAAAATTTGGAGCGATACATTTTTGTGAACCCGACGTGAATGCATTTTAAACCTTTTGAAAACAAAACAAAAAAAAATAAAACAACTAAAACATAGATGCATTTCAAATCATTTAAAATTAATAAGTTGCATATTAGATGGTAGCTCCTAAGAAAATATTAGCAGTTACTATAAATTTTGAAAACCAATTGGCAGCCATAGAAATCAATTCTGTGCTTAGTGTGCCTGAAATAGATAGAAATCAACTCTTGTGGGACGAACTTGATAGAAGACTTAGTGTCATTTCATCTAGGTCAACAAAACTTAAACAAATCAAGAGGCTTGTCCTAGATAGAATCCTGGATACTCATCAACTTGTTTTTTATAATGAACTTCAGAGAGCCTGCCATAGATGGTTAGCTTATAGGAGAGCTCTTGTATCTTCAGAATTGTTCACCTTCGAGGAATACCTCGAGAACGCAACCATTGTACACCAGTTCCTAGGTCATGTAGAAGACCAAGAGGTTGTTCTTATGGATAGGGAAATATGGAATAGAGTTCCTCGAGATGTGTTATATCAAGAGTATTGCCACGAGCTTTACTTCTATCAACCAACATCTGAGACAGATAATATCACTATAGCTCTTTTCATTAAATTTTTGAAGGAAAAATTTCAATTTGAAGAAGAACACTTCATGACTCCTAAAGAACTCGAGCCCATTAATGATATTTATAAATTGTTTATAGAAAACTAGATCATTACTTTCAGTATTATTTCTTGCATTTATTGTGTTGTTTGTCATCTTTACAATATTATTTCAAAAACAACTAAAAACTAAAAAACATAGCAAAAACCAAAACATTTCATTTTAAATATTGTAGTAGGTATATAATTAATATATACCTCTTAAGCTTGTTGCATATATATATATATATATATATATTTGCTGAAATCTAAAATTAAGCACAATGCCAAAACTTAGGAATGGTAAACAAACTGAAGGAGAAGAAGAAGATTGGTTACAAGATAAAACTAGAGACCCAAATGTCCTTCCTAAAGATCCAATTTCGGAAGGAGAAACTCTAGATCAACTAGAATATGACCTAGGTGAAGACAATGAACAAGAAGAAAGTGTTAAAGAGGATGGACCCTCATCCCCTAGAGTAGCTCCAAATGGAACTATTGCTTTTGACAACGTAGATCATTTTCAGAAATTTCTCAATGATAACATTGACGCTCTTAATGTGGCAGTTCGTATTGATAAAGGGCAAATTAGTGACACTCAAGCAGCCATGGAACATATGTTTGATGTGTGCACTAATCCCTTGTCTTTCATTGATCAAGAAAGTGATAAGGCTGGACCATCCAATACAGATATGGTCACTATGATTCAAAACATGTCAAAACAACAGGTTACCCAACCTCCTAAGGAACCTGTTATTCAACCTAAAATCATTCCCACACAAAAAAAAACTTCCTTCACTACTTTACTTCGCCAAACTATTGATCAATATGCTTCAAGTAAACAAAAACCTAAAACGAAGCCAAACACCAATTTTCAACAATCTGGAATACATCATAATACAACTTCAAAATTCCTTCATAACACCTTTCCTACCAATAATTTACACAATAGCAACATAGCATCTAATCTTCATGTCCCTCCATCATATGCTCACAAATCCCATATCAATGCCCTACCGAACCAATATGGTGGGCAAACCAGTAATCTGGAAGCCATGGTGAAATAGTTAGCTTCACGTATGGACCAGATAGATCCTTATCGTCCCTCGTATAATTATCGAGAGATATGTAGTCAACCTTTGGATCCCATAGTTGTAGCTCAACCATACCCTAAGCATTTTCCCATGCCTATCTTGCCTATATATAAAGGAACCGAAGATCCCATAGAGCATCTTCGCATGTTTAGGATAGCATGTCATGATATATCACATGATGACTTGCTATTACTAAAAATGTTCCCAAAAAGTTTAGGTGGAATGGCATTAGAGTGGTACTATCAATTGCCCACTCATTCTTTGAGAAATTTTGAAGAAACAGCTGAATCATTTGTCCATCAATTTAGTGCCTACATCGAGAGGCATGTAACCATTAAATATTTATACAACTTAAAACAAGACAAGGATGAATGTTTTGCCGATTTCTTAGCTAGATGGAGGCAATTGATAGGAAAAATGCACTTTGTGCTACCTTATAGGGAAATGTTGGACATTTTTATCAATAATTTGCAAGAACAAATATCTTATGAGCTATCAATCGCTACTTTAACTACCTTCGATCAGGCTATAGATTTAGCTCGAAGAGTAGAAGATGCCCTCATTAGGAGAGGCCAACTTAGGAAGAAGGATGATGAGAAAACATCCAAAAATCAATATAAAAACAAACAAGTTGTTGGTGATGGAGTCACTGACAACAAAAATGTTGCTAATATCAATGCAACAAAAACAACAAAAAAATTTATATTGAAACCTCTTGATAAGCCTCCTCGAGAATTTACTAGATTGAATCAACCATTATCAACTATTTTACCTCAATTACTCGAAAGAGGTTTGATCCAATTACCGACTATCCGGGAACCTGATCCAACTATACCCGGATACAAAGCTGACTTACACTGTGATTTCCATAGAGGACCTGGACACTCTACCAATGCTTGTAAAAGGTTGAAACATAAAATACAGGATCTGATTGATAATAATGAAATGGAGGTGCAAGCCTTCCAACCTAAACAAAATGCTCCTAATAACGCTCAAAATACTGTTACCCAAAATCAAAATCAAAATGCTAATCAATCATTAGACATATTTCAACACCCTTTACCAAGACATGGTAAAGAGGTGGCCAACCAAATCGAACATCATAATGTTCCCCCTCCTACCCGATATGTAGGAACCATTAGTGGACATTTACTTAATCCTGATCCTCAAATATTTGACACAACCTTATCCTTGGTTATGACCAGGCCCTTACATAATATTCCAACTTCTGATTCTAGTGATATAGAATCAGATACTGAAAGTGAACTAGACATCACTTCAAACCAATCGAATAGTTCTAAAAATGAATCAGATCCTATTCAACCCATCACAGATGCTATGGTTCTAGAAGAACCATTTCCTAGAAGAGTTACTACTCGACCTTCTTCTAATAAATTCCTCCCTGATGAACAAGCCATCAACGCTCAATCGAGACCAGTTCAACATCCTCAATATAACATTGTAGGTACCATTGGAGTCGTTACCCGACAACAGGCTCAAAATTCTCAACAAGAACCAAATCAGAATGATGGATCAGTTCCATTTGTTTTGAAAAATCCCAATAAAGGGAATCATGCTTCCCATGTTCAACCTAAACCCCCTTACAATATTAATGAGCAATTATCCAATACTACAGCCAAAATTTCCCTTTTGGATTTATTAAGATCTTCTCCCACCCATAGGGATGAGTTGATGCTTACATTAAGCCAAATGATGGTACCTCAAAACATTCAACCTGAAGCTATGGCCAATACTATCATCACTCGAGAAGTTGATTGTATTGACTTCCAGGATAAATATATCCCACAACATAGTTTACATAAGGATAATCCCTTATACATTACGGCTCTAATTGGAGATGTAGTTGTCAAACGAGTTCTGATTGATAATGGCTCATCTCTAAACATTTGCACTTTTGACTTCTACCAAATATTTGGCTTTAGAAGTGATGAAATGAAGAAAACTGACATGATTATCAAAGCTTTTAATGACGAAACACAAGAAACGTGTGGAGTTATTACCATCCCATTGCAAGTTGGTCCTAGAACTCTAGATACCACTATGTTTATTGTACATTGCCCCGCATCGTACAATATACTCTTGGGTCATCCTTGGATCAATGCAATGCGGACGGTCCCATCAACTTTACACCAATGTGTTAAATTCGAATTTAAAAATCAGTTGGTCACTATCCATGGTGACCCTAGACCCTTTGATATGTGTGCTTTGGTAGAACCCGTTGGAGTGCAATTTTGCCCCGCTCTGTCATCCACACATCCTAACTCTTATTTTTCATCTAAAACTGTGAAACACACACCCATAGCTTCACCTATTTCCCCTCCATTAATTTCATCCTCCTATATAGATCAACAATCTTCTAAACAAATCACTCTAGAACCTCAAAAAGATCTTCAATCTACAACCAATCCTTCATGTTCTATCCCTATAATTTCAAAACCTATAGACCCATCTATTAACACTTCCACATTATCAACATCTATCATACCTTCCACATCTAAAGATATAGGGAATGATCCTTCTACATCTTATGCTCTTTCTGATGAACTTTTACCAGATTTATCCACAACCTTAATATCAGAAAAAACAAATGCTTTCATGCAAGATTCAATTCTTTTAAATAACTTGCCGCCATCTCCTCGTACTTTGGGCCTCCCACAACCTATGGGAAGTACTTACCAAGTCGTGAGTTGTGCCTTCATTTATAAAGGATATGACTGGGGAAGAATCCCTCGGAATATCAAAACTCATCATGAGGGATACGCTCGGTGTTATTTTACCAATGAATATATTAAAGCTAAACCCATAATGCTTAAAATGGGATATAAAGGGAAAGGCTTGGGACCTTTCCAAAATGGCATGAAAGAACCTTTCAAGGTAGAACCATGGCCTGCCCGTTGTGGTGTGGGCCTATTTCCTAGTAAGGGTCAACCCTTTCCTTTTGAAGATGATGATCACCTCATATGTTATCAAGATTATTTGGATAGGCATGATGATTTGCCTCTAAAAAATCAGCCATTTACATGTAACATGCTATCCATAGCTTACCCTAAAATGATTTTTGACTCCGATGAAGAGTTGGAAGGAGATATCTTCCATGATGTCTCCATTGAAGAGATGTTACACAATGGATTTTATTTTGATGGTTCTATACCAACTATAGCCCAGCTTGAGACCACTAATCCTCAAGATGAATTATCCAAATTAACCTTACAAGAATTACAAGAATTGGGCGTCTCACCCGCCCCACCTAATTTTGAAAGAGATCTACACATGGAGGTAGAAAACGTCATTAAAATTAACATTGGAACTGAGGATAATCCTCACATAATCAATATTGGATCAGAATTAAGTCAAGAAAAACAAGAACAATACATTGCATTCCTTAAAGAGTATGAAGATGTCTTCGCTTGGACATATGAAGATATGCCAAGTCTAGACCCTTCTGTAGTCATGCATCATCTAGTGGTCCATCCGGATGCTAAACCTCGTTAAACAAAAACTTAGAAAAATGCATCCCAAAGTGGCTCTGCTAGTCAAAGGGGAGTTAGAAAAACTCCTGAATGTTGTCTTTATACAAGCTATTGATTATGTTGAATGGATCTCAAATGTAGTTCCAGTTACCAAAAAAGAAGCTACCAAAGTTAGGGTTTGCACAGATTTTAGAGATATTAATGTTGCATGCCCTAAAGATGACTTTCCTCTTCCAAACATGGATCAAATCATTGACTTTACTGCTGAGAGTGGGATGATGTCCTTAATGGATGGATTCTCTGGTTATAATCAGATCAGGATAGCTCCTGAGGATCAGGCTAAAACAGCCTTTATTACCCCCTAGGGTACCTTTTGTTGGAAAGTGATGCCATTTGGCTTAAAGAACGCAGGTGCAACCTATCAACGAGCTATGACTTATATTTTTCATGATATGATGCATGATATCCTACATGATTATGTAGATGATATTATAGCTCGCTCTATTAATGAAGATAATCATTTAGATGATTTGAGAAAAGTTTTTAATCGATTACGAGAATATCTTATTCGATTAAATCCAACAAAATGCATATTCAGAGTTAAGTCCGATAAACTATTAGGGGTTTTAGTTTCTTTACGTGGTATCAAAATTGACCCTCTCAAGATTGTGGCTATCACTGATATGCCCGCACCTACTAATATATCTGAGTTACGAAGTTTACAAGGTAAGCTTCAAGCCATCCGTCGCTTCATCGATAAGCTGGTGGACAAAACCGGTCCCTTTCTTAAACTCCTTAAGAAGGATGTCCCTTTTAATTGGGATGACGAATGTAGAGAATCTTTTGAACTTCTCAAACAATACCTCCTTAATCCACCTGTGCTTTCACCGCCTAAACCTGATCGCCCATTCCTCCTGTATATTTCAGCTTTAGATTCTACCTTAGGGGCTATGTTAGCTCAACTTGATGATGAAAAGAGAGAACGGGCTAATTATTATATTAGCCGAACCTTCATCAGTTATGAAACCCGCTATACAACATTAGAAAAATTATGTCTAGCAGTCGTTTTTGCTATGCAAAAATTATGACACTATATGCTTAGTCAGAAAACTTATGTCATTGCCAAATATGATCCCTTGAGGTATCTCATGAGTCGACCTTATTTATCGGGTCGCACAGCCAAGTGGGTTCTTGCTCTAAGCGAGTTTGATCTCACATTCATAGGACAGAAGTCTGTTAAGGGTCAAATCATAGCAGATCAATTAGTTGTTGCACCCTTAGAGTCTACCCATCCCCTCATCATTGAGTTTCCAGATGAATGCCTTCAATTAGAGGCAGACCATACCGAACAATGGTCCTTATACTTTGATGGAGCCCGATGCATGAGTGGGGCTAGTGCGGGTATTATTTTAATATCCCCACAAAAACATCTTATTCCTCTGTCCTTCAAATTGACATTTGCTTGCACCAACAATACCGTTGAATATGAAGCTCTAATCCTTGGGTTACGAGCTGCCTTGGCACTAAAAATTAAACATCTGTTAGTTTTTGGTGATTCTCAACTGGTTATAAACCAAATTAATGAAGTTTATCAGACCGGAGATGATAAATTGTGCCCATATAAAGCCTATGTTTTACAACTAATGTCTCTATTTGATCAAGTTACCTTGGAAGCTATTCCTCGAACTTGCAACCGTGCAGCTGATGCTATGGCCGCAGTTGCATCTCTCCTGCCCTTGGAGTTAGATGACGAATATGCCACTATCATTATTCGTCGACTCCAGGAACCCGCTTCAAATAAGTCATGCTTAGAACCTTTGGATGTGTTTCTAATCAATGAAACTACTCCTGAACCTTGGTATACGGACATATTTGATTTTCTCCAAAATGGGACTTTCCTCGCCAATTCTAATAGAAACCAACGTCGGTTATTACGTAGACGAGCAAGTCGATTTGTAATAATTGGCAATACTTTATATAGGAGATCTTTTGAAGGTATCCTATTAAGATGTTTGAATTTAGAAGAATCCAAATCAGCCTTGAGTGAAGCCCACGATGGATCTTGTGGAGGACACTTCAGTGGTAGTGTCATTGCTAAAAAGCTCCTTAGGATAGGCTACTTTTGGCCTACCATGGAAAAGGATGCACATGATTATGTGTGCCATTGCGACAAGTGCCAGAAACATGCTGACCTTGTCCATGCACCTGCACAAGAGCTGCATGCTATTTCATCTCCTTGGCCCTTTTCAAAATGGGGTTTAGATATTATTGGCAAAATCAATCTTGTGTCATCTGATGGACACAAATTCATCATAACCACCATCGAGTATTTCATGAAGTGGGTTGAAGCTATGCCTTTAGCTTCTTGCACTGGCACACAAGTCTCTAAATTTATTTTTAATCAAATCATTTGTAGGTTCGAAATTCTTGCAAATCTCATCTCCGACAATGGAACTTGTTTCAAAAATAAAGATGTTAAAAAATTATGCCAAAAATATAAGATTCAACATCGCTGGTCCACTCCCTATTATCCTCAGGGTAATGGTCAAGGTAAGCATCTAACAAAACCTTAATCAAAATCCTCAAAATATTGGTCAATAAAACTAGCCGTGACTGGCACATTCAATTATATCCAGCCTTGTGGGCCTATCGAACTAGTGTTCGAACCCCCACTGGAACTTCACCTTTTGTTTTGGTGTATGGTGTTGAAGCCGTTTTTCCATTTGAATTAGAAGTTCCTTCTTTGGCTCTACTACTTCAAGATACCGAAGTAGGAGATGAATATCGAGTCGGCAGACTCGACCAGCTGGAACTCCTAGATGAAAAATGCATCAATGCTTTGGAGCATCTCCGTGCCTACCAAAACAAGCTTAAAAGATCATATGCTAAAAAAGTTCGTCATCGATCCTTTGAGATCGGCGACCTTGTTTTAAAAGAAAATAAAAAAAATACAAATGCAACTAAGGACCTTAAAGGTAAGTTTGAGCCCAATTGGCTTGGACCATACATTATCACTGCTAAATTTGAATCAGGAGCATACAAATTATCTACCTTAGATGGTAAAGAACTTAAAGAACCCATGAATATTTTGCATCTTAAACGTTACTATGTATAAATTTGGTCATTTCATCCTTGTATATATTTGTTTAAAATATTTCAAAATCACTATTTTGTATTTCTTTCAATTTATAAATTCAAAAACACCAAAAACATTCATAATCATCAAAATTTTCAAAACTATTTGTTATATTTATTTATGGCACTTGTTAATTCTTTCAAAAAAATATAAAAATCAAAACAACAATATTCTTGACTCTTTTGAAACCAAAACAATATAAAGAAGAAAGAGAGAGTCAACATTCTCAAAACTTCTCAAAATAGTATTTATATATATTTTCTTACAAATGTTGCAGTTATATGTTTCAAATTATTTTGGATAAATTAGCATTTATTTGGAATCCCTCACTTTCACACTCACAAAATAAATATCTTGATTTTATCTGGCATGATTACTAATCTCTCTTATATCAAAGTCCACAAAATTCAATTAAATAAAGTTTGAGCATAGAGAATTGATCTTGTTATTTACTTAAACCAAGCACATCTTTTCACAATAAAATGATTATATTTGTAATTTCCATGCTTTGCTACATAGTAGAAGTGGTTTCTTGAGCGAAAAGTTTCCCTTGCTATCCTATCATGCACATGGTCTAGAATCTTTGAGAATTGGCAAAAGGACAAGCTCACCCCTACCCAAAATAAAAATCCCTTGCTCTACAGCTAATCTGAGCAAGTATCCCTAGTATAGAACAAAAAGCAAAGTTCAAGAAAAAGAGAAAAAGAAAAAAATGTTATTTTATATCATTACAACAATATTTCAAGCATTATCTCAATTATCAAGCAAAAATACAAAAATAAAAAGAAAAGAAAAAGCAAAAGAAAGCAAAAAGCAAGAAAGCAATAAAATCCCTTTCCCTACCCTTTTGAAAAGAAAAGAAGGGTTGATGAGCTTGAATCCCTGGAATTCTCAATTATTCGAAAATTGTGAGGTAAGCCCCATAACAAGTGGTTTGTGCCCAACCTGCTTGGCCTTGGGTAACTCCTAGCATGGCGATATGTCCGTCACATTAGCGACCTTCTTTTGTACAGACCTATGTCTGCTTATGGATTAGCTAGCTCTTGATAATCCGACTTACATAGTAGTCTAGTATGGTTATATGCATCTACATCATGGTTAATGAACACTTATTTGGTTTATTCAAATCACTTGTATCATAGTACCTTGCTCAAACTGGTAAATGAACATAGCAATTGCACACACATTTTATATTTGAGAGATTTTGTGTATCATTATGATAAATCAAGATTGGAAATGAATTCACATATGCACATGGGATTCCTTATAAATCTAAATTTTGTCTTTAAGATACTTTGAAATATTTTTTGCAAAATTGTTTGGAATAATTCATTTTCTTCTTTCAAGTACAGTTGTTTAGACAACTATATACATAATAGAAAAAAATCAAAATTTCTTTCAAACCATACAATCAAAACACACATATATATATATATATATATATATATATATATATATATATATATATATATATTATTATTGACTTTCGCGACGATGGTATAGTTCCAAAACCAAAATTGGAATTTTATGCCTAGCGCAAGTCCTTATCTTCATATTTTCTGTTTATTAAAAATCAATCATGCAATAAAACAATCTATTTTCTTCTTTGATTTTTGCGATGATGGTATAAGTCTATACCTACATATTCTATGCCTAGCGCAAACCATTGTAACAATTTTTATTCCCCATTTATTTAAAATCATGAAAACCATATGACTTAAATCATTCTGTTATACAATTATGCTTTACAAACAAACAAACACATTTTCATTATTTCATGTCATTATGTCAACCTTCAATTTTGCAATGATGGTATAATTCCTAGGGAATTATCCAAAAAATTTATCACACTTAGGAATTTATGCCTAGCAAAAACCATTTTAACATTATTTCATGCATACTATTTTTATGAAAATCTGAAAACAAACCATCATCATCATCATTTGCACCATTGCACCAAAGTCTTAAGACAGTCTCTTAAGCACTCTTTTACTTTTTAACAATATTTCTATATTGGGATTAGCTTGACAACCGAGTGAGCGGCGACTCCATGAAATGGTCTATAATAGCGACAATGTCCTTTGAAATTATTGTTAGAAGTCTCTTTTTATCTTTTATCACATTACATCACAAACAACCAATTTGTTACATCAGATTATTTTCATTTAAATTTTATAAGCATGACATTCAAACCATAATATTCCCAATGACATAATTACATGAATCCTCAATCCAATCAGCAAATAATTCAAACATTAAAGCATCATACAAAATACATAACACAAGTCATATGATCAAAAATATCTCATCTCATATATATATCACAAATATATGTACATCATATCAAAACCTGGATTGGTATGCCACAATATATATCTTGGCATACTCAATCCCCTCAATCAAATGTCCTCTGTGTAGTGTCTCGAGAACCCCTCGAGCTCTCAGCCTCATCTCCTCCCCCACCCTGAGGTGGACGAGGTGGCCCCATCATAGTATGAGTGGTACTGCGAGTCCTAGTCGTCGATCGAGAAGAAGTCCTCGATGACCCAATCCTGATAGGGTCAGCAATGCCGACTAGCAGTTGTACCCTCTGACCCTCTGGCACCATCTGGAAGTAGATGCCCTGGTAGAACGCGGTCTGAGCAATCGATCGTGCCAGCTCCTGTGTGCTCGCTCCTCCACCCCATGCTTTGAGGCATGCAATCTCATCTCTAAGCTGTGTCACCTCAGCTTGATGGCGTGCAGCCTCGTCCTACAATGTCTGCACCTATGCTTGGAGACGAACTGTCTTCGCTCGAAGAGTCACTGTCTCGCTGCTCTCCCCAGTGTCAACACCCTTGCCCTTATCGGGTGATGGTGGCCTCTCTCTCTATGGAGAAGGGGGTCTCTCCTCCCTCCTCTCCCACTGCCATGGCCTCTCCTGTGCCTGTGGCCTCCTCTGCTCTCTCCCACTATGACCCTGGGCCGCCTCCATAGCCACCTAGCACCGCCTCCCTATCCGATGCACAACTGCATGTATCGGACCCTGAGCCCTCATCATTCGAGGAGGGTGGATGCCTACGTACCAGGCATCATAGCCATCGGCTACCCCTGCATCATCCCCATCCACCGGCTGAATGGGGGCATCGTCTGAGTCCTAACTCCAAAAGCGCTGCATGTCTGGAGCCCCGCTCACTATGGTGTTATCTTGGACAGTCCGAGAAAACTCGTAATCCTTGAGAGATGGGATCCCCTGCTATAGACCGAACTATCACAAAACTCGGTCGTAGCGATGGAGCTCCACCTCTCCCCTCTCCATCCGCAACCAACAAACTCACCTGACGCGAGCTAACTCTTGTCCATCCTCGGCCCACCCTAGGTGCTCTCGCCATGGCCTCCAGGTGATCTGGTCCAGGACAAGGTCATCTAGTAGTCTCCGGGACATCGGTAGGTCAATCTGCCGCTGTGACCCTCTTCGGAGCCACCAGTAGAAAACTTGGGGCCTCTCCCCATCAATCCCTATCAAAGGAAGCCCTACCGGCCTTCGCACTACAATGTGCTCCCAACACCAAACCTATAGGAGCGATGTCATAACTAGACATCGGTCGCCCTTGTACATGACCCCATGCAGGATCCTGTACAACCGGCATAGCACAAAGCTGCCCCAAGAGAATCTGTAACCATGGTCTCGCATATCACAGATCACATCTGCTAGCATCCATGGTACCCTACACCCGCTCTGGTGGCACAGCAGAAGTCCACCTACCACTCCAACCAAAACTTGTGTGAGTCTCGATGCCCCAGGCATCTGATGCAGTGCCTCGATGTTCACTCCGCCCTTCTCCAGGGTGAAGCTCGGGTCACCACACAACCGCCCCATAGCATGGCCCTGATTGGCCGTAGGAGTGATCAACCGTCCTTGTATGGGGATTCTTAGAATCCTCCATACATCCTCCAAAGTGGGAGTCATCTCCCCTATGGGTAGCCAAAAATAGGAAGAACCCGGATACCACCTCTCTGCTAGGGCTATCAGTAGCCCCATGTCTGTAGACACTTGTGGCATTTCTGCCACATGCTGTAAGCCGGCCTGTGCCAGCTGATCCCGCTCTGCCTGTGTTAGAGTGGCCAAGTCATCTCTCAAACCTCCATATTTCCATTCTCTGCTCTTTAGCAAACCTCTCTGCAACATAAACAACAACACAACAAAAAATCATTAATAACAATCATTAATAACAACTCAAGTGATTAATAATGCAAGTTAAAATAAGTTCAATTTCATTAACTGATGATATCGTCCCCAATTTGAGCACAATCGTCTCCGATTTTGCAAGCCGAAATCGTCCCTAATTTGATGAAATCGTCCCCCTTTCATCGATTTCGCCCTTAGACGAAATCGGTGAACTTGAGACGATTTCGTCGAAATCGGGATGATTTCGTCCCGACGACGTCGACGGCCCAAAAACGGTCGTGATGCTCAAAAATTCATTTAAAATTCACCTAATAAAGCATGTAAATTCAAACTTAAAGCATTCTAAGCTAAGTCTAGACTCTTACCCGTAGCCCGCATCGGACCTCTGTCGATCTGTGCGTTGTCTCCACCATTTTTGCTTGCAGAGCTCTAAAAACCAGAAAAATGAACAGTAAAAATGAATTAGGGTTTTACCCTATTTTTCTTAATTTTATTCAAAACACAATTAAAAACATTTTTTTTCAAATTTTGCTTTTCCGCGTTTTTACCTCAAACGTTCGATTTGGGTAAAAACACGGAGGGGGCACCATAGTAATCTGTCGTACGATTCAACCAAGAATCGTCACCTAAAAATGGGAATAATTTTTTGCTTTCTCGTAGATCGAGAAGAACTCATCTTTAACGCATTTTCTTCGAAAAATTTGCTAAAGAGGGGGCAAAATGTAGCACCCTAAAATTGGCGCAGTGAAATCTTAATAATTACATTTACCCTAGTAAATAATTCAAATTCAAATTTTAACCTCCCAAACCGCCCGTTAACCATCGTGTAATCCATTTCCCCCTTTCCCATGCCATTTTTAGAGGTTGTTTTGACCGTTTGACGATATCGTCGCCGATCAAACGATATCGCCTCAGATCTGATGATTTCATTTGGGCTAGGACGTCCAGACGATCTTGTCCCAAAATTGATTTTGCATAATTAGCTTCTATTCCAACGGGTCTCTAATCCGGGTAGAAGCGTGTCTACGCCGTTAGAGACCCTCCCCCATTGGAGATCTCCCAAATAGGGATGATCTCCAACCTCCTAACCTCCCTCCTAAGCCTATTTAATCCTAAGCCCTTCCCTTAGCACCCCCTGGCTGATAATCCCTGTAACTTAACTTCACACACGTTAAAACACCCTAAATTGATATTTGCAGTAGTTCTATTCCAATTTTTGTTGTAGGTACCTTAGTGTTTTTCAGTCGAAGCAAGCTTACATCATTGGGGACGATCCTGTTCAGATCGGAGGCGATCCTGTCGAATCAGAGACGATTTCGTACCAATGCGAGACGATCTCGACTGTAGTCAACATTGAGGCAATCAGTGCCTAAAGTTTGCATTTCTTCATCTTTCAATCTGTTGTTTTGTGTTGTAATTAGCTAGTTTATTCAGTATTTTATGCTATTCTGCATTTTGGAGTTCACCCATATAGCTTTAAATGCATAATTAAGTCATAATTATTATGAAATCAGTATAATGCATGCATGTTTCTACTTATAAGTTTCAGTTTGATAGTGCTACTATCATTTTACATTGTTTCCCTATGTTAGCATTGCTGCACTTTCTGTGTTTTGCACCTATTTCTCTATTTGCAGGTTTCTGATGAATTCGTCTGATGAATTCGTCAGATCTCAGACGATCTTGTCTGATCTCAAACGATCTTGTCAAATCAGAGGAGATCCTGACTTCTTCAAGAATCAGAATCTTCATCAGACATCCGAATCAGGTATTTTCTTTTAACATTCCTTAATTTCTCTATTTTTTGTCTTAATTTTGTTTTTTGTATTCATTTAATCTGCATCTTCATATAGAATAGCTTAGATGCATTTTGGCCAAACCTAGGATTTGAATGCTTAAGGCTAAAACGAACACATAAAACACATTCCCAACCTAGGCATGGAAACTGCCATTAAATGTTTCCTGGTGAACCCACCATCCGTCGAAAAATCACCATAATACACCTCCCTTGAGAGGCGGGACCTTCGCAAGGCCTCTCAGTCCGAGGTACCATGCCATCCTTTTCACATCCCCCTTCCGGGCATGGATCCTATAGCCTGAAGGTAAGGGTGTGAAAAATTTGGAGCGATACAATTCCACTAAAATTCTATTCTATAATGTGGTAACTTTGATGCATCCTAGGTTAGTTGTGACCCCAGGGAAGTATGTTTAAGGGGATACTCTTTGTGATATGGATCATCAGGATGTCCTCTAAAATAGCTTCTTATTTGATGGGTCAGTTCTTTGTGTTGCACATATCGAGTCTTCTATTTCTCTAGGGGATTATGTCCCTATGTCTCATAAAGATCTTGAGAAAATAGGAGTTTTTCATCCTTTTATTAATAAGGATGGCATAGTTAGAGTTTACAATGACTTTCATCTAGTGTTTCCTAAAGAATATGCTATGGATGATCCTCTTTGTGACATGGGTCATGAATACATCCTCCATAATATTTTTTTATTTTATGGGTTAGTCCCTTGTACTACCATCCTTATCATTAATATAGGAGGCACAATCAGAATTTGTGTTGACTATCATTTAGATAATTTTAACCAATTGGACCTGCTGGATGAAAAACACATTCATGCCTTGGAGCATATTTGAGT
Organism: Wollemia nobilis; assembly: GCA_028583015.1. Classification (NCBI taxonomy): domain Eukaryota; kingdom Viridiplantae; phylum Streptophyta; class Pinopsida; order Araucariales; family Araucariaceae; genus Wollemia; species Wollemia nobilis. Next base: position 16,606,960 of record JAQPPZ010003356.1, on the reverse strand, counting down.
CTATCAGAATAGGCTCAAGAGATATTATTCCAAGAGAGTTTGCAATCATTCTTTTGAGGTTGGGTACCTTGTCCTCAAGGAAAACCAAATTAACACCAATGCTTGTTTAGATATGAAAGGTAATTTTTAGCCCAATTGGTTAGGTCCCTTTGTAATAACGGCCAAGTTTAACTTAGGATCCTATCATTTAGCTTCTTTAGATGGTGAAGAACTTAAATAACCAATGAACATAATGCACCTAGAAATATATTATGCATGATTTTGCATCATCACTCTTAATCTTACATTTTGGTTCGCTTGCTCATATTGATGATTGCTTGTCATATTTTGCATGAATTGCCTAACATTCTATTCCACTTACATTTTTCCTTATCATTTCTTGATCATATTTGCATGAATTCTTGATCATATAGTTTGGGGATTTTGTGAGGATGGCAAGTGATGAATCCTAGTTAGTTTCTAGCTCACATGCATTGCACTCATACTAGGGCTCTGATGCCTATCAAATCCTCAACCTAGGGCCCATTTCCATGCATTTCCATCATTGCATTTACTCATATCTCCTCTTCTTATCCTTTTTGTTGGAATATATTACATCATTTGGTTCTTTACTAATGTACCTTCATGGGTACATATTTAGGTTAGGATTATATTAGAATATAAATAGTTTATTAGATTTATTTAATAAATGCACAAGTGTTAGAATGTGAAATTATATAAATGTGCATGTAGTCTACATGTACATGATTCTTAGGGTTGAGTGAGAGGTAAGGAATCTATATTTATATATGAAGATCTCATTGACAGTGATTGTGAGTAGTTTTGAGTAGTGGAAAAGTGAGAGTAGTAGTAGTCACAATGTAGCTCCATTTTGCTATCATGGAGGAGTTGCAAACTCCATGAGAGGAGCATTGTAATTTTTGTGAGATTTCTTATATAAATACAGAGCATTGTATCAAGTTTTCTATCATATTTTCATGCATGTTAAGTTGTCATTATCATAGTTATTTCATTGCATGCTTATTTTAATACTTGTGAATGCATTTCCTTTATGTTTAAGGCTCCAAAAGATAATAGTGGTATCAGATCCACAATGGATCAAATGAAAGCCAAAAGTGATCACCATTACTATTGTTGAATATTTACAAATCGGATCAACCATAGTGTGTCGCTGCATGTAAATAACATCACAGTAAATTTTTGATAGAAGTAGCTCTAGATAGAAGAATAGAAAATAGAGAAAGCCACATGATAGATTTGGCTAGAGTTTTTCCACAAGAGTTGTAATGCTTGTGAAGACTAGAACTCAGCATTGTATCCACTAGATTGGCAATCCAACTAGTGAAGATTTTTTTCATAGAGTCATACGAATTTTTATTATCTCTTATATTTCATTGCAAGAGAGAAAAATAAGTTTTTAGGAGAACCATTGGGTTACTATCATCTAAGTTTTTCTTGTTGTAAAATGTAGCCATGGAATTTTGACTCACCTCAAAATTCCTAGTCTTCCTAACAACATATCTCCCCTCCTCAACAATGTATCTTCCCTTCCTTAGCCATATACCTAATTTTTCATGTCCATTAAAACATATTCCTATATTTTTTCCATTTTTTAGAAAATTTGAACAATTGAAAAATAGTTAGTGGATCATTTGGATTTACCTCCAATCTGGGCAAACCCAGATTTTTAGCAAATTTGAAACCATTCGAATTCACCTAAATTGGAAAATTTGCTAATTTCCTCTAACAACCCCCACCCATATTTGTCCTCCTAGAGATTTCTTGATCTACTTCAATTGTTAAAAGTTGCAGGCTACCTTAAAAAAAAGTAATGGTGATTTTGTAGAAGATTGAAATGGAGAGACACTTTTCACACAAATTGCTACAAATTTGATGGGAGATACTTTCATTCTATCACCATTCCAGTGATCATCTGAGACAAAAATTGGTACAATACGTTCATATGCCTTGATTTAGTATCCAGATTTATGATGCTACATCAATAGATTAAATTTTTATTTATTTTTAATAAATTTGAAAGTTTCTAAATATTTTTGAATTTGCTCTATAAGTTCCAAATTTGCATAGACATACCTAAGAGATAAATTTCTTGCCTTATGATAATCTTTACAATGTGTACTCTTAATATTGATATTCCTTGAGTACAAATATTTAGCATATATTTGTCAAACTATAGGTTTAAAACAAATTTTGGAAGACTGTTATGGTCGTCTGAATTTTCTAAAGAGTTTCTAAAATTGCTCTACAAATTTTCTAAATTTGACTATTACAGATTTCAATGAATTCATAAAAATTCAAGATATTTTTGAATTTGCTAAAACTATATGAATTCATGCAAACACATGTTGGGGTAAAATCTTATTCTCAGGTTTATCACAATATCTCATACTTTACATCTTGATCATTATAGCATTCATTACTTGTTGCATTCCATATTGTTTCATTGTTTCTTGTCAAACATATATGCTTGCACTAGATCTAGAAATCAATCATTTTACTTGTGGTTTACTAAAAGAACCAAGGGGATATGACTACCACATCACTGAGGATAAAAATTTTAGTGGCTCAAGTATATCCCTCATCACTAATCATAATTTTTAGTGTCCCATTTGTGAAATTATAGGTTTTAAACAAATTCGAAAATTTACACGGTATTTCTGAATTTGCTTTCATGGATCTGAATTCGTTCTATGTTTTTGAATTCATTGAAAAAATTGAATTTGCTTGAGATCAACCATTCGGATTAGGTAAGGTTTTGATTTATGATTCCTTTCATGTTTATTAGACTATCATATCTCAATTTTGTACTTTCCTACTTTATAAGCATCTTCATAAAATAAAATACAAAAAGAAAAGAAAATAATAGAAATGCATAATTACACATATTAGCTTGCATTAGTTTCATCGCTTGAGAAGCACAGAATATATATATACATATGCATATGATAATATAGAATTTATCTTTTACTTTCAACATCTATAAGAATCATTGCATTATAGTTAATTTTAAAAGGCTTCTTAGTTAAATTGTATGTTGTTGCTTTCATAGGAATTTGAAGTGCATATAGTTAGGTTATAGTTGCATCTAGCCAAAATCCTAGGTGTGTGTTAATCAAAGAATCCATTAAACTCTAACCCTACCTAGGCGTGGAAACCACCATAAAGTGTTTCTTGATGAACCCCACCTAATTTATCGACAAACACGAAGGAGAGCACAACTCAAATGCTTCTCATATGAGGTGTATGCACTTTATTTTCCCTCCCCTTTGAGGTATGGATCCATTAGCTTGAACGAAAAGGGTGTAAAATTTTTGGATATATATTATTTGGTGAACTCGACATGAACCACACCATCACTTTGATTTTATTGCTTTTCTTTGTTTTAAAAAAAAATAAAAAAATTACTAAAAAACCATTGTAAATTGTTTTCTTAGATTAGAAGAACATACAAAGATAATTATTTTTAATTTAATACAATTTTCTTTCACATCATTTTCCTAAAAAAAATCATATATGACGTGCTTTTCTATAGCTTTGACTGGTCTGGACATAACAAGATATACAGTGAAGACTTATGTACCTTCAAAAAAGGATTATCCTTTCACTTATGCCTAGAACAATTAAAACTATAATCAAGATTTTAAAATTTGGTTGGTCCAACAACCATCATAGCCATGTAAAAAATATCATGCATCTCTTTGAGGTGTATCACTACCCATGGTGTACTAGGTGAGTACTGGTAGAACTTGGGCTTCATCACGACTTGGAATTCATCACCAAGTATTTGTATATGGGCATCGAGGTGAAATCCTAATTGAAAAACAAGATAAATTTGGCCTACAACTTCCAAAACGATTTGAAAAGAAACCCTTAGAAGAAAAATCTTGTTTTTTTTAAGTTCTTCATCTTTTTTTTTACTTTTTCTAAGATAAAACAAATAAAAATATAAATAAATGGTGGACAATAGTGCTAGGGATTTTTAACTTATTGATATTAGGAGGCTATTTATATAACAAGAAGTAAACACCTTTACAACAGAGAACATTGGGGTGATTTGTGGCATAACCTCGATCTTGTCAAGAGTAGGTCTAATGAATTAAAAAATATTAAGAGGATTTATGTAACAAAAGCCTTAGGTGCAGATTATTACTCCCCTTAATTTGATATTAAAAGAAGTTGTGTGTGTTGGTAAACAAACAAGAGGGCTAGCATCCATTCCACAATCTACCCTTCAAAAAGCTATTTTGAAGAATCATTAATTATTCCCAAATTTCTAGAATTCCTAGAAGATAAGGAGGTAATATTTGAGAAAAAAAAATGATATCATAAGGCACCTAGAGAAGTTATCTTTTGATATTTTTACCACAAATTTTAATTCTAACCCCCTACTTCTAGAACGAATAATCTTACTCTTGTTATTTTCATTCGCCTTTTGAAAAAAAGATTTTATTTTTGAAGAAGAGTATTTTATGAAATTATAAGACTTAGAGCCTATCAACGACATCCATAAACTCTTTCAAGAAGAGTAAATCACCTAAATTTAGTATTTGAATATTTTTGTAAATATTTAGTAAGAAAAATTTTCAATTTAATTTAAAAAGACTTAGGATTAGCATCGATAAAATATGCCTAAAACCTTAAGGAATGGTAAACAAATGGAAACAAACTCCGAAGGGGGTTGGATATTAAAAATCCTAATGCCAAAACAAATATAGAAGAAAATCAAGAGGAACAAGTGGCACAAGTAGAACAAAATAAAGAAGACAAAATAGTCAACCCTTTTGACCCTAAAATGGGACCTAAAGGGGATATCTATTTTGAATATGTGCAACATTTCTACGAATTTCTAAATCATAGCTAGCCTACTCTTGCTAATACATTTGAAATAGAATATGAACATAAGAGGGATAATTTTTCAATTGAAGTAGCTTTGGAAAAATATTTTCAACTTCGCCCACAACCAGAGACATATGCGAGTGATACTTCATATAATCCTCCTCCATTACAACATGTCACCCATAATGATCATTCCTTTGGTACCACCCAAATTACACCTTCTCAAGATATTCACTCTTAAATTCAAGCATCTGTGGCACCACAACACAAACCTATTTTTTTGCCACTACAACTACTTCTACTCAAAAACAACCTTCTTCCTCCACCAACAATAATTCTTTCTTAAATTTGTAACAACTGATTTCCTCAAGCCTCTACATCTCAAAAAAATAAAAATGTTCAAATCCCTACTTCTTTTCAACCAGCCTCTCAACAAAATACATTTTCTTATAAGCCCTCTAATCCTCCTTCAAATATTATACACAAGCTACATATTATCCTTCTTATGCAAACATAGCGGCAAAAAATTAGCACAATGCACAAACACATCATATTGAAGCTATATTCAAATAATTAACTTCACAATTGGACCACATAGATCCTTATCACCATATGTATAGTTATAAGGAAATGTGTAACCAACCATTGGATCCTATTGTTGTAGCTAGACCATATACTAAACACTTCCATGGTAGTTATTCCAATTTATAAGGGGATTGAAGATCTGATCGAGCATCTTCGTATGTATAGGATAACATGTCATGATATTTCATATGATGATATGTTGTTTTTAAATATGTTCCAAAAAGCTTAGGAGGTATGGTTTTGGAATGGTATTATCAACTACCAACACACACCTTAAGAAAATTTGAAGAAACTGTAGAGTTATTTATGTATCAATTTGGTGCCTACATAAAAAGGCATGTCACAATTAAGGATTTGTACAACTTTAAATAAGGAAAAGAATAAGGTTTCATAGAATTTATACCTTGATGGAGATAACACTTGGTCAAAGTACATTTTTCTCTACCTCCATGAAAAATGCTAGAAATATTTATTCAAAACCTACAATAACAATTATCCTATGAGTTAGCCACTACCACTATAACCTCTTTTGATCAAGATATTGACTTATTAAGAAGGATAGAAGAAGCCCTTATTAGAAGAGTACAACTTAAAAGGAATGATGAAGATAAATCATCTAAAAATAAATATAAGAACAAGCATGTGGTAGGTGATGGGGTCACAGATAATAGACCTCCTACAAATGTTATTATCATAGAAACCACAAATAACTTTGTATTAAAAGCAATTCAAAAACCTCCATATTATAATTTCACAAATTTGAATCAACCTTTGACAATGATCTTGCCACAATTTGTGGAAAGAGGTTTGATAAAATTACCAGATATACGGTAACCAGACACCTCCCAGCCTTGGTATAGACTAGATCAACATTGTGATTTCCATAAAGTTGACGAACATCCAACCAACACTTCTAGAAGATTGAAATACTTGGTGCAAGACTTAATTGACAATGGAATTGTGGAAATGGAAAGTCCTCCACAAAATCCCAATCCTCCAACAAAAATGCACAAAAGCAACATGCACAAAATGCTAATCAAAATATAGGTATCTTCCAAAACCCATTACCCAATCATGGTAAAGAAGTTGTGAATAAAATAGATTATAATAAGGTGCCTCATCTGATATGTTATGTGGGAATGGTTAGTAATCACCTACCATCGCAACTCCCACAATTTGTATTTATGCCTACCCAATCCTTAGTTACAATTGAGAAGCTTTAAGGAAAAGAGTTACAATCTTCATATTTTAAATATACAAAAAGTGAATCAGAATCAAAGGTAGATATTATTTCTCTTTATTCCAATAGCTCAAAATATGAATCTCGACCCTTCATACCCATTATAGAAATGTTAGTCCTAGAGGAACCATTTTTAATAATTTTAACAACTCACCCTTCTTCACAACAACTACTTCCTATAGAACAAGCATCAACTACCAGACCACACCATGTTCAGTTTGACTCATCCAATCCATTTATTATAACATAATCACCACATAAATTAAGCAACATTGTGTTAGAAATAAAGCATATTACATTATTTGGGTCATGTAAATCTACCTTCCTTGGTACATACTTAAGACATTAGGTTACTTTAAGGGAAATTTATCTAGTTACTTTATACAATGTAATAAATACACAAGTGTCAATGTGCAAGTTGTAATATGCAAGGTGTCCACTTGTATAACTAGATATATTGTTGGCCAAAGAACCTATATTTCTATATAATGGACATAGATATATAAGTCAAAGCATCACAAGGAGGATCACAAGAAACATCAAAATCAGTGTGTGGTAGGGTAGTGGGTGAGAGCTATAAACTCAAAGCTCCTTCATGAAGCAGTAGCATATTATGGAATGCCCATTTCCTCCATAGATACTATTGTAATATTTTTACCATTTCTATTTATAGCATATTTCAGTCATCTTGTAGATCTATTTTATTTCTTCCTGCATCTTGTGATTGGCATATCCCAATGTATGTGGTATCAAAAGCTAACAATGGTATCAAAGCTATGATATATCAAGCCATAGTAGGTAGGGTTATGCATAAGGGGTTAGACTCAAAATGTACTTGTAAAAAAATGGTGAATCCTAATCAAAATCAAGGTAAATCATGGCGAATCCTAAGAAAATCAAATCAATCATCTTCACACCAAAATTTGGAGCATTTGAAACCCTAAAATATAATGTCATATTTGGGGTACATTTTCACCCATTACATCACCTTATAACTTCATAAAAATACCACCATTATATTAGCTCGAAAGGTCTTTCCAACTAGTACAAATATGCCTATGTTTGGATATATATTATGGCGAATTGACCCTAAGAAAAAATTCATCCCAAAAATGTTAGGCTAATGGGCCGACATCGAGGGTACTCATATTCACCAATTTCTAAATTTGGAAATCCTAATATTCACTCAATTTACGAATATTTTCCACTATGCATAACCTTGATAGTAGGTCTATAGGGAAACCACCATTATTATTTGATCCTAAGTTTTTTGAGAACCTGACACACCATTGGACTAGTCACTATCAAAAATTTTGAGAAGAGTCTAGATGGTAGAATTAGGGAGAGTTACAAGTGAGGACTAAAATATCAGTTTTAAAAATACTGATATTGCATAGCGCTAGAGTCTTTCCATAGATTTGAAGGAAAAACTGTGAAGACTAGGACTCAACATTTGATCCACTAGGTTGATGAATCAAGTAGTGAAGCTAAGAAATATGGAAATAGTTACCTAAAATTTTCTTTTATTATAGGGAATTAATACTCAAATTATTAGGATACCTCCTACAACAAAAATCTAGGAGACCTCAACTTCGTTACCCGAAGGTCGGAGTGCCTTTATAGTGCATAGATTAGTTGTTGCAGAGAGGAGAATACTTCAAAATAATCTCATGGAAAAGAATTGTGATGAAGTATGGAGACAAGAGATATCCATTGATAGATTGAATAACTTCACAAGAAGAAAAGTCCATAGAAGCCATATACAAAATAAAATGCCATAGAATCCTTGATCTAGAAGAAAATGCCATAGAAGCCTTGATATAGAAGAAAAGGCCATAAAAGCCTTGATCAAAAATAAAAGTCCATAGAAGCCTTGATATTGAATAACATGCCATGGAAGCCTTGATATTGAAGAATAGGCCATAATAGCCTTGATATTGTAGAATAGGCCACAAAAGCCTTGATATTGAAACATGACTTAGATACCTCTTATCCTGAAGAAGATTCTATAGGAAAGGATCTAATTTAGAAGAAGATTTTAGTACTAATATTTTTTTTGTAGGTAAAGGTGATCCAGTAAGTCAGGAAAGCTGCCTACAAGAAAGTTAGGAAGAAAATCCTCTTTAGAATAAATCTAGTACCTGAAGCAAAAGATATCAGGAGGAGATCTCATTGAAGAAATTCCAAGCTAGGAAGAAGAAGGACTAGCAGAGTCCTACTCATCCAAAAGTAGCAGAATCAAATATCCAGGAGAATATCTCAATGCCAAAACTTTTAGAATTAAAAGGTTTAAGATAATATCTCTAGGAATACCAAACGAAAATACAAGATCAAAGACCTTGACTAGATCTTGATGAGCATCCAGTAAAAGGCTAGGAGAACCTTGCTGAAGAAATACTCAAAGGAGAACTCTCTGGAGAAATCCACTACCAAGAAGAAGCCCCTAATAGTGAAGTACTTGGGACAATTATCGCAATCTAACAACAAGCCCAAGAGGAGGATAATTTTGTAAGGAGTACCAAATTTGAACAGAAGAAGAATCTAGTGAAGACCTCAAAACATTCATAATATTGAGAAGAAGATCTTGCTTGAAGTCAAAATTTGACAAGAAGACTTGAAGGTAGAATATGCTTATCAAATCTAGGAGATTTGAATATTACCTCCTACAATAAGAGGTCACTACTTCAGAGATACAAAATTCTCCAAATTTATAGTAGGAGGAGATTACAAGAGGAGATCAAAGTCACCAAATCCTAGGCTTGTGAAAGAAAGTTTGAGACCATAAAATTGGTGAAGAAGGAGTTGTTCAAAATAGTCTAAAAAGAGCTGCAATATCCTATTCAAGGTAGAAACTTGGTGTTCTTAGGAACCAAGATCTACATCCTCTATAGAAGCAAAAAAGGAGCTACAAAAGTGTTTAGAAAAAGGTAAGCAACTATCAATGCAAGTAGATTTATTAGGTGGATTACTTATCAGATTTATTAAAGAACCTTCATCCTGATTAAAGTTGCAAAAAGGATATTTGTATTATAGTCTTCAAGTGTGCAAAAATAAAGGTTATTTTTAAGGTTCATTTGCACATTAGGAGTTGATTAGATTTCAAAATTTTAATAATCTATCAACTAGCCTATTATCTACTTTCAAAAGCAAAAGAAGACTATTGCCTAATATCTTGCTTGTAAGAAATTTATAGAAAAAATATTAAAGGTTCATTTGAGATTATTTTTTATTAGTTTTAATTAATTTATTAAGTACATTTTATTTAGAGTAGATTGGAGTGATAAGGTTTAATATGTTAGTGCATTAAAAGTATAATTTGTTATATTTATTTACACGAATATTACTCTCAAAAGAAATTAATTTTATGCTTTGAAAAAAAGGCTAAAAAATATAGTCTGGATCAAGTGTCTAAAGATACTTTTAAAGAACAGAAACCTACAACCCATAGTGTCCAATAGAAGTCACCAAAATTGGTTAGTACAAGCAAAGGAAAAATAAAAAAACTAACCAAAAATAAGCTTCAAATATGAGACTTGGTGAGTCTCAAATCCGAAGCACTTAGGATTAGTGCAACTAAAAGAAAGATTTTGTTCTACAACATTTACAAGGCTTGGATTCACCATCAATCATCCAAGCAAAAGAGTAAGGAGTCTAGCCAAAGATACATCCTTAAAACCCTTATTTTGCACTCATTAATCTACTACAAAAATAAGAATTTTAGACCTGCAAAAGAGTGCAATAAAAAGGTTCTATATACATGTAAAAATTACATGGTATTGCACTTCTACAATACATCAAATGCAATGAAAGGAGTATATTTAAAGGTGCTACAATAGGTAAAATAGGTATAAGGAAAAAGGTAGCCAAAGGGCCAAAGGATCGAGCATTCTCCAACACCAAAAGGGAATTCTCTCCAAGATCAAACTTGTAGATAAAGGAAGCTATTATGTAAATGATAGCAAGCATTCAAAGGCTATTTACGTAAGCTAAATGAGCCAAAGAAAATCTATCATGAATGTTTACGTAAATCATAACAAGGAAGAAAAAGCTATCTATGTAAAATAAAAATATAGAGCACATTCAACATTCAGACGCATTAGGCTTCACCTTTATCATCGTGAATAGGGATCACAACGAAGGTATAAGCATAGAGAATGAAATTAGATGCTACATTTTGAGTAGCATCAAAAAATGGTAGCAAGAGAGATACCTCATCCTTGTCCAAATCTCCAAGGTGGCTCACGAACTACCTGTATAATAAAATATGTTGCTTGCTATTCAAGAGATTGAAGAAATCTAAGGAGGAAGACATTCAAAGGAGTTATAATCTCCTTCTTGGAGGTGTGACATAGGAAAATCCATGTAAAAATATTGAGTTCCACTTGGCACATTATTCCCTCATGGCTATCATTTCTCTAATGCTCAAGATATAAACATTGAGAGCACTCAATGCAAGAATGATATGTTACGTAGGAGTAACGATTGGTGCAACAATGTTACAATAAGAAGGGGTAGCATTACCAAGATACCAAAGTACCACTTTTCCACCAAATACTACCCATATATGCAATGTAGAGAGTGAGATGATAGCATTCATGTTCGACATCCACAGTGTGTATGAAGAGAAAGCTTAGTCTAATCAATCTATTTCTAAGTGTAGCATGGAAGAAGGATAGCATAGGAGTATTTAAGACTCCATTAAAATACCATCATATACTCTCCAAGCATCTAAGAGGAATCCTAATAGCGATACCACTCTTGTTTACTGAAACTCGTCAAGTCAAGCACCATAGAAAAGGTACATAGAAGACTATCATATTTTAGTCAAAATCAGTGCTATTCAAGGGTGAATTCAAAAGGGCTAAGGTAATAAAAATATCTTAGTTTTATTGCTTTTAAACATAGAAGATATAAGGTTATATTTTTAAGGATTATTTTTAAGGTTGAGAAAGCAAAAGAAATAGGAGATAACTTACCAAATATTAAAATATTATTTGCAAACTAACCAAGGAGATATAAGGACTTCTACTTAGGTTGAATAATTTAATACTTTGTAAATATTATTATCTTTTCTAATTTTCCAAAGTTGGGAGTCATTAGGTCTACTACTACAAATTGATTTATTGGAAATTAGAAAATTTAAAATTAGATTTCAAAAAGGGTCATTAGAAGAGGTTAATAAAAATCAAATAAAGGTTGTAAATTATAATATTTACTTGTCTCAAATCCTCTCAAATAGAGACAAAAGTTCCAAATTTTAAACGTCTTGAAATATAGAAAAAATGCTTAGTTCAATAGAAACAATAAGGACAATAAAAGTTTGTTTTAGAATTTACATAACTTTATAAAATCAACCAAGATTGAACTATATCTTGCAAAATCACTTCATATCTTGTCCAAAACATACTAGGAAGTCATAAGTCATTCTACTAAACTTGGTAATATCAGAATCTATTATTTATCAAGTTGCAAATCCATTAGAAATATATAAGCAATCTAAAAAACCTAAAAAACCTTATGAGTACTCATTCTCATTACTAGGGAGACATAAGGAAGCACACAAGAATCAAGGATTAATATAGGTTTTAACAAATCAATATTATATACTTCCATCAGAGATCATATATCCTAATAGGAATTCATAAGAAAATCCTATCTCATTTCTTCAAAATATCATACAATGAATGTGGAATTTACTTCAATAGAGACCAATTTATAAACCATGAAAATGTGTGGTAAATTGACTCTGGAGCAATTCATCATATGATAGGAATTATATAATGGTTTGACTATATTAAATATACTAATGGCTATAGACTAAGAATTACGGATAGCCAAACTTATCCTATACATGGCTATTGTAACAACCCAGGTCTACTCACCTGGTTGTCAAAAAAACACAAATTCAAAATTTTTATTTATTTTTAAACAATTGTCACAATCTGATGAATTCACACCCAAATTTGTATTAGTAATTAGGCATAATTGTTCACACTCCAGGATCTTATACCACTACAAACAGAATTGCAAGTGATCGAGACTAGCCAACTTCTCGCAAAATATTATCATTTATGAGACCCACCTTCTCCTAGCTCGTGTTTTGGGTTCTCAGCAAGGGGTTGCCCTTCTAAGGCCCATAACACTTGTTAGGGTGGAAACATATTCTCCCTATCTTGTAGCATGGAGGACATTGATATATGATGATATATTTGTCCTAATGGTCCACTGACCTTATCTACATTTTGAACAAGATTTTAAGTCCATGCTAGAGTTAACATATTATGCTTGTGTGTGTTAGTTCATATTTTCTATGAATGCTTACAGGGCCCACCAACACCTTGGATACTGGGTCTAGATATCTTAGATCAAATCTTGATTGACGATAATGCTTTCCATACCATCTATCACTAGACCTTCCAACCTCAAGGACTAGCTCTCTAGTCTTGAGTAGTCATTGGCTATTTCACAACCGAGATATGGATAATGATAATCCTCACGTACTACCTCGTACGATAACCTAGAACAACATACCATACCAACATTTATTACTCTATAGCATAGGATCCACTGAAACTTTTATTATTGCTAGTGAATAGTTATCATCGAATCACAACAACCACCACCCATGAGTTGTTGAAGTTGTCACGACCCACCTTGGAGGAACTTTATTAATATTCTATTTGAATTATGATAGCTGATTTTCAATGCTTGATGTATTTACAATATATTGGTTTTTGTTAAGAGAAAATGATGATGCATTGCATTACTTGATTGCAGAAATATGTATTCTCATAGGTGGAAGACTTACCACCAAAGATATGAGAAGGGAAATGATGACAAAGACAACTCAATAGGTAAAGCTCATATTCCTATCATCACTAGTTACCTCCCTAATGGCGGTGTTACTTGAGTATAACTCCAAAATTCCTACCACTCAAAGGAAAAATGATGATGGGGGATACTGAGCACATGCATCGAATGCTTGTATGCCTTTTGTGTGATTTATATTTGATTTTACAACTAATTTGTATGAGATTGGCATAATGGAATTTTACCTTGAAAATGCACATTAAATAATGATTCACTATTCACTATTCATTATTCACTATTTACTATTTACTATTCACTATTTACTATTCACTATTTACTATTCACTATTTACTATTTACTATTCACTATTTACTAATGGTTTGCATTTTACAAACTATTTTAGAAAATATTTTTATGCATTTGAAAAATACCATGCAATTTTGTGAAATTCTTAAAATAAGCAATTTCTAAAGTAAAAGATTTATTTTGTTGAACATGCTTATTTATTCTAGTTGACCCCATTTTAGAAGGGAATTAGGTGAATTGTTCTATTATACAAACTTGTCCAATTTTGATTGGACCAAAATAGAGAGAACATTATATTGACTTAAAGGTCCATTCCTTTCCTCCACATGGCAACTTTAGGATGGCTAAAATGGTAGGTGAGATTCCTCCAAATTCAACCTTGCAACACCCACCTACCAAATAGTAGTAGATGAGCCACCCTTTTCATTAAAATAATTAGGTGCCACAAAGTGGACCCAATTTTGATTGAACTTAAAAGGACTCTAGTATTATTAAATAATATAAGAATTATCCTATCCTTTTGGGAATTATCCATTTGGCTTCCCTACATTGGTGGAAATAAAAGGGAGGTCTCTTCTCTTATCATTAATAGTCCTATATTTGTATCCATTATATACCTCAATAGTATTAATTTTGTATTTGTTCCCATGAAAAGGGAACACAAAACAAGATAAGGTCACCTACCTTATCCTTATTTGGACCCTCTTCTACTTTTTTGGATTACCCTCCACATGACATGATAAGTCTTAATGGGCCCAAGGCATATTTTAATAATAAAATAATAAGGCCACTATTTGGCCATAAGTGGAGAAATTTTCCTATAAATTGAGGACATCTTGTGAAGAAAGGGAGGAGGAAATCTTGGAGCTTAGGGAGTATGCTCTCCACTTTGGTGGATCAAAAACCAAAAAGCTTTGGGAGAGTACTAAGATTTAGGTAGAAGAAGGAAGTCTTGGAAAACCTAGGGAGTATGCTCTCCACCTCGGTGGATCAGAAACTAGAAGGTTTGAAAGACTTCCTAGTTGAAGAAAAATATATTTAGAAGTATCCATTGAGGTTGAGAAGATATTAGGTTATGCTAAGCTGAAGAAAGAGGAAGCAAGAGGAGAAGATACCTAATTCAAGTAGGATCATCTTGCAAGGATTCTAGGTTGGGGCTTTCCACTCTATTTCATTTATGAATTACTAGATGTTTGTTTGGATTAGGGTTGATACATTTTAAGTGAGGATGCATTAGATTGCTCAATTATAAAGTTTAATCATAGTTGATAATCTATGATGTATTGGAGGTATGAGGGCTTACTATAAGTGCATAGAAGATAGTAATTTCCTATGTCTTTTAGAATGTAGAGTGACTTCTATGTAGAGAATATTAATACCATGTATTGGAAGAAGGGTTAACTTAAGTAAGTCATATATCTTGTGTTGGAACCATTATTGGGTTTGCCTTGAATAATCAAATAGTATTGCATATGTTGACTTGTTATATACATGGTATCCAATAGAAAAGTGAAAGTTTTGCATTTATGCTTTGAAAGTTGTCAAGTGATAATTCTAGCTCTTTTGTAAGATTTAAATTTATATAGTTTGGATATTTTGATTAAAGAAATCTATTTCAATTTAAATGTTATGTTTGGTAATAAAATGAAGTTATATGTTTTGTTTATCATCATAAGTATGGTAAACTTCTAGTATTGAAGGAAAATATTGGTGTCTTTTTCCTTAGGAAGAGGTATGGGACTCTTCCTTTGATTGGAGATAAACCAAACATATGATGATATGGATTGTGCAATAAACCTTACTTTGCATGATGGTTGATATATTGCTAAGAATGTTCATTAACATGAGATATGCAACTAGCAAAGTTAATATTGCATGTATGCATTTAAATATGAAAAAGCATGGTTTGCTTGTGTTGCATTGGTATACTCTGCATGCAAGTTGTCCTGATCCCTTACAAACTCATCTCTCTCACATCATGAAGATGCAAGAAAACCATAGGAGAACCAATCAAGCATTGAATATGATTGTACTGTGGTTCATTTTGTATAAGCATGTTTTGAGATGTTCTCATTGTAATTTTGAAAGGCTGAAAAAAAATTGAGCCAGACTTATAATATTTGATGTATTTCTATTACATGTTTTTGTATACTAGTAAAGCAGTCTTTAAATGATGTAATCATCTCAAATAGATGGTAGATGATGTAGAATGTTGGAAATATGGTAAAATGAAAGTATTTGGTGTAAAGCTTGTTAGCAATTGTAATTGAATGTTAATGATCATTTTTGTAAATAGAGATTACTTGTATGATTGCTTATTTCAAGTTATGGTAATGTGTGTGCAAAATATATGATGAACTTAGTTTTTTTAGTAGCATCATTTTTTTGTATGAATTATAGTAAAACAAAGGAGTACTCTACACAATTATGTAATCAAACCAAAGACTTTAACTATGGCGTAAGATCCACCACCACCAAACTAACAACACCTTGATGATAAGAAAATATTATAATAACACTTAAGATGATTAACCCAAGTTGTATGTAAGTTTCCATAATGAGCAATAGATTAATGGTTTCTCCTAAGACACTAGCTTTTGTTGGTAGTTTGGAGAATTGAAGAAAGGTATTCCTTTGGTGAGGAATTGTTCTCCTAATTGGTTGGTACAACCATTATGATGTCCTCTTGTCATTTGGAAAATGTATTATGAGGACATAGCCATTGCACTTTGATATTCATCTACCATTATGGGATGGTGAGATGGTGTTGTAGGGGTTGGTGCTCCTACTTGCAATTGGCTTAAAAATAATTGTAGAAGTTGGTGCTTCTATTTATTTAGTCTATTGCAATTCGGAATACTTACTTCTTGTTGGGGAAATCTTGTCTTAGAACATTATTATAACCTTAACTTATCGAAAGGTTATCAATGAGGATCTTAGGAACAAAAAAATAATAATTAGTAGATGAGTAGTGAAAACTAGGGTTGTTACAGTTGGTATCAGAGCCCAGGCTAACTGATAGATTATAGATAAATATAGGTTAGTAAAAGATATGGGATATGGATAAAAATATGAACTCCCTGACTCTTGATAATGCATAATTGGTAAGGATTAGTTCAGTTTTTGATATCATTGGTGTTCGACTTCCTTTCTCCCATGAGTAGATCCATAGTCATTCAAAAGTGGAAGAGCTAAGTGAACCCCCCTGTATGGGTTTTAAGCGGTGTACCTTAGAATATTTTGGGAAACTGCTCGACATCTATGTCTTAAGGCTTACCTAATCCTTATTTCAAGTGTGTATAAACTTCAACCAGAGTTAGAGGATGACAATAGGGAATAAACCTAGTGACAGTAAACTATTTGGAAAAAAATCTAGTTATCTAGTATTTTGACCTTGAAAAAGAACAAATATTAATACAACTCTATACTCTAGGTTAACATGGCAACAAGAATGTTGAACAAGGCAATAGTCAAAAATAGATATCCATTGCCAAGGATTGAAGATCTATTTGATCATCTGAAAAGTGCTCCAATTTTTACCAAAATTTACTTAAACAGAAGCTTACCACAACTATTATGCTGAAGATACCAGATCCATCTGGAAATTTTTTAGTTTGCACTGATGCTTCATTAGAAGGACTTGGAGGAGTCTTATCTCAAGATAACTCCATAGTAGCATATGAGTCTAGGAAACTCAAATCTAAAGATAATATGCTTTGATTGTGGAGGTCCACATTATGCTATCAACTACCCAAAACATGCCAACACTAGCACAGATAGGCCCAATCACAAGATCTATGTAGCGACAATAGTGCAAGACTTGGATGGTCAGGCTATTCCTCTACTTTTGAATGGTACACTTTTTGATAGATATTTTAAAATTCTAATTGATAGTGGAGCTGCAGATAGTTTTAATTCTAGTAATATTTCAAGGGAAATACATGAATAGCCAGAATCTTTCACACAAGGGTGGAGAGTCGAGTATGGATCAAAATAGACTTATCATACCAACCAATGTTTCCCCTCAACTCTAATTACTGTATCCAATGGGTTTACTAAGTGGCATTTATATGTAGCACCCATACATGCATTCAACATCATCTTGAGAATAGATTCGTTAAAGTCTCATGAAGCCTTGATAAATTTCCATGAAAGATGGATTGAGTTTACTAATGAAAACAAGGAAAGGTAAAGAATGTATAGTGAAGCAAGGGAATTCCAACCCAAGTTAATTTTAGCTATGCAATTGAAGAAGACAATTAAAAAAGGAGGAATGGTTTATGCAGTGAAAATCAAAGAAAAAAGAAAATTCCAAAGGAAGAACTTATTAATAAATTTTCACTTTTGCATGAATATCAGGATGCTTTTGTTGATGAGATACCCGGTTTACCCTCTAAACAATATTTTTTTTTCACCATAGACCTATTATCGAGAACTGAGCCTATCCGTAGAGCTCCTTATAGAATAAATCCCATCGAGATGCAATAATTGAAGGTGCAACTCCAATAATTGCTTGATAATGAATTAATAAAACCAAGAGTATCCCCTTGGGGAGCACCCATATTATTTGTTAAGAAAAAATTAACCTCACAACAAGATATTCTATACATTCTTGAATATAGATAGATAGGAGAAATTTTTGGAAATTTGAATAAAAAAATTAAAGAACCTTGCTACTATAGTTTCTGTTATACAAGATCAAATTCAATAGATTTTACAATCCATAAGTTCTCCGTATAACCCCAACAATAATCAAGGGGATGGAAATTCTATACTTTGAGGTTAGAGAGGGTGAAGATACTTAGAGTGTGAAAATAGGATCCATATGAAGAAATAAATTGGCAATGATCTTAAAGTGACTAAGTTCATCAGAAAAGGAGGTGAAAATACAGCTAAGGCATGGATGGATAAACTCAAACTTTATTTCTACATAAGAAACTAATCCTCTACAACTAAAATAGGATTTGCTCTTTCTCATCTGGGAGAAAGAGGAATAGATTGGTGGAATACTTATAGAGAAAAACCTAAGATCTCACCCAACAAGTTGAAGTGGGACATGTTTGTAAAAGCCAACAAGTTGAAGTGGGACATGTTTGTAAAAGATTTCTAGGAGAGATCCTTACAAAGCAATTTTGTTTGAATAAGTACAAATAATTCTGCATATCTCATCAAGGATCGAGCTTCGTGGAGGAATATTATGAACAATTTGTGAGACTCCTTAAGTATGTACCATCTTATAATCAGAATAATAAGATGAAAATACATAAATTTATCCTAGGAATGAAGCCTTTGATTAGAGATAGGGTAAGCATGCATGTTCAGAAAACTATGCAAGAAGCTTATGATATGGCTTGAAGGATAGAGTCTACTCAAACTACTAAAGAAACTCACAAAAATTCCATAGAATGGTCAAATAAAGGACAAGAGAAAATGGAATGTAATGGTATGTAACTCTTGCTCACTTGGATATTTCATGAGTGTTACAGTCTCAAGAATCATAAAGTAATGGATTCTATTCCTTAAGGACTAATGTAATTAAATCCATATCATAAACATTAGTGGTTGGTGTAACCTGAAATATTATGATAACAAATTATGGATTGACCCGAGTCAAAACTCTGAGTGGGTTGAATTACACAAAAAAAAATGCAAGTGGGATTACATTTTGAATTGATGATTGGACATGAGGAGCATGTACCCCCATGATGGCTGTATAATGCCCTTATGTAATGAACTTAATTGATTCATATATATCAAAAGGGGTGCCTAAATAAAAAGGTAATCCAATAAGCCTTAAGAGGAATAAGGAAGTATAATCATGCTTAAGATACTATTCCAAGGGATTATGTAAGTTTAAATCATGTATAGTGATTTTATTGTCTTAGTGACCCCATCAAAAGGATGTGGGAGGGATCTAAGATTCATGACTAACCATTACTTAGGTTATATCATGTAATATGGGTTTCCATATTCAAGGCATTCACCTACATACTGATCTTGGTGGATAGTATGATTAATGGTGTTTTCCCTTTTATGAGGGATGAAACCTAATGCTTTAATCAATGTTCTCATATCCGAGGGGTATGAGGGTTTCGTAGAAGCTGATCACTTCTACTCAAGAGTGACTTTGATCAAGTCTTAATATCTCTTGATAATATTTTCCTTGATAACTTACAATCCAGTTGGAATGGTTCTACCTTGGAACATGATTATGCCCTTGCCTCAGGAAAGATGGATGTATATAAAAATTTTATGGATAAAAAGTGGTAACATTCTCTTCCATACTTACAATCCAAATGGAATGATTATTTATCAATGATATGAGATAGAAGTTAGGATTACAACTTGAGAAATATTGTAATCTAACATTGTTCTTTATATATCAGGAAATGATCCTTAAGGCAGGAAGCGGAGAGGACACATTATCTTGCAAGATGAAGCAAACTAAAATTCCTAGAGGAAATTTGATAATATTAAGTAGAATGGTGGAAGATATTTTTGCAATGAATTTTGAGTTGAAAGAACAAGTAAACGACCTTAAGAAACAACTGGCCTAGCAAGGTCAACTGCTAGAAAACTTGGAAGCTCAAAAGTGCAAATCTAGGACAATGCAAGTCGAGTCCAATTTGCAAGAAAATAAGCCTATTTTCAATTATGCCATTTTGATAGAAATTGAATGACAAATATTAAGAAATAGAAAGAGTGTCAAATTTATGAAGTGGGAGCAAGAACAAAATTAGAAAAAGAAGCAAGTTTGCTTCAGGAAGGGACTCCAGAAGCCTGAGACTAATACGTTACAAGAATCATCTTCCATTATGCAAGACAAGGGAAAGAAACAAGTAGGTCCTCCAGGGGGATGCTTTACTTGTAAAGGACAACACTATGAAAAAAATACCCACAATGTGCAGGAACAAGTAAAATTGTGATGAATCACAAAATCCATGTTGCCACCAAAAGCCTAAATTTGGGAGGACAAGCCACTCTTTTGCTCATGAGTGATGGTGAAGCCCTTAGTCGTTACAATGGAATCAACCAAGATTCTAGAGATTCACTCCAAAATTAGGAGGAAGCATAATATCGATCAGCGTAAGGTCCAGGGGGACCAGTACTCTAAGAAGAATTCCACTTTGGAAAAAGTGGAGAACATGAAAAGATATTTTCCATATTTATTTGATAATGCTATGTAATAATACAGGTTAAACTAAACAAACCTTATGTTTTAATGATTGATATCTGATTTTTAATTCTTGATGTATTTACAACATATTGGTTTCTATCAAGAGAAAATCATGTTGCATTACATTAATTGATTGTAAGAACAGGTATTCTCGTAGGTGGAAGACTTACCACCAAATATATGAGAAGGGAAATGATGACAAAGATAACTCAACAGGTAAAGCTCATATTCCTATCATCACTAGTTACCTCCCTGATGGTGGTGTTACTTGAGTATAACTCTAAAATTCTTGCCACTCAAAGGAAAAATGGTGATGGGGGATATTAAGCACATGCATCAAATGCTTGTATGCCTTTTGTGTGATTTATATTTGATTTTACAACTAATTTGTATGATATTGGCATAATGGAATTTTACCTTGAAAATGCACATTAAATAATGATTCACTATTCACTATTTACTATTCACTATTTACTATTCACTATTCACTATTCACTATTCACTATTCACCATTTACTATTCACTATTTACTATTTACTATGCACTATTTATCAATGGTTTGCAATTTAAAAACTATTTTAGAAAATATTTTTATGCATTTGAAAAATACCATGCAATTTTGTGAAATTATTAAAATAAACAATTTCTAAAGTAAAAGATTTATTTTTCTGAACATGCTTATTTGTTCTAGTTGACCCCATGTTAGAAGGGAATTAGGTGAATTGTTCTATTATACAAACTTGTCCAATTTTGATTGGACCAAAATAGAGAGAACATTATATTGACTTAAAGGTCCATTCCTTTCCTCCACATGGAAAATTTAGGATGGCTAAAATGGTAGGTGAGATTCCTCCAAATTCAACCTTGCAACACCCACCTACCAAATAGTAGTAGATGAGCCACCCTTTTCATTAAAATAATTAGGTGCCACAAAGTGGACCCAATTTTTATTGAACTTTAAAGGACTCTAGTATTATTAAATAATATAAGAATTATCCTATAATTTTGGGAATTATCCATTTGGCTTCCCTACATTGGTGGAAATAAAAGGGAGGTCTCTTCTCTTATCATTAATAGTCCTAGCTTTGTATCCATTCTATACCTCAATAGTATTAGTTTTGTATTTGTTCCCATGAAAAGGGGACACAAAACAAGATAAGGTCACCTACCTTATCCTTATTTGGACCCTCTTCTACTTTTTGGATTACCCTCCACATGACATGATAAGTCTTAATGGGCCCAAGACATATTTTAATAATAAAATAATAAGGCCACTATTGGCCATAAGTGGAGGAATTTTCCTATAAATTGAGGACATCTTGTGAAGAAAGGGGAGGAGGAAATCTTGGAGCTTAAGGAGTATGCTCTACACTTTGGTGGATAAGAAACCAAAAATCTTTGCAAGAGTACTTGTTGAGTGGTGTTTTAACCCGATTGTGAAAACACACTCTCCTGTAGGATCCGAGTCCTAAATCCTCTGCTTGCAAAGAAAAATGATTTCTCCAAGGTTCTTATTATGCTAATTATTGATTATCAAGGATGCTGTTTAAAATGAAATGCTAAGAACACCTTAGGGTTTGCAAGTGGATGTTAACAAGGGGCACTGTGGTTTATTAATTTTGAACTTTCAATGGACTCAAAATGAATAAAATCTGTTTTAACCTTTAATTCTGATGGATTTTCAGTGATTTATTCAAACACAGTAATTAAACTGCTGAAAATAAAATATGGGTTTGAAAAGCAAAGACAAAAGTAAACAAAAGTAACAATAAAAATAGATTACAGTCAGAAAGCTGTCATTAATCTGATGAAACCGAAGATATTGAGGCTTTCTACATGCAACCTAACCTAATGAACCTGCACATCCACACAATCCAAATAGGCCAGGTGCGAGTCTCGAGGGTTTCTGTGGTAATTCCAGAAAATAGGCATTCGCATGAAGCAACCAAGAGATCTTGCATTAACTTCACCTAAAAACCTAAGAAATCTGGAAGGGAAATATAAACATTAAATCATGCATGCAAAAGTTACTCCTTCTTTCTCATCCAATAAGATGCCAACTCTCCGTATTTGTATTTAAATGATATCTCGATTACATTCAAAAATGTTCCAGGTGTAAAAGAAAATCCCAGAACAAAAAGAAGGAAATTGCCCAAGTACGGGCCCAGAATAGCACAAAGCCTTCGTCTCTGCAACTCCGTATTCGGAAATTTCCAACCCATCTTCAATTTGCAATTCTGGCTTTATAGCATTGTTATGGCTCTTCGATTTCCTCCGTCGCTTCATTTCCTCTTCCTGTGGGCGACCCTTCAAATTCCTGCTTTTTCCCGCTTTGATTCACGCTCAAATTTGGAAACGCTCCGAAATTCATCTCTGCATGTAACGCCTCTGCAAGTTTGACACCTGCACGCCACGTGTCACGCACTTTCTGCGCCTGCTGTAACGCTTTTCTACGAAAGAACCCGACAAAACTGCAAGTCCGCCTGTTCACCTTCTCGGTCGCGAAATCGCGACATGTCGCGAAATCGCGACATGTCGCGATATCGCTACATGTTTCCTGCCGTACGCCTTCATCAGCTCCTCGGAGCGATGTCGTGACCGTTTTCGTTTGTCGACCTCCGAAACTTCTCGTAGCGATATCGCTACCCTTTTAACCTTTGAGCCTTCTTCCTCGAATGGTAGCGATATCGCTACCACTTTTCTCTCGGACCTCCTGGGCAACTTTGCGTCGCGACATCGCGACCATTATCATCCTCTTGCCTTCCTTCGACAAACCGTCGCGATATCGCTACCGCTTTTATCTTCCGTACGCCCTTGCCGAGCGATTTTCATTTCGTCACGATTTCGTGACATCTTCCTTGTACCGTACAACTTTGCCAAAATGCGTCGTGAAATCGTGACACCTTTCATCATCCGTACGTCTTGCAAAAAACTCTCGTGATATCGCGACGTTTTCCCCTCGGACCTTCATGCGGCTTTTTGTCGCCATATTGTGACCATTTTTTCGTAGTTGCAAAACACGTCGCGAAATCGTGACACTTTCTCCGTCCGTACACCTTTGCTGCAATCGGTCGCGAAATCGCGACGTCTTTCCTCATCGAGTCCTTTAGCTGTTTCCTGTCGCGATATCGCGACGTTTTTCCGCTTCCGTACACCTTTCCAAAACACGTCGCGAAATCGCGACACTTTTCATCACCCGTACGCTTCGGCAAAACACGTCGCGAAATCGCGACATCATTTCATCCTTTTCCAACGGCGTGTCGCGATTTCGCGACACCTTTTCTTTTCTCCTCAGCGACATGTCACGATTTCGCGACATCCTTTTCATCCTGGTCACCGACACGTCGCGATTTCGCGACACTTTTTTCCTCCTGGTCACCGACACGTCGCGATTTCGCGACACTTTTTTCCTCCTGGTCACCGACACGTCGCGATTTCACGATAGTTTTTCTGTTTCGTTGCCGTTGACCGCGATTTTCCGACATGTCGCGATTTCGCGACAATTTTCCGGTTTCGATCGCGATTTCGCGACATGTCGCGATTTCGCTACCTGTCGCGATTTCGCGACCCCTTTCTACACTTGTGCATTTTCTCTTTTTTTCAATTCTGGCATCCGGGTCACTGAGATCCTTCCCTGTGAGTCTGCAAAAAGGTGGGTCCCCAATTTTGGGGTGTGTTGTGGATCAACCACAACAAATGGCGACTCTGCTGTCAAATGCTCTTGAGCATTTTAGTAAGAACCCAACTCTGAAACATATCACAAACTCGTAAATACATGTTAGCACATAAGCAAAATAACAAATGCCCAAAGATCAGAAGTACATGAATCATCAGAATCATCAAGTATTAGATCGGTGTGTGCAATGTGTTTTCATTCCCTATCGTTTGAAATTGATCAACATTCCATTATCAGTTTTGCATGAATGCATATATGGGATGGTGAATGATTTGTGACCCTAAATGAATGAGCTAGGAGATTTTGCTTTTCCTAATAAGCATGATCATTCTTCTACTATTATGTACAAGCATTCAAGATTGCCAAACCCTCTTAGGACCCACAAGTTCATTTCCTTATTGTATCCCAAAGTTGGTTATGAGTCCCTACTATTTAGAACCCATGTGCAAGTGAATGTGAAATCAGAACTTTGGGGAATCAGACTCCCACCCAACCGAGATGAGAGTTTAACCTTATCCTTACTATTCTGATTTAGAGTTCATTACCTCACTTTAAGCAAAATAATTAAACCAATTATGGAAGAAATGGTCATGCTAGTCTAACCCTCTAGACAATCAGTGGTCTTGCTTTTTAGGCAAGACATGATGCCATGCATAGGCATATCTAACCCCACAATCCAAAACTTATCTCCATTTCTTTGGACCTTGGGGATGACTACCCATCCCTTGCGAGAGGACAAGTAGTACGATCCTTACAATCCAAAATAAAGATGAGATGGGAAAAATTTATTTATTTATTTATTTCTTGGACCTTGGGGATGACTACCCATCCTGGTTAGGGACAAGTAGTACGATCCTTACAATCCAAACCTTAGATATAAATCATTAATTCTATTGCTTAAACCTTGGGGATGACTACCCATCCTTTGCGAGAGGACAAATAGTACGATCCTTACAATCCAAGACTAATTATGAAATGAGACATAAGAGCTTTGGGGAATCAGATTCTCAACCAACCAAGATGAGAATTTATACCCTATCCTTACTACTCCATGTGGGTCAAATCAAAGCTTTGGGGAATTGGATCCTCAACCTAAGTTTGATGAGGATTTAACCCTATCCTTACTACTCTGATTTTAGGCTTTAGGCTTAATGGAAGTGGTTAAAACCACTGCTTTAAGGATCATGTTGCATAATAGGATAGACATGAAAACCACTTTCGCTCAACCTTTTCCTCCAAGCTAGGTTTTGATCATTTTGCTCAAGATCCTTTTTAATTTATGAGACGTGCTTGGTTCTAGATATCTCAAGACTCAGTTTCCAACCTTAGGAGCTACTTACATATATGTTATAACACAACCCTAAGAGGATTTGACATACTTTCATGGCTTGTACATAAGATGCATATGTAACTAAAATGAAATGTATGTGAGGTGAGATGGAATATGAATGCATTACTTCTTGAATTGTGAATGAAATGATTTGTCATGCAAAACTGATTCTTTCATGTATCACAAAGTCAAACAATATAACTTAAAAAAGTTTTATGCTACTTGTGGAGCTTTTACAAGACAATTCCAATATTTCATATTCTCCTAATCCTAAGCATAAGTTGGCATCTCAATTTTTTTCTTTTTGTTATATTTATTATTTTTTTTTATATAGACAAATAAAATAAACACACAACTGTAAATTAAAACTTGTTCAATCCAAAACCAAACTGCAATCCCAAAATGAAACTTTGAAAACACAAACCAAAATCCAAAAACCAAAATCTATATACAAATGTACAATATAATACAAGATGATGCAAAGCTTAGCTTATCACTTTCCTGGATCCCACACATGATTAGAACATTTCAATAAAAATATGACATAATATGCATGCCAAATGTTGTGGGAATCTAAGATCAGACCAAACAATGCAACAAATTTCCACTTGCCATGCTCACCATACCAATTTGATTTAGTTCCAATAATACTCCCATAGGTGAGCATCAAATTACTAGAATGATTAGACAATAAATGATTTTCAATTTTATCTTGTCTATGCTTTAAAATGTGAACTTCATAATTGCCTCCTTGATTTAGAATTAGGCTATCCTTTTCAAATATGCAATTTTGTAAGTAAGAGCCTATTTCTACAAACTTCAAAGCCAAATCATTTTCCAAATTTGTAGGCCAATCAAATTTGTGTAATAATTTACAAGCATCTAGGATATTTACTAAATTAGGATCATTAAAAGTTTTTATCCTAGATTCAATTAGTAATTGTTGATGAATTTTATTTAACAATTCAAGTGCATCAACTTCTTTTCCATTTATTAAAACCATGTTATTAAAAGTGTGATTAAAAATTATACCTTGTTTTTCATTTACCTTTATTGACATTTCATCATTCAAATTATTTAAATTCAAAATATGGTCATCCTTTTCAATCCTCAAACACTCTTGGTCAAAGTGTATGTCAAGTAATCTGCTTTGATGATCACTTATTTGAGTTTCTTCCAATTGATCCATCTCTTTATCATTTGGTTCTAATTCTTTGTTCACTATCCATGGCATCTCTTCATTTGAATCCCCAAAATCATCCTGCAAACTTGCATCCACACTTTCAATGAATTCATATTTTGTCCCCTTTTCAAATCTTGTGAATATGAGATCTTCGTATGATGTAGAAGGCTCACCATCCTGCACGTCAAGTGAAATATGAGTTTCATCTATAGGGATGTGAGAAAAGAATGCATTACCATACCTTCCCCAACCATTGTAAAAATCGTCATCCAAATCTGTGAGATGAAACTCCATGATATTTATGACATGCTCTTTTGATTCCTTCGTCAATTCTTTTTCTTCTTTGTCCTTGGTAATAGAATAATTATAATCTTCCAAAATTTGATGAGATTTGAAACCCTCTTCCAAAACATCCTCAAATTGTACAGGAGTTGTAATATCTTCCTTTGAGTAGGCAATTATGTTGTCCTGTATATCAATAGGCACACGAGTTTCATTAGTAGTTTTGGAAAGAGTGAAGTCTTCCCACTTCTTCCAAGCATCATAATAATCATCTTCCAAAATCAAGTGGTGACGTTCAACTATTTCTTCAACATTTTCCAAATCATCAATGTGTTTCTCATCAAATTCGTCTTCACCTTCCTTAGATGGTTCAATTATTTCCAAAAGTGGGTTATTTCTTGAATTCAAATTTATAAGGCTATCATTGTCCAAATTAGTAACCCATGATTCATTATCATAATTTGGAGGGTGAAGAATTTCTTGATCTTTAATTTTACATATTTCATCAATAGTATCTTCCAAGAACAAGTGGTGAAATTCTATCATATCTTCAAATTTATTTATTGATTTTCTTTCCATTTCTCTTTCAACCACTTCATTCAATTCTATGGTGGGTTCCATCCATTCACATATATCAAACATTGTTGAATCTAGATAATCATGTATCTCTACATGATCCTCACTATTGGATGTTGTCTTAGCAATTTGCACCTCCTCGTGAACTATATCCAAGGTGGTCATAAAATTTGGGTATTCCGATTCATCCCCTTGATCATTTACCTTAGATATCATTGGAGTGGAGGGTGCTATGTTTGATGGTTGGTGTAGGTTGGCATCAAAAGAACAATCTCTCATGTGAACATGTTGTGCCTTTTCTTCTTCAAGACCTTGTCGTTCTATCTCTTCTAAGATCTCATGGATTCTCTCTAGGGACAAACCACTCAGTTTTTCCTCAATGAGTGAAGCAAGTGTGGGGTGTATGGCTCCTAGGTATACTTCCATGGCTTCTTCTTCCAATGTGTTAAAATTTTCCCACATTTGGGAGTGCAATTCACGAAATCTTCCATTGAATTGACTCAAGGATTCATTAGACTCTTTACAAATGGAGGTAAACTGATTTTTCAATATTTCTAAGTCAACCTGATTACCAAAATGATTAAGATAGGCTGCTTCTAGTTGTATCCAAGAAGTCCTAACCTCCATGGGTAGTTGGCTATACCAAAAGAATGGTCTATCATCCAAAATGTATGCAAATAACTTACAAGCCACCTCCTCATAAAAAATCTGGAATTGACACAATGTACTTTTGTATACATGCAGCTTTTGCAAGTATCCTAGTGGTACCTCTTGATTAAAACACCGTAAAAAATCCAATAACATTGTAGGAATTTGATATGGTACCACAGGTATAGACAAACCCTTATAATGATCCTCTATTATTAATACCATTCTCTCTCTTAGAGATGTTATTTTAGCTCTCAGGGACACCCTTTGCTCCTCAAGTGTTGCCATTAGTGAACTTAAAATGCAATTTTAAAACCAAATCTGTTGAATATTCAACCTGCAATATAAAACATAAATCAAGTTAGCATCAACTAAGAGATGTATTCATTAAAATCAAATGAAACGTAATTGCATGAGACCAAAATTCTAAAAAATTAAATCACTTTATTTCTGCATGAACAATCAAAATGCATTGTAAAGCTCTTAAGCAATTTTAAGCATTTAAAATCATGATGAAATAAACTGTTTCGGCTCTCCTTGGCTAAACTCTCGATTATCACGAAGACCCCCCCCCAAAAAAAAAAGGCGGGGGTTGGGCGCCCAGGGGATTTAAGAGGGATGATTTCAAAAATTAAATCAAAAACATACTATTCAAATATGAAACATCAAAGTAGAATAAACCAATTCGGCCCTCCTTCTAGCGCCAATCTGTTGAGTGGTGTTTTAACCCGATTGTGAAAACACACTCTCCTGTAGGATCCGAGTCCTAAATCCTCTGCTTGCAAAGAAAAACGATTTCTCCAAGGTTCTTATTATGCTAATTATTGATTATCAAGGATGTTGTTTAAAATGAAATGCTAAGAACACCTTAGGGTTTGCAAGTGGATGTTAACAAGGGGCACTGTGGTTTATTAATTTTGAACTTTCAATGGACTCAAAATGAATAAAATCTGTTTAAACCTTAAATTCTGATGGATTTTCAGTGATTTATTCAAACACAGTAATTAAACTGCTGAAAATAAAATATGGGTTTGAAAAGCAAAGACAAAAGTAAACAAAAGTAACAATAAAAATAGATTACAGTCAGAAAGTTGTCATTAATCCGATGAAACCGAAGATATTGAGGCTTTCTACATGCAACCTAACCTAATGAACCCGCACATCCACACAATCCAAATAGGCCAGGTGCGAGTCTCGAGGGTTTTCGTGGTAATTCCAGAAAACGAGGCATTCGCATGAAGCAACCAAGAGATCTTGCATTAACTTCACCTAAAAACCTAAGAAATCTGGAAGGGAAATATAAACATTAAATCATGCATGCAAAAGTTACTCCTTCTTTCTCATCCAATAAGATGCCAACTCTCCGTATTTGTATTTAAATGATATCTCGATTACATTCAAAAATGTTCCAGGTGCAAAAGAAAATCCCAGAACAAAAAGAAGGAAATTGCCCAAGTACGGGCCCAGAATAGCACAAAGCCTTCGTCTCTGCAACTCCGTATTCGGCAATTTCCAACCCATCTTCAATTTGCATTTCTGGCTTTATAGCATTGTTATGGCTCTTCGATTTCCTCCGTCGCTTCATTTCCTCTTCCTGTGGGCGACCCTTCAAATTCTTGCTTTTTCCCGCTTTGATTCACGCTCAAATTTGGAAACGCTCCGAAATTCATCTCTGCATGTAACGCCTCTGCAAGTTTGACACCTGCACGCCACGTGTCACGCATTTTCTGTGCCCGCTGTAACGCTTTTCTACGAAAGAACCCGACAAAACTGCAAGTCCGCCTGTTCACCTTCCCGACCGCGAAATCGTGACATGTCGCGAAATCGCGACATGTCGCGATATCGCTACATGTTTCCTGCCGTACGCCTTCATCAGCTCCCCGTAGCGATGTCGCGACCGTTTTTCGTTTGTCGACCTCCGGAACTTCTCGTAGCGATATCGCTACCCTTTTAACCTTTGAGCCTTCTTCCTCGAATGGTAGCGATATCGCTACCACTTTTCTCTCGGACCTCCTGGGCAACTTTGCGTCGCGACATCGCGACCATTATCATCCTCTTGCCTTCCTTCGACAAACCGTCGCGATATCGCTACCGCTTTTACTTCACGCCTTGGCACGTCGTCAAAATGAGGACACTTCCGCTTGAGCCTGATTTTCATTTTCGTCACGTGATTTCGCGACATCTTCCTTGTATCGTACAACTTTGCCAAAATGCGTCGCGAAATCGCGACACCTTTCATCATCCGTACGCTTTGGCAAAACACGTCACGAAATCGCGACGTTTTCCCCTCCGGACCTTCATGCAGCTTTCGTCGCGATATCGCTACCGCTTTTTCTTTCCGTACGCCTCCCCGAAACACGTCGCGAAATCGCGACCATTTTTCTGTTTCGCACGCCTTGGCAAAACACGTCGCGATATCGCGACCATTTTCTTCGTCCGTACAGTTTGCCAAAACACGTCGCGAAATCGCGACACTTTCTCCGTCCGTACACCTTTGCTGCAATCGGTCGCGAAATCGCGACGTCTTTCCTCATCGAGTCCTTTAGCTGTTTCCTGTCGCGATATCGCGACGTTTTTCCGCTTCCGTACACCTTTCCAAAACACGTCGCGAAATCGTGACACTTTTCATCACCCGTACGCTTCGGCAAAACACGTCGCGAAATCGCGACATCATTTCATCCTTTTCCAACGGCGTGTCGCGATTTCGCGACACCTTTTCTTTTCTCCTCAGCGACATGTCACGATTTTGCGACATCCTTTTCATCCTGGTCACCGACACGTCGCGATTTCGTGACACTTTTTTCCTCCTGGTCACCGACACGTCGCGATTTCGCGACACTTTTTTCCTCCTGGTCACCGACACGTCGCGATTTCGCGACAGCTTTTTTGTTTTGTTGCCGTTGACCGCGCTGACCGCGATTTTCCGACATGTCACGATTTCGCGACAATTTTCCGGTTTCGGTCGCGATTTCGCGACATGTCGCGATTTCGCTACCTGTCGCGATTTCGCGACCCCTTTCTACACTTGTGCATTTTCTCTTTTTTTCAATTCTGCATCTGGGTCACTGAGATCCTTCCCTGTGAGCCTGCAAAAAGGTGGGTCCCCAATTTTGGGGTGTGTTGTGGATCAACCACAACAAGTACTAATATTTAGGTAGAAGGAGAAAGTCTTGGAAAACCTAGGGAGTATGCTCTCCACCTTGGTGGATCATAAACTAGAAGGTTTGAAAGACTTTATAGTTGAAGAAAAATATATTTAGAATTATCCTTTGAGGTTGAGAAGATATTAGGTTGTGTTGAAGAAAGAGGAAGCAAGAGGAGAAGATACCCAATTCAAGTAGGATCATCTTGCAAGGATTCTAGGTTGGGGCTTTCCACTCTATTTCATTTATGAATTACTAGATGTTTTTTTGGCTTAGGGTTGATAAATTTAAAGTGAGGATGCATTAGATTGCTCGATTTTAAAATTTAATCATAGTTGATAATATATGATGTATTGGAGGTATGAGGGCTTACTATAAGTGCATAGAAGATAGTAATTTCTTACGTATTTTAGAATGTGGAGTGAATTCTATGTAGAGAATATTAATACCATGTATTGGAAGATGGATTAACTTAAGTAAGTCATATATCTTGCGTTGGAACCATTATTAGGTTTACCTTGAATAATCAAATAGTATTGCATATGTTGACTTGTTATATACATGGTATCCAATAGAAAAGTGGAAGTTTTGCATTTATGCTTTGAAAGTTGTCAAGTGATCATTCTAGCTCTTTTGTAAGATTTAAATTTATATAGTTTGGATATTTTTATTAAAGAAATATATTTCATTTAAAATGCTTTGTTTGGTAATAAAATGAAGTTATATGTTTTGCTTATCATCATAATTATGGTAAACTTCTAGCATTGAAGGAAAATATTGGTGTATTTTAACTTAGGAAGATGTATGGGACTCTTCCTTGATTGGATACAAACCAAACATATGATGATATGGATTGTGCAATAAACCTTACTTTGCATGATGGTTGATATATTGCTAAGAATTTTCATTAACATGAGATATGAAACTAGCAAGTTAATTTGCTTGTATGAATTTAAATATGAAAAAATTTGGTTTTCTTGTGTTGCATTGGCATAATCTGCATGCGAGTTGTCCTAATCCCTTACAAAATAATCTCTCTCACATCATGAAGATGCAATAAAACCAGAGGAGAACTAGTCAAGCATTGAAGATGATTGTACTATGGTTCATTTTGTATAAGCATGTTTTGAGATGTTCTCATTGTAATTTTGAAAAGCTGAAAATATTGAGCCAGACTTATAATATTTTATGTATTTCTATTAGATATTTTTGTATACTAGTAAAGCAATCTTTAAATTGTGTAGTCATCTCAAATAGATGGTAGATGATGTAGAATGTAGGAAATGTGGTCAAATGAAAGTATCTGGTGTAAATCTTGTTAGCAATTGTAATTGTATATTAATCATCATTTTTAAATAGATATTACTTGTATGATTGCTTATTTCAAGTTATGGTAATGTGTGTGTAAAATATATGATGATATTTGGTTGTTTAGTAGCATCATTTCTTTGTATGGATTATAGTAAAAGAGAGGAGTATTCTACACAATTATGTAATCAAACCAAAGACTTAAACTATGGCGTAAGATCCACCACCACCAAAATAAAAACACCTTGATGATAAGAAAATATTATAATAATGCTTAAGATGATTAACCCAAGTTGTATGTAAGTTTCCATAATGAGCAATAGTTTAATGGATTATCCTAAGACACTAGATTTTGCTAGTAGTTTGGAGAAATGGAGAAAGGTATTCCTTTTGTGGGGAGTTGTTCTACTAATTGGTTGGTACAACTATTATGATGTCATCTTATCATTTGGTAAATATATTATGAGGACATAGCCATTACGCTTTGATATTCATATACCATTATGGGATGGTGATATGGTGTTGTAGGGGTTGGTGCTCCTACTTGCAATTGGCTTAAAAATAATTGTAGAAGTTGGTGCTTCTATTTATTTAGTCTATTGCAATTTGGAATACTTACTTATTTTTGGGGAAATCCTATCTTAGAACATTATTATAACCTTAACTTATAGAAAGGTGATGAATTAGGATCTTAGGAACAAAAAAACAATTAGTAGATGAGTAGTGACAACTAGGGTTGTTACAGTTGGTATCAGAGCTCAGGATAACTAATAGATTCTAGATAAATATAGGTTATGGTACATGGATCAAAACATGAACGCCCTGATTCTTGATGATGCATACTTGGTAAGAATTAGGTCAATTTTTGAGATCATTGGTGTTCGATTTCCTTTCTCCCATGAGTATATCCATAGTATTTCAAAAGTGGAAGAGCTAAGCAAACCCCCTTGTATGGGTTTTAAGTGGTGTACCTTAGAATATTTTGGGAAACTTCTTGGCATATATGTATTAATATTTACTTATTCCTTATTTCAAGTGTGTATAAACTTCAACCAAAGTTAGAGGAAGAAACTAGGGAATAAACCTAGCGATAGTAAACTATTTGGAAAAAAAAATCAAATTATCTAGCATTTTGACCTTGAAAAAGAACAAATATTAGTACAAATATATACTCTAGGTAACATGGCAACAAGAATTTTGAACAAGGCAATAGTCAAAAATAGATATCCATTGCCAATTATTGAAGATCTATTTGATCAGCTGAAAAGTGCTCCAATTTTTACCAAAATTGATTTGAATTCAGGTTATCATCAACTAAGAATCCAAGATGAAGATACACAAAACTGCGTTCAAGACTAGGTATGGTCACTATGAATTCACATTCTTACCATTAGGTTTGACCAATGCACCAGCATCTTTCATGAATTTGATGAATAGTGTGTTCAAGAATCAGTTGGATCGGTTTGTGTTGATATTTTTAGATGAAATTTTGAGAAGAGTATGATAAGCATTTTAGGAAAGTATTAGAGTTGTTAAGGAAAAATCAACTCTATGGAAACTTGTCTAAATGTGAGTTTTATGTTTCTCAATTGTATTATTTGGGACACATAATATCAACAAATGGAATCGTTGTAGACCCAAAGAAAATAGAAGCTATCTTGAGTTGGCCACCTCTAACAAATGTATCAGAAGTTAGAAGTATCATGGGATTATCAGGCTATTATAGGAGATTGTGAAATATTACTCCAAAATTTATTTTCCTATAACCAACCTTAAAAATAAGGGGAGGGAGTTTAAGTGGACTTTCATATGCAATAAAATGTTTAATTTTCTTAAATAGAAGCTTACCACAGCTATTATGCTGAAGATAACGAATCCATATGGAAATTTTTCAATTTGCACTGATGCTTCATTAGAAGGACTTGGAGGAGTCTTATCTCAAGATAACTCCATAGTAGCATATGAGTATAGGAAACTCAAATCTAAATATAAGATGCTTTGATTATGGAGGTCCACATTATGCTATCAACTGCCCAAAACATGCCAGCACTAGCACATATAGGTCCAATCACAAGATCTATGTAGTGACAATAGCACAAGACTTGAATGGTCAGGCTATTCCTCTACTTCTAAATGGTACACTTTTTTATAGAGATGTTAAAATTCTAATTGATAGTGGAGCTGCAGATAGTTTTATTTCTAGTAATATTTCAAGGGAAATACTTGAAAAGCCAGGATCTTTTGCTCAAGGGTGGAGAGTCGAGTATGGATCAAGACAGACTTATCATGTCAACCAATGTTTCCCCTCAACTGAAATTACCTTATCCAATGGCTTTACTAAGTGGCATTTATATGTAGCACCCCTACATGCATTCGACATCATCTTGGGAATAGATTCATTGAAGGCTCATGAAGCCTTGATAAATTTCCACGAAAGAAGGATTGAGTTTACTAATGAAAATAAGGAAAGGTAAATAATGTATAGTGAAGCAAGGGAATTTCAACCCAAGCTAATTTTAGCTATGCAATTGAAGAAGATAATTTGAAAAAGAGGAATGGTTTATACAATGAAAATCAAAGAAAAAGAGGAAATTCTAATGGAAGAACTTATTAATAATTTTCCACTTTTGCATGAATATCAGGATGCTTTTTTTGATGAGATACCTGGTTTATCCTCTAAATGAGGAATTTATTTCACCATAAAACTATCACAGGGAACTGAGCCTATCCATAGAGATCCTTATAGAATGAATCCCATCGAGATGCAATAATTAAAGGTGCAAATCCAAGAATTGCTTGATAAGGGATTAATAAAACCAAGAGTATCCCCTTGGGGAGCACTCGTCTTATTTTTTAAGAAAAATATAACCTCACAACAGGCTATTCTTGATATTCCTGAAGCTAGATAGATAGATAGGAGAAAGTTATGGAAATTTGAATAAAAAAATTAAATAACCTTGCTACTACAATTTCTATTATACAAGATCAATTTCAATAGATTTTGCAAGCCATAAGTTCTCCTCATAACCCCAACAACAATAAAGGGGATGGGAATTCCAGATGTTGAGGTTAGAGAGGGTGAAGATATTGAAGAGTGTGAAAATAGGATTCGTATGAAGAAAGAAATCGACAATGATCTTAAAGTGACTAAGTTCACTAGAAAAGGAGGTGAAAATATAGTTGAGGCATGGCTGGATAAACTAGAACTTTATTTCTGCATAAGAAACTAATCCTCTACAACTAAAATGGGACTTGCTCTTTCTCATTTGGGAGAAAGAGGAATAGACTGGTGGAATACTTATAGAGAAAAACATAAGATCTCACCCAACAAGTTGAAGTGGGAAGTGTTTGTAGAAGCTTTTAAGGAGAGATTCCTTACAAAGCAATTTTATTTGAATAAGTACAAGGAATTTTGCATATTTCATCAAGGATCAAGCTTCGTGGAGGAATATTATGAATGATTTGTGAGACTCCTTAAGTATGTACCATATTATAATCAGAATAATAAGATGAAAATACATAAATTTCTCCTAGGAGTGAAGCCTTGTATTAGAGATAGGATAATCATGCATGTTCAGAAAACAATGTAAGAATCTTATGATATGGCTTGAAGGATAGGGTCTACTCAGACTACTAAATCAAATCACAACAATTCCATGGAATGGTCAAATAAAGGACAAGAGAAAATGGAATGTAATGGTATGTAACTCTTGCTCACTTGGATATTTCATGAGTGTTACAGTCTCAAGAATCATAAAGTAATGGATTCTATTCCTTAAGGACTAATGGAATTAAATCCATATTATAAACATTAGTGGTTGGTGTAACCCGAAATATTATGATAACAAATTATGGATTGATCCAAGTTGAAACTCGGAGTGGGTTGAATTCCACAAAAAAAAAGGCAATTGGGATTACATTTTGAGTTATGATTGGACATGAGGAGTATGTACCCCCATGATGGCTAGATAATGCCCTTATGTAATGAACTTAATTGATTCATATATATCAAAAGGGGTGCCTAAATAAAAATGTAATCCAATAAGCCTTTAGGGAATAGGGAAGTATGATCATGCTTAAGAAGCTATTCCAACGGATTATGTAATTTTAAATCACGTATAGTGATTTTATTGTCTTAGTGACCCCATCAAAAAGATGTGGGATGGATCTTCATGACTAACCATTACATAGGTTATATCATGTAATATGGGTATCCATATTCAAGGTATTCACCTACATACTGATCTGTGTGGATAGTATGATTAATGGTATTTTTCCTTTTATGAGGGATGAAACCTAACACTTTAATCAGTTTTCTCATATCTGAGGGGTATGAGGGTTTTGTAGAAGCTGATATCTGATCAAGTATTAATATCTCATGATAATATTTACCTTGATAACTTGCAATCCAATTGGAACGGTTC
Organism: Wollemia nobilis; assembly: GCA_028583015.1. Lineage (NCBI taxonomy): Eukaryota > Viridiplantae > Streptophyta > Pinopsida > Araucariales > Araucariaceae > Wollemia > Wollemia nobilis. Next base: position 16,569,415 of record JAQPPZ010003356.1, on the reverse strand, counting down.
TGCCTTAGAACATGATTATGCCCTTGCCTCAGGAAAGATGGATGTATATAATCTGGTTATAGATTTAACCCATGTTTTCATCATTCGTTAGAATACCAGATTTGTATTCACCAAAACAAAGTTTGGTTTCTTCAATAACTAGGAAAGGAACAAAAATATAGATAATTCTTCACTTAACCAAAGCATTGACGTCTACTTCCCTATCCATCATCATTCATCGAGAGCCTTGAAAAAATGTGATGTTTATGGATGTTTATGGATGTTTATGGATGTTTATGGTGTAAAATGGTCTTAATATTACCGTCATTTATCAAAGGTATAAAAACCATATTTTCTATGCTTATAAGGATGACTACTGGTGATTAATTATGCAAAATACACAATCTTCAAAGTTATAATATTTCTAAAATATTATCTTGATGGTTTCAAGTTCTAAGAATGGTTTACTGGCTTTGTTCTTAGAATGGAATTCTAATACAAGTATTTTCCAACCTACCAGTGATGACAAAATCAAAATTCTAATGCTGGCAATAATTTTAATTGCCTTTAAAATATTTTTTTCAATGAATCCATAAAAAGAGATAGAGTTTTGAAACTTAAGAAAACTTTTGTTACCTACCCAAGGTTTAGGCTTAATTTCATTTATTATTTTCAAGTAAAACATTGTTGAGACCTACGTTTTTTTGAAAATGAAAGAAAAAGCTATCACAAATAAAATACATTAAGGTTGCAAGCCATCCGGTGGTCAATAATAATTAGAAATAAAAACTATTTACATGGAAGGTGTTAGATGACATTTCATGGCTATGAGTTGCTTAAAATAATCCATTCTACTATTTTGGATTTCACCAAAAGCTATTTCAATTTAGTGTTATCATTTAGTTTGATAGAATAAAACCTTTAAAATAACTAACTATATGAATTCTTAAGTCTATTTTTCAACATTAAAATCTACTTAATTATCAAATATCATCACCAAACTAAACAATGATACAATAACCACTGTGCATAATCTTCCAATGTGATTTTCCATTATGATTTTGGTAATACTATAAAGTTTGTTCTTATATATTTTGTGCATCCAAAGTTTTAAATTTGGGTAATACTCTAAAATATAAACATGTAGGTATAAATTCCATATTGACAATATTAAACAACCAAATTTCTAATTCGATTCACATCCGAGACAAAGTCCATCGCAAAATATTAACCACCCAGAATTACGTCCATCGAAGAAGTAATTCCATAGGGTGTAGCTAGCATCTTGTCTACAGAGTAGTTTTCCCTTTCACACCTTACCATGATGGTAGATAATAGTTGAAGCTATTTGGGTCAACATGGCCTTCATGGATGCAAATTATCATGCAATGTAATGCAGGAAAAACAAATACGCAGTACAATTTAATATGTTTTAATTTAGTTTCATTCTACAACATACTTTTAAACATGGAGTTTTTGGATTAAAATCATATAGTCATATATTGTGCTTATTATAATGGCAAGAACTCTCAAATACAAAATGGACCAACAATAACCAAATGAAAGGTGGCTATTCGATTCAATTCATAGCAATAAATGAAATTTAGATTAATAAAAAGAACAAACAAGCCACAATATTTCACAATCAAAATTCAAACATATAATTTAGTAGAAGGGTCCAACCTGGTGTTTGGTGCGGCACTGACCAGTTGTATACACAAATAGAGAGTGAAATCATCGTTCACTGCAAAGTAAGCACTTCCATACAAAATTCCTCCTAATACCCAAATCAATACATTCCATTCTTTTTAAAAGAAATCAGGTGTGCTTTGGTATGGACACCTCAAAATTTCATGTCCTTTGGCTACCTTAGCGGTTGCCAGATGGAGAGACATTTGCTCATCAAAACAAGAAAAAAAATACATAAGGTATTCTCTTAGTGTTCCTTAATAATTTGAATGATGTATTTATATTTATATTTTATATTTTATTTCCTTATTTAATGTTAAGAATTATATATATTTTTTTATTTTTTTATTTATATATTTATTATAATTTATATTATTATTAATTAATTAATTTTTTTTAAATAAATAAAAATAATAGCATGCATTGTCTTCACTCAGCAAATACAATGCATTTGATTTTTACAAGCAACAATTATGCAGCAATCAACCCATATGCAATAATAGACAAAAATGTACTATATGAATTTCTTATAGTGGGCTTCCATGTACCCACGGGCCATGGTGCATAAAGCACGACATCATATCCCACCTTACCTGATGCTTTCAACCACTATCTCTGCTAGGGGTGGGTGTTCTTCTTGTCCGGCTCACTTGCTATGGAGTGGAAACCTGCACCTGCACTCACAAACACTTTCAGCAGTATCACATTCTTCCAACAAAATAGTAATCAAATAGTGGGGATGTTACATTCTCCCCCACCAGAATTTAACACAGTCCCTGTGTTAGCCAAAATATTTTGCAGGTTTCAAGATAATTGAACATAAATAATTAGCCATACATTATGCATTATATCAAAAGATGCATGTATTACAACATTAGTATATCAAAATATGTATCATAAATCCAAAATATACAAATATTGATATATCAAATATTCAAATGTTCATATAAATATCAGTCCTCAAATAAAAATGGAAATTGTCTTTTCATTTCTGCCACATCTTCCCATGTGGCGTTCTTTTTGAGTAGAGATCCCACTGGACTCTACATTGGTCTACAGTCCTTTTTCTCAACTATTTGGTTCTATATCCCAGAATCTTGATAGGTCGAACCTCAATGAGTTGTGGGTCCGATGTCTGCAAATGAGAAACATCCAGTATATGCGAAGGGTCAGCCACATATTTACGAAGGAGGGACACATGGAAAGTACTATGGATCTTGGACAAATTAGGTGGCAGAGCTAGCTTATATGCAATAGGACTAATTTTGGCAATGATCTCAAATGGACCTACAAATCTAGGGCTAAGTTTTGTGGACTTGATGGAGCTTTTGGTAGGTTTGACTCTTAAGAAAACTTTATCACCAATAGCAAACTCTCTAGGAGTTCATTTTAAGTCAGCATAGCTCTTCTGACGATCTACGGCTTCTCAAAGTCATTGGCGGATTTCTTTTAATTGGACCTCCATTCTTTTCATAACATCAGGATCGATCATTTCTTGATCATCCAAGTTATCCCATGTTAATGGTGTTCTACACCTGCACCCATATAGGGCTTCAAAAGGGGCCATGCCCAACGTGGTATGATAGCTATTATTATAAGCAAATTCCACCAGGAAGAGATAATCTTCCCACTTACTCTGGTGGTCCATACAATACATATGTAACATATCTTCTAGCACTTGATTGACCCTCTCGGTCTGCCCATCCATCTCAGGATGATAGGTTATGCTGATGTTAAGCTTTGTACCCCATGCTCGATGCAAAGCTTACCAAAATTCAGAAGTAAATCATGAATCCCTATCAGAGATGATTATTTTAGGGAAACCATGCAACCTCACAATTTCTCAAGCAAAATTTTATGCTATAGTAGGGGCATCATCATGAACATTTCCTGGTATAAAATGTGCCACCTTAGTTAATTTATCCACCACAACAAAAATTGCATCATGCTGAAATCGAGTTTTGGGGAGACCAACTATAAAATCCATGGAAATTACTTGCCATTTTTGTTCTAGAATATCAAATAAGTGTAGTTGTCCCCTAGGATGTTGATGCTCGACCTTAAATTTCTGGCATTCTAGACACTTTGCAACAAAATGAACCACATATTTCTTCATTCCAGGCTAGTAAAAGTCCTTTTTTAGATTTTCTCTCATTTTCACCACTCCTGGATGAGTAGAGTATGGAGCACAATGTGCTTCTTGCAATATTATTCTTTTTATTTCATCATTATTGGGTACTATTATGCGATCTCTGAAGTATACCAGATCCTCCTTAACTTTGAAATCCATATGCCGATTTGGTCCTTGCTCGACCTTAATACGACATTGGTTACAAAATTCATCATTTTTTTGCAACTCTTTAATTTTTTCCTTTAGCCCATACTGGCATCATGTTAAAGCAACTATGTGTCTCCTTCTACTAAGTGCATCAACCAACTTATTTTCTTTCCCTTTTATATATTCAATCTCAAAATCATATTCAGCCAAAAATTCCATCCATCTCTGTTGTCTAGCATTTAGTAATGGTTGAGTAAAAATGTACTTCAAACTTTGATGATCTATTTTCAATTCAAAAGGTTTACCCAATAGGTAGTGCCACCACATTTTAAGAGCATGGACTATGGAAACTAACTCTAAATCATGAGTAGCATAATTAACCTCATGTTTCTTAAGTTTTCTAGATTCATATGCCACAACAACCTCATTTTGCAATAAGACACCTCCTAGCCCTTCTAGAGAGGCATCCGTACAAACTGTAAATGGTTTACTAGGATCTAGAATTTGAAGGATAGTGTACTTGTCAATTTTTTCTTAAGGACTCTGAATGCCTCCTCACACTGAGTAATCCATTTGAATACTTTTCCTTCCTTTGCATATTGGTGATAGGAAAGGCAATATTTGAAAATCCTTTTACAAATCATCGATAATATCCAACCATTCCCATAAAACTTCTAGAATTGGTTGGGTAGCCGTCTATAGCTTCTATATTTTTAGGATCAACCGTAACCCCATCATTAGAGACTATGTGCCCCAAATATTGTACTTGTGGTGTATAAAACTCACACTTAGACAATTTTCCATACAATTGATTTCTCTTGAGGATTTCTAGAACTATTCTCATGTGTTGATCATGTTCTTCCTTACTTCGAGAATAGATCAAGATATCATCCAAAAATATCAATACAAATTGATCCAATTGTTCCCTAAATACACTATTCATCAAGTTCATGAAGGTAGCTAGAGCATTTGTTAATCCAAAAGGTAACATTGTGAACTCATAATGCCCATATCAGGTTCTAAAAGTAGTCTTGAAGGTATCTTCCTTGATTCTCAATTGGTGGTACCCTAACCTAAGGTCAATCTTTGAGAAGATAGTTGCTCCCCTTAGTTGATCAAATAGATCATCAATCCTTGGTAAAGAATATTTATTTTTCACCATCATTTTATTAAGCATTCTATAATCAATACATAGTCTCAAAGATCCATCCTTCTTCTTCACAAATAGAATTAGTGCTCCCCATGGTGAGACACTAGGCTTGATGTGCCCTTTTTCTAATAAATCTTGAAGTTGGGTTTTGAGCTCTTGTAATTCAAGGGGAGTCATTCGGTAAGGGGTTCTAGCAATAGGTGATGCTCCTGGTAAAAGCTCAATAGAAAAGTCAAATTCTCTTTTTGGAGGAAGTCCAAGCAGGTCTTCAGGAAAAACATCTCTAAACTCATTCAATATAGGATACTATTGAAATAGAGCAGAAACTAGACTCAATTTCTTCTTTCTTGTTCAATTTGACCACATAAAGCCTACACCCTTTTCTTAAGGCTCTTTTAACTTGCATAGCAGTCATCAAGTGGGGTTCTAAGGTCACTCTATTACAATGGACTCAGATTCATTGATTGGAATCATCTGTGAAGTCTAGCCATCTCTCTTCAAAATTAAGCAAGGCTTTATGAGCTTTTAGCCAATCTAAACCTAGGATAATATCAAAAGCATGCAAGGGTGCTACATATAAATGCCAATTTATTTTTCCTTGAGGGATATCTATCTGAGAGTCAAATAGACATTAGTTGACCATATAGGTTTATCCTGAACCATACTCAACTTGCCACCCATTTTCCATAATCCCAGGTCTTACCGGTATGTCCCTCATAATACTAGAAGATATAAAACTATCAGTTGCACCACTATCTATTAAGATACAAACTTCTTTCTTACCTAATTTTCCTTTTAAAAGAAATGGAGTGGCTTGCCCTAAAATATTAGGATTACCTATAGCAACATAAATTCTATGAGGGGCTTCTTCTATTGGATTTCTTTTATCAGCTCTCTCTAGGCATTGACTTGCATAATGATCCAGAGCTCCACATACAAAGCATACATTTGGACCCTTATTCTTTTGCTTGTCCCCATTTTTATTCTGGTTGACATTCTTTCCTTTTTCCTGGTATGTAGACCTTTGCATAGGTTTCTCTTGAAAATTCCTCTTGTCTGACTATCCCTTATTACCCTAAAATTTTCCTTTGTTCCTATTGTCCCCTCTATAATGGCCACCATCCCTATATTTCTTATATTGATCTTTACCTTTAATAGGCTCTGGGTATTTTATTTTCTTAGGTTCTTCCTTCTCAAATTTTTGGAAATAAGCCTTTGTATTTTTCTGGCTTATTTCTTCATAACGTGCAACATCAAAAGCTTCTATCAAATTTTTAGGTTTACCTCATCCAAAAGGGGTCCCAATTTTGGGATGTAATCCCATTACAAATTTATGAGCTTTAAACTCTTCTCGTTTATCATATTCTAGTGCATATTTTAATAGTTGGACAAATATTTGATAATATTCTATCATCGACATGCTCTCCTGATGTAGATTGGTGAATTTAGAGTACTTCTCAATGTAAAATTGTGGTGTAAGAAATCTATCCTTAAATTCTTTCTCAAATTCATTCCAAGGAATATCAATAGCCTCCTTTTGGCTTGTTTTCTTGTATGTGGTCCACCAATCCCTGGTTGGACCTGTTAAATGTGCCACTACCCATGTAGTTTTGGATTCTGCACAAAGGGGTTGAATAGAGAAGTACCCCTCAACTTCACTTAACCAATTGATAATTGCTTCTCCATCTCCCTTTCCATAAAATTTAGAAATATCTAACTTTTTAATTTCTTTTTGTAATTCTACCCCAACTTTTCTTCTTGAAGATCCCTCAGGAAATTCACTTATTCTTTTTTACTCCTTACTTTTAGTTAGATTCTCTATTACCTTCTATTGTTGAGTAATAATTTCCTATTGTTGGGACATCTGTGCTCTCTATTGATCCATATGCTCACTCATTTGAGCCCTTTGGATCTCCATTTGTTCCCTTTGCTGATTCAATTGTTCTTGCATTAACTGAATCATTTTTGTCATGTTCTCATCATTCTGTGTAGCTCTTGCTACTACTGGATCTTTTTCTTTTCTTAAAATACATTGAGGTACTTTGACTATTTGTACTTGATTTAACTCCCTCATGAGTCATCTTAGTCCCTTTCTTGGAACTTCTACAATCTCCTCTTGCATATTAGCACTTGCTCTTTTTGAGGTCCCCACCATTATACCTGGTGATAAAAGAGCTATGTCAATTCAATAAATCATATTTGCAACCTAGGGTTTTTGCAACCTAGGCTTTGATACCAACTGTAACAACCTAGGTCTACTCACCTGGTTGTCAAAAACACAAATTCAAAATTTTGATTTATTTTAAAACAATTGTCATAATTTGATGAATGCACACCCAACTTTGTATTAGTACTTAGGCATAAATGTTCACACTCCGGGATCTTATACCACTACAGATGGAATCGTGAGTGCTCGAGACCAACCAACTTCCCACAAAATATTACCATTTATGAGACCCACCTTCTCCTAGCTCGAGTTATGGGTTCTCGACAAGGGGTTGCCCTTCCAGGGCCCATAACACCTGGAAGGGTGGATGCATATTTTCCCCATCTCGTAGCATGGAGGACATTGGTCTATGACCCTATCTTTGTCCTAATGGTCCACTGACCTTATCTTTATTTTGAACAAGCTTTTAAGCCCATGCTAGAGTTAGCGTATTATGCCTGTGCCTATTAGTTGTTCATCCTTTCTATGAACGCTTACAGGGCCCACCAACACCTTGGCTATTGGGTCCAGATATCTCATATCAAATCCTGGTTGACGATAATGCTACCCATACCATCTATCGCTGGACCTTCCAACCTCAAGGACTAGCTCCCTAGTCTTGAGTAGTCATTGGCTATTCCACAACCGAGATATGGATCATGAGAATCCTCATGTACTACCTCGTACGACAACCTAGAAAAACATCCCATACCACCATTTTTTACTCTCTATAGCATAGGATCCACTGAACCTTTTATTATTACTAGAGAACAGTTATCCTCGAATCACAACAATCATCACCTATGAGTTATCAAAGTTAGGTGGAGTGTTTGTCCTATTTGATGACACTGATCATTTTTATTTCCATCCCTCTTGATGGTCTATTGAAGGTATGGATGCCAACCTTCTCGTTGGTTAAACTGGTTTGGTTTTGGTATTTTTAAGGTTAGTAATGATTCTAAATGCTGGTACATGATGGTTTAAGCATATTTTATATTTAGACTATTCTTAAGCATATTTTATATTTAGAAATAAAGTTTAGAAAAAACATTAACTATCTCTATCATATAAATTAATAAGAAAATATTATAAAATCCTCATTTCCTTAAACACCAAAAAAATTTAATCATGTGCGTAAGGCTTTCTTAGCTTAATGCTAGAAAAAAATAAATATTTAACCTAAAGGAACATTCTAGTTTAATATAGTTTTTTACTAAGAATATTTAATTATTTTAGAAAGTAAGAAATTAATTTATATAATGACATTACCTTTAACACACAGAACTAATCATTGAGACCTACATTTTTTGAAAATGAAAGAACAAGCTATCAAAAATAAAATATTATCGAATATTAAGAATCCATCCATATCTGTTGTCTAGCATTTAGCAATGGCTAAGTAAACATGTACTTCAAACTTTGGTGATATATTTTCAATTCAAAGGGTTTATACAAAAGGTAGTGCTACCACATTTTAAGAGCATGGACTCTGGAAGCTAACTCTAAATCATGAGTGGCATAGTTAACTTCATGTTTCTTAAGTTTTCTAGATTCATATGCCACAACAACCTCATTTTACAATAAGATACCTCCTATCCCTTCTAGAGAGGCATTCGTACAAATTGTAAATGATTTACTAGGATCTAGAATTTGAAGGATAGGTGTAGTTGTTAAATTTTCCATAAGGACACTGAATTCTTCCTCACACTGAGAAGTCCATTTGAATGCTTTTCCCTTCCTTTGCAGATTGGTGATAGGAAAGGTAAACTTTGAGAATCCTTTGACAAATCATTGGTAATAACTAGCCATTCTCATAAAAATTCTTACTTCAGTAACATTGGAGGGAGTTGGCCAGTCTACTATGGCTTCTATATTTTTAAGATCAACCACTACTCCATCGGTTGAGACTATGTGCCCCAAACATTATACTTGTGGTGTATAAAAACTCACACTTAGACAATTTTCCATACAACTGATTTCCCTTGAGGATTTCCAAAACTACTCTCATGTGTTGATCATGTTCTTCCTTACTTAGAGAATAGATTAAGATATTATCCAAGAATATCAATACAAACTGATCCAATTGTTTCCTAAATACACTATTCATCAAATTCATGAAAGCAACTAGAGTATTTTTTAATCCAAAATGTAGCATTGTGAATTCATAATATCCATACCAGGTTCTAAAGGTTGTCTTAAATGTGTCCTCCTTGATTCTTAATTGATGATACACAAACCTAAGATCAATATTTGAGAAGATAGCCGCTCCCCTTAGTTTATCAAATAGATCATCAATACTTTGTAAAGAAAAATTATTTTTCACCATCATCTTATTAAGCATTCTATAATCAATACAAAGTCTCAAGGATCCATCCTTCTTCACAAATAGAACTAGTGCTCCCCATGGTGAGACACTAGGCTTAATGTACCATTTTTCTAATAGATCCTGAAGTTGGATTTTGAGCTCTTGTAATTCTAGAGGAGTCATTTGGTAAGGGGTTATAGAAATAAGTGATGCTATTGGTAAATGTCCTATAGAAAAATAAAATTCAATTTTCAGAGGAATTCCAAGCAGGTATTCAGGACAAACACTCTAAACTCATTCAATATAGTATACTATTGAAACAGAGTATAACTAGACTCAATTTATTCTTTCTTGTTCAATTTGACAACATAAAGCCTACACCCTTTTCTTAAGGCCCTTTTAACTTGCATAGCAGTAATCAGGTGGGGTTCTAAAGTCACTATGTTACAATGAACTCAGATTCACTCATTAGAATTGACTATGAAATCCAACCATATCTCTACAAAATTAAGTAAGGCTTTGTGAGATTTTAGCCAATCTAAACCTAGGATAATATCAAAAGCATGCAAGGGTGCTACATACAAATGCCAATTTATTTTTCCTTGAGGGACATCTATTTGGTAGTCGAATAGACATTGGTTGATCATATAGTTTTATCCTAAACCATACTCAACTTGCCATCCATTTTCCATGACCCCAGGCCTTATTGGTATGTCTCTCACAATACTAGAAGATATAAAACTATTAATGGCACCACTATCTATTAAAATACGAACTTCTTTCTTGCCTAACTTTCCTTTTAAGAGAAATGGAGTGACTTACCCTAAAATGTTCGAATTACCTATAGCAACATAAATTCTATGAGAGGCTTCTTCTATTGGTTTTATTTTATCATCTCTCTCTGGGAATTGATTTGCATAATGATCCAGAGCTCCACATACAAAGCATACATTTGGATACTTGTTCTTTTTCTTGTCCACATTTTTATTCTCGTTGACATTCTTTCCCTTTTCCTAGTATGTAGACCTTTGCATAGGTTTCTCTTGAAAATTCCTCCTGTTTGACTATCCCTTATTACCCTAAAATTTTCTTTGTTTCTATTCTCCCATCTATAATTGCCACCATCCCTATATTTATTATGTTGATATTTACCTTTAATAGGCTTTAGGTATTTTATTTTCTTAGGTTCTTCCTTCTCAATTTTTTGGAAATAAGCCTTTGTATTTTTCTGGCTGATTTCTTCATAACATGCAACATCAAAAGCTTTTAACAAATTTTTAGGTTTACCTCATCCAACAGGGGTCCCAATTTTGGGATGTAATCCTATTACAAATTTGTGAGATTTAAACTCTTCTTGTTTATCATATTCTAGTGTATATTTTAATAGTTGCACAAATATTTGATAATATTCTATCACTGACATACTCTCCTGATGTAGTAAGAAATCTATCCCTAAATTCTTTCTCAAATTCATTCCAAGGAATATCAACAGCCTCCTTTTGGATTATTTTCTTGTAGGTGGTCCACCAATCCCTGGATGGACCTGTTAGGTGTGCTACAACCCATGTATTTTTGGATTTTGTACAAAGGGGTTGAATAGAGACCCCTCAACTTCACTTAACCAATTAATAGTTTCTTATTTGTATCCCTTTCCATCAAACTTAGAAATATCTAACTTTTTAATTTATTTTTGAAGCTCCACTCCAAATTTTCTTCATGAAGATCCCTCAAGAAATTCACTTATTCTTTATGATTCCTTAATCTTTGTCATACTTTTTATTACTTGTTGTTGTTAAGCAATAATTTCCTGTTGCTGAGATATCTGAGCTCTCTATTGATCCATGTGCTCACTCATGTGAATCCTTTGGATATCCATTTGTTTCCTTTGCTGATTTAGTTATTTTCACATTAGCTGAATTATTTTTGTTATATTTTCATCATTCTTTGTAGCTCTTGTTGCTACTAGCTCTTTTTAATTTTTTTAAAGAACATCGAGGTACTTCAGCTATTTGCACTTGATTCAACTCCCTCACAAGTCATCTTAGTCCCTTTCTTGGGAATTTTGCAATATCCTCTTGTAGATTAGAACTTGCTCTTTTTGAGGTCCCCACCATAATATCTGGTGATAAAAGAGCTATATCAATATACAAATAATTGTTGTGAGACATAGATTTTTTGCAACCTGGGCTCTGATACCAAATGTAACAACCTAGGTCTACTCACCTAGTTGTCAAAAAACACAAATTCAAAATTTTGATTTATTTTAAATAGTTGTCGCAATCTAATGAATGCACACCCAACTTTGTATTACTACTCAGGCATAATTTTTCACACTTCAGGATCTTATACCATTGTATATCGAATCACAAGTGCTCAAGACTAACCAACTTCCCAAAAAATATTGTCATATATGAGACCCACATTTTTCTAGCTTGAGTTTTGGGTTCTAGGCAAGGTGTTGCCATTCAAAAGACCATAACACCTGGAAGGGTGGATGCATATTATCCCCATATCGTAGCATGGAGGACATTGATATATGATCCTATCTTTGTCCTAATGGTCCACTAACCTTATCTATGTTTTGAACAAGATTTTAAGCCCATGATAGAGTTAGAATATTATGGTTGTGCCTATTATTTGTTCATATTTTCTATGAACACTTATAGGGCTCACCAGACTAGGTCCATATATCTTAGATCAAATCTTGGTTGATAATAATGCTTCCCATACCATCTATCATTGTACCTTCCAACCTCAAGAACCAGCTCTCTAGTATTATATAGTCGTTGGCTATTTCACAATTGGCATATGGATAATGAGAATCCTCATGTACCACCTTGTATTAAAACCTAGAAAAACATCCCATACCACCATTTGTTATTCTCTATAGAATAGGATCCACTGAAACTTTTAATATTACTAGAGAATGGTTATCCTCAAATCATGACAATCGTCACCTGTGAGTTATCGAAGTTGGATGGAGTGTTCATCCTACTTGATGACACTGATCATTTTTATTTCCATCCCTCTTTATGGTCTATTGAAGGTATGGATACCAACCTTCTTGTTTGTTAAACTGGTTTGGTTTTGGTATTTTTAAGGTTAGTCATGATTCTAAATGCTGGTACATGATGGTTTAAGAATATTTTATATTTAGACTATTCTTAAACATAAATATAAAATAACATACTAGAAATTAAATTTAGAAAAAACATTATCTCTATCACATAAATTAATAATAAAATATTCTAAAATATTTACTTCCTTAAACACCAAAAACTTTTAATCATGTGCGTAAGGCTTTCTTGTCTTAATGCTAGCAAAAATTAAATATTTAACCTAAAGGAACATTCTAGTTTAATATATTTTTTTACTAAGAATATTTAATTATTTTATAAAGTAATACATTAATTTATATAATGACATTACCTTTGACACACAAACCTAATCATTGAGACTACACATTGAAGAACTAATATTATCCTTATATAGACAAAAATAGGTTTCTATAACCTCTAAATTATAACTCCTATAATTTTTCTAAAGCTTACCATTAATATAATTTTAATAAAGTGACTATGTACCCAAACTTTTCTTATCGATATTCAATAATAATCTGGTTATAGATTGAACCCATGTTTCCATCATTCATCATAATACCAGATTTGTATTCACTAAAACAAAGCTTGGTTTCTCCAATAACTAGGAAAGGAATGAAAATATAGATAATTCTTCACTTAACGAAAGCATTTATGTCTACTTCCCTATCCATAATTTTTCATTGATAGCGTAAAAAAATGTGATGTTGATGGATATTGATGGTGTAAAATGGTATTAATATAGTCGTCATTTATAAAAGGTATAAAAACCATATTTTCTATGCTTATAGGGATGACTACTGGTGATTAGTTATGCAAAATACACATTCTTCAAAGTTCTAATATTTCTAAAATATTATCATAATGGTTTCAATTTCTAAGAGTGGTTTACCGGCTTTATCCTTACAATGGAATTATAATACAAGCGGTTTCCAACCTACCACTGATGACAACATCAAAATTCTAATGTTGGCAAGAATTTTAATTGCCCTAAAAATAATTTTTCAACAAATCCTCTAGAAGAGATACAGAGAGTTTCAAAACTTAAGAAAAATTTGGTTACCTACCCAAGGTCTAGGCTTAATTTCATTGACAATTTTTAGGTAAAACATAGTTGAGACCACATTTTTTTTAAATGAAATAACAAGCTATCACAAATAAAATATTATCGAATATTAAGAATCCATCCATATCTATTGTCTAGCATTTAGCAATGGCCAAGTAAACATGTACTTCAAACTTTGGTGATCTATTTTCAATTCAAAGGGTTTATCCAATAGGTGGTGCTACCACATTTTAAGAGCATGGACTATGGAAGCTAACTCCAAATCATGAGTGGCATAGTTAACTTCATGTTTCTTAAGTTTTCTAGATTCATATGCCACAACAGCCTCATTTTACAATAAGACACCTCCTAGCCCTTCTATATAGGTATTCTTACAAACTGTAAATGATTTACTAGGATCTAGAAATTGAAGGATAGGTGCAATTGTTAAATTTTCCATAAGGACATTGAATTCCTCCTCACACTGAGAAGTCCATTTGAATACTTTTCCCTTCCTTTGTAGATTGGTGGTAGGAAATGCAATATTTGATAATACTTTTACAAATCATCGATAATATCCATCCATTCTTATAAAACTTCTTACTTCAGTAACATTGGTGGGAGCCAACCAGTCTACTATGGCTTCTATATTTTTAGGATCAACCACTACTCCATCGATTGAGACTATGTGCCCCAAATATTATACTTGTGGTGTATAAAACTCACACTTAGACAATTTTACATACAACTGATTTCTCTTGAGGATTTCCAGAACTGCTCTCATGTGTTGATCATGTTCTTCCTTAGAGAATAGATTAATATATTATCCAAGAATATCAATACAAACTGATCCAAATGTTTCCTAAATACACTATTCATCAAATTCATGAAAGCAACTAGAGTATTTTTTAATCCAAAAGGCAGCACTGTGAATTCATAATACCCATATCGGGTTCTAAAGGTTGTCTTAAATGTGTCCTCCTTGATTCTTAATTGATGATACCCAAACCTAAGATCAATATTTGAGAAGATAGTCGCTCCCCTTAGTTTATCAAATAGATCATCAATACTTTGTAAAGAAAAATTATTTTTCACCATCATATTATTAAGCATTATATAATCAATACAAAGTCTCAAAGATCCATCCTTCTTAATAAATATAACTAGTGCTCCCCATGGTGAGACACTTAGCTTAATGCACCATTTTTATAATAAATCCTGAATATGGGTCTTGAGTTCTTGTAATTCAAGGGGAGTCATTCGGTAAGGGGTTATAGAAATAGGTGATGCTACTGGTAAATGTTCTATAGAAAAGTCAAATTCAATTTTCAGAGAAAGTCCAAGCAGGTATTCAGGAAAAACATCTCTAAACTCATTAAATATATACTATTGAAATAGAGCATAACTAGATTCAATTTATTCTTTCTTGTTCAATTTGACCACATAAAGCCTACACCCTTTTCTTAAGGCCCTTTTAACTTGCATAGCAGTAATCAGGTGGGGATAAAATTCACTCTATTAAAATGAACTCATATTCACTCATTAGAATTGATTGTGAAATACAACCATATCTCTTCACAATTAATCAAGGATTTGTGAGCTTTTAGCCAATCTAAACCTAGGATAATATCAAAAGCATGCAAGAGTGCTACATACAGATGCCAATTTATTTTTCCTTGAGGGACATCTATTTGGGAGTCGAATAGACATTGGTTGATCATATAGGTTTATCCTAAACAATACTCAACTTGCCATCCATTTTCCATGACCCCAGGACTTATCGTATGTCTCAAAATACTAGAAGATATAAAACTAGTAGTGGCACCACTATCTATTAAAATACAAACTTATTTCTTGCCTAATTTTTCTTATAAGAGAAATAAAGTGACTTGCCCTAAAAGGTTAGAATTACCTATAACAACATAAATTCTATGAGAGGCTTCTTTTGTTGGTTTTATTTTATCATATCTCTCTGGGCATTGATTTGTATAATGATCTAGAGCTCCACATACAAAGCATACATTTGGACCCTTGTTATTTTTCTTGTCCACATTTTTATTCTCGTTGACATTCTTTCCCTTTTCTTGGTATGTAGACCTTTGCACAAGTTTCTCTTGAAAATTTCTCTTGTTTGACTATCCCTTATTACCCTAAAATTTCCTTTGTTTCTATTGTCCCATCTATAATGGCCACCATATCTATATTTATTATATTGATATTTACCTTTAACAAGCTTTGGGTATTTTATTTTCTTAGGTTCTTCCTTCTCAATTTTTTGGAAATAAGCCTTTGTATTTTTCTAGCTGATTTCTTCATAGCATGCAACATCAAAAGCTTCTATCAAATTTTTATGTTTACCTCATCCAACAAGGGTCCCAATTTTGGGATGTAATCCTATTACAAATTTGTGAGATTTAAATGCTTCTTTTTTATCATATTCTAGTGCATATTTTAATATTTGGAAAAATATTTGATAATATTCTATCACCAACATACTCTCCTGATGTAGATTGGTGAATTCAAAGTACTTCTCAATGTAAAATTATGGAGTAAGAAATCTATACCTAAATTCTTTCTCAAATTCATTCCAATCAACAACCTTTTTTTGGATTTTTTTCTTGTAGGTGGTCCACCAATCCCTAGCTGGACTTCTTAGATGTGCTACAACCCATTTAGCTTTGGATTCTACACAAAGGGGTTGAATAGAGACCCCTCAACTTCACTTAACTAATTAACAGTTGCTTCTTCGTCTCCCTTTCCATAAAACTTAGAAATATCTAACTTTTTAATTTCTTTTTGAAGCTCCACTCCAAATTTTATCCATAAAGATCCCTCAAGAAATTCACTTATTCTTTTTGATTCCTTACTCTTTGTCAGATTTTTTATTACCTTTTTTTGTTGAGCAATAATTTCATGTTACTGAGATATCCAAGCTCTCTATTGATCCATGTGCTCTCTCATGTGAACCCTTTAAATCTCCATTTGTTTTCTTTGCTAATTTAGCTATTCTCCCATTATTTGAATTGTTTTTGTCATGTTTTAATCATTCTGTGTAGCTCTTGCTGCTACTGGTTGTTGTTATTTTTTAGAACACATCAAGGTACTTTGGCTATTTGCTCTTGATTCAACTCCCTCATGAGTCATCTTAGTCCCTTTCTTGGGACTTCTACAATCTCCTATTGTAGATTAGAACTTGCTCTTTTTGATGTCCCCACCATGATATTTGGTGACAAAAGAGCTATATCAATATATAAATAATTGTTGTGAAACCTAGATTTTTTACAACCTAGGCTCTGATACCAAATGTAACAACCTAGGTCTACTCACTTGGTTGTCAAAAAACACAAATTCAAAATTTTGATTTATTTTTAAATTGTTGTCACAATCTAATGAATGTACACCCAAATTTGTATTAGTACTCAAGCATAATTGTTCACACTTTGGGATCTTATACCACTGTATATGCAATCACGAGTGATCGGGACCAACCGACTTCCCATAAAATATTATCATTTATGAGACCCTCCTCCTAGCTTGAGTTATGGGTTCTTGACAAGGGGTTGTCCTTCCAGAACCCATAACACCTTGAAGGATGAATACATATTATCCTCATCTCATCGTATGGAGGACATTGATATATGATCCTATATTTTTCTTAATGGTCCACTAACCTTATCTATATTTTGAACAAGCTTTTAAGCCCATGCTAGAGTTAGAGTATTATGATTGTGCCTATTAGCTGTTCATATTTTCTATGAATACTTATAGGGCCCACCAACATCTTTGCTACTGGGTCCAAATATCTCAGATCAAATATTGGTTGACAATAATTCTACCCATACCATCTATCACTGGACCTTCCAACCTTAAGGACTAGATCTCTAGTATTATGTAGTCATTGGCTATTTCGCAATTGAGATATGGATCATGAGAATCCTCATGTACTACCTCATATGACAACCTAGAATAACATCCCATACCACCATTTGTTACTCTCTATAGCATAGGATCCACTGAAACTTTTATTATTACTAGAGAATGGTTATCCTTGAATCACAACAATCGCCACCCATGAGTTGTCAGAGTTGGGTGGAGTGTTCATCCTACTTGATGACACTGATCATTTTTATTTCCATCCCTCTTGATGGTCTATTGAAGTTATGGATACCAACCTTCTCGTTGGTTAAACTGGTTTGGTTTTCATATTTTTAAGGTTAGTCATGATTCTAAATGCTGGTACATGATGGTTTAAGCATATTTAATATTTAGACTATTCTTAAATATAAATATAAAAGAACATATTAGAAATAAAGTTTAGAGAAAAAATTAACTATCTCTATCATATAAATTAATAAGAAAATATTATAAAATCCTCACTTCCTTAAAATCCAAAAACTTTTAATCATGTGCATAAGGATTTCTTGGCTTAATACTAGCAAAAATTAAATCTTTAACCTAAAGGAACATTTTAGTTTAATATATGTTTTTACTAAAAATATTTAATTATTTAATAAAGTAATACAAAACTTATGTAATGACATTGCCTTTGATACACAGACCTAATCATTCAGCCTACGCATAGAAGAACTAACATTCTCCTTATATAGACAACAATAGGTTTCTATGACCTCTAAATTTTAACTCCTATAAGTTTTCTAATGCTTACCATTAATATAATATTAATAAAGTGACTATGTACCCAAAATTTTCTTACCGACATTCAATAATAATCTGGTTATAGATTAAACCCATGTTTCCATCATTCGTTAGAATACCAAATTTTTATTCACTAAAAAAAACTTTGGTTTCTCCAGTAACTAGGAAAGGAATGAAAGTATAGATAATTCTTCACTTAATGGAAGCATTGACGTCTACTTCCCCATCCATCATTATCCGTCGATAGCCTCAAAAAAATTTGATGTTGATGGACATTGATGGTGTAAAATGGTATTAATATTTCCATCATTAATAAAAGGTATAAAAAACATATTAGCTATGCTTATAGGGATGACTACAGGTTATTAGTTATGCAAAAGTCACATTCTTCAAAGTTCTAATATTTCTAAAATATTATCTTGATGGTTTCAATTTCTAAGAGTGGTTTATCGGCTCTGTCCTTACAATGGAATTATAATACAAGCAGTTTCCAACCTACCACTAATGGCAACGTTGCCCTAAACACTTTTTTTTTCAATGAATCCACCAGAAGAGATAGAGAGAGTTTTGAAACTTATGAAAACTTCTGTTACCTACCCAAGGTCCAGGATTAATTTCATTGACAATTTTTAGGTAAATAATAGTTGAGATCTACATTTTTTGAAAATAAAAGAACAAGCTATCACAAATAAAATATTATTGAATATTAAGAATCCATCCATCTTTGTTGTCTAGAATTTAGCAATGGTTGAGTAAAAATGTATTTCAAAATTTGGTGATTTGATTTCAATTAAAAGGGTTTATCCAAAAGGTAGCGCTACCACATTTTAAGAGCATGGACTATGGAAGCTAACTCTAAATCATGACTGGCATATTTAACTTCATGTTTCTTAAGTTTTCTAGATTCATATGCCACAACAGCCTAATTTTACAATAAGATACTTCCTAGCCCTTTTAGAGAGGCATCTGTACAAACTATAATGATTTACTGGGATCTAGAATTTGAAGGACAGGTGCCATTGTTAAATTTTCCTTAAGGAATCTGAATGCCTCCTCACACTAATAAGTCCATTTGAATACTTTTCCCTTCCTTTACATATTGGTGATAGGAAAGGAAATCTTTGAGAATCCTTTTACAAATAACCAATAATATCCAACCATTCCCATAAAACTTCTTACTTCAGTAACATTGGTGGGAGATGACCAGTCTACTATGGCTTCTATATTTTTAGGATAAACAGCTACTCCATCAGCTGAGACTATGTACTTATTGACAATTTTGTCACATTGCTTGGAGGGGTAGTAAAATTGAAATTTCTGTAATGGTTTCTTGGTTTGTTTTCTTTCTTGTTATTGTTGTAAACAGCATTTTAGCAATTTTGGCTATCATTTTTGCCCCCTTTGTAAATAAGCCACATATGTAGAAGCTTCGCCCACAACATCAGCAGGAGTTATAGGCTTCGCAGGGAGAAAACAAGAACATGAAAATGCATACCCAAAAGTTTCTAAGGCCTAGAGAGAGCTTCGCAAGCGAAGCTTCCAAGATACTCGCTTCGGGCCCAGTTTTTGCGAAGCGGCAGAGCAGCGATGAAGAAATCTCTAAGTGTGAAAAATGCTTCGCCGAAACATAAGCGAAGCATCCGCTTCGGCCCCTTTCCCTGGCGAACCGCTTCTCCCAGCAAGATTTGCTTCGCCCCGAAACGCTGCGAAGTACCCGCTTCGGCCAACTTTTGTGCGAAGCTCCCTCACTAGAAGCCTAGTTGCCCTTTGAAAATCGGAGAAATATTCTAAGGCAAAATTGTACTTCGGCCGAAAACCCCCCGAACGGCCATTTTGAAGAAGGTTCGCAGCGAAGCATTTTTGCAGCCCATCAGCGAAGCATCCACTTCGGGCAAAGACTCTTGCGAAGCAGCCTTCAACCCATTTTTCCGGCGAAGCAATGAAAGATTGAGAGCCATGTTTTGAGAAGGAATATCTGCTTCGGCACAAGGTCTTCGCGAAGCTGTTTTTGGAAGTTCCTTCGCGCGAAGTACCCATCTAAGGAGGTCAGACCCGCTTCGGCTCACATCCGTTGCGAAGTAAGGTCCCGAACTGGAATTCAGCGAAGCTCTTCAAGGGCACACACACCAAGGCTGGGTATCTTTTCGAGGCAATCAAGTGTTTCATAAATGAAGTTTTACTTGCCCGAAAGACCCGGGGCCCATTTTTGGCAATCAGAAAAGAGATATCAGTCGCAGGAGGAGAGCCCGACGGACCTAGCAGCAACTCGAGCACCGCACCCGGAGAAGTCAGGACGAGTCAGGCGGCCCATAAATGCAAATTTCCCCGGTTAATGCGGCCGTAGCTGCTAATTGTAGAAAAGGATGTGAGAGCTCGGTCACGGGAGGAGCAAGAGCAGATTTCTCAGGTTTTCGAGGGCGTACTTCCATATTTTGTGCATTGATGGCTTAGAGGGTCGGGTCCTCTATAAAAACCCATGAATTGTAATGAGAAAGGGGGGAACTCTTGCTAGAAAATTGTTGTAACTTGGTTCCTGCAATTGATATTAAAGACTTTGGGCTTATTTCTCTCTTGTATGCTGCCTTCTGTGATTATTTCTGCTATTCTGTCTTCGTTTGTATACCGTAATTCTGAATCCTGAATTTAGGTGTGTAATTGGGGACAGAACCCTGGAATTCTCCTGAAGGATACATAGGGGAGATAATATTGCGTTAAACTCCTTTTATGCCGCCTGTGGTTAGTGGTTTCTGTTACGTTCATTTATTTTCTCAATCGCTGTAATTCTGAAATCTGGATTTAGGCGTGGGAGAATAGTTGAATTCTGGAACTCTTCCAGAGGATACATAGGGAACTTTGCGTGATGTTCATTTATGCATTATTCTTGGTATTTATTGCTGCTTTTCCAAGTTATTAGTTGATAATCGTGCTGTTGGTTCTTTCCCACCAAATTGTTAACACTTCTTACCCTATCCTTTTATTTCTTTCCTGCACTCTTATCTTAAAACATCAAGTAGTTTAGTATAGGAGCCGGCCTTTCTCCGGAGATTGGCACGGAGGGCATCTCTTCCCTCCGGCCTTTCAATGTTGGTCCAGGTCTAGGGCGCGTATACATGCAAAATCCTTTCCTGTGGCAGATTTGTGACCAACAGTTTTTGGCACGCCCGGTGGGACCCGGTCAGTCTCATCTTGTGAGTGGTAGTGAGAGCTGATGCTTATCTCATTACCAGAAGACTCTAGCATCTGGCGACTCTGTTCAACCTGGGAATCTCAAAGTCGTAGAGACCGGTACTAAAATATCCGTGCCTTCATGCAAACGAGATGGAGAGTTAGGAATAGTGGAGAAGAAACCGAGTTCTTTGAACTTGATATTGACGCCTTCGGGGAACGCTCCAGACTAGTCACCCCTGAATCACTTTTACGTGGAACGTCCTCGCAAGAGGCTGCCTTTGACGAACAAGGTCCAACTTCAGATAGTACAATGGCTAGTCTTCCTCCAAACCCTCCTAACTCCCCCGATCATCCGAGTGCCTCCGTTTCAGTTAGCCATCAACAACGAACTTCGGGAACTCCGGTGTTTCCGAATCTAGGCACCAGCATGGCACAACAACAGCAGCTGCCACCAAGCAACAACCGCCCAGATTGTTCCCGGCATGGAACTCTTCCGGACCATTAAACCTAGCGGGACAAGGGCAGGTTCCGCCTGCTGCAATGAAGAAGATCCCTACCTTTGATGGCATGGGGAAGACAACTCTGGAACATATCCAAGATATAGTTTCTCTGGCAGCGATACACGACATCACAGAAGAAAGGGTGATGGTGAAGCTTCTGGTTTTGTCTCTCCGAGGAAAGCTCCTCTATTGGTATAGATCCTTACCTCCGGGCACTATAACGAGTTGGGACCAATTAGCTGGACAACTGATGAGAGGTTTCAATGAGTCTGTCGACCCATCCTCCCTCTTGCACCACTTCACAACAATTCAGAGACACCCGTAGGAGGAGATTGCGGATTTCAATGTGAGGTTCGCTCGGACTTGGCAAAGAGTACCCGCTGGACTTCGGCCAACCAACGAAGCTGCAGCATACTATTACCTTAGGGCCCTCAACCCTGACATCAGTGTAATGGTAAGGTATTCGAATGTGAATACTTTCCCTGAACTATATGAACTGGCCCAGAAAGCGGAAATGGATTTGATAGCCGTGGGGAAGCTTCCTCAAAGAATGTCGATGCCTATATTTCCGAAATTTCCGCAAACACAATACCTAGGTGCAGCTACTTCGCAAACCTCCACAACCCCTGTATATCCCATCTCATCATGGAACCCCAACCCCGTTGTAACCCAGATCGTTACTCCACAAGTGCATTTTCCGACATTTTCAGCACCACAGCCCACCGTCCCTTCGGCATTCCCCGCGTTACCGGCTCCGCCTCAATACCCTGCCTTGCCTCCAATACCTACGATGGCTCCATTGCCACCGACCCCCAAAGCTGAAGATATGCAGGCGAAAATACTGCAGGAAGTTCAATCTCTGAATTCCACTGTGCAGACCTTGTCCAACGACATGATTATCGTGAAAAAGAAGCAAGCACAACAGGAATTTCTTCCCAGAAGGTCTTATCCCCCACCAGCGCTCACCAAAGATCAAGTGGTTCAACCAGGGAAGTCATCGGCAAGGAATGCCGTGATTGACGAAGGGACAAGCACTTCGGATTATGTGCATTGGTGTTCCACATGTAATGACCCACATGAGGAAAATACCTGTATGCTGCATCAGCATTATGTGCAGACACTGTCAAGGAGCAGCCCTAGCGGTCAAGTCAATATAATAAGACAAGCGGATCAGGACCTGGTCGTTGATGAAGAAGAACAAGTTTCAGTTCTTACTAGAGAGGGAAAAAGACCAATGGAGGTGGATGCAGCTCAAATGGCTCCCTTGAAGGTGTATACTCGCCGCGAAAAGGAGCAGCAACCTGTTAAGGCCCCAGACAAAGTTTCGCATCCTGTGCCAGCAAAAGAGAAGACCCAGCAGGCCTCCGCAGCCCCGCCTCAGGCCGAAACCAAAGAACAGGCCAGGGAAAAGCTTAAGTTCCCTTCATTGACTAAACGACAAAGAGTCGAAGCCACGGAGCAATATCGTACAAGGTACGAAGCTAAAAAGGAGCCCGAAGTACATGCCCTCATAGGGTATAACATCGTGGACGAACTGAAGAGAACCCCTACCAAGATTAGTCTATACGACGCTTTACAGCTGCCAGGACAAGTGGACCTGTTGCAGGAGTCCTTGAAGTCCACGAAAGCTAGGAAATCAGCGCCGCTTGCCCTAGTGCAAACCCTATCCACGTCAATAACAGGAAAGAACAGGCCTCCTCCATTCTACCTGTCCTTACAAATGGAAGGGCATATTGTCCACAACTGTATGATTGATTCAGGGGCCGCAACAACCGTCATGCCTAAAGCGGTCTGCGAAGAAATAGGAATGGAGTACACGCGAAGCAGCCACGGTGTGCTCCAACTGGACGGTACTCCTGTGAAAACGGTCGGTGTAATCAAGGATATACCTATTCGACTGCACAAAGCGCCCCAAATTGTGGTAATACAGGAGGTGGTAGTTGTAGATCTAGAGCCCTATTTTAGCATGTGCCTTTCGAGGGAGTTCACAGCAAAGCTAGGTGGATATCTGTCCATGGACTATTCACATTTAGAGGTCCCGTTCAAGGGAAAGAAGGTCAAAATTTACAACGAGAAACCTTCTACATTTCTCGTAGAAAAGATGTCCGAAGAAGAAAACAATAGTCCCGTACATGCGATAGCAGAAGAAATAGAACAAGTGGACTTAGTGGAAGAATCGCTTGCACAACTGAATTCTGAAGATGAATTTTCATTGACAGATTTCAATGCCATGATAGAGACAGAAATAGGGTGCTATACCATCACAGAACCAGAGAAACACATTAAGCCAGAGAATAAGGTATCTGCCCAAGGGGAATTATGGAAACTATTCTTTGATGGCGCCCGATGCAAAAATGGCGCCGGGGCAGGAATACTTTTAGTATCACCATCTGGAGAGCAGAAAGAATATTGCTACCGGTTGGTTTGGAGCTGCACCAACAACGCAGCAGAGTATGAAGCCTTATGCCTAGGACTGAAGAAAGCAGAGAAATTAGGCATAAAACATCTCCAAGTCTTCGGAGATTCAGAATTGGTATGTAATCAGGTCACCAACAAGTGCATCTCCAAAAAGCATTATCTTAAAGCATATCGCAACAGAGTATGGGACCTGTTTGAACAGTTTGAGTCACTCAATCTGCAGTCCATCCCACGAGAGAAAAATAGACACGCTGACGTCTTGGCCTCCATCGCGGCTAGATATTCTCCAGCCGACGACATGGTACACAAGCCCAAGGCCGTGAGGATGATTTATAGGCCCTCTGTGCCGGATAGGGACATGCATTGGCAAGTTTTCGACAATGATGAACAGATCATCAATTTCTTGGTCCAAGAAGCAGCCACTGTTGAAGAAAGGAACCTGAAGGACGAGGAGTATGAAGGACTGGTCCAGTTAAAAAATAACCATGTTCCAAGAGGATTGATCACTTTAGAGAGCCTGTTCGATCAGAACGACAGAGTGGTTTCTCACAGAATCAAAGTTGATGCTAGGCAATATCAAAATCTAGAGCTTGAATCCGGGAAAGTGATAAAAGTTGGAACAGATTGTACCATGGTTGAATTAGAACAAATCCGATCTTTGTGCAGAAGGTACCCCGATATAGTGGCATGGTCTTATCAAGATCTGAAAGGCTACGACCGACGATTGGTTCAACATACAATCGAGCTGCAAGAAGGGGTCAAACCTTTCAGACAGAGGCAAAGACCTGTCAACCCGAAGATCGAAGCCCTGATGAAAGCCGAACTTCTGAAAATGCTTGAAGCTAAGATCATTTATCCCATAAAGCATTCTTCCTGGGTAGCCAATCTAGTCCCCGTCAGGAAGAAAAATGGTGACATTCGGCTATGTGTAGACTTTCGCAACCTAAATCAGGCTTCGCTAAAAGATCACTACCCTCTCCCGCAGATTGATCAAATCTTGCACTCAGTAGCTGGAGCCCAGCGTTTTTCCCTACTTGATGGTTTTTCAGGCTATAACCAGATTTGGGTTAGAGATGGGGATCAACATAAAACAACATTTACTACTAAGTGGGGGACATTCGCTTACCAGCGAATGCCGTTCGGCCTTTCAAACGCAGGAGCTACCTTCCAGAGGGCTATGGACCTAGCATTCGGCGAACTGCTGAATAAGGTTATCGTCATTTATTTAGATGACATGACTGTCTTTTCCCGGAAGAGAGAAGACCATCCCTCACACTTGCAGCAAATATTTGAAAAATGCCGAGAATTTGGTATCTCAATCAATCCGAAGAAGTCCATATTTGCAGTAAATGAAGGGAAATTACTGGGACATCTTATATCAGAGAAAGGGCTCGCAATAGACCCCGATAGAGCTGAGGCTCTCTTAAAGCTCCCGCTACCGATGAATAAGAAAGGGCTGCAGTCCTTCTTTGGCCAAATAAATTTTGTGAGGAAGTTTGTCCCAGACTTCGCTCAAATCATCAAGCCGATGTCTGAGCTTTTAAAAAAGGATGCCGAATTCATCTGGACCGATAATAGAAGGGAAGCATTTGAGGAAATCAAGGCCCGAATCGCTCAGGCACCCGTTCTAACTAACCCTGACTATAGTAAGGATTTCATCTTGTATGTTGTAGGGGAACCTGAGAGTTACGCCGCAGTCCTGACGCAAAAGGGAGAAAACGGCGAAGAACGCCCCATCGCATTTTTAAGTCAGGTAATACAACCCCATGAGGAGAAATACAACTTCATAGAACGACAAGTGCATGCTGTCATGAAATCTCTGAGGAAGTTCAAACATTTTGTCTCCCAAAGTCGGGTTACAGTGTTTGTTATCCATCCAGACGTGAGGAACTTCATTATCCAAGGAGAGTTGGGCAGCAAAAGGGCTGGTTGGGTCAACAAAATACAGGAATTTGATATTGAAATTCGACCCACAAAATTAGTTCGCGGTCGTGCGCTTTGCCAAGAGCTTGCGAAGAGTGTCGCGGCCGAAGTGACAGCCTGTCAATGGGATGACTTAACAGCAGAAGAAAGCTTCGCAAATCAAGAAGAAGATGAAAAGGACTGGGTCAGTGAAATAGTCGAATATTTCAACACTGGAAGGTGTCCTCCACATTTGAATGCTTCGCAGCGAAGACACTTCAGGCTGCGGTCCCTTCGTTACGTTTTACGCCCCGAAGGCCTGTTCTACCGAAATATTGATGGTGTTCTCCTAAGATGCATAAGGGAGGACGATAAGAAAAGGGTCCTTGGTGAATTCCACTCAGGGTTATCAGGGGGCCACTTCGCAGGAAGAACAACTGCTTTAAAGATAATCAGGGCTGGCTACTACTGGCCTACGCTCTTCGCCGACGCCTTTGCGGTTTGCCGAAAATGCGAACAATGTCAGAAGTTCGCTGGCCGAAGCAAAAATGCTCCCATGCCCCTCCAGCCGATACAGGTGGAAGCACCGTTTCAACAGTGGGGATTGGACTTCGTGGGGGTCATCTCTCCGAATTCCTCTGCAGGGCATAAATTCATCTTAACTGCAACTGATTACTTCACCAGATGGGCTGAAGCAGTGCCCACAAAACACGCTGATCAAGAAACGGTGATTACTTTCCTAGAAGGCTTGATCACCCGGTTCGGCATCCCCGAAGCAATAGTCACGGATAACGGTCCTGGGTTCACAGGCGCCAAAATCAATGAATTCGCCTGCAAATATGGGATATACCGCAAGGTCACCTCCAATTACTATCCACAAGGTAATGGATTAGCAGAATCAACGAATAAGACCCTGTTGAGGTTGTTGAGAAAGCTCATTGACAAGAACAAAAGGACTTGGCACCTTCTCTTAGATCAAGCCTTGTGGGCTGATCGGATATCTATCAAAAGGTCGATCAAAACCTCCCCGTACGCCCTAGTATACGGCAAAGAGGCTGTCCTGCCAACCCATATAGAAATTCCTGCGTTGAAGATGTTAAATGATGAAGAAGCAGAATCCGGTCCTATGGAAGTCAGGCTAGCCCAATTACTACAGTTAGAAGAAGATCGGGATAAGGCATACCAAAACTTCGCAAAGCATGCCCAGATCACCCAAAACTGGTTCAGGAAAAAGTCCTCCGTCCGGACATTTAAGGTGGGAGACTTGGTGTGGAAATGGGATTCGTGGAAAGTTAAGCCGGGCAATCATGATAAGCTGGACGCGTTCTGGGAAGGACCGTTCGAGATCGCCAAAGTAAATTCGGCTAACTCCTTCATTCTCAAAGACGCAACTGGCCAGACTCTGCCGATTCCTGTAAACGGTCTTCACTTGAAGACCTTCCATCGGTAAAAGGTTCTCTAAAAATTTCTATCCTTGTATATACTGTTGTTCATACTTGTACATACCTTGTTTTAAGACTTTCTAGAAGCTAAGTATGTAGTTAGATAGAGACTGTATTCTCATGCCGTTGTAACGATGAGGTTTCACCTCACGGCTAAAAGTTCGGCTTTGTCAAGTCAAAAGGAAACCTCCTTCGGAAATTTTTCACGCGAAGTGGCTGATGTGAGTCAGTTCGCTGCGAAGCACCTTCGCTGCCAAGATGTAAAAAACGTGAGGACGCCAGAATACAATGTGTCATCAACAACAAGGAATGGCTCATAGTGCCCGAATCCTAAGGGAGAAACCCGATATAAACTGCTGCGCTTGGCAGCAAGCTTCGCTGAAGGAGAAAGAGGAAATATTTCCCCAAAGTCCCTAATCGACAAAGGCATGGAAAATGCTTCGCAAAAAGAAGCTAAGCGAAGCAACTTCAAAAGGAAAAATCTGCGAACCATTGCTTTGCTTGTAAAAGTAATAGAAACAAAGGGACGCGCTTCGCTCCCAAGGTAGCTCAATCCCCACTTCGGGGCTAGTCTTTCGCGAAGCGGCCGATGAGGCAGCAAGGTAGCCTGGATCCCATGAGAAAACAACTTCGGGTCCGAAGTGTAGAAGACCGGGGGTGGTTTGAGGTTCGCTGCGAAGTATTTTGCGCCAAAATCAGCTTCGCCAAACCATAAGTCGCAAAACAAGAAGCATTTAAAACGTGCCTTGAGACGTGTGCCAGCGACAGCCTAGGAGAACGTCCAAAACGTGCGGGATTAATGCAAAGGTGGCGGAGCGCATCCCAAGAGAATGTAGTTATGATTAAAAGTCGTGCCCAAGTACGAGGTGGCAGGGAGATTAGATTTTCGAAGCTGGGCAAGGTTCTCGAAGTACATCGACCCGCGTGCACCCGCGCCGCAAAGCCAATCAAAAAACAAGGCAATCTCTTCGGTTTGATTTTTGAATTTAATTTTGGCAGGTGCCATAAATGGTGGTGGGTTTAACTCGCAGCTATAAAACCCAGGCTTTAGCAACAAAAAAATTGTTTACCCGCCGATAAGCACAGTGTAGGAGCCTCGCCAGAATTCTGCGTTCTTCTCGTTCTCCGCGTCGAATTTCTGCTACTCTTGAGAATCAAAAATGGGAAAGAAGAATTCGAAGGAGAAAAGGAAGGAGCCCGAAGCAGTCGGCCCAGAGAAGGTTAAAAAGGGTAAGGAAGAGAAAAAGCATAGACCAAAGAAAGTTGATCTTAACCTGCGTCCTGAGAAACAACCCATGGAAGAAGGAGAGGAGTCAGAGGAGGAGCAACTTGCAGAACCGCCCATTGACGGGTGGGAGAGAATAAAGGACACTGAACTTTCAACGAGCATCGCGGAGCTGCGATATACCATCGACTACATGAGAAGTCGATTGTCTGCAGAAAACAAGAGGGCTGCCGCATATTACTCACAGATATACTGGTACCTGACTCCGCCGACGCATCACTGTCCCGAGTTGATCTGTGCTATCGCCAGAAATTATCAACCCTCCACCAGACAAGTTCTGGATGCTGCGGGTAATAAATTATTCACAATTTTTAAGGAGGATGTGCAGGTAGCCTTCGCTCCCTTGCAAGGGCCACCTAAGGGTTATTCTGTTCGCAATGTCATTCTAAGCGAACAAATGGACAGATTCAACACTTCCAGCCACATGGTAAAATTCCTAAGTGAAAGTCTCAAGGATGGGCTCCCTTCCGGCAAGCTACCGCAGATGCCTCGCCCTCTAAAGGATTTTAAGAGTACGGACATCTTTTCCATCATTGCGTGGGTCGCGGGCCTGTCCACAGATGCTGATGTGTATCCCTGGCAAGTGTCACTGGCCGAATGCATTTCACGAGGAGAGTTTTATGCTCCAGACCCATCAAGGCCAAACACGAACCCGGTTTTCTTTGACTGGGCAGAATGGGTGGCCCGGACTTTGCATACGCGGCTGGCTAGTATAAAAAATGCTGGAACGGGCCAATATTTTGGACCTTGCTCTTTCTTGGTTTGGCTCTTTTTCTATCATACCCACAGGCATTTTCCTCATATTGCTATTACTCCGAGCGGCAAGGATGGAGCACCGCTGCCGGTATATCAATGGACTCCCCTCCTAGCGAGGACGGAGTCGTATTATGCGTTTAACCAGCAATTTTTAGGACCCGCTCTTCAATTATTGCAGGGTTCTTGCCCTCGAGTACCTGTGGACCTTAGAGATAAGGTAGTTAATGAAAGGAAGGGAGATGTTTTTCAATTGACCCAGGGACTTGTCGTCCGCCTGTTTGGATTCACGGGGAAACCCTTCCTGCTACCAGTATTTCCTTCTGAATACCAGTTCGCTTTGGAGGTTGCTCGTCAGAGCGACGCAACAAACGTCATCTACGGCCACGGCCGAAAGTGGGCTCCGACTTGCGATTTCCCCTTCAAAATGGGAGTCGTAGAAGTCTTCGCCCTGAAACAACATGTCTACCTGGAGGATAAACTTGCCGACTTCGGTCTGCTGCAGATTCCGCAGCGATGGTGCTATGACCCCTTGGGGGTAATGAGAGACCATCTTAGATTCAAAAACTTTCATGTTTGCCCTCGACCGGAGATAGTGGAACAGAGGAATAATCCCACCGGCAGAGATTTAGAGTGGCACTTAGAAAGGATGAAGACATTGCCCCCATGGCATGAATTTTACACTATAGAAGTTGAGTATGATCCCGTTCGGCACCCCTTCCCGAGTCCAGATTCTGCGTTTTGGAGGAAAATGAAAGATGATTTAAGGGGAGAAATAAGAAGTTGGGGCGAGGCACAATTGAAAGAATGGTGGGTGATGAGGGTTCATCGTCGGAAGCAAAGGTCATATGGACTCTTGGAAATGGATAAGGACTTTGCTATTTTCTATGTAGCTAATGCCGGATCTTGGCAACCCCTCTCCTTTGCTGATTTCATTCCTCCCAGTGCCCCAGGTTCGGGCGAAAGCCCAAGGAGAATCGCTGATGATTCTGAACAGGAAGAAGAAGACGAAGCAATAGCGACACACCAGGAGCCGCCTAAGGAGCCTGTTGGAGGTTCCAATGTTGATGTTGGAAGGCCATTGCAGCAGCAGGAGAGAGGAGAAAAAGAAGAGAAAGAGACCTGAACAGGTCCAGATGCCTCCTCCTCATCCAAAGCGGCCTCGCACCAGACCTTCCGGTGCTTCCAATGAACAGTCTGCAGTAGGCTCGGTGGAAATTGATGTTGGAAAAACAGTGTCCCAAAGGACAGAGGAGAGTGCCGAGGTAGACATTATTAATGTGGAGGAATTCCTCCAAGATGAAGGAAACGTTGGTGGAGAAGTTGAAAATGTTGAGAATGTAGAAGCTGAGAAGGGTAGTGAACCCAGCACGCAGGAATTCGCCGCTTCTGCTCTATCACTAGAGCACGCAGGTACGCATTCCTCTTCTTCCACTCTGGTTTCTCAAGTTGTGTCAACAATAGTCCCGGCCGAAGTTCCCTCGGGGCCTTCTCCCAAAAATACTTGTCCAGTTGAACAATCGCCCTCCCGTGTAGTTTCCTTTGCTGTCACAGATTTGTCTCATGATTCCGCCAATCCCATGGGTGTTTCCCTTCCGTCTGAGTCGTCAGGCCGGGACGTGTCCGCAGCCACCACTTCGCTCGCCCACGCCACCATCCCGTTAATACTTGGTCAGACCGGAGGTGACACCTCACCTCCGAACCCCGACTCCCGCTCCACAGCCACTCATGCCATCGCTTCGCTAGCCAAAACTCCCACCACACCCGCCGCCGAATCCACTGACGACGTTTCACCCATACAGTCATTATACTTGTTTACCCCTTTGGCTGTTAACCCAGCCTCATTAGAAAATGAATTAGCTATGATCAAGGAGAGCCCTCTAGCAGAGAAATTGATCCGAGCCCGGCAAAACACCGACAAGATGCTCAAGGAGGCGAGGAGAAAGAGGGGACGTTCCTTGGCGAAAGAAGAGAAGTGCGCGGTATTCGATTTGAAAAGTGGAAAATTGCATAAAGTGAAGAAGATTCCCAAGGTCCAAAAACCCCTAGATGAAATGACCTCTGCTGATTATGAGTATCAAGAAAAGGTCAAGGACCTGGAATATATGGACGTTGATAATGAGTCTGAATCCATGCATGTAAGGATAGAAACATTCCGCGCACATGCAAGAATTGCCAACCAGCGCCGTTGTGAGGCAGAAAACGCCAATGTAAAGCTAGAAGAAGATCTAGCTAGAACCCGCTCATTGTTAGAAGATGCTCAGAAGCAATGCGAGCAAATGAAGCAGGAAAGGGATGCCTTGAAACAACAGATGGAACAACTGCAGAACGAAGTAGAAAATCAGAGCAAAATTCAGGCCGAAGCTGAAGTAAGGGCCAAAGGGTTTGAAGAGAGAATCTTGCAGATGCAACTGCAGTTGCATGAAAAGGAAAGTTTAGAGTTGTTTGACAGAAACAGAATCAAAGACATCCGCTCGCATTTGCTCAAAAATTTCAGATCCCGGGCCTCCAGTGCCCTCTCAATATTGTCGTACATCACCGAAGCCCAGAACGCTGCTGCGCAAAAGGGACCAATAGTGGATGAGGTAATCCAGGAGATAAGAAGCCGACTCGATTTAGCTTTTGAGGTACAAAGCATTAAGTACCAAGATTTGCAGGTTACAGCTATGAGTCGGACAGCCCGAGATTGGTCCACTGCCCAAGCCACGGTTCGCGCCTTCTTCTCCAAGGTGAGGAAAACTCAGAAGGCGAAGCAACTTTTGGATGTGTTTGAGCAGGAGCAGCGTACCTCTCTGGGATATTTCCAGAACCTTTCAGAATTGGGTTTCCCGAGTTTCACCGACGATGACGGAAACCTTTTGGCAAAAGAAGAATTAAAACCAGCCTGGCTCAGCTTTGAAAGTGATGTTTCTGAAATTGATGAATGGAAGGAGCCAGTCACAGAAGGGCAGGTTACGGATTTTATTCTCAGGTATTGCAGGATCGCGGCTTGTTTGAACGACCTAAGCGCAAGAGCCAAGTATGCTGACATTGGGCAGATTGATCGGTTCCATGTTCTGGTTAAGGCACTGCAAGACCGGGAACCTTTTCAGAAGGGAGCATGGGCCCATGTTCGCCGAACCATGGAGAGAATCCGCGATCGCCTTCCACCGCCGCCACTTGAACAGACACTCGATGAAGAGGAGGAAAGAGGAAAAGAGGTAGTTGATGAGGCATTCTCAGAACAGGAGAAGCAGAAAGGAGAAGGGTCTGGAGGTAACTCTGGCCCAATGGATGAAAGCTGAAGGGTCCTCACACCGAGGCGAGCTCGTTGCCCCGCGAGCCGCCAGGAATGTTGACAATTTTGTCACATTGCTTGGAGGGGTAGTAAAATTGAAATTTCTGTAATGGTTTCTTGGTTTGTTTTCTTTCTTGTTATTGTTGTAAACAACATTTTAGCAATTTTGGCTATCATTTTTGCCCCCTTTGTAAATAAGCCACATATGTAGAAGCTTCGCCCACAACATCAGCAGGAGTTATAGGCTTCGCAGGGAGAAAACAAGAACATGAAAATGCATACCCAAAAGTTTCTAAGGCCTAGAGAGAGCTTCGCAAGCGAAGCTTCCAAGATACTCGCTTCGGGCCCAGTTTTTGCGAAGCGGCAGAGCAACGATGAAGAAATCTCTAAGTGTGAAAAATGCTTCGTCGAAACATAAGCGAAGCATCCGCTTCGGCCCCTTTCCCTGGCGAACCGCTTCTCCCAGCAAGATTTGCTTCGCCCCGAAACGCTGCGAAGTACCCGCTTCGGCCAACTTTTGTGCGAAGCTCCCTCACTAGAAGCCTAGTTGCCCTTTGAAAATCGGAGAAATATTCTAAGGCAAAATTGTACTTCGGCCGAAAACCCCCCGAACGGCCATTTTGAAGAAGGTTCGCAACGAAGCATTTTTGCAGCCCATCAGCGAAGCATCCACTTCGGGCAAAGACTCTTGCGAAGCAGCCTTCAACTCATTTTTCCGGCGAAGCAATGAAAGATTGAGAGCCATGTTTTGAGAAGGAATATCTGCTTCGGCACAAGGTCTTCGCGAAGCTGTTTTTGGAAGTTCCTTCGCGCGAAGTACCCATCTAAGGAGGTCAGACCCGCTTCGGCTCACATCAGTTGCGAAGTGAGGTCCCGAACTGGAATTCAGCGAAGCTCTTCAAGGGCACACACACCAAGGTAGGGTATCTTTTCGAGGCAATCAAGTGTTTCATAAATGAAGTTTTACTTGCCCGAAAGACCCGGGGCCCATTTTTGGCAATCAGAAAAGAGATATCAGTCGCAGGAGGAGAGCCCGACGGACCTAGCAGCAACTCGAGCACCGCACCCGGAGAAGTCAGGACGAGTCAGGCGGCCCATAAATGCAAATTTCCCCGGTTAATGCGGCCGTAGCTGCTAATTGTAGAAAAGGATGTGAGAGCTCGGTCACGAGAGGAGCAAGAGCAGATTTCTCAGGTTTTCGAGGGCGTACTTCCAGATTTTGTGCATTGATGGCTTAGAGGGTCGGGTCCTCTATAAAAACCCATGAATTGTAATGAGAAAGGGGGGGAACTCTTGCTAGAAAATTGTTGTAACTTGGTTCCTGCAATTGATATTAAAGACTTTGGGCTTATTTCTCTCTTGTATGCTGCCTTCTGTGATTATTTCTGCTATTCTGTCTTCGTTTGTATACCGTAATTCTGAATCCTGAATTTAGGTGTGTAATTGGGGACAGAACCCCGGAATTCTCCTGAAGGATACATAGGGGAGATAATATTGCGTTAAACTCCTTTTATGCCGCCTGTGGTTAGTGGTTTCTGTTACGTTCATTTATTTTCTCAATCGCTGTAATTCTGAAATCTGGATTTAGGCGTGGGAGAATAGTTGAATTCTGGAACTCTTCCAGAGGATACATAGGGAACTTTGCGTGATGTTCATTTATGCATTATTCTTGGTATTTATTGCTGCTTTTCCAAGTTATTAGTTGATAATCGTGCTGTTGGTTCTTTCCCACCAAATTGTTCACACTTCTTACCCTATCCCTTTTATTTCTTTCCTGCACTCTTATCTTAAAACATCAAGTAGTTTAGTATAGGAGCCGGCCTTTCTCCGGAGATTGGCACGGAGGGCATCTCTTCCCTCCGGCCTTTCAATGTTGGTCCAGGTCTAGGGCGCGCATACATGCAAAATCCTTTCCTGTGGCAGATTTGTGACCAACAGTACCTCGAATACAATACTTGTGGTGTATAAAACTCACACTTAGAAAATTTTCCATACAACTAATTTCTCTTGAGGATTTCTAGAACTGCTCTCATGTGTTGATCATGTTCTTCCTTACTTATATAATAGATTAAGATATTATACAAGAATATCAATACAAACTGATCCAAATATTTCCTAAATACACTATTCATCAAATTTATGAAAGCAACTAGAGCATTTGTTAATCCTAAAGGCAACACTGTGAATTCATAATATCCATATTGGGTTCTAAAGGTTGTCTTAAATGTGTCCTCCTCCTTGATTCTTAATTTATGATACCCAAACCTAAGATCAATCTTTGAGAATATAGTCGCTCCCCTTAGTTGATCAAATAGATCATCAATAATTTGTAAAGAAATTTTATTTTTCACCATCATCTTATTAAGCATTCTATAATCAATACAAAGTCCCAAATATCTATCCTTCTTGACAAATAAAACCGGTGCTCCTGATGGTGAGACACTTAGCTTAATATACCCTTTTTCTAATAAATCCTAAATCTAGGTCTTGAGTTCTTGTAATTCAATGGGAGTCATTCGGTAAGGGATTCTAGAAATAGGCGACGCTCTTGGTAAAATTTCTATAGAAAAGTCAAATTCCCCTTTGGAGGAAGTCCAAGCAGGTCTTCAGGAAAAACATATCTAAACTCATTCAATATAGGATACTGTTGAATAAGAGCAGAACTAGACTTAGTTTCTTTTTTCTTGTTCAATTTGACCACATAAAGCCTACACACTTTTCTTAAGGACCTTTTAACTTGCATAGCATTCATCAGGTGGGGTTCTAAAGTCACTCTGTTACAATAAAATTGGATTTACTGATTGGAATTATCTTTGAAATCCAACCATATATCTTCAAAATTAAGCAAGGCTTTGTGAGATTTTAGCCAATCCAAACCTAGGATAAATCAAAAGCATGCAAGGGTGCTACATATAGATGCCAATTTATTTTTCCTTGAGGGATATCTATTTGGGAGTCAAATAGACATTGGTTGACCATATAGGTTTATCCTAAACCATACTCAACTTTCCACCCATTTTCCATGACCCTAGGCCTTATCGGTATGTCCCTCAAAATACTAGAAGACATAAAACTATTAGTGGCACCACTATCTATTAAAATACGAACTTCTTTCTTGCCTAATTTCCCTTTTAATAGAAATGGAGTGACTTGTCCTCAAAGGTTATAATTACCTGTAGCAACATACATTCTATGAGAGTCTTCTTCTCTTGGTTTTATTTTATCAACTCTCCTGGGCATTAATTTGCATAATTATCCAAAGCTCCACATACAAAGCATACATTTGGACCCTTGTTCTTTTTCTTGTCCCCATTTTTATTTTGGTTAACATTCTTTCATTTTTCTTGGTATGTAGACCTTTGCACATGTTTCTATTGAAAATTCCTCCTATATGACTATCCCTTATTACCCTAAAATTTTCCTTTGTTTCTATTGTCTTCTCTATAATGGCCACCATCCCTATATTTCTTATACTAATCTTTACCTTTAACAGGCTCTGGGTATTTTATTTTCTTATGTTATTCCTTCTCAATTTTTTGGAAATAAGCCTTTGTATTTTTTTGGCTGATTTCTTATAGTGTGCAGCATCAAAAACTTCTATCAAATTTTTAGGTTAACCTCATCCAACAGGGGTCCCAATTTTTGGATGTAATCCCATTAAAAACTTGTGAGCTTTAAAATCTTCTTGTTTATCATATTCTAGTGTAAAATTTAATAGTTGCACATATATTTGATAATATTCTATCACTGACATACTCTCCTGATGTAGATTGGTGAATTCATAATACTTCTCAATGTAAAATTGTGGAGTAAGAAATCTATCTCTGAATTATTTTCAAATTCATCCCAGGGATTATCAACAACATCCTTTTGGCTTATTTTCTTGTAGGTGGTCCACCAATCCCTGGCTGGACCTGTTAGGTGTGCTACAGCCCATGTAGTTTTAGATTTTAGACAAAGGGGTTGAATAGAGACCCCTCAACTTCACTTAACCAGTTAAAAGTTGCTTCTTCGTCTCCCTTTCCATCAAAATTAGAAATATCTAACTTTTTAATTTCTTTTTGAAGCTCCACTCCAAATTTTCTCCATGAAGATCCCTCAATAAATTCACTTATTCTTTCTTATTCCTTACTCTTTGTTAGATTTTTTATTACCTTTTGTTGTTGAGCAATAATTTCTTGTTTTTGAGACATCTAAGCTCTTTATTGATCCATGTGCTCACTCATGTGAAACCTTTGGATCTCCATTTGTTTCCTTTGCTGATTTAGCTATTCTTCCATTAGTTGAATCATTTTTGTCATGTTTTCATCATTTTGTGTAGTTCTTGCTACTACTGGCTCTTTTTTATTTTTGTAAAATACATCGAGGTACTTCGGCTATTTACACTCGATTCACTCCCTCATGATTCATCTTAGTCCTTTTCTTGGGACTTTTTCAATCTCCTCTTGTAGATTAGCACTTGCTCTTTTTGAGGTCCCCACCATGATATCTGGTGACAAAAGAGCTATATCAATATACAAATAATTGTTGTGAAACCTAGAGTTTTTGCAACCTAGGCCCTGATACCAAATGTAACAACCTAGGTCTACTCACCTAGTTTTCAAAAAAACACAGATTCAAAATTTTGATTTATTTTTAAATAATTATCACAATATGATGAATGCACACCCAACTTTATATTAGTACTTAGGCATAATTGTTGACACTTTGGGATTGTATAAAGTTTTAGGTGGAATCATGAGTGCTCAAGACCAACCAACTTCCTACAATATATTGTCATTTATGAGACCCACCTTCTCCTAGCTTGAGTTATGGGTTCTTGTCAAGGGGTTACCCTTCCATAGCCCATAACACCTGGAAGGGTGGACACATATTATCCCCATATCATAGTATGGAGGACATTTATATATGATCCTATATTTTTCCTAATGGTCCACTAACCTTATCTATGTTTTGAAAATCTTTTAAGCCCATGCTATAGTTAGTGTATTATGGTTGTGCATGTTAGTTGTTCATATTTTCTATGAACACTTACAGGGCTCACCAACATCTTTACTACTGGGTCCAGATATCTCAGATCAAATCATGGTTGACAATAATTTTGCCCATACTATCTATCACTAGACCTTCCAACCTCAAGGACCATCTCTCTAGTATTATGTAGTCATTGGATATTCCTCATTTGAGATATGGATCATGAGAATTCTCATGTACTACCTCATACGACAACCTTGAATAGCATCCCATACCACCATTTGTTACTCTCTATAGAATTATATCCAATAAACCCTTTATTATTACTAGAGAACGGTTATCCTCAAATTACAACAATCGCCACCCACAAGTTGTCAGATTTGGGTGGAGTTTTTTTCCTACTCGATGACATTGATCATTTTTATTTCCATCCCTCTTGATGGTGTATTGAAGGTATGGATACCAACCTTCTCATTTGTTAAAGTGGTTTGGTTTTGGTATTTTTAATGTTAGTCATGATTGTAAATGTTGGTGCATGATGGTTTAAGCATATTTTTTATTTAGACTATTCTTAAACATAAATATAAAAGAACATATTAGAAATAAAGTTTAGAGAAAACATTAACTATCTCTATCATATAAATTGATAAAAAATATTCTAAAATCCTCACTTCCTTAAACACCAAAAACTTTTAATCATGTGTGTAAGGCTTTCTTGGCTTAATGCTAGAAAAAATTAAATTTTTAACCTAAAGGAACATTTTAGTTTAATATATTTTTTTACTAAGAATATTTAATTATTTAATAAAGTAATACATTAATTTATATAATGACATTACCTTTGACACACAGACCTAATCATTGAGCCTATGTATTGAATAACTAATATTCTCCTTATATAGACAACAAGAGGTTTTTATAACCTCTAAATCCTAACTCCTATAAGTTTGCTAAAGCTTACCATTAATATAATATTAATAAAGTGACTATGTACCCAAACTTTTCTGACTGGTATTCAATAATAATTTGGTTATAGATTGAACCCATGTTTCCATCATTCGTCAGAATACCGGATTTGTATTCACTGGAACAAAGTTTGGTTTCTCCAGTAACTAGGAAAGGAATGAAAATATAGATAATTCTTCACTTAACAAAAGCATTGACATCTACTTCCCTATCCATCATTGTTCATCGATAGCCTCAAAAAAATGTGATGTTGATGGACATTGATGGTGTAAAATGGTATTAATATTACCATTATTTATTAAAGGTATAAAAACCATATTTGCCATGCTTATAGGGATGACTACTTGTGATTAGTTATGCAAAAGGCACATTCTTCAAAGTTCTAATCTTTCTAAAATATTATCTTGATAGTTTTTATTTCTAATAGTGGTTTACTAGCTTTGTCCTTACAATCGAATTCTAATACAAGTGGTTTCCAAACTACCACTGATGACAACATCAAAATTCTAATG
Source organism: Wollemia nobilis (assembly GCA_028583015.1). Classification (NCBI taxonomy): domain Eukaryota; kingdom Viridiplantae; phylum Streptophyta; class Pinopsida; order Araucariales; family Araucariaceae; genus Wollemia; species Wollemia nobilis. The sequence goes on along the minus strand of JAQPPZ010003356.1, from coordinate 16,529,812 downwards.
TTGGCAAGAATTTTAATTGCCGTAAAAACATTTTTTTCAATGAATCTACAAGAAGAGATAGAGAGAGTTTCAAAACTTAAGAAAACCTCTATTACCTACCCAAGGTCTAGGCTTGATTTCATTGATAATTTTTAGGTAAACCATAGTTGAGACCAACATTTTTTGAAAATGAAAGAACAAACTATCACAAATAAAATATTATCGAATATTAAGAATCCATCCATCTCTGTTGTCTAGCATTTAGCAATGGTTGAGTAAAAATGTACTTCAAACTTTGGTGATCTATTTTTAATTCAAAGGTTTATCCAAAAGGTAGTGCTACCATATTTTAAGATCATGGACTATGGAATATAAATCTAAATCATGAGTGGCATATTTAACTTCATGTTTCTTAATTTTTCTATATTCATATGCCACAATAGCCTCATTTTACAATAAGACACCTCCTAGCTCTTCTAAAGAGGCATCCGTACAAATTGTAAATGATTTACTGGGATCTAAAATTTGAAGGATAGGTGCAATTATTAAATTTTTCTTAAGGAATCTGAATGCCTCCTCACACTGAGAATTCCATTTGAATACTTTTCCCTTCCTTTTTAGATTGGTGATAGAAAACACAATCTTTGAGAATCCTTTTACAAATCATCGATAATATCCAGCCATTCCCATAAAACTTCTTACTTCAGTAACATTAGTGGGAGCTGGCCAGTCTACTATGGCTTCTATATTTTTAGGATCAACCACTACTCCATTGGTTGAGACTATGTGCCCAAAATACTATACTTGTGGTGTATAAAAATCACACTTAGATAATTTTCCATACAATTGATTTCTCTTGAGGATTTCCAGAATTTCTCTCATGTGTTGATCATGTTCATCCTTACTTAGATAATAGATTAAGATATTATACAAGAATATCAATATGAACTAATCCAACTATTTTCTAAATATACTATTCATCAATGTATCGCTCCAAATTTTTCACACCCTTACCTTCAGGCTATAGGATCCGTGCCCGAAAGGGGGATGTGAAAAGGATGGCGCGGTACCTCGGACTGAGAGGCCTTGCGAAGGTCCCGCCTCTCGAGGGAGGTGTATTATGGTGATTTTTTGATGGATGGTGGGTTCACCAGGAAACATTTAATGGCAGTTTCCACGCCTAGGTTGGGAATGTGTTTGATGTGTTCAATTTTAGCCTTAAGCATTCAAGTCCTAGGTTTGGCCAAAATGCGTCTAAGCTATTCTATATGAAGATGCAGATTAAATGAATACAAAAAATAGAATTAAGACAGAAAACAGAGAAATTAAGCAATATTAAAAGAAAATACCTGATCCGGATGTCTGATGAAGATTCTGATTCTTGAAGCAATCGAGGATCGCCTCTGATTTGACAGGATCATCTACTATCAGACAAGATCATCTGAGATCTGACGAATTCATCAGACGAATTCGTCAGAGACCTACAAACAGAGAAATAGGTGCAAAACATAGAAAATACAACAATGCTAACATAGGGGAACAGTGTAAATTGACAGTAACAATATCAAACTGAAACTTATAAACAGAAACATGAATGCATTATGCTAATTTAATCACAATTATGACTTAATTATGCATTTGATCTAGATGGGTGAACTCCAAAATGCAAGATAGCATAAAATAATAAATAAACTAGCTAATTACAGCATAAAACAGCAGATTGAAAGATGAAGAAATGCAAACTTTAGGCACTGATTGCCTCAATGTTGACTACAGTCGAAATCATCTCGCATTGGTACGAAATCGTCTCTGATTCGACGGGATCACCTCCGATCTGAACAGGATCATCTGCGACGATGTAAGCTTGCTCCGGCTGAAAAACACTAAGGTACCTGCAACAAAATTTGAATAGAACTAATGCAAATAGAAATTTGGGATGTCTTAATGTGTATGAAGTCGAGTTACAGGGAATTTCAGCCAGGGGGTGCTAAGGGGAGGGCTTAGGATTAAATAGGCTTAGGAGGGAGGTTAGGAGGTTGGAGATCATCCCTATTTGGGAGATCTCCAATGGGGGAGGGTCTCTAACGGTGCAGACACGCTTCTGCCTGGATTAGAGACCCGTTGGAACAGAAGCTAATTGTGAAAAATTAGTTTAGGGACAAGATCGTCTGGACGTCCTAGCCCAGACGAAATCGTCAGATCTAGGGCGATATCGTCTGATCGGCGACGATATCGTCAAACGGTCAAAACAAACTCTAAAAATGGCATGGGAAAGGAGGAAACGGATTACACGGCGGTTAACGGGCGGTTTGGGAGGTTAAAATTTGAATTTGAATTATTTACTAGAGTAAATGTAATTATTAAGATTTCACTGCGCCAATTTTAGGGTGCTACATTTTGCCCCCTCTTTAGCGAATTTTTCGAAGAAAATGCGTTAAAGATGAGTTCTTCTCGATCTACGAGAAAGCAAAAATTATTCCCATTTTTAGGCGACGATTCTTGGTCGAATCGTACGACAACTTACTATGGTGCCCCCTCCGTGTTTTTACCCAAATCGAACGTTTGAGGTAAAAATGCGAAAAAGCAAAATTTTAAAATGTTTTTAATTATGTTTTGAATAAAATTAAGAAAAATAGGGTAAAACCCTAATTCATTTTTACTGTTCATTTTTCTAGTTTTTAGAGCTCTGCAAGCAAAAATGGTGGAGACGACGCACAGATCGACAAAGGTCCGGCACGGGCTACGGGTAAGAGTCTAAACTTAGCTTAGAATGTTTTAATTTGAATTTACATGCTTTTTAGATGAATTTTAATCAATTTTTGAGCATCGCGGCCATTTTTGGGCCGTCGACGTCATCGGGACGAAATCGTCCCGATTTTGATGAAATCGTCTCAAGTTCGCCGATTTCGTCTAAGGGCGAAATCGACGAAAGGGGGACGATTTCGGCTTGCAAAATCGGAGACGATTGTGCTCAAATTTGGGACGATATCGTCCAATAGTGGGCGATATCATCATTTGTATAAAATTGAACTGATTTTAACTTGCATTTTTAATTAATGATTTTTTATTAATGATTGTTATTGTTTTGTTGTTTATGTTGCAGAGAGGATTGCTAAAGAGCAGAGAATGGAAATACGGGGGGTTGAGAGATGACTTGGCCGCTCTAACATAGGCAGAGCGGGATCAGCTGGCACAGGCCGGCTTACAGCATGTGGCAAAAATGCCACAAGTTTCTACAGACATGGGGCTACTGACGACCCTAGCAGAGAGGTGGTATCCGGGTTCTTCCTATTTTTGGCTACCTATAGGGGAGATGACTCCCACTTTGGAGGATGTATGGAGGATTATGAGAATCCCCATACAAGGACGGTTGATCACTCCTACGGCCAATCAGGGCCATGCTATGATGCGGTTGTGTGGTGACCCGAGCTTCGCCTTGGAGAAGGGCGGAGTAAACATCGAGGCACTACGTCAGATGCCTGGGGCATCTAGACTCACACAGGTTTTGGCTGGAGTGGTTGGTGGACTTCTGCTGTGCCACCAGAGTGGGTGCAGGGTACCATGGATGCTAGCAGATGTGATCTACGACATGCGGGACCATGGTTACAGATTTTCTTGGGGCAGCTTTGTTCTATGTCGGTTGTACAGGATCCTGCATGGGGTCATGTACAAGGGCGGTCGATGTCTAGTTATGACATCGCTCCTACAGGTTTGGTGCTGGGAGCACATTGCAGTGCGGAGGCCGATAGGGCTTCCTTTGATAGGGGTTGATGGGGAGAGGCCCCGAGTTTTCTACTGGTGGCTCCGAAGAGGGTCACAGCGGCGGATTGACCTACCGATGTCCCAGAGACTACTGGATGACCTTGTCCCAGACCAGATCACCTGGAGGCCATGGCGAGAGCACCCAGGGTGGGCCGAGGATGGACAGGAGCTGGCTCGCATCAGGCGAGTTTGTTGGCTGTGGATGGAGAGGGGAGAGGTGGAGCTCCACCGCTACGACCGAGTTTTGCGATAGTTCGGTCTACAGTAGGGGATCCCATCTCTCAGGGATTACGAGTTTTCTTGGACTATCCGGGATAACACCATAGTGAGCGGGGCTCCAGACATGCAGCGCTTCTGGAGTCAGGACTCGGATGATGCCCCCATTCAGCCAGTGGATGGGGACGATGCAGGGGTAGCCGATGGCTATGATGCCTGGTACGTAGGCATCCGCCCTCCTCGGATGACGAGGGCTCAGGGTCCGATTCACGTAGTTGTGCATCGGATAGGGAGGCGATGCCAAGCGGCTATGGAGGCGGCCCAGGGTCACAACGGGAGAGAGCAGAGGAGGCCACAAGCGCAGAGAGGCCATGGCAGCGGGAGAGGAGGGAGGAGAGACCCCCTTCTCCATAGAGAGAGAGGCCACCATCGCTCGATAAGGGCAAGGGTGTTGACATTGGGGAGAGTAGCGAGACAGCGACTCTTCGAGCGGAGACAATCCGTCTCCAGGCATAGGTGCAGACCCTACAGGAGGAGGCTGCATGACATCGAGCTGAGGTGACACAGCTCAGAGATGAGATTGCACGCCTCAGAGCACGGGGCGGAGGGGCGAGCACTAGGGAGCTGGCATGGGCTATTGCCCAAATCACTTTCTATCAGACATTATACTATCATATGGTGCCAGAGGAGGATAGACTACCACTTCCGGCTAACATCGTAGATCCGATCAGGATCGGGTCATCGAGGACTTCGTCTCGATCGACGACTAGGACTCGCAGTACCACTCATACTGCGATGGGGCCACCTCGTCCACCTCAGGGCGGGGGAGGAGATGAGGCTGAGAGCTCGAGGGGTTCTCGAGGCTAGACTACTGCATGACATTGTACAGATTGATATGATAGCATTTATTATTTTTTGATAGAGGATTGAGTATGCCGAGGTACAGATTGTGGCATACCAATCCAGTTTTGAGATGATGTATATATTGTTGATATATATATGAGATGAGATATTTTTTGATCATATGACTTGTGTCTTATGTATTTTTATGATGCTTTTATGTTTGATTGATTGATTTGATGATTCATGTAATTATGTCATTGGAAATATTATAATTTTAATGTCATGCTTGTAAGATTTTAAATGAAATAATCTGATGTAACAAATTGGTTGTTTGTGATGTAATGTGATAAAAGATAAAAAGAGACTTCTAACAATAATTTCAAAGGACATTGTCGCTATTATAGACCATTTCATGGAGTCACCGCTCACTCGGTCGTCAAGCTAATCCCAGTATAGAAATATTGTTAAAAAGTAAAAGAGTGCTTAAGAGATTGTCTTAAGACTTTGGTGCAATGGTGCAAATGATGATGATGATGGTTTGTTTTCAGATTTTCATAAAAATAGTATGCATGAAATAATGTTAAAATGATTTTTGCTAGGCATAAATTCCTAAGTGTGATAAATTTTTTGGATAATTCCCTAGGAATTATACCATCATTGCAAAATTGAAGGTTGACATAATGACATGAAATAATGATAATGTGCATGCTTTGTTTGTCAAAAAACATAATTGTATAACAGAATGATTTAAGTCATATGGTTTTCATGATTTTTAAATAAATGGGGAATAAAAATTGTTACAATGGTTTGCGCTAGGCATAGAATATGTAGGTATAGACTTATACCATCATCGCGAAAATCAAGGAAGAAAATAGATTGTTTTATTGCATGGTTGATTTTTAATAAACAGAAAATATGAAGATGAGGACTTGCGCTAGGCATAAAATTCCAATTTTGGTTTTGGAACTATACCATCGTCGCGAAAGTCAATAATATATATATGTTTTGATTGTATGGTTTTGAAAGAAATTTTGATGTTTCTATTATGCATGTAGTTGTCTTTAGACTAAACAACTATACTTGAAAGAAGAAAATGAATTATTCCAAACAATTTTGCAAAAAATATTTCAAAGTATTTTAAAGACAAAAGTTAGATTTATAAGGAATCCCATGTGCATATGTGAATTCATTTCCAATCTTGATTTATCATAATGATACACAAAATCTCTCAAATATAAAATGTGTGTGCAATTGCTATGTTCATTTACCAGTTTTGAGCAAGATAATATGATACAAGTGATTTGAATAAACCAAATAAGTGTTCATTAACCATGATGTAGATGCATATAACCATACTAGACTACTATGTAAGTCGGATTATCAAGAGCTAGCTAATCCATAAGCAGACATAGGTCTGTACAAAAGAAGGTCGCTAATGTGACAGACATATCGCCACGCTAGGAGTTACCCAAGGCCAAGCGGGTTGGGCACAAACCACCTGTTATGGGGCTTACCTCACAGTTTTCGAATAATTGAGAATTCCAAGGATTCAAGCTCATCAACCCTTCTTTTCTTTTCAAAGGGTAGGGAAAGGGATTTTATTGCTTTTGCTTTTTGCTTTCTTTTGCTTTCCTTTTTCTTTTCTTTTGTATTTTTGCTTGATTTTTGAAATAATGCTGAAATAACTTGTTTCTTTTTTCTTTTTCTTTTGAACTTTTCTTTTCTTTCTATGCTAGGGATACTTGCTCGGATTAGTTTGTAGAGCAAGGGATTTTTATTCCGGGTAGGGGTGAGCTTGTCCTTTTGCCAATTCTCAAAGATTCTAGACCATGTGCATGATAGGATAGCAGGGGAAACTTTTCGCTCAAGAAACCACTTCTACTATGTAGCAAAGCATGGAAATTACAAATATAATCATTTTATTGTGAAAAGATGTGCTTGGTTTAAGTAAATAACAAGATCAATTCTCTGTGCTCAAACTTTATTTAATTGAATTTTGTGGACTTTGATATAAGAGAGATTAGTAATCATGCCAGATAAAATCAAGATATTTATTTTTGTGTTTGTGAAAGTGAGGGATTCCAAATAAATGCTAATTTATCCAAAATAATTTGAAACATATAATTGCAACATTTGTAAGAAAATATATATAAATAATTTTTGAGAAGTTTTGAGAATGTTGACTCTCTCTTTCTTCTTTATATTGTTTTGGTTTCGAAAGAGTCAAGAATATTGCTGTTTTTATTTTTTATTTTTATTTTTGAAAGAATTAACAAGTGCCATAAATAAATACAACAAATAGTTTTGAAGATTTTGATGATTATGAATGTTTTTGGTGTTTTTGAATTTATAAATTGAAAGAAATACAAGATAGTGATTTTGAAATATTTTAAACAAATATATACAAGGATGAAATGACCAAATTTATACATAGTAACGTTTAAGATGCAAAATATTCATGGGTTCTTTAAGTTCTTTACCATCTAAGGTAGATAATTTGTATGCTCCTCGATTCAAATTTAGCGGTGATAATGTATGGTCCAAGCCGGGTTGGGCTCAAATTTACCTTTAAGGTCCTTAGTTGCATTAGTATTTTTTTTATTTTCTTTTAAAACAAGGTCGCCGATCTCAAAGGATCGATGACGAACTTTTTAGCATATGATCTTTTAAGCTTGTTTTGGTAGGCACGGAGATGCTCCAAAGCATTGATGCATTTTTCATCTAGGAGTTTCAGTGGCCGAGTCTGCCAGCTCGATATTCATCTCCTACTTCGGTATCTTGAAGTAGTAGAGCCAAAGAAGGAACTTCTAATTCAAAGGGAAAAATGGCTTCAGCACCATAAACCAAAACAAAAGGTGAAGTTCCAGTGGGGGTTCGAACACTAGTTCGATAGGCCCACAAGGTTGGATATAACTGAATGTGCCGATCCACGGCCGGTTTATTGACCAATATTTTGAGAATTTTGATTAAGGTTTTGTTAGATGCTTCTGCTTGACCATTACCCTGAGGATAATAGGGAGTGGACCAGCGATGTTGAATCTTATATTTTTGGCATAATTTTTTAACATCTTTATTTTTGAAACAAGTTCCATTGTCGGAGATGAGATTTGCAAGAATTCCGAACCTACAAATGATTTGATTAAAAATAAATTTAGAGACTTGTGTGCCGGTGCGAGGAAGCTAAAGGCATAGCTTCAACCCACTTCGTGAAATACTCAGTGGCGGTTATGATGAATTTGTGTCCATCAGATGACACAGGATTGATTTTGCCAATAATATCTAAACCCCATTTTGAAAAGGGCCAAGGAGATGAAATAGCCTGCAGTTCTTGTGCAGGCGCATGGACAAGGTCGGCATGTTTTTGGCACTTGTCGCAATGGCGCACATAATCATGTGCATCATTCTCCATGGTAGGCCAAAAGTATCCTATCCTAAGGAGCTTTTTAGCAATGACACTACCACTGAAGTGTCCTCCACAAGATCCATCGTGGGCTTCACTCAAGGCTGATTTGGATTCTTCTAAATTCAAACATCTTAATAGGATACCTTCAAAAGATCTCCTATATAAAGTATTGCCAATTATTACAAATCGACTTGCTCGTCTACGTAATAACCGACTTTGGTTTCTATTAGAATTGGCAGGGAAAGTCCCATTTTGGAGAAAATCAAATATATCCGTATACCAAGGTTCAGGAGTAGTTTCATTGATTAGAAACACATCCAAAGGTTCTAAGCATGACTTATTTGAAGCGGGTTCCTGGAGTCGACGAATAATGATAGTGGCATATTCGTCATCTAACTCCAAGGGCAGGAGAGATGCAGCTACGGCCATAGCATCAGTTGCACGGTTGCAAGTTCGAGGAATAGCTTCCAAGGTAACTTGATCAAATAGAGACATTAGTTGTAAAACATAGGCCTTATATGGGCACAGTTTATCATCTCTGGTCTGATAAACTTCATTAATTTGGTTTATAACCGGTTGAGAATCACCAAAAACTAACGAGATGTTTAATTTTTAGCGCCAAGGCGGCTCGTAATCCAAGGATTAGAGCTTCATATTCAGCGGTATTGTTGGTGCAAGCAAATGTTAATTTGAAGGACGAGAGGAATAAGATGTTTTTGCGGGGATATTAAAATAATACCCGCACCAGCCCCACTCATGCATCGGGCTCCATCAAAGTATAAGGACCATTGTTCAATATGGTCTGCCTCTAATTGAAGGCATTCATCAGGAAACTCAATGATGAGGGGATGGGTAGACTCTAAGGGTGCAGCGACTAATTGATCTGCTATGATTTGACCCTTAACGAGACTTCTGTCCTATGAATGTGAGATCAAACTCGCTTAGAGCAAGAACCCACTTGGTTGTGCGACCCGATAAATAAGGTCGACTCATGAGATACCTCAAGGGATCATATTTAGCAATGACATAAGTTTTTTGACTAAGCATATAATGTCATAATTTTTGCGTAGCAAACATGATTGCTAGACATAGTTTCTCTAATGCTGTGTAGCGGGTTTCATAACTGATGAAGGTTCGGCTAATATAATAATTAGCACGTTCTCTCTTTTCATCATCAAGCTGAGCTAACATAGCTCCTAAGGCAGAATCTGAAGCTAAAATATATAGGAGAAATGGGCGATCAGGTTTAGGCGGTGAAAGCACCGGTGGATTAAGGAGGTATTGTTTGAGAAGTTCAAAAGCTTCTCTACATTCGTCATCCCAATTAAAAGGGACATCCTTCTTAAGGAGTTTAAGAAAGGGACCGATTTTGTCCACCAGCTTATCGATGAAGCGACGGATGGCTTGAAGCTTACCTTGTAAACTTCGTAACTCAGATATATTAGTAGGTGCGGGCATATCAGTGATAGCCGCAATCTTGAGAGGGTCGATTTCGATACCACGTAAAGAAACTAAAACCCCTAATAGTTTACCGGACTTAACTCCGAATATGCATTTTGCTGGATTTAATCGAATAAGATATTCTCGTAATCGATTAAAAACTTTTCTCAAATCATCTAAATGATTATCTTCATTAATAGAGCGAGCTATAATATCATCTACATAATCATGTAGGATATCATGCATCATATCATGAAAAATATAAGTCATAGCTCGTTGATAGGTTGCACCTACGTTCTTTAAGCCAAATGGCATCACTTTCCAACAAAAAGTACCCCAGGGGGTAATAAATGTTGTCTTAGCCTGATCTTCAGGAGCTATCCTGATCTGATTATAACCAAAGAATCCATCCATTAAGGACATCATCCCACTCCCGACAGTAAATTCAATGATTTGATCCATGTTTGGAAGAGGAAAATCATCTTTAGGGCATGCAGCGTTAATATCTCTAAAATCTGTGCAAACCCTAACTTTGGTAGCTTCTTTCTTGGTAACTGGAACTACATTTGAGATCCATTCAGCATAATCAATAGCTTGTATAAAAACAACATTCAAGAGTTTTCTAACTCCCCTTTGACTAGCAAGAGCCACTTTGGGATGCATTTTTCTAAGTTTTTGTTTAACAGGTTTAGCATCCGGATGGACCACTAGATGATGCATGACTACAGAAGGGTCTAGACCTGGCATATCTTCGTATGTCCAAGCGAAGACATCTTCATACTCTTTAAGGAATGCAATGTATTGCTCTTGTTTTTCTTGACTTAATTCTGATCCAATATTGATTATGTGAGGATTATCCTCAGTTCCAATATTAATTTTAATGACGTTTTCTACCTCCATGTGTAGATCTCTTTCAAAATTAGGTGGGGCGGGTGAAACGCCCAATTCTTGTAATTCTTGTAAGGTTAATTTGGATAATTCATCTTGAGGATTAGTGGTCTCAAGTTGGGCTATAGTTGGTATAGAACCATCAAAATAAAATCCATTGTGTAACATCTCTTCAACGGAGACATCGTGGAAGATATCTCCTTCCAACTCTTCATCGGGGTCAGCAATCATTTCAGGGTAAGCTATGGATAGCATGTTACATGTAAATGGCTGATTTTTTAGAGGCAAATCATCATGCCTATCCAAATAATCTTGATAACATATGAGGTGATCATCATCTTCAAAAGGAAAGGGTTGACCCTTACTAGGAAATAGGCCCACACCACAGCGGGCAGGCCACGGTTCTACCTCGAAAGGTTCTTTCATGCCATTTTGGAAAGGTCCCAAGCCTTTCCCTTTATATCCCATTTTAAGCATTATGGGTTTAGCTTTAATATATTCATTGGTAAAATAACATTGAGCATATCCCTCATGATGAGTTTTAATATTCCGAGGGATTCTTCCCCAATCATATCCTTTATAAATGAAGGCACAACTCCCGACTTGGTAAGTACTTCCCATAGGTTGTGGGAGGCCCAAAGTACGAGGAGATGGCGGCAAGTTATTTAAAAGAATTGAATCTTGCATGAAAGCATTTGTTTTTTTGATATTAAGATTGTGGATAAATCCGGTAAAAGTTCATCAAAAAGAGCATAAGATGTAGAAGGATCATTCCCTATATCTTTAGATGTGGAAGGTATGATAGATGTTGATAATGTGGAAGTGTTAATAGATGGGTCTATAGGTTTTGAAATTATAGGGATAGAACATGAAGGATTGGTTGTAGATTGAAGATCTTTTTGAGGTTCTAGAGTGATTTGTTTAGAAGATTGTTGATCTATATAGGAGGATGAAATTAATGGAGGGGAAATAGGTGAAGCTATGGGTGTGTGTTTCATAGTTTTAGATGAAAAATAAGAATTAGGATGTGTGGATGACAAAGCGAGGGCAAAATTGCACTCCAACGAGGTTACGCCAAAGCACACATATCAAAGGGTCTAGGGTCACCATGGATAGTGACCAACTGATTTTTAAATTCGAATTTAACACATTGGTGTAAAGTTGATGGGACAGCCCGCATTGCATTGATCCAAGGATGACCCAAGAGTATATTGTACGATGCGGGGCAATGTACAATAAACACGGTGGTATCTAGAGTTCTAGGACCAACTTGCAATGGGATGGTAATAACTCCACACGTTTCTTGTGTTTCGTCATTGAAAGCTTTGATAATCATATCAGTTTTCTTCATTTCATCACTTCTAAAGCCAAATCTTTGGTAGAAGTCAAAAGTGCAAATGTTTAGAGATGAGCCATTATCAATCAAGACTCGTTTGACAGCTACATCTCCAATTAGAGCGAGTGATATATAAGGGATTATCCTTATGTAAACTGTGTTGTGGGATATCTTTATCTCGAAAGTCAATACAATCAACTTCTCGAGTGATGATAGTATTGGCCATGGCTTCAGGTTGAATGTTTTGAGGTACCATCATTTGGCTTAATGTAAGCATCAACTCATCCCTATGGGTGGGAGAAGATCTTAATAAATCCAAAAGGGAAATTATGGCTGTAGTATTGGATAATTGCTCATTAATATTGTAAGGGGGTTTAGGTTGAACATTGGAAGCATGATTCCCTTTATTGGGATTTTTCAAAACAAATGGAGCTGATCCATCATTCTGGTTTGGTTCTTGTTGAGAATTTTGAGCTCTGTTGTCGGGTAACGACTCCAATGGTACCTACAATGTTATATTGAGGACGCTGAGCTGGTCTCGGTCGAGCGTTTATGGCTTGTTCATTAGGGAGGAATTGATTAGAAGAGGGTCGAGTAGTAACTCTTCTAGGAAATGGTTCTTCTGGAACCATAGCATCTGTGATGGGTTGAATAGGATCTGATTCATTTTCAGAACTATTCGATTGGTTTGAAGTGATGTCTAGTTCACTTTCAGTATCTGATTCTACATCACTAGAATCTGGAGTTGGAATATTATGTAAGGGCCTGGTCGTAACCAGGGATAAGGTTGTGTCAAATATTTGAGGATCCTGAATAGGTAATTGTCCGCTAATGGTTCCTACATATCGGGTAGGAGGAGGAACATTATGATGTTCGATTTGATTGGCCACCTCTTTACCATGTCTTGGTAAAGGGTGTTGAAATATGTCTAATGATTGATTAGCATTTTGATTTTGATTTTGGGGAATGGTCTTTTGAGGATTATTAGGAGCATTTTGTTTAGGTTGGAAGGCTTGCACCTCCATTTCATTATTATCAATCAGATCTTGTATTTTATGTTTCAACCTTTTACAAGCGTTGGTAGAGTGTCCAGGTCCTCTATGGAAATCACAGTGTAAGTCAGCTCTGTATCCGGGTATAGTTGGATCAGGTTCCCGGATAGTTGGTAATTGGATCAAACCTCTTTCGAGTAATTGAGGTAAAATAGTTGATAATGGTTGATTCAATCTAGTAAATTCTCGAGGAGGCTTATCGGGAGGTTTCAATATAAATTTTTCTGTTGTCTTCGTTGCATTGATATTAGCAACATTTTCTGTTGTCAGTGACTCCGTCACCAACAACTTGTTTGTTTTTATATTGATTTCTGGATGTTTTCTCATCATCCTTCTTCCTAAGTTGGCCTCTCCTAATGAGGGCATCTTCTACTCTTCGAGCTAAATCTATAGCTTGATCGAAGGTAGTTAAAGTAGCGGTTGATAGCTCATAAGATATTTGTTCTTGTAAATTATTGATAAAAATGTCCAACATTTCCCTATAAGGTAGCACAAAGTGCGGTTTTCCTATCAATTGCCTCCATCTAGCTAAGAAATCGGCAAAACATTCATCCTTGTCTTGTTTTAAGTTGTATAAATCTTTAATGGTTACATGCCTCTCGATGTAGGCACTAAATTGATGGACAAAAGATTCAGTTGTTTCTTCAAAGTTTCTCAAAGAATGAGTGGGCAATTGATAGTACCACTCTAATGCCATTCCACCTAAACTTTTTGGGAACATTTTTAGTAATAGCAAGTCATCATGTGATATATCATGACATGCTATCCTAAACATGCGAAGATGCTCTATGGGATCTTCGGTTCCTTTATATATAGGCAAGATGGGCATGGGAAAATGCTTAGGGTATGGTTGAGCTACAACTATGGGATCCAAAGGTTGACTACATATCTCTCGATAATTGTACGAGGGACGATAAGGATCTATCTGGTCCATACGCGAAGCTAACTGTTTCACCATGGCTTCCAGATTACTAGTTTGCCCACCATATTGGTTCGGTAGGGCATTGATATGGGATTTGTGAGCATATGATGGAGGGACATGAAGATTAGATGCTATGTTGCTATTGTGTAAATTGTTGGTAGGAAAGGTGTTATGAAGGAATTTTGAAGTTGTATTATGATGTATTCCAGATTGTTGAAAATTGGTGTTTGGCTTCGTTTTAGGTTTTTGTTTACTTGAAGCATATTGATCAATAGTTTGGCGAAGTAAAGTAGTGAAGGAAGTTTTCTTTTGTGTGGGAATGATTTTAGGTTGAATAACAGGTTCCTTAGGAGGTTGGGTAACCTGTTGTTTTGACATGTTTTGAATCATAGTGACCATATCTGTATTGGATGGTCCAGCCTTATCACTTTCTTGATCAATGAAAGACAAGGGATTAGTGCGCACATCAAACATATGTTCCATGGCTGCTTGAGTGTCACTAATTTGCCCTTTATCAATACGAACTGCCACATTAAGAGCGTCAATGTTATCATTGAGAAATTTTTGAAAATGATCTACGTTGTCAAAAGCAATAGTTCCATCTGGAGCTACTCTAGGGGATGAGGGTCCATCCTCTTTAACATTTTCTTCTTGTTCATTGTCTTCACCTAGGTCATCTTCTGGTTGATCTAGAGTTTCTCCTTCCGGAATTGGATCTTCAGGAAGGACATTTGGGTCTCTAGTTTTATCTTCTAACCAATCTTCTTCTTCTCCTTTAGTTTGTTTACCATTCCTAAGTTTAGGCATTGTGCCTTAATTTTAGATTTCAGCAAATATATATATATATATATATATATATATGCAACAAGCTTAAGAGGTATATATTAATTATATACCTACTACAATATTTAAAATGAAATGTTTTGGTTTTTGTTATGTTTTTTGTTTTTGTTTTTCTTTGTTTTTGTAATAATATTGTAAAGATAACAAATAACACAATAAATGCAAGAAATAATACTGAAAGTAATGATCTAGTTTTCTATAAACAATTTATAAATATCATTAATGGGCTCGAGTTCTTCAGGAGTCATGAAGTGTTCTTCTTCAAATTGAAAGTTTTCTTTCAAAAATTTAATGAAAAGAGCTATAGTGATACTATGTATTTCAGATTCTGGTTGATAATAATAATTCTCACGACAATATTCTCGATACAACATAGCTCTAGGAATTCTATTCCATCTTCTTATAATCATAAGATCAATTTCTTGGGCTTCTATATGAACTAGAAATTGGCGTACCACAGCTGCGTTCTTGAGGTATTCCTCGAAGGTGAACAATTTTGAAGATACAAGAGCTCTCCTATAAGCTAACCATCTATGGCAGGCTCTCTGAAGTTCATGATAAAAGACAAGTTGATGAGGATCCAGGATTCTATCTAGGACAAGCCTCTTGATTTGTTTAAGTTTTGTTGACCTAGATGAAATGACACTAAGTCTTCTATCAAGTTCGTCCCACAAGAGTTGATTTCTATCTATTTCAAGCACACTAAGCATAGAATTGATTTCTATGGCTGCCAATTGGTTTTCAACATTTATAGTAACTGCTAATATTTTCTTAGGAGCTACCATCTAAACATGATATGCAACTTATTAATTTTAAATGATTTGAAATGCATCTATGTTTTAGTTGTTTTATTTTTTTTTTTTTTGTTTTCAAAAGGTTTAAAATGCATTCACGTCGGGTTCACCAAAATGTATCGCTCCAAATTTTTCACACCCTTACCTTTAGGCTATAGGATCCATGCCCGAAAGGGGGATGTGAAAAGGATGGCACGGTACCTCAGATCGAGAGGCCTTGCGAAGGTCCCGCCTCTCGAGGGAGGTGTATTATGGTGATTTTTTGATGGATGGTGGGTTCACCAGGAAACATTTAATGGCAGTTTCCACGCCTAGGTTGGGAATGTGTTTGATGTGTTCAGTTTTAGCCTTAAGCATTCAAGTCCTAGGTTTGGCCAAAATGCGTCTAAGCTATTCTATATGAAGATGCAGATTAAATGAATACAAAAAAATAGAATTAAGACAAAAAATAAAGAAATTAAGCAATATTAAAAGAAAATACCTGATCCGGATGTCTGATGAAGATTCTGATTCTTGAAGTAGTCAGGATCGCCTCTGATTTGACAGGATCGTCTGATATCAGACAAGATCGTCTGAGATCTGACGAATTCATCAGACAAATTCGTCAGAGACCTACAAACAGAGAAATAGGTGCAAAACATAGAAAATACAACTATTCTAACATAGGGGAACAGTGTAAATTGATAGTAACAATATCAAACTGAAACTTATAAACAGAAATATGAATGCATTATGCTAATTTAATCACAATTATGACTTAATTATGCATTTGATCTAGATGGGTGAACTCCAAAATGCAAGATAGCATAAAATAATAAATAAACTAGCTAATTACAACATAAAACAACAGATTGAAAGATGAAGAAATGCAAACTTTAGGCACTGATTGCCTCAATGTTGACTATAGTCGAAATCATCTCGCATTGGTACGAAATCGTCTCTGATTCGACAGGATCGCCTCCGATCTGAACAGGATCGTCTGCGACGATGTAAGCTTGCTCCGGCTGAAAAACACTAAGGTACCTACAACAAAATTTGTATAGAACTAATGCAAATAGCAATTTGGGATGTCTTAATGCGTATGAAGTCGAGTTACGGGAATTTCAGCCGGGGGGTGCTAAGGGGAGGGCTTAGGATTAAATAGGCTTAGGAGGGAGGTTAGGAGGTTGGAGATCATCCCTATTTGGGAGATCTCCAATGGGGGAGGGTCTCTAACGGCGCAGACACGCTTCTACCCGGATTAGAGACCCGTTGGAACAGAAGCTAATTGTGAAAAATTAGTTTAGGGACAAGATCGTCTGGACGTCCTAGCCCAGACGAAATCGTCAGATCTGGGGCGATATCGTCTGATCGGCGATGATATCGTCAAACGGTCAAAACAAACTCTAAAAATGGCGTGGGAAAGGAGGAAACGGATTACACGATGGTTAACGGGCGGTTTGGGAGGTTAAAATTTGAATTTGAATTATTTACTAGAGTAAATGTAATTATTAAGATTTCACTGCGCCAATTTTAGGGTGCTACAATAAAATTAATGAAAGCAACTAGAACATTTGTTAATCTGAAAGGCAGCACTGTGAATTAACAATATCCATATCGAGTTCTAAAGGTTGTCTTAAATGTGTCCTCCTCCTTGATTATTAATTGATGATACCTAAACCTAAGATCAATATTTGAGAAGATAGTCGCTCCCCTTAGTTGATCAAATCTATCATCAATACTTTGTAAATAAAATTTGTTCTTCACTATCATCTTATTGAGCATTCTATAGTCAATACAAAGTCTCAAAGATCCATCCTTCTTCATAAATAGAACTGGTGCTCCCCATGGTGAGACACTAGGCTTAATGTGCCCTTTTTCTAATAAATCCTAAAGTTGGGTCTTGAGTTCTTGTAATTCAAGGGGAGTCATTCAATAAGGGGTTCTAGCAATAGGTGATGCTCC
The DNA here is from genome assembly GCA_028583015.1 of Wollemia nobilis. Lineage (NCBI taxonomy): Eukaryota > Viridiplantae > Streptophyta > Pinopsida > Araucariales > Araucariaceae > Wollemia > Wollemia nobilis. Next base: position 16,512,390 of record JAQPPZ010003356.1, on the reverse strand, counting down.
TGGTAAAAGTTCTATAGAAAATTCAAATTCTCTTTTTGGATGAGTTCTAGGTAGGTCTTCAGGAAAAACATCTCTAAACTCATTCAATATAGGGTACTGTTGAAATAGATAAGAACTAGACTTAGTTTCTTTTTTCTTGTTCAATTTGACCACATAAATCCTACACCCTTTTCTTAAGGCCCTTTTAAATTGCATAGCAGTCATCAGGTGGGGTTCTAAAGTCACTCTGTTACAATGAATTTGGATTCTCTAATTGAAATTGTCTATGAAATCCAACCATATCTCTTCAAAATTAAGCAAGACTTCGTGAGCTTTTAGCCAATATAAATCTAGGATAATATCAAAATCACACAAGGGTGCTACATATAGATGCCAATTTATTTTTCCTCAAGGGATATTTATTTGGGATTCGAATAGACATTGGTTGATCATATAGGTTTATCCTAAACCATACTCAACTTGCCACCCATTTTCCATGAAAGCTCTCAAAATGATGGAATTTAAGAGCTTATATTCCACTTTTTCTCCCATTGCATGCAATTTTGCTCTCAAATTAGCAACACTATAAATAAATGCCTCTACACTTTCTCCATTCTTCATGCTTAGAGTGTGAAGTTGGGATTGAATGTTAAGAATTATTACTTGATTCTTTACTTCATAAATGGTGGTCAATGTATCCCATGCATCTTTTGCATTTTCTTTTTCACAAATATGTGATTGAATCTCATTAGTAGTGACAAGAGCTATGATCATTAGTGCTTTACAATTTGCATCATCATATATTTCTTGTTCATCATATCCATTTTTTTTATGTGTGACTCTACCAATTACAATGTCCTATAGTTTTTCAACCTAGAATATGGTCCTCATTTTTATCTTTTGTGGAACAAAATTTGAACCTTTCAAGAGCTGATAATATAAAATATAGGCCTTTGTAATGGATATTGTAAGGGTTCCTTATATCACCAAATGGTCCCCCTTTCTTTATATTACTAGTTTGATAGACCTGATCTATTTGATATACCTACTTTTTCTATAATACCTATCAATACATGGAATAAGTTGGTCCCCTCAATATATGTGGTTGTACGCGAGAGAGACTTTAAGTTATGTGAAGCAAATAGATATGTGGTACATAAAAAATATTGAAAGGGATTCACTTTATCTTTAACACCTGCATAAAAATACCTTCACATACATAGGGAAATAGGTCCCTTAAATACTTAGATGAACTCAATTTTAGGTTTTACACTGAGTGATAGTAGTGAATAGGGTAATGATGGAGCGAAAATAAAATTGGATATATTTATTTCTCCTTGATGTTTTATAGGGATTGACCCCATATATCATTGTTATAGTTATATTAGGTGTTGAACACAGTAGCCCAATCACAACAACATTACTTGTAAATGCGGGCTAGAGGCATCACAATTACCGAACATTGCCTTGTAAATATTGCACAAAAAAATAGGGTATAAATTTAGGATATTTTGCTACCACAATATTAATGCATAAAAAAAATAAATGAATTTAAACATAATTTTTTTTGAATTGATAAAAATAGGGTTTGAAGGGCCTCGATCCTTTACATAGAGCATGAAGGATGTACAAGAAAAAAATAAGATAAGATCAAACAAATGCAAAATAGCCCTATATTAGTAAAACAAAAAAAATTGGGCTAAAAATACTGATGGAGAAGCTAAAATAATATCCCTCCCACTATCCTTCTATTTGACATGGCTTATGCAGTGCTCAATGCTTTACATAACTGATAAAGAAACTATTGACAACAATGTAATTTAGTGTGCTCAAATCCTTCATTGCATGATCCCAATAAGTATTCTACTTTTCTTTGCCCTCTTTATCTGCTAGCTTAATTATAAATTTTTATAATCTCTTCTAGTTCCATGGGGGCATATGACCAAACCTTGAAATTCTTAGATTTAACTACCATATTCACCATTTTATCAGTAGCTTTGTTCCCCTCTCTATAAGTATCTTTAACTTGACATTCTTCTAGGTTTCCCAAAATAGTCCTTGTATCTATAATTATTTGTAAAATTCTAGAATTATTTAACTCCCATTTTTGAAGAGAAGTTATAAAATTCTTGGAATCCCCTCAAGAACAATTCTCCTAAAATCCAAATTCACTGTAATTCAAAGGACTGTAAGAATTGCACTTGCTTCAGCTTGGTGATTTGTGGTAATTCCTATATCCTCAGCATATGAAACCACTACTTAACCTCTATCATTTCTAATGAGGCCCCCACCACTAGCATGACCCGGGTTACCTTTTGTAGTCCCATCGAAGTTAATTTTTACCCAATATTTGTGAGGACGTTCCCATCTAGTATCTAGTCTCACCTTAATATTTTTTTTCATATTTAAGATTTCTTTTTCTTTAGAGAGGGTCATTATAATATTTTCCTGGTTGATAATTTTTTTAACAGAATCCTCTAATAGGGTTATTTTTATCCTAGAATAACCTCCAATTATTCCTTTGGTTTTATTTTTGAACACTCATCTATTTCTTTCCAACCAAATCCTCCAACAAATATGTGGAATGCATTTTTGTCAAAAAATATTGCTTTCTAAGTGCCACTATTTCCAAATTCTGATTAGAGAATCTAGAATGATCCAAGAAACATTAGCTTCTCTCAATAACATATTTAGGATATCACAAAAAAATTATAAGTTCCAAACAAGTTATCCACACACTCATCGTCTTTGTTTCTAAGACACAAACAATTGGAACCTTAATTCCTCTTTTGAACTTATTATATTTTGTGAGAATCTTATTAAGAATGGTAGTCCAGAAAAACATAGCAACCTTAGGGATGATGTTTAGCTTCCAAATTCTTTTAATCTTGGGTTTCTCTGAGGATACTTTACCCAATACTCTATATCCATACTTCATCAAGTACTGGACTTGCTGGTTTCTTCCCTAAATTATTTGATCCTCCTCTGAACCTCTGCCTAAATAATAAATTCTTAAAAAAATTTGTAGATCTTTACCCCTTGGGCCTTGAATATCTTCTTGTATGATTTTCCACTCCTAAAAATTAGCCACTCTTTGAATGTAACCATTAATTTTCTTACCATAGGTGCTAGTTAAATATTTTATAATATCTTTGAACTTTCTATAGTTTTCTAAAGGATCCTCTTGAATACAAGGGTCTTTCCAAAAGTCAATTTTCCCCCCCTACCTACTCTCCATTTTATACATTGTCATAGAACTTTCCTGCTATTGATTATATTTTCCAAAAAATAGACCCACGTGGAGGATTATAACAACTAATAAAGTGGTTTTTGCCCTCCAAGTATTTATTTTGCATAATGCTAGACCATTTCTTTGATGCTCCATTACAAAGCCTCCAACCATGTTTAGCTAGAAGGGATCTATTTAGATATCTCAATTTCCTCAATCCAAGACCTCCATTTTGTAAAGGTTGTTAGCAGGTATCCCAAGCTACTATATGTATACATTTTTTGCATTCAATGCCATCCCATAAGAATTTTTTGTGTAGTCTTTCTAAAGTATCTTCCACTTTCCTTGACATCCTTAGGAAAAACATGAAATAAATAGGGAGTATTTAAAATGTGTGTTTTATGAGTTGTACTTTTTCCATAGAGGATGATAGAGATCCTTTCCAAAATTGAAGTTTCCTATTAAATTTATCAATAATTGGATTCCAAAGTTCATCTTTCATTTTATCTATAAAAAAAGGTAAACCAAGATAGGTGATAGGGAACTTTTCCTCGTCACAACCCAACACTTCAATTATTTTATCTCTTATACTTTCCTCCGTGTTTAAAAACATAATCTTGCTTTTTTCATAATTTATTTTTTGGCCTATAGCTTTTTCATAAGAATCAAGGAATTTTTTAAACTCCAAATATTCTTCCTCTATAGCTTCCCCAAGCAAGAAAGTATCATCCATAATTTTTTTATGGGAAAAAGCTTCACCAATGGATGAATATTTTAGACATTTGATATTATAATACTTTTTTTTTATTTTCAAAGTTCTTCCTAGGGCATCTGCCATAATGATAAATATATAGAGAGACAACGGATCTCCTACCTGATTCCTCTGGTAGAAGGACATAACCCAGTAGATTATCCATTTATGAGGATCAAAAAGTAGGGGTTAGAAATACACATACCTTCCATTTTCACTAAAATCCATTCGCTCCATTATTTTATTTAAGAAAGATCAAGAAACCCTATCATAGGCTTTGTTCATGTATAGCTTAAGGAACATGCTTGGCCCTTTCCTCATTTGAAGAGATTGTGTTATTTCATAAATAACAATGATGCTTTCAGTAATCTACTTGCCTACCACATTACATCGTTGATATTCATTAATGATTGAAGGAATGATTTTTTCAACCGATTTGCCAACACTTTAGTAAAAAATTTGTAAATTTTATTACATAGGCTAATTGGTCTAAATTCCTACAATTTATCTACTCTATATTTCTTATAAATCAGAGTAAGGAATGTATTATTCCATTATTTCAACTACTTACCAGATTCTTGGGCTTCTATGATTGCATTGACTACCCCAAAAATGTTAAAAAAATATTGTGGGAAACCATCTGGCCCTGATGCCTTGGATGCTTCCATAGATAACACAACTCTTTTAATTTCCTCCTTAGAGATTACCTTGCATAGATATTCATACATGCATTCATTAACTCCTTTGGGAACATTGTTAATGATGCTTTCTATTTCCATGTACTCTATTTTTTCTTTGCTAAGAAGGTTCTAAAAGAAAGTAATGGCAAAATTTCTAATATCATTTAAATCCTCATACTTTTTTCCATCTTTTAGAATATTATTTTAATGTGCACTAGGCCTTTCTTATGTTTTTCCACTTGTCTTATTTCCAGTAGTTGGAGTGAAGAACACAAGCTTATACTGAGAGGGGGGTGAACAATATAAGACCACTTTTTACTTTCCTTTCCCAATAAATATTATGCAATGTACAGATAGAAATATCAATATAATTAATCAAATCAATGGAAAAATCATCACACACAATAGAGACACCATAATTTATGTGGTTCACCCAATGTGGGCTACTCCACGAAGAAAAAATTTCACTAGAATTTTCTCAATAAATTTATTGGGAATCCTTTCCCTATTACAATGTATATGGAACTTTGTCCAAAGGAGACACCAATCCCCTAAATCAAGTTCATATATATCTATCCATAGGAGACATCAATCTCTTAATATCTACTTTGGCTAGTGATCCTCTAGAAGACCTCTACCTCCACTGTCCTTAGCAAATGGAACTCTATCCATAGAAGACACCTATCTTACCTAATCTGGTTGGAGATCTTTATCTTCAACTCTATCACCTCCAAATATCTATCTCAAATATTCACTAAACATAGTCCATCAGTATAGCACAAATTTATCCTTAATATCTATCTCTAGTCTAGCATAAACCTATCCTCAAATCTATACCAAACTCTATCCTTGAATCTATACTAAACATAGTCCTTCGATCTAGCACAAATATGTCCTCTATATCTATCTTTGGTCTGGCACAAACCTTTCCTCAAATTTTCACCAAACTCTGTTCTCAATTTTGTACTAAACATAGTCCTTCGGTCTAGCACAAATCTGTCCTCGATCTCTTTCCTCAAGCCTTAACTCAAAGCTTGTATCAATCTTAAATAAACTCTACTAGATTTACCCCAAACCTTAACTCAAGGTTTGAACAAATTAATCAATCAACTCTACTCACAAGCCTTCTCAAATACTTGTCTTAAATCTACCTTTTAAGCTTCCACAAAATCTCACACCAATATGTCCTCATGTTCTCTCTAGAACTTGTCCAAATATGTTGGATAAGTTCTCTCAAGAACTTATCCAAATCTGCTCTCAATATGTATTGTAAGCTTCCACAAAAGCTTACCCAAATCTGTCCACAAGTCCTCTCTAGAACTTGTCTCAAATATGCTCAACAATTCCACACTAGAACTTGTCCAATATCATATAAACATAAAGAGAATTTTTAGAGACTCAATATGCTCTATACTCATCACAATTCTCAATCACTTTTAATTACTCTTTTAGAAACATACGGATAATTTTTAGAGACTCAATATGCTTCACATTCACCTCAATACTTAGTCACTCTTTGAGAAACATAAGGAGAATTGTTAGAGAGTCAATATGCTTCACATTCACCTCAATACTCAATCACTTTATCAAATCAATTCAAAATATAGAATAGTTTGTTTTATGGAACTTGAACAAACACTTCACACATTCACTTGACTAGGCTCAACCAACTCTACTCAGCCAATCACTCAATGAAGCAATCCTTACTTACAAACCCTAGTCCAAGCATATGATCCTTTACTCAAAATATTTCCAAAAATGCTTATCAGCCACTATCACATAAAAATGATACTCATGTTATTTTCAAATCCTAGTTCAATTTCTTCACACAACCAATGGCTTCAACAACAATGCTTATAAAACAAGGTTTTAATAACAACTCTTTATTCCAGAAAACCTCGAAGCATTAACTCAACATACTCAAGAAGGAAACCCTAATCAAGTCCTTTTCACTCCAAACTTATTTTTCCAAAAAACCAACCAATCAACTTAACTATGGAAGAATGTGCTCATACCTCTTTCTTGATGATGAAAGAATCTCATAAATATTCCACAACCAAAAACACTTCTTTGCCAAGCTCAAAGGATTAGATAACAAGTGCTACTCTTCAAAATACAAAGATGCCTCAATTTCATAATACACCTTATTTCTCCATCTCAATATAAATATTCAACAATAATAATTTCATCAAATGACTCTTTCAAAATGACACTTTCTACTTCTCAATATTGCAAAAATTAATGCAATAAACCAATTATAATTTCCTAAGGTAAAAGGAATATTACCCTAGTAAACTTTCATTTACCACCTAGGTAAATATCATAACCACTTTTCCCTTATATATCCCTAACCTTAGCAAAGCAAGGAAATAATCAAATTTTCATTTACTACCCTTATTACTCCTTAACCTTAGCACATTGAAAAATAAAAAATCAAATTTATAAAAACCTTGTCAAAAGTTATTTTCTGCAATTTTCGGGATTTGTTCTTGCATTCTCTCCCTTGCTAGTGCCTTGGCCACGGCTAGCTAGCCATGTGAACCAAGCACTCCACATGCAGTAAGGAAGCACCTTTCATGCTTTGTCTTTGCCCTAAGACCTTGGAGCCCTTGGCTCTTCCTTTCACTTACCACATGCTCTTCAAACAATGCACTCCCTCCTTTGTCTTCATTGCATGAACTTTTCACTATCTCCACGATTTCGGATATTAATTTTTTTGATGCCTAAGTTTTGCCTTGGCAAGGGTTTAAATACCCTTTTCCCTCCTTTTACTTGCACATTGGTGGGTGCAATAAAATATGACGTCAGCGCTTATAAAGACTTTATTAATTTATAAATTTTTTAAATTCTAATTTAGAATTTAAATTTTATAAATTAATTTTATAATCCTTTGGCTTTTATATAAAAGCCCTCTTTGATTTTACCACTTTGTATAAATAATATTTATTTATAAAATTTAAATTCAATTTGAATTTAAATATTTTATAAAATAAATATTAAAACCTTCTTTAGATTTTCAAAAAGCTTTCTTGGGTTTTTATGAAAAACCTTTTGTTTTGCTCATCCATGGTTTTAATAAAAACCGCCTTCATATGCTTCCACATAATATTAAAAATATTATGAAGCTTTTTGTCATTAACCTTTGCATTGTTCCTTGACATATTCCTTGACATCAATGACAACTTTGACTCAAAATATCCAACATGGAGTTATGTGTCTTTTGCACGACACTGAGAGTGGAGATTATGACAATTATCAAATATCACTCATAGGCTTGATGCCTATATATTGTACTATATTTGATCAATACAATGTGCCTTATTATTGGTCTCAACATTTGGTATCAAAGCTCAGGCTTTCCCTACCCTATAGGTTTGAGGGGGGATTTCCCTCATGGAAATCCCCCCCTCATTTTTTTACCCCTCATTTTTTCCCCCATTTTTTCTTTTCAAACTAGGGAGTATGCTCTCCATCCATGAGATGGATCAAAAACCAAAAGCTTGAGAGATTAATGGCTGCCCAAAAAGTTATTTTCTAGAGTGATTTATTAGGAGATATCTATTTGCAAAAGTAATTTATCTACAGTGAGAAATGAAAAATAGGATACACTCCAAGATCTGGATATTTTATTAGGGGTCATCTATTATCTGTAGATTTTTTTTATTTTTATAGTTTGAGTAGTAGCAGATCATAAGCCCACGTAGGAACCTCTTGTGACTATGAATTAGAGCATATATCGATTTGCATTCAAATGCTTATCACCTAAGGATATACACGCGGTAGTAATTATAGCAACAGTGACTACCACTCCCACCATCAATATCGATGCGTGAATCTTTGCATTGTGCACATGGTTCTTGAAGTTTAAATATTATATTATATGGTGTGTGTGCTTGATCTGAAGCATGTGGATACTGAAGCAGATAATGAAGTAGCACATGCAAACTTCAAAGAGATGGTGGATATGTACCAGCACTACAAATTTAGTAATAATTAGATGCTACTCTTGACCATTGTTACCATGGATGAGATGGAAAGACATCTCCAAATTGAAGAAATGAAAATAACAAAAAAAAATTAGGGTTCGACGCAGCATCAAATTTCATTGGAAAATGATCAGGGTGATTGCAGACAAGATTTTTACATCCCTTGTATCTACTGTGATGTTTGCAACCCTCTTTCCTTGAGATCGTGCTGCCTACAAGCCATCCAAAGGATTCATTCATGAGCCTTTTGCCATTGTCGCGATATGCCACCAAGAGCTGAGCACTACCATAGCCAAGAAAATTATATCCATTTGGACTTCATATTGTTGTGGTGTTGTGAAATATTTTAGCAAATTATGCATATGTTTGAATCCAAGCTATTTTTTTCTCCCCCTCTCCACGTGAGGTTGAAACCTACTGCACACTGAAGAATTTGAAATTTGTTCAAATTTATTTTCTAGATTTTTTGTGTTTATTTTTTGTAGATGCAAGCTAATGGAGAATGGAGGATATGAGGCATTTTAATGGAGAAGATACGTAGTTGGAATTGTGATTACGCATTTTTATGTATTCAAAGCAAGCAAGAAGAGCAACTTCCTAGACAAAAAGCATGAAGTTGAGGCCTATAACACCTACCACCAGTAGAAATAACTTGGCTAACATTGTTGTTTTCATGGCAACATGGATCAAAATCAGAAGGGGTTCCAAGTTTACATGATCAAAATTTGAAAAAAAATGAGGGATTGAATTTTGGTGCCATTTGTATAGAAATTTAATTTGGAGGGAGAACCCACATTTATTTTGTTGACACTATTATTTTTGAACAGCTCTGGAATAATTATGGTGGGAAAGTATTGGCCCATCAAAGTTGATATTTAATCTCCCTTGGAATATTAGTAACTATTCTATTTTACAGGCACAAAATAGGCATGTGATGTCGGAGATGGTAAAGAAGGTGCCTAGGAGCACACGTAGGATGGTAGCCCACAATGGTTATTCTTGCTTCTTGGCTGAAGATTGATGTAAAAGTTGAGATAAAAAATAGCTCAAAGCCCTACTTTAAGGAGGAATTGTATCTCAAATAGTTTTGATAGTATTGATTCTGAGTTTCTAAACAAATTTGAACAATCTCATTTAGATCTGCAAGGGCCAACGAAATGGAATGGGGATGATGACAAGATCTTGTCAGCATGTTTTAGTGATAATGGTGGATTTCTCAAAGTTTTATACAATTTTATCCCTAATTTTCTAGTGGATTTTGCAACCTCACAGTGATACATCCTTGAAAATAGCACATGGATAAGTTTTACATATCTTTTGAAAAAAAAATGGATTTAATTTTTGTTTATAGTTTGATTATTACCCGTTTGACAACAAGTGATGATTGAGCAAAAAAGTGGAGTTAATTGTTGCAATAGAGCCTTTATCAGCAAAAACAAAGAAAGATATTGTTGGCATGAACTCGTCTCCTACAATGAACCAGTAGAGCTATTATTGGTAATCACAATGTTCAAAACAAACTGTGCAAAATGAGAGGCCAGACCACACTATTTTGGATAATATGATGCTCTGTAATAGTTGGTGGTAGAGATGTAATATATGTGAAGCATCACCAATCATCTCCAATATCTAAGAAAAAATCCAATATTATGTTAAGACACTGTAGATCAAAGATTTGTGGATTTGGAAACCTCTGTCAATTTTAATGCAAGAATTGTCAAGGAGAATATTGCAAACCAATTTCCATTTAACAATTAGGAGAAGAAGCATTTGAAATAAGCATGGAGAACAATTCATTGTCATCCTAAGATCATGATTGATATTTTCTACTTGACTTCCTCCATCTGATATTTGTTGTTGCTACTCCAATCAATCTATTTTTTGCTACTTCAATCAATCAATTTGAGGTGTTGTCAATCCATCGTGTATATTTGCACATGATGGTGGTGGAAATATCGTTCTTATGCAATATCCTATGCTTATTCTCAATTGTAAAGAATTCATTCGATGCTAAAGGTATTCCACTAGAGGTGAAGATGTGGGTATCGATGGGTAGAAGATTTTTTTGACAAATTATGAAATATTTCACATTTAATTATGTGAGAAGCACCTATATCATGGATATTTAACTCCAGTTAAAAGATTTGTTGGATTGACTTTCAATGTCGCTCTGTGATGATTTTTTTATGGTCTATGCACTATTTTATGACCTCAACCATAACATGTGTGGTCATGCTACGTTGCTCACTATCACTACTTCTCATAGAATATACCTGCAATTGTCATTTTAGATGAGCACTTTCCAAAAAATGTATTTCCCTCTAGCGCACATAAAAAATGTATAAAAAGGATGTCCCATTGCACTTTGAGGGTGGTTGTAGGGTTCTGTATCTCATGAAAGTAAATATTTGGGGTAGCCATATCTCTCATGGCAAACCACTATGATCATGCATTGAGTAGCTACATGGATGGAGGTGGTCATTAGTGCAAATCACATCTCTGTGAACATACTTTCCAACTAGAGAAAATAATCACATTGAGTGTACGTGTTAGAGTTTCCTTTTTTTCTTGTTTTGGTCAAAATACACAGTCCCTTCTTCAACAAGGGTGAACGTGAAAGCTTCTAATTTACTGCTCAACCCTAGCCCTTCTACTTGCATGGTTCAATATTGTGGCCCTAACTACCACTTCCAGCATCATTTTCTATGATTTTTAAAAGATTTCATTCTAGGCCCTACCAAAATTACCACCCAATAGCACCACTCTACCATGTGATCCCCATGTCTTCTAGTTGATGCCTACCTAGAGCACCTGCTTGCAATGTATTTACAAGTTTTAGCTTTCCTAGAAGGAGATGATGCCACGATGGAAAGGATCTTTTAACTGGCCTTGTTATTTAAATTATTGTTTTTTTAATGGGTGGCTTATTTTTTTATGGTTCGTGTCAGATCAGCATGTAATTAGGGCCTGTAATTGAAAAAAAAAACTAGAGTGTGGAAAAATTTATTTATTGTAAGAGGTATTTTTTAAAAAAAGTGGAGAGGATGACTTTATTTTTTCAAATGCATGGTGACAAGGCTGGTAATGCCCGTGAACTATGGTTGACATTATGGCCTTATTGGCCATTTTTTAAATTTTCCACATGGAGAGTGGAAACCCTAAAAGGCCCATGTAATTTCCCTATGAGGGAAAATTGGGATGATGTTTTAATTCCACCTAAGGTTTATTTTGCTACCTAGAGAGGCATGTTTTTTTACCACAAGATGAAGGCCCCATCGAGAATGGAACATAGGGGCATTTATAGTCATAAAAAAGGTTTTTCTAATATGAACACATTGGTGGTATTCAATTTATTTTTTGAGGCTATTTCATATGCATTTTAAACCTCAAAATATGTTGTATCATGGAGTGAACTCTCAATTGAACCCCACACTCCCAAGGCAAATTGTATGTGATCCTAGTACCTAGTCACCTTCTCTATAGCACCTAGTAGATGTAGTGGTTGGTTACCCATGCATTTTGATGGGATGATATGGTCACCATAAGGACACCTACTCTAGGGACTACAGACATAGACACCCTAGACTCTATTCAAGGACGTTTTTGGATCAACTTCTAAAGACTACAGACATAAACACTTTAGAAGATTCTATTCTCTTCTTTCTTTGTCTCCACATTTTTATTCTATGGCTCAATTTATTGTATTTTTTGAGTGCATTTTTGACAGAGATCAACACTCTTATATGGCTCATATTTTCTTTTGTATTAAGGTGCATTTTTGGTAGATATCGACACCTTCTAGATTGAGTTTCACCATGAGGGAGGATTATATTCATGGTGAACCTATTTAGTGACCTATGAAAGGCAACATACTTAGAGGATGACACACAAAGGCAATAGACCCAGTATAAGTGGCTGATCCTGAGGCACCTAGGATGATCCTGAGGTACTTAGATGACTAATCTAAAGGTAACAGATCCAAGAAAGTGGATGACCTTGAGGTAATAGACCAAGAAGTATACACTATTGATCTAGCATTATTCATAGTTGGAGATCCAAGAGCAAAGAGCATGAGCCTAGACCAAATCATGTAATAAAGGAGGATGTTAGGGTTCTTTTTTAGAAAAGTACACATTAAGGGGGAATGTTAGAGTTAATGTGTACTTTGTTTACCTATTATGATATGTGTCCTTGATACTTATCATGTTCTCATATAGTTATGGGGGCCAAAAAAATTTCAATCTACCAAATCCAAATTTTCACTCAAAAACTTGGAAACAAACTTTACAAGAACAAAAAACCCAATGTTTCATTCGATAACTTGTAAAGATTTACACAGTAACAGCCCGCAAGCTTTACAAAAACTAGCGCTCAGGCTTAGTTTTCTCACACTCTATTTCAATTCCTTAACTTTGCTTCTCTGGAAGGAACACGCACCCAATCCAGTTCAGAATGGCTCTCAGCCCTCGATTCAACAACTCAACTGTGCAACTTTGCAACTGCAGGTTTTCCAACAACTCTGCAACTGTCAGTTTTCCAACAACTTTGCAATTGCCGATTTTCCCACCACTTGTGCATGCCTTTGCTTGCCCTTTTATAACTTTTTGGCATGATGATCTACTTTCCATCTGGTGGCCCTTCGTTTCCTCTTCCAGAACCTTTCGTTTTGTCTTCCCATGTCGCTTCATTGTCTTGTATTTGAAACGTCTGCCTTTTTGACTCTTCATCTTCGGCTTTCCCTTTAGGCATGAAAATATGATAGGTCATGATATCGTGACACCTTTCGGTCTCTGGCCCCTTCTTTGTCCTTGCACCACAAAAATACATGTCATGATATCATGATAGTTTCGCTCCTTCGCTCCATCTTCCTGCTTTCGGGTCACGAAATCGTGACATGTCATGAAATCATGACATCTTTGTATTCTGTATGCTCTCTTTGCTTTCGGGTCATGAAATTATGACATGTCATGATATCATGATATTTCTGCTCCATCGCCTTCTTTCTCCTCTTTGGGTCGCAAAAACCTGACATGCCGCGACATCGCGACATCTTTCCTCTCTTGCTCGTCCTTTTCTCTTTCGGTCGTGATATCATGACATTTTTCTTCCTCGCCTCATTTCTCTTCTTCGGGTCACAAAAATATGACATGTCACGAAATCATGACATCTTATCCTCTCTGCTTCCTCTCGCTTCTTCGGGTCACAAAAATGTGACATGTCACGAAATCGCGACATTTTCCTCCGTTGGCTCCTTCTTCGCCTCCTGGTCATGAAAATGTGACATGTCACAAAATCGTGACATCTTCCTCCCTTGGCTTCTTCTTCACCTTTTGGTCATGAAACTATGACATGTCACAAAATCATGACATCTTCCTCCCTTGGCTTCTTCTTTGCCTTCTGGTCGTGAAACTACGACCTATCGTGAAATTGTGACATTTCTTTCTCCTAGCTTTCTCTCTCCTTGGTGGGTCACAAAACTGTGACATGTCATGAAATCACAACATCTCCTCTACACCTTCTCTCTCTTCTACGGGTCGTGAAACTACAACATCTTAGCTTTTGGCTTTCTCTTTCTTCTTCAGGTCACGAAATCGTGACATGTCATGAAATCACGACATCTTTGCCTTCCATACTTTGCTTCTACTTTTGGGTCATGAAATCGTGACATGTCGTGAAATTGTGACATCTTTGCTTGCAGCCTCCTCCTTCTTGTCTGGGTCACAAAATCATGACATGTTGCGAAATCACGACATCCTTGGCATCCTTGCTTCTCCCATGAGACCTATCGTGACAGTTGGCCCTGTCGGCTTCTTTCCCCATTTTGTGTCACGGTATTGCGACACATTTTCTATCATGATATCATGACAACTTCTCCTCACTCACTTCTCTACTCCACTTGTGTCACGATATCGTGACACATTTGTTGTCGCGATATCGTGACAACTTCTCCCCGTTGGCTATGTTCTCCGCTTGTGTTGCGATATCATGACACATTTTCTATCGTGATATCGCGATAGTCTTCTCCGTTGGTTCCTCTCTCCTCTTTGTGTTGTGATATCACAACACTTTTTTTGTCATGATATCGTGACATATTTTTCTCCTTGCCTTCTTCTGCTTCTTCTGTCGTGATTTCGTGACATGTCACGATCTTTCCTCCTTAGCCAACTTTTTAGAAGTGGCCCTCCTACCACTGGATGCTTCTACATCAGGTGCTACTAGATGCTCCTGCATCAGACACCCGAGGTTGGTGGAGAAGTGACCTTCACTTCTGTGTTGTTTGGTCACCACCTTCGGTAACATCTCCAAACATGCACCTGCCTCTGCAGTCCGCTTCAACTCTGTCTTCTGGCCATCAAAATAATTTTTGCCCTGGCCTCTACTTCTCAGTTGATCCTCATGCCTTCTACGTAGCTCCTCTCACAGGGCTTTCACTTGCCTCCGCAAATCTCTTTTGAGCAGCTCCTCTTGCAGGGCTTGCACTTGCCTTTGCAAAGATCTGAACATCTACAATTATGAATCTTCAAATCTCATATCTCTTCCACCACCATAGTTTCTTCATGGAGGCATTCTTCTGCACTTTCTTCTCACAATCCTTAACCCCAGATCCTGGTGCAAGCTGCCTCATGTTCGACACTCTACTTACACGCTCAAAATCTTCTGGCTCTGATACCACTTGATGGGGGTCAAAAAAATTGCAATCTACCAAATCCAAACTTTCACTCATAAAACTTGGAAACAAACTTTACAAGAATAGAAAACCCAATGTTTCATTCGATAACTTGTAAAGATTTACATAGTAACAGCCTATAGGCTTTACAGAAACTAGTGCTCAGGCTTAGTTTTCTCACACTCTATTGCGATTCCCTAACTTTGCTACTCTAGAAGGAACATGCACCCAAGCCAGTTCAAAATGGCTCTTGGCCCTCGATTCTACAACTCGACTATGCAACTCTGCAACTACAGGTTTTCCAACAACTCTGCAACTGCCAATTTTCCCACCACTTGTGCTTGCCTTTGCTTGACCTTTTATAACTTTCTGGCATGATGATCTACTTTCCATCTGGTGGCCCTTTGTTTCCTCTTCTAGAACCTTTCATTTTGTCTTCCTGTGCCACTTCGTTGTCCTGGTATTCGAAATGTCTACCTTTCTGACTCTTCGTCTTTGGCTTTCCCTTCGGGCACAAAAATATGATAGGTCATGATATCGTGACACCCTTCGGTCTCTGGCCCCTTATCTATCCTTGCATCATGAAAATACTAAATGTCAAGATATCATGATAGTTTTGCTCCTTCGCTCCATATTCCTACTTTTGGGTCGCAAAATCGTGACATGTCGTGAAATCACGACATCTTTGTCTTTCGTATGCTCTCTCTACTTTCGGGTGGAAAAATCATGACATGTCACGATATCGCAATATTTTTGCTCCATCACCTTCTTTCTCCTCTTTGGGTCATGAAAACCTGACATGTCGCGACATCGTGACATCTTTCCTCTCCTGCTCGTCCTTTTCTCTTTCGGTTGTGATATCACGACATGTTGCGATATCATGACATTTTTCTTCCTTGCCTCCTTTCTCTTCTTCGGGTCATGAAAATGTGACATGTCACGAAATCATGACATCTTATCCTCTCTGCTTCCTCTCGCTTCTTCGGGTCATGAAAATGCAACATGTCACGAAATCGCGACATTTTCCTCCGCTGGCTCCTTCTTCACCTCCTGGTCATAAAAATGTGACATGTCGTGAAATCGTGACATCTTCCTCCCTTGGATTCTTCTTCGCATTATGGTTGCAAAACTGTGACATGTCACAAAATCATGACATCTTCCTCTCTTGGCTTCTTCTTCGCCTTCTGGTCATGAAACTGCGACCTATCGTGAAATCGCGACATTTCTTTCTCTTGGCTTTCTCTCTCCTTGGTGGGTCGTGAAACTATGACATGTCACAAAATTGTGACATCTTCTCCTTTATGCCTTCTCTCTCTTCTACGGGTCACAAAACTACAACATCTTAGCTTTTGGCTTTCTCTTTCTTCTTCAGGTCGCAAAACCGTGACATGTCATGAAATTGTGACATCTTTGCCTTCCATACTCTGCTTCTGCTTTTGGGTCGTGAAATCGTGACATGTCACAAAATCATGACATCTTTACTTGTAGCCTCCTCCTTCCTGTTTGGGTCATGAAATCGTGACATGTCATGAAATTGTGACATCCTTGGCATCCTTGCTTCTCCCATGAGACCTGTCGCGATATTGTGATAGTTGGCCCTGCCGGCTTCTTTCTCCATTTTGTGTCGTGGTATCACGACAAATTTTTTGTCACAATATCATGATAGCTTCTCCTTGCTCACTTCTCTGCTCCACTTGTGTCACGATATCACGACACATTTGTTGTCGCGATATCACGACAGCTTCTCCCTGTTGGCTATGTTCTCTACTTGTGTCACGATATCGCGACACATTTTCTGTCGTGATATCGTGATAGTCTTCTCCACTGGTTCCTCTCTCCTCTTTGTGTCATGATATCATGACACTTTTTTTGTCATGATATCATGACATATTTTTCTCCTTGCCTTCTTTTGCTTCTTCTATCATGATTTTGCGACATGTCGCAAAATCGCAACATCTTTCCTCCTTAGCCAACTTTTCATAAGTGGCCCTCCTGCCACTAAATGCTTCTGCATCAGGTGCTACTGGATGCTCTTGCATCATATAGGCCTCATGCCTAATAGAGGGTCTCAAAACAACAATCAACAAGGTTGTGACTATTATGGCAAATGGAATCATAATGTAACTAATTGCTATAAAATACAAAGATATCAAAGGGATCCACAAGATAATAATCTCAACACATTGTATGCAGCAAACCAAGTTAATGTTGAATATAAATATTATTGGTATATTGATTCTAGGGTAGCAAAGCACATGATAAGAAGGCAAGATTGGTTGACCAATATTTGGTGATGAAAATACCCTTCCCATTGAAGATGTTGAAGAGGAACCACTTTCTTTCCATTATGGAAATAATCTTCTTACAATAGATGTATTGTATGTACCTAGTCTTAAAAGGAGTCTACTTTCTACTGGGAAGCTTACAGATAAGGGTTATACTGTCTATTTTGAAAAATACAAGTGCTACATTCAAGAACAAAATGGCATTTTCAAAGCCATGGGAATAAAAAAGGATGGTGTTTACTACCTCCTTACCAAATATGTAACTCAAAACTCTTTCCATACAATAACTACTTTTTCTTTGGAGTACATGTGGCATGAAAGAATGGAGCATTTAAATTTTCTTAATCTTCAAATGATGGCAAGGAAAGGTTTGGTAAAAGAAATTCCACATATTAAGGATTCTAAATGTTTTTGTGAGCCATGTGTTATTTCCAAACACCATAGATAGTCTTAAGGCTTGGAGAGCCAATAGACCATTGTAATTGGGTCATTCATACATTTGTGGGCCAATGCCTATTCAATCTTATACTGAAGCCAAATACTACATCACCTCCATTTATTATTATAGCAAAAAGGTATGGATCCACCTAATTCAATACAAATGACAAGCTCTTGATAAGTTCAAGAAATTCGTGGCACTTGTTGAGAGAGAAAGTGGTACCAAATCTCCAGTTTAATATCAGATAATGGTGGAGAATATATCTCCAAATAATTCTTCAATTTTTGTAAGTACCATGGGATAAGGAGGTAGTTCACAACTCCTTATATCCCCCAACAAAATGAAGTATCTAAGAGGATGAATCAAACAATCACAAATAGGGCAAAATCAAAGTTACTTGCTACTACATTACCTAACTCATTTTGGAGAGAAGTTATTCTTATTGTTGCATACTTGACTAATAGGTCATACACTAATGCCTTACATGATAGAACACCTGAAGAAGAATGGAGTGGAAAGATACCCTATGTGGGCCATTTCAAATTATTTATATGTGATGCCTATGCTCACATTCCTCATAATAAAAGGAATAAGTTTGATGATAAAATCCAAAAATGCATCTTTGTTGGCTATAGTGATAGTGCCAATGCCTATAAGTTGTATGAGTATGTTTCTAAGAGGATATTTTTATCTAGGGATGTTACCTTTCATGATTATCCCCCATATAATCCTGCTCATATGGCCCCCACTTTTGAATTAACTAATGAAACAATTGCTCCCTTGATACCTACAATATCAGCTAGTCCTTCCTTTTCACTCATAAATCAAGAAATTCCTCCACATGAAGAACTCCCCATAAATGATCCATGTCCTCCATCTCCATCTACTCCATCAAATGATCAAGCCACGTCATCCAATCCTTTACCTAAGTGGGTTCAAGCCACCATAGATGAAGCCCAAAGTCATTTTCCCACTTATACAAGTAAAAATGCCTTCATCCCTAAGATACCAAGTGAATTATGCCTTCATGTCCAAATTCCTTAGCCAACCTAAACCTTCTAATATCAAAGAAGCACTTGGTGATCCTAAATGGGTTCTTGACATGGATCAAGAATTGGATTCCATTTAAAGGAATCACACTTGGGAGTTAGTTGATTTACCCCAAGGTAAATATACCATTGGCACAAAATGGGTGTACAAGGTAAAGTATAAAGCAGATGGCTCATTAGATCGCTACAAGGCTTACCTAGTAGCTCAAGGCTACAAACAACAAGAGGTAATTGATTATGAGGATATTTTTTCTCTTGTGGAAAATATGACTACAATCCACACAGTTATTGCTTTGGTAGCTCAAAAACATTGGCCTATATATCAAATGGATGTCAAAAGTGCATTTCTCAATGGTCACTTGAATGAGGAAGTGTATGTGAACCAACAACTAGGGTACACAGTTGAAGGCAAAGAAAATAAAGTCCTTATATTGAAGAAAGCTCTATATGGGTTGAAGCAAGCACCCTGAGTTTGGTATGTAAATATTGATCCCTATTTCGTCAACCTTGGTTTCACTAGATCTGCAATAGAATCTACTCTCTATGTGAAACATTGGAAGAACCACATCATTTTGGTTACATTGTATGTGGATGATCTTATCATTATAGGTGATGACATAGAAGGAATAATATTTCTCAAGGAGGACTTATGTAAAAATTTTGAGATGACAGACTTAGGTCTCCTCCACTATTTCTTAGGCATAGAGGTATGGCAACAACCTGGTAATATTTTTATCTCATAGGCTAAATACATTTAGTATATTTTGGAGAGGTTTCACATGGAGGAGTGTAAGCCCTCCATCACTCCCATGGAAACCAAGTTGAAATTAGTTAATAGTGATGATGAAGAAATGGTTGATGGCACCCTTTATAGGAAACTAGTTGTAAGTTTGATCTACTTAACTTCAACTAGACCAGATATTTACTATTCAGTTGGCCTTGTTTCCAAGTTTATGCAGGATCCTAAGAAGAGCCATTGGATAGCAGCAAAGAGGATTTTGAGATTCCTCAAGGCCACCCCTCATCATAGCCTTATGTACACATCATGTGATGATTTTTCTTTGATTGGGTACATAGATTCAGATTGGTCTAGTTGTCCTAAAACTAGAAGATCCACATCAGGTTATTGTTTTCAGTTGGGCTAGGGCTCTATTTCATGGAGCACAAAGAAGCAAAACATAGTTTCATTATCTTCAACAGAGGCTGAATATAGAGTAGTAGTTGAGGCAACTAAGGAGGCCATTTTGTTGAGGCAATTACTTTAGGACATTGGGCTATTCATAGATGGTACAACATATACATACATATATATATATATATATATATATATATATATATATATATATATATATATATATATATATATATATATAATTATGACAATCAAAGTACCATCAATATGACCAAGAATCTATTTTTCCATGCTAGAACAAAGCACATTGAGATCCATCATCACTTCATTAGATAAATGGTCTAAGAAGACACTATACAGATGGAGTATGTACCAACTCAATATCAAGTGGCTGACATATTCACCAAGTCACTTGGGCAAGACAAGTTTTCTCAATTTAGCAAATTGCTCTATGTATGTAATAGAATTCAACATTAAGGGGGAATGTTATCTAATATTGACTTATTTTTTTACTATATTTAGGATAGTGCATATTAAGGGGGAATGTTAGAATATTATTTTAATGTGCACTATGCCTTCCTTATATTTTACCACTTGTCTTATTTCCAGTTTGATTTGGAGTTATGTGTCTTCTGCATGACACTTGGAGTGGAGATTATGACACTTGTCAAATCTCACTCATAGGCTCGATTCCTATATATTTTACCATACTTTATCAATATAGTTTGTCTTATTATTGGCCCCAACACCATATTCCCCCACAAGGTATAAAATTTTAGTGCCTACAAATTTATGTTTTGAAGGTGTTGGATTCCACCAAAAAAAACATTAATTTAGTTGTAGCTAAAACTGCTATAACTACGGGATATACACTATCTAAATATTGCAATAATATTTTCTAACAATATCCACAATAATTTTAGGGTCCCTAGTATCTTTAGAACATTAGAAGAAATTAGCAAGCAAGGAGCAAAGTGGTAATAAAATACTATCAACAAAGTTACAATTAGAACACTAGCTAACATTCAAATCTCAAAGGATATGTTTAAAATCATAATTCTTCCAAGTACTTGGTTTTGGAGGCTATTTCAAGTAATTATAAGCTTAAAATTGTTTAAGGTTGGCTTAAAATTTTAATCCAAAAGCTTTTAGATGGATTGGATTGATGCTAGACCTACAAAGGAGGTGAGTTGCAATGTTTATATGCTAACATAACCAAAGCACTTCAAAATCTTTGGCAAGGCAAGGAATTATTCTAGACATAAAATGCAATCTAGAAGGAAAGAGTAAAAATGTAGTATCTTAGACCATAGTTTATTGGCAACAAGGATGATGTCAGTGTCAACAATTTTCAACATGCCTATAAAACAACATAGCTCAAATAAAAGGTGAGCTCCTACATGAAATCATTTAAGCCCATGTGGTATTTGTTAGATCTTGAAAGTGACAACCATCTTAACTAACCATAATGGGAAATCCTAAAAATCACAATTACCTAAATAAAGACATGGTAGATGTCCAATGGCACCATCTCATCCCTAATAATGGAAATTCATTTTTTCTCATAATTGTACATAGTAGTTAACTTTATCTTAGCCTAGCAAAAACTATAAATAGGGAAATACTCCTAATTATAGAAGGTTGAATATTTTAATTTTTGCTTTTGGAAATTTGTATGTTTATGCTAATATAGAATACAATCAAGAGTGGTTTGAATTACCCCAATTAATTTGTGTATATCACTTTACATAATATTTACACTTTTGGAATTTCTCATTTACTTTAATTGAATTATTTCTATTAGGTTTAATGTTGTCTAGTATTCCTCTAGTCTATTTGTAAGGCTTTAACTATTTAGCTTTATTTGGATAGATCGCCTCTAATGTTGAAAGTTGTAACATCTGAGGTGAATATATTTTTTGCATAGCATTAATTGTATAGTCTATTAGGATTTATTTGTAGTGAGTGACCTATGCTTATGCAACTTAATGCAATGTTGTTAATTGAGTTTTGACTACATTTTCAATATTTCTAACCCTTTCCACTCTATTCCTTTTTTCTCTTTCTTTAGTCTCAAAAGGAATCAACCTTATTTAGAGGTTGTCTCAGATGCAATTTTGGACTATCCAATCTTGACTTTGGTCTAGGAAATAAATTCATACCTATGTGGATCCAAGCATCAATATTTTTTGATATACCCATTGGAATTGAATTTCATTAATTTATCCCACATTCAAAATATTTCATTAAGATATCAAGTATAAGGATCACTAATGGAATAACTTGATCAAACTACAAATCCATCGAGTGCATAAGAGCATTTGGCATGCCCAATATCTATATGATCAAGATTAAAATGAAGATCTTGTTCTCAAAAGTAGATAAAACATTTATTCATTTGGTGACTCCATTGATTAAAAGAATCAAAGATCAACAAATCTATTAAATAATGCAACCCTATAATTGTATGACTACAAGATTGGAGTCCAACAAGATAAAATATTCCCTCCATTTTGTTAAGCTCTTGATCTTCATAAAATTTAGGAAAGTTAAATCTCTTTCACCTATCCATATTTTTTTGTCTAGTGCCCTCCATTGTAGGCCATATTCCTACAACCTACAAATAGATCCCTACCTAGCAACATGACTAGATGCATATATTATAGTTAGAATTAATCCATACCCCTCAATATCCTATATGTTCATGAAATTTCTCAAGTTACACTAAAAATTTTTCCCTCTTATGATGGTACTGATAAGATGACCTATGATCATTGCCAAGATATAGTCACTTTAGATACTATGAATAATATTATCTATGAAGATGTAATGGTGATATATTTAGTTTTATATTTTATAGGAAATGTGCTGGGTTTAGAATAAATCAACATCAATGCTTGGGATGACCTAGATGAACCTTTTATCCTATATTTCAATGATATAGGAAACTACTTTTCACTTCTCGTGTAGTTCACTTTCATACAAAGGCACCCCTAGGAGAATATTATGGATTTTAATATCTAGTTTAGTAATACCTAGAGAAGAATTCCTTATGACATAAGGATATTCTGTGTAGATCCTACAAATCCAATAGTCCAATGAAATGACATTCCATTAGATATTTCAAGTTGTTATAGAAGATAATTCACTCATCTCAATTGGCAATCTCACTCTAAAAGTTATAATGTCATATTTATTATAGATTCCTTATAAAATCCAACAAGCCTCATTTTTTGCTCTTTCATTCCCTTCACTGGTCACTTTGTCAGAACCTAATCCATATCCTTAGCATACTACTCCAACCATTCTTGTACCGATCTTGTTTGATCTAAAACCTAAAGAATATATAGATATGCAAGAGATAAATATTGTCATCAAGAACTTGATAAATAAAACCACTATGATAGAATGAAAAATTGTTGAGAGAAGGTTTGAAGGCTATCAACAAAGGAGATACATCTACTTTATAAAATTTGAAGGGGCTTCAACTAGCAATGTTGTCAAAAATAAAATTACCATTTTTGAAAGCTAAGAAGAAGAAACACCCATTGTCTAGGAATATTTTTGGTGCCTAGCCTACAACGATCCACACAATGTTAACACCTTCATAGTCTATCAGTACCAATGCCAACTAGCCATAGTCCAAAAAGTAGAAAGGCAATTAAAATGGCTTATGGGTGTGTTTATTGATCTAGGCCATATATCATTATTCAAGAGCCTTCAACTTTTAATCCAATCCATATATTGACTAGATCTAGAAAAATACTTCTTCAAACAGACCCCAAGAAGACAGATGGTCTAGGAGCCTCCCCTAAGTCTCAAAAGGAGCATCCTTTAGAGCAAATCAAGCCAAATAAGCCTAATTCCATATAAAATGAGACTAGGAAGTAAGATTTGAGGAAGTTGTGGTACACTTTTGCTACTATATAATAAGGGCTAGAAGAAACTCAATAGTACTAAAGGAGGTTTGAAGATCCATCTCAAAAGGAAGATAGGATGTTGAAAGCCTCCAGACTTAACATTATTGAATAAATAAATAATCCACCTTTAAGGATCAACATATATGATGATTTGATGATTTTAAGACAAATTGATTTGTTAAAACTAGCCCTCAAGAGCTCATCATTAGGAGGAATCACCTTCTTGGACCTCAACTTGGAATAAGATCAGTAGACTCACAACATGGGTAAAATTAAACTGCATCCCTTCTATATGTCTTTGTATATGAAGGGATGGAGTTTTCATAATTGTATGTTGGATTCTAGAGTTACCATAGTAGTCATGCCTAAGGTTTTTATGATGCTATGGGTAAGGAGTACACCCAAACTAGAGCTAGATATGATTCCATTCTGGATGGTGGGAGTAGTGAAGGATATTTTAATGGTGTTGCATAATATTCTAGATTTCTTAGTAATCCAAGAGGTAATAATGAGGGTGTAGACACCTAAAACACATTATGTTGAGAAGGCTACTTATATGGACATATTTTTAGGCCATATGACTCATCTTGGGCCTTCCAAAGAACTAATAGTGGTTCTAACCACTTAAACAAGGCAATCTGTCTCATTGTAGCTTGGACCGTCACACCCAAGAGTAGCCTCCAGTAGCCGCTAGACCCTAGGATGGCCTCCAAGCCTATCCACTCCACCCTAGGATGGCCACACCTATAACAAACTCACACTCCCTAAGCCAAGCCAAATTAGTTACAATGCAACTTGAGTGTAATGACTAATCATGAGAAGCTTCCAAAAGTGATGCTTGGGTTGCCTAGATCATAACCAAATATTGATATTGGCTTCCCTTGCAATCCAATATTGCAATTGTAAAATATTATAAAAGGTTCCCAAAAATTTCATCAAAAAGAGAGAAGAGATTGAATAGGAATGCAATGAAGTGTTGTCATTTTATGAAACAGAGAGAACTTTCTCTCATATACAATGGAGTGTTACCCAAATCTCATCAAGAAGCCTGCATACCCATCAATGGAGTTCTTTGGAGTTTGAAGGTCAAATCCCACCATTGTGCATCCTATTGCATCTTGAATTTAAGCCAATTTCCTATTATTCAACTATATTTCAAAGCACACGATCCTTGAACATCAATTTGATAGATAAATCAAACATCACCCTGCATCGATCATGAAGAACATACTCTCTATTTAGTGGCCACTTCACCCCGAAGCAATCCATAGGTGCAACCACTAGATCTTCTAACGGATAACAGAGCTAGCCACTATACCCTACGATGGCCTCTCTATAAACTCTATTTTCTCTATGTTTTTCAATTATAGTAGCTTAGCAACACCTTATTTCTATTTTAGCATAGTTTTAATACATGTTTCATGTATTTCTTTATCATTTTAAGCAATTTCCTTTCATTTTCTTACTATGGAAATGGACCTCATATTAAGAGGTTCCACATTTACTACTAATTTCTTATAAGTGCTTTTGTGTGCAGGTATCAAGCCTTATCAGGAGCTCTTAATCATAAATATAGATATCATCAAGTAGTGGTCACAAATAAATCCTCCATAATTAGTTTTGGGAGAGCAAAGACTCTACGAATTACACCTACCCTTTTGGGGTCTCATTTTGTAATTTGTATCAAATTGGTGTAATCCCTAAGAGGGATATTTTGTAACCACTTTGTAAAGACAATTCCAAATATTAATGAAAAGGGCACCATATTTTGCATATTTCTTTGTCATTATGGTTACATGGTATTTCTTGTCAATTTGATTTCATATTACATGTTTAGGTGTATGGTTTTTGCTACTCTATAGTGGCGATCACCATGTGGGACTTTTTCACATTTTATAATTTGGTGCTAATTACCTATTTTCTTATTTTCTTGAATTGCAAGTACCATCACTTTGGGCCAGAATGTCTCACAGTGATTGTCTTTCTACCTTGTGATGGCCTCATAATAGAGTCACAAAATCAAAGAGGTAGCAACTTCATACAATAATGGCTTCACCTATGAGTATCTCTACACTTTATTTTACTATTTTCACTAAAAATATAGAATTACAAGTTTGGATTGATAATTTTAGAGAAATATTTAGATTTTAAGCTTTCTACCTATGATCGCTCTTGGGTCCAGTGACTTCTACTATTGGCCACTCTAGGGTACAATGGCCCCTATTTTTTATTGCTCCTATGTCAAACAACCTCTACTGTAGATCATCTTACACAAATATGGCCCCTGTTTTACTATTTTTTAGGGTTTGCTTGCTTACTATTTGTCTAAAGGCTGACTTCATTTAGGGCTTGCACTTTCAAATTTTTTGAAACTAAAATGTAATTATATAGAAATTTGGAAATTTGAAATGTAATTTATGCATTAGAAAAATTTTATTGATTGCTTCATGTTGCATCTTTATTTTTGCATAAAATAAAAATAACCCACACACACCACGTCTTAAACTAAACATCAGTGAGTTGGAATTCACACCCAACCATTGATTAAGACTAACAATGGTGGCCTTCATCACCACCTTGTTATCTTTATTGTGGTTCTTTACACCCCATTTTTTCCAAGGCCAGTTAAATAACCGTTATAGTCAAGGAATATAGCACACATCTCTTTTTGAAGAGGTGTATCATTGACCAAGGTGAACTGGGTGAGGGTTGGTAGGAACTAGACTTCCTCACTGAATTTGGACTTCATCACAAAATTGTAGTGGGTTTCATGACCTTAACTTCATAACCAGGCTTGTGTGTGATAAGATACAGGTGAAAAACTTTTAATTGATTATTTACATCAACAATAACAAAAACTTGAATAAGATAAATACAATAAAACAATGAATCAAAATACACAAGCCAGCTTAGGAAACACAAAGAATATTTAAACAAGATAATCATCCTGTATAGTTTGTTTTTTTGTTACTATATGCACAATAAACATAAAAATATTACAACATTTAGTCATACCAAGTCATAAATTGAGGCTACAAGGAATTTACATGAAGTTCCAAAGTGCCTTCGTTATAGCCTAGTAGATTTACTCTTACCTAAACAACACCCTAACAACCATCATAGAGACAATTTCACTCATGGGGAATCCGATCTTCGGGATACCCCTACTAGGAGGACACCTATGAGACCTCTCCATGATCAAGTTGAGGATCTTCATAGACCTAATCCATATCATATCATTTTTATAATATCCACTTATTGATATCCAAGTAGAGGGGTCGCATGTATACGTGTACCCAACTGATCCATAAACCTCTCTGAACTTGGAGTAAAATACATGTCATTGCTTGGGTTATATGGGGATGTACTTCTCCTAATCACCCTTGGTTGATTCATAAGATAAATAATCTAAATATGCATGGCCCTAATGAAGCTCATAGAGCACCTTCTTCCATCTACACTCATTCTGAGGATTATTGAAATGAATATTTAGTATGTCCTATCCATACATGTAAATACTGTTCTACATGAATATGGTATACTCTTATGCCTTCCTTACATGAGGACAACACCCCTAGGGTTGAGCATAGAGTAAACACAACTTCAATTAATTGAGGTAAGAGGGTAGCCATCCCCACTATGAAAACTAATATAGCTAAAACCCCTTGTATTAAGACAAGAAGTCATAGGCCATATACAATGGATCGAACAGGTTGGGTACCCAGGCCCAACACTAGTCAAAGAGAGAAATTGATCCAATTCCAATTGGATGATTTATGCCATGACCAAGAGCAGCTAGATAATGAATACGTAGGACAATAGAGGCTACATAACCAGTGGTTGTACGAGCATAGGTTGTGTGAGAAGATAATCCTAGAATAGATATTATGTGAAGAGAAATCACATAGGATAGATCATCTTGAAATTCCTTTGCCTAGCACTTACCAACAATAACTCAATACAAGGTTCACTACGCAGCATCAAGAGTTGCCCTCAAGCCAATCAAAAACTGTCCTCTTCCTACCTCTATTCATCAATCTCAGCCAATATAGTTCCAAGTGCTAAATCTACCATAATATGAGGTATACGAAGAGATAGAAGCAGAGGACTAGGATAAATAATATCTTGAGTCATTTTGCAAGGATGTGGTAGATGAATACAATCCACCATATTGATAAAACAAGAACCTTCCACCACCTCCTCTCGAGAGATGACTTTGAGAGAATGAGATTATCTCATCTTAGACATATAAAGTTCTCATAGAGTGAATTTAATTGCTAAAGAAGCAAGGAGCAGGTTACCAAAAACCCATATTGTACAAATTGTACAATCAACCCCTTGAACCATCAGTTACTTGTCTTACTTACCTAAAGTACTTTTAAATGCCTAATTTTGACAAATTTAGATGGGATGAGGATGACCAAGAGCATGTCACAAGTTTTATGAACTTGTATTTTCAATTACAATATAATGATACTTTTTTGTTAATAACATATGTGATAACACTCTCTAGAACAACTTTACAATGGCATAACCAATTACCTCGACATAGCATCTATAGCTTTGAATAGCTATAAAATGCCTTTCTAGAATTCTTCTCCTTTGGAGTCAAGAAGAAGGGAAACCTAACAAACTTATCGAGCTTACATCAATTCAATGATGAGCTAGTTATGAAATATGGAAACATATGGTGAAAGGTAATGTCCAAACTATCTTTCATCATTCCTAATTTAGAACTAACACAGATGTTTACAAAAAGCTACACGAAACACATCACTTCTTTTATAGTTGTAGCAATATCAAACATTCAAAGAGGCTTTGGTGCAAACCAAAGTTATTGAGGACATTAAGGTCCATGAGGGAGACATAAAGCTCTATAAAAAGGAGTGGAAAAAAATATCCATAACAATCATCATCAAATGAAACTATATTTGACTAATCAAATTGTTTTAAATATTCCTAAAGCATAGAAAGTGTCATAAAAATAGACTAATTATCAAGCTCAACCCCCTAAAATTTAGTACAATAGCCACCACCAAATAAATCAAGTTCAGGATAAACAATGTCATCCTCCTCATATATACACACCATTGCCTAAGTCTTTGGTATCTCTCTTAAATAGATTATGCGAGGCTAAGGTGATTACCTTACCTAAAATATGCTTGCTAGATCCTACCTTACCAAAGCCTAAAGGGTACAAATAGGATATATACTATACTTATCATATGTAAAATGGACATGATATATAAATGTGCTATGGTTTCAAAAACCTAGTACAAAACATGCTAGATAAGAATCAATTACAAATAGACAACCCTCTCACCCCAAATAATCAATAGATAGAATTTTTAAAGATACCTTACCCACCCATGAGATCAAGTGTAACCAAACATGGTATATTAATGAGATACATATGGATCCACCCATACATGGGTTTGTAGGTATGATAAATATTGTAACACAAAATAGAAGGTACAACCAAGCAAAGTCACTTGTAGATCCCATTCGAATACCTTATGCACCCCATTAAGGACCAGCTTAAAACCTATTGCTAGGTCCACCATCTCAACTGGTGATTACCATTATAAATAGGCTTACTCAGAGCTTTTAGATGGCATCGATCAATCTTTCAATTTATAAGCTTATTCAATAGTATCATAGACATAGGGAAGTGCTCATGGATATTATCAAATCTATTGAGCTTTAGCCTGATATCCTAATGCATTCACTAACTTTGTGGGGTATATTTAAAAATACAAAGAGTTTGTGGTTACCTTTTATGACCATGATATTAAACAAGTACCAGCCAATGTAGCAGATCCTCCATTACACATAATTGCTTGTATCAATCGGATACTATATAAGTGAGTGTTGATCGGTATAGGCTCATTGATTAACATAATAACGACAACTACTTTGGAATATTTGATCCTTCCAACATCACACATAGTGGTATCTACTTTCACATTGTGAGCATACAATAATGCATTATGCTCAATGGTTGGCACTATAGTCTTGCCTATTTAGGTGGTATTAAAAACCATTTTTGTATTATGTCATGTATTGGAAGGAGTGATGCAATACATCATATTGCTCAGTCATCCCTGGTTATGAGAAATGAAATGTATCCCTTCTATTTTAAATCAATGTATTAAATATGTGCATGAAGGATATGTTCATGTCATCCCATCTAATGATAAATCCTTTAAGTATGTCAATCAAGTTAGCAATCCATGGGAGTTCAATTTACTGTCAACACATCTAGATATTAGACCGTGTTCTCCCAGTAAGCATCTAGAGTGTCAACCTAAAGTAGCATATGTTGATCAATCTACTTCAAAATTTCTACCTTCACCTAAACCAGTAGCTAATTCTGATAAACCTTCATCGTCATCTGATCCTCGAATCAAACAAAAGTTGAAATAACCCATAGTATATGATCTTGAGATCATCCCTGATGTTTCTACTATAGATATTTTGATTCCTATGGAATATTTCCTAACATAATGGAGGACATGCCTCAATCATCATCATCCACCTTATCTACAACATCATTCACACCTCAAGTGATTGTTCACTTAGTCAGCCCCAAGCTCACTAGATACTTGGTACAAAATATTACTTTTATACCAATCATTGAGTGTACATAAGACATGGGGATATCTTGTGCTCCTCCCTTTCCCATGGTAATTTTGGTACCCCTAGGCATACCATCCAACTAGACAAATTTTATATATGGGGGTTTCAATCAATCTACAGATCAATCTCATGTTATCAATCATGATTTTGAACCTTTTTTAGGAAACATCTACTACATGTCGAACACTAAATTTGCTCTAAGGTACTTCTATTGGTGCCATTGGCATGGTAATGGCTTAGGTTTATACGAGTAGGTTTGTAAAACACCCTATCAATTGCAAAATCAACTATCGATAAATAGATTTAGTTTTGGGTACTCTATCCGCATGTCGGATGAGTTTTTGGTCAATTCCCTAGAATGACTAAGCCTAGGATTTGGGGAATACATTAAGATGGATGAATATGTCGATCTTGGTCCCTGACATTTATTGAGGGACCATTTTTTGATTACAATGGTCATCATAGAACCTGATGAATAATATCATGAGATAAATCAAGAAGAGAAATCTAAACTTGACAATATTCCTAAAAATGATTAGGTGGATGAAGACGATGAGTATGAGGATGAAATGAAAATTGCATACTTAGGTCCTATCTACCTTCATTGTATCAATAACTATACATGATACATTTATCTGGTTAGGCCTCTTATTGACATAGATGACATCTATAATAGGATATTTCCTTCTTTGTCTAACTTAAGATACCTGCTCTCGCCTGAGGACCCAATATCCTATCTACTCCTAGAGCAGACCTAGAGATCCAAATGCCTCCTAATCCATATCTGGAGCATCTATAACAATCAATAATCGATAAGTACTACCCAAATGGTCATGGAGATCACCAACCATCCATCAACATGATTTCCATTGATTTAGTTACACCTCTTTGCAAACCCAATGACCCCTCAAAGCCATTGCACCTCAACCTTGAGACTATTGACTTTGATCATGATGTATCACCACCATCACTTGAGGAGTTCTTCCCATGTGAAGAAATGTTGTAACCATTTTATTTCACTCCATGCCATGGTTAGAATTTATGTAATGCTAAGGTCAAATTTTATATGTTAGATCATCCAAAACCAGTAGATAACATTCATTTGATCCCTATACCTCATCAACTTGAGGAGGGATCCCACATGTCAATTGAGGAGATGTTTGAAGTGGATATTAGTGATGATCCTAATTTTCCTAAGAAATTTAAATCTGGATAGAGTCTATCTCCTGATGAGCATACCATCCTCATACCCCTTTTGATAGAGAAGTCTGATATACTTACTTGGTTGTACAAAGACATGTCAAGTCTTGATCTGAATTTGGTTACACATAACCTTACCTTAGACCCCACTATGAAGCTGATCAAGCAAAAGCTCATAAATATGAACCCGATGATCATTGTAATGGTTAATGATGAATTACAAAAGTTGTTGGATGTAGAATTTATTTAGCCCATAAACTATTTGAAATGGGTATCGAACATGGTAGCCATAAGCAAACCTGATGGGAGGATCTATATTTGTATGGATTTTAGAGACCTCAACAATGCAATGCCCAAGGATTCATTCTTGTTACCTAACATTGATGCTCTCATATATGTAACCATAGTTCAAGAGATTTTATCCCTTATGGATGGATTTTGAGGCTATAATTAGATTCCAATCAAATCCAAAGATCAACATAAGATAACCTTTACCACTCCATGGGGAAAATTCTACTAGAAAGTTATGCCATTCATTATTAAAAATATTGGTGTAACATATATGCGGGCCATGACATATATTTTTCATTATTACATGCATAAGATACTAGAATATTACATAGATTATTTGCTCACAAAACTATTATTGTGTGAAAAGCATGCAAAATTTATGTGTAAAGTCTTCGATCGCTTGATAGAGCATAATGTTAGGCTAAATTCTAAGAAATGTATTTTTTGTGTCACATCAAAAAAACTCTTAGGATTTATAGTCTCAAAAATAGGGATCAAATTAGATCCTACAAAGGTCAAAGAAATTCTAAAAATGCTTCCCCCACAAATAGCAAAGATCTTTGAAGCTTACAAGGCAAAGTAGCATCCATCATATGCTTCATAGCATAATTATTGAATAAATATTGATCCATGAATCAACTGCTACATAAGGTGATCCCATTCAATTAAGATGAATAATATTAGAAGACCTTTGATGAGATTATATAGTACCTAGCATCATCACCAGTTTTAGCTCTACCTCGACTAGGTGTGCCTTTCTTGCTATACATTTCAGCCATAAAATTTTCTTTGGGAACCATGTTGGGCTAGAAGAACAAAGAAAATAGAGAGAAAGCTATCTATTACATTAGTCACACCTTGGTTAGTTATGAGCTAAAGTATGCATTCATTGAAAAGATTTTCTTAGCAATGGTGTTTGCTACCAAAAATTTGCACCACTACATTATAATTCATACCTCATATATCATATCAAAGGAAAATCCTTTGTGGTACATGATGAGTCTTACGTATCACAATACGCAAACCGCAAAGTGGATAATTCTATTGATGGAATTTTATCTTGAATTCATTAGTCAAAAATCCATAAAATTTTAAGTCATAGGTAATCAATTAGCATAGGCACCTATTTAGGATGACAAGCCTCTCGTAATAGAGTTACCTGATGATGCAGTGTTTGTACTATCTAAATAACCTGAACTCGAAGAACCAAAAAATAAAGAAAACATGAATTTGTTCTTTGATGGTTCTAAGTGTGAGTAGAGGGTGGTGCAAGGATCATGTTTTTCATGTTGCAAGGAGATCCTATTCCCTTGTATTTTAAACTTGATTTCCCTTACACCAACAATAATGATAAATACAAGGTTCTAATATTGGGTCTTGTTAGAAATAGTTTATATTCCATCATTTGGATTATGTAAATGTTTCTTCAAAGGTACATACTTAAGACATTATATTACTTTAGGGGGAAATTATCTAGTTACTTCATGCAATGTAATAAATGCACAAGTGTCCATGTGCTAGTTATAAATGTGCAAGGTTTCACTTGTAAAGCTAGATAGAGTGTTGGACAAGTATCCTATTTTTCCTATATAAGGATGGACTCATTGTTAGCATAGATAAATAAAGAGAGAGGAGTGTCAGTGATAAAATAGATTAGTGTTCTTAGTAGTAGTTTAGTTCTGTGTGGATCACCATCCATTGCTGATGGATGTAATGTAGTCCAATAGCTATATTGATGGAGTGCTCATTTCCTCCATAGTTACATTGTATTGATTATATATCATTTATATTTATTTCATAGCTCAGTCTTCTTGTAGATTTAATTTCATTAATATTATTATGCATCTCATGATCATAATCTTCTTGGGATATTGTACCAAAAGCTAAAAGTGGTATCAAATATATGGTAGATCTAGTATGTGCAAGTATATAGGAAAATCACCATCAATATTGAGCTTGAGTGTTTTGTCAACCTGACATACCATTGGACCAGTCACTGTCAAAAGTTCTCAGAATAATCTAGGTGATAGAATTAGGGAGAGTCACAAGTGAGGATTGAAGGATATCTCAGTTCCAAAAAATACTGATATTGAATTTGAATTGAGTCTTTCCACAGAGTTATAGGAAAACTCATGAAGATGAGGACTCAACATTCAATCCACTAGATTGACAGAGAATCTAGTGAAGATCCAGGATATCAAGAATTTGCTAATTGTTTTCTAAATTTTCTTTTATTGCAGATAAATAATTCTTAGAGTATTGATACTCCTATGATAAAAAGCTAGGAGACTCCAATTTTACTGACCAAAGTTTGACATGCCTTCATAGTGCAAATATTGGTTTCTTGTGTAGGAGAAGAACACTATAGAAGAAGACTTATGAAGAAAAAAGTATGGTGAAGCTAGGAGATTGAATATCTCCATTGCATGTTGAAAGGGCCATATAAGCTTGATACAAAAAATCCATAGAAGCCTTGGAGAACATGCCATCAAATCTTGATACAAAAAGGCCATAGAAGCCTTGAAGCAGAAGCCACATAAGTCTTGATATTGAAAAGGCCATAGAAGCCTTGATATTGAAAAAGGCCACAAGAGCCTTAATACTGAAAAATGCCATAGAAGCCTTGATATTGAAAAACACCACAAGAGCCTTAATACTAAAAAAGGCCACAGAAGCCTTGATATTGAAAAGGCCATCCAAGCCTTGATCCTAAAAAAGAATTTGAAAGGAATATCTGATTTAGAAGCAGATGAATATTTTAGTATTACCATATTTGTTGCAGGGAAAGAAGATTTAGTGAGTTGGGAAACTTCCTACAAAATAGTTAGAAAGGGTATCTTCTTCAAAATCAATTAAAAACATAAGGAGATCAAGAGAATATCTCATTGAAGGACTTCTAGACTTGGAAGAAGGACTAGGATATTTCTACTCGAATACAAAAGTAATAGAATCAAAGATCCGGGAGCAGATCGCATCACCAACACTTCTAGGAGCAAAAGGTTGAATATATTTCAATTAAATACCATCAAAAGTTGCAAGATCAAAGACCCTAAAAGGTCTCATAGAGCATCCATAAGAAGTCTAGGAAAGCCTTACTAAAGAAATCATCAAATGAGATCTCACTAGAGAAATCCACTACCAAAGAGAAGCCCCTGATAGTGAATAACTTGGGATAATTGTTGTCATCTGAAAACAAGCCCAAGAGAAGGATAATTTGGTAATGAGTGCTAAATTGCAAAAGAATAATTTAGTTAAAGACCTCAAGATATTCAAAATCTTGAGATGAAGATCTTGCTTGAAGTTAGAATTCAACAAGAAGACTTGAAGATAGAAAAATTGTTGGTCATCAAATCTGCCTAGGAAAGGATTTGGGTAAGTGTATGCGCCCTAGACCTGGACCAACATTGAAAGGCCGAAGGGAAGAGATGCCCCTCGTGCCAATCTCCGGAGAAAGGCCGGCTCCTATGCTAATCTACTTTGGTGTTTTGAGATAAGGGATGCAGGAAAGAGATAAAGGAGTTAGGGTTAGAGAAAGAAATAAAAAGGGGTAAGGGAAGAGAGATCGGTGATTTAAGGTGGGAGAGAACAGGAAGCATGATCACTAACTAACAACTTGAATAGCAGCAAGGAACACCAAGAATAAATGAAAGAAACGCTACATTAACCTTCCTATGTATCCTCTGGGCGAGCTCACAGGGATTCTCCTTCTCCCTTTCATCGAAATTCAGGGTTCATAGTAAAGACGATTAGGACAAGCGAATGTAATAGAAACCACAACCCACCAGGCAGCATAAAAGAAAACCAATATAGCATTTTTCCTCTCCTATGTATCCTTCAGGCGAGTTTCAGGGTATAGTCCCCAATCGCACACCGGATTCAAGATTCAGAGTCTCAGTATACAAATGAAGAAAGACAAAAGAATCAAGCACAAAAGGCAACATAAAAGAAAGGAATTGAGCCCAAAGCTCTTTAGTATTAATCGTAGGACATCAAGTTACAACAACTTTCTAGCAGATAGTTCCCCCCCTTTTTTCCATTACAATGCCTAGGTTTTTATAGAGGACCCAGCCCTTTGAGTCATAATTACACAAAATGGAGAAGTACACCCTCGAACCCTAAGAATCGGCTCTCCGCGGCTCTCGTGATCGAGCTCTCAAATCCGTTACCAAAACTGGAAACTATGACCGGGTCAACCATGGAAAGATGCATTGATGAGCCGTCTGGATGTCCTTGGTCTTCGGGTGCGGTGCTCGAGTGGCCGCCATGCTCGTCGGGCTCTTCATCATGGCCTGATACTTCATTTCCAATTGCCAAAAATGAGCAACGGGCTTATCGGGCACGTAAAAATGCATTTATGAGGCACTTGATCGCCTCGAGAAAATACCCAGCTTGGAACGCGTGCCTTTGAAGTACTTCGCTAGTTTTTTAACTTCGCTTCACAATGGACTTGTGCCGAAGCAAATTCTCCTTGATTTGCACTTCGCATGGTGAAGCTTCGCAAGACAGCTTTGGGGGTGATGGAGGCCGAAGTATATCTCCTTCACAAAATGGGCTCTTCATAATTGCTTCACTGGAAATATGCCAAAAATGCTTCGGCGAGGTCCTTTGCCCGAAGTAGATACTTCGCTGATGAGTCCTCGAAATGCTTCACCGCGATCCTTCTTCAAAACTGCGGTTCGGGGATGTTTCGGCCGAAGTGCATCCTTGCCTTCAAAATGCATCTTCTACTTCGGGTGAAAGTACTTCGCACGAAAGTTTGCCGAAGCAGATGCTTCGCAATGATTTTCGGTGAAGTAGAAATGGTTCGCTGATGCGGGGCCCGAAGTGGATGCTTCGACGGCTTTTTGGCGAAGTGTTTTCAGTACTGCGTTCTTTCACAATCCACTTCGCAAAACTTTTGCCCGAAGTAGCCTTTTGAAATACTTCGGGTGCGAAGTAGTTTCATTCTTCTCCATTTGTATCTTACTTCGGCAACACCGCTTCACAAAATTCTTGCCCGAAGTAGCTACTTGAGATGCTTCGGGCCCGAAGTAGCTTTCTTGCCTTAGCCAATTTGGACCACGGTCTGGACCTTCCTTCTTTGGCGAAGTTGTTCTTTTGAATGCCGCTTCGCTCAACTTTCGCCCGAAGTAGTGGTTTGAAGCGTTTCGGGCCCGAAGTTCCTTTTATCGCTTCCCTTGTATTCTTCTTCGGCAATACTACTTCGCAAAAATTTTACCCGAAGTAGTGCTAGAAATGCCTCGGGTGCGAAGCTCTTCTCATTTTCTTTTGGCGAAGCTCTTTTTTTCTCTTTTTTATTTTATGTACAAAGGGGTGGCATTGAAAGCCAAAATTGCTGCAACTTTTCAAATAAAAAAACAACAAAGAAATACTTTACAAAAACACTATACAAAATTTTGATTTCTTTTCTACCCCTTGTGCAATGTGACAAAATTGTCAACATTCTTGGCGGCTCACGGGGCAACGAGCTCGTCTCGGTGGGAGAACCCTTAGCTTTGATCCATTGGGCCAGAGTCATCTCCAGATCCTTCTCCACCTTCTCCCTCTGGGAGCGCCTCCATAGCTGGTTCTCCTTCTTCTTCTCCTTCTTCCTCTTGCATGGCCTCCTGCTATGGCGATGGGACAAGATGATCATGGATTTTCCTCATGGTTCGACGGACGTGAGCCCAGACCCCTTTCTGAAATGGCTCTTGGTCTTCGAGTGCCTTGACCAAAACATGGAACCGATCAATCTGCCCAATGTCGACATGTTTGATTCTTACACTTAGGTCATTCAAGCAAGCCACAATTTTGTAGTGTCTCAGGATGAATTCGGTGACTTGTCCTTCTGTGACCGGCTCTTCCCACTCATCTATTTTTGAGACGTCACTTTCAAAATGAAGCCACGCCGGCTTGAGTTCTTCCCGGGTGAGAAGGTTCCCATCATCGTCTATGAAACTCGAGAAACCTAAGGAAGAAAGGTCCTCGAAGTAACCCATTGATGTGCGTTGCTCCTGCTCAAATATATCTAGGAGGTCCTTCGCCTTCTGTGCTTTCTTCACCTTGGAGAAGAAGGCATGAATAGTGGCTTGGGCAGTAGACCAATCCCTAGCCGTTCGACTCATAGCAGCAACCTGCAGGTCCTGATATCTAATACTTTGGACTTCAAAAGCCAGCTTGAGTCACCTTTTGATTTTTTGGATAACTTCATCTACTATTGGCCCTTTCTTAGCAATGGCATGCTGGGCTTCGATGACATAGATTAAAGTTGACAGGGCACTGGAGGCCCGCGATCTGAAACCTTTGAGCAAGTGTGAGCGAATTTCCTTGATTCTGCCTTTGTCGAACAGCTCCAGGTTTGCTTTTTCGAACAATTGCTACTGAGCTTGCAAGATCTTGCTTTCGAGCTCTTTGGCTTTTAGCTCATTTTTGGCCTATTTCTGTGCTTGGTGCTCAGCCGAAGACTGCAATTGTAGTATCTGTTGTTTCAGGGCATGTGTTTCTTTCTTCATTAGTTTACACTGCTCCTGTGAATCCTCCAGCTCGGAGCGGATTCTAGCCAGCTCTTCCTCCAACTTGATGTTGGCACTCTCTGCTTCAAACCTGTGCTGATTGGCAATATTTGCATGCGCTCGAAAAGTCTCGATCCCGACATGCATGGATGCGGATTCATTATCTATATTCAAATGCTCCAGGTCCTTGGTCTTCTCCTGGTAATCATAGTCAACTGGAGTCATTTCATCCAGAGGCTTCTGGACCTTAGGGACCTTCTTAACCTTATGTAACTTTCCACCCTTCAAGTCGAAGACAGCACATTTTTCAACTTGGGCCAGAGATCGCCCTCTTTTCTTCCTTGCCTCCTTCAACATTTTCTCTGTGTTTTGCCGAGCTAAGAGTAGCTTCTCGGCTAAGGGGCATTCCTTTATTAAAGATAGATCTATTTCAAAAAATGCTGGATCTCCAGCCAAAGGTGTGAACAAATATAAAGAATTAACGGGGAATGATTCCCCAGACGGTTCGGAGACGGGCGTAGCAGGGGCTTTGGCAAGCGGGACTATGTTGTGAGCGATGGGAGAGTGGGCTACGGGGCTTGGCATTGGGACACTGCCTTCGCCTTGACTTAGGACTGAAGGAACAACGGAGTGGGTGGGCGAAGTGGTTTCAATAGGCTTGCCCTGGTCAGATGACTCGGGTGGAGTGGAGCTATGCAGGGTTGGACTGGCAATGGGCAATACCTGAGTGGGTGATTGACCTTGTGGGGGAGGGAGAGATTGATGGGGACCTTCAATCGAGACCATAGTGGACGTGTCAGAGACCAAGGCGAAAGGAAGAGAGTGCATACCTACGTGCCCTCCTGGCAGAGCGGCCGTGGTGACAACTTGGGTGATTGGCTCTTGTTCCTTTTGGGCTTCAACACTCCCGACCTCCACAACTTCTACTTCGTGGTCTCCTTCTTGTTGGAGGAGCTCCTCCACATCAATGACATCTATATCAGGGACCGTCTCAGCACTTGGTGGCCCTGCATCTTCGACATTTGCTTCAGCCGGGCCTGATGCAGGTGGTTCGGTAGGAGTACTTGCGAGCTTCGTGCGAGGTCGCTTTGGGTGGCTCGGAGGCACTTGAATTTGCTCTTGCCTCTTTCTTTTCTTCCTTTCCAATGGTTGCTCTGCCTCTTCGACGCTTGTGTCATGGCTCTCCGATGGTCCCTGTGGTAGTGCCGCTGGCGTAGCTTCGGCCTCTACCTCTTCCTCTTCTTTCGAGGCATCTTCAGCTCCTCCTGGGCTTTCGCCTGATCCTGGGGTAGCTGGGGGAACAAAATCTGCAAAGGATATAGACTTCCAAGTTTCAACATTGGTTTCATAAAGAATCGTGAAGTCTTTATCTGATGCCAAGAGTCCATAAGAGTTCATTTTTTGGTGATGGACTCTCATTATCCACCACTCCCGAAGCTTTTCCTCGCTCCAATTCTTCAATTCCTCCTTTAAATCATCCTTTGCCTTTCTCCAAAATGTGGAGCTTGGAGTTGGGAGGGGGTACTGATCAGGGTCGAACTCGACCTCCATGGGGTAGAACTCATGCCAAGGAGGCAATGTCCTCATTCTCTCCAAATGCCACTCCAGATCTTTCCCATTGGGGTTATTCCTTTGTTCCACAATTTTGGGGTGGGGGCAGATGTGGAAATTCTTGAATTTTAAATGATCCCTCATCACTCCCAAGGGATCATAGAGCCATTGTTGAGGAATCTGGAGTAGGCCAAAATCGGCAAGCTTTTCCTCCAGGAAAACGTTCTGTTTTAGGGCAAAGACTTCGATTACACCCATCCTGAAGGGGAAGTCACAGGTATGTGCCCATTTTTGGCCGTGACCGTATACTGCATTTGTAGAGTCGCTCTACCGAGCGACTTCCAATGCGAACTGATATTCAGAGGGGTAGATTGGTAACAGGAAGGGCTTCCCTATGAAACCGAACAGGCGAATCACCAGGCCCTGTGTCAATTGGAAAACATCTCCTCTTTTTTCTTGTACCACTCTATCTCTCAAACTGAGGGGGACCCGAGGACAAGAACCCTTCAACAAATGCATAGCGGGTCCCAAAAATTGTTGGTTAAAAGAATAATAGGACTCTGTCCTCAATAGGAGGGGAGTCCACTGGTACACCGATAGAGGATTTCCATCCTCGCCGCTTGGAGTAATGGCGATATGGGGGAATCGCTTATGAACCTGGTAGAAAAACAACCAGACAAGGAAAGAGCAGGGTGCGAAGTACTGGCCCGTTGCCGAATTCTTCATGCTGGTGAGCCTTGTATGCAAGGTTCGGGCCACCCATTCTGCCTAGTCGAAGAAGACTGGGTTGGTGTTTGGTCTTGAAGCATCGGGGGCATAGAATTCCCCTCTCGAAATACATTCGGCCAAAGACACCTGCCAGGGTTGCACTGAAGCATCTGTTGACAGGCCCGCCACCCATGCAATGATGGAGAAAATATCGATGTTTTTGAAGGCCGCCAAGGGTAAGGGCATCTGGGGCAGCTTGTTTGAAGGTAGCCCGCCCTTGAGATTCTCACGCAGGAATTTCAATATGTAGCTGTTAGAGGTGAACCTCTCCATTTGTTCACTTAAGATGACATTGCGAACAGAATAGCCCTTGGGCGGACCTTGTTGTGGCACGAAGGCTGCTTGTACATCTTCCTTCAGGATGGAAAACAATTTGTGACCCGAAGCGTCCAACACTTGCCTAGATGCAGGCTGGTAATTTTGCGCGATAGCATAGATTAGCTCAGGACAATGGTGAGCAGGCGGGGTTAAAAACCAATAAATTTGAGAGTAATATGCAGCAGCTCTCTTATTCTCTGGGGTGAGTCTGCTTGTCATAAACTCTATGGTGCATCGGAGGTCGGACACACCCTTAGAGAGCTGTGTGTCTCTAATCTTCTCCCACCCATCAATTGGTGGTTCTACAAGTTGTTCCTCCTCCGAATCGTCCCCTTCTTCTATTGGCTGCTTTTCGGGGCGAGGGGTGAGACTTAGCTTCTTTGGAGTTCGCTTTTTCTCTTCCTTGCCCTTCTTTGTTTTTTTAGGGCCTGCAACTTCGGGCTCTTTCCCTTTTTCTTTGGAATTCTTCTTCCCCATGATGGCGGTCGAGTCCTTGATACAGAGGCTTGATGTGAAAGACTTAGATGCAAAGGGCAGGAGAATTGCAGAGTAATTGAAGGCTCTTAGTCTAGCTCGAACTGATGGATAAATAACCTCCTTCTTGCTAGGACTTCACGTTTTATAACCTAAAAAGGCAACCACCTGAATTTATGGCACCTACTAAAATTAAATTTACACCTCGGACGGAGGAGGTTACCGTATCCTTTAATTGGTTCTGCATCGACGTGGTACGCAGGGCCACATGCTTTGATGATTACGCTTTGTGTTGGAGAAGCAACCTGCTGCCACCTCGTACTTGGGCGCACGCTTTTTCTTTCTAACCAAATTGCCTCGGGATGTGCCCCATCACTTTTGCCTTAAATTCACTCGCTTCGAACCCTTTTCATGGTTGTTGATTGCACGTTCTTCGAGGCACATTTTAAATTCTCCCGTCTCGCGCTTTATTGGTTCGACGAAGTAAAAAAAACAACATTGAAAATGCTTCACGGTGAACCTTTGGTGCGGGCCGCTTTTCGACACTTCGGGCCCGAAGTACTTTTCCTTTGTCGTGCTTCGCAAGGACCACCTACCGAAGCTTGCGTTCTTGAAAATTACTTCGCCAAAGCCCCTTTCAAAATTTACTTCACAAAATTTCTACCCGAAGTAGCTGCTGGAAATGCTTCGGGTGCGAAGCTCTTTTGTGCCTTTGTTTGAATTTTGGTTCGGCCCTTTTGGGGGTAAAGTGCTGCGAACCTCCTTGCAACTGCTACTTCGGATTAAAAATCCCCGAAGGAGATTTTGGAGTGTAGTTCTTGGCTTTTGCATCTCGAAAAAGGATGTATATACACAAATGAAAATAGATATATACAAAGGCACATATACATACATTTTTTTTTTTTTACAAGAGTTTTACCTCAGCGATGAAAAGTCTTCAGATGAAGACCATTGACAGAGATCGGCAAAACCTGGCCATCTGCATCTTTGAGGATGAAAGAGTTGGCCGAGTTCACCTTTACAATTTTGAACGGCCCATCCCAGAAGGCATCCAGCTTGTCGTGATTCCCAGGCTTTGCCTTCCAGGAGTCCCACTTCCATACCAGATCTCCCACTTTGAACGTGCGATCGGATGATTTCCTTTTGAACCAGTCTCGGGTGATCTGAGCATGCTTAGCGAAGCTCTGGTAGGCTTCCTCGTGATCTTCCTCTAGCTGCAATAGCTGAGCTAATCTATTTCCCATTGGGCTAACTCCATCTTCTTCTGCTAACAGCTGCAGTGCAAGGATCTCCACATGGGTGGGCAAGATGGCCTCCTTACCGTAGACCAGGGCATAAGGTGAAGTCTTGATTGACTTCTTGATTGAAATTCGATCGGCCCACAAGGCACGATCTAGAAGAAGATGCCAAGTCCTTTTGTTTGTCTGTATGAGCTTCCTTAGCACCCTCAATAAGGTCTTGTTGGTGGATTCTGCCAATCCATTGCCTTGCGGATAGTAATTGGAGGATACTTTATGATATATCCCATACTTGTAGAGGAATTCATTGATCTTGGCGCCTGTGAAGCCAGGACCATTGTCCGTGATGATTGCTTCAGGGAGGCCGAACCTGGTGATCAACCCTTCTAGGAAGGCGATGACAGTCTCTTGATCTGCATGCTTTGTAGGAATCGCTTCGGCCCACCTGGTGAAGTAGTCAGTCGCAGTCAATATGAACTTATGCCCAACGGAGGAGTTCGGCGATATGACCCCTATGAAATCCAGCCCCCATTGTTGAAAGGGCGTCTCTACTTGTATCGGTTGGAGAGGCATTGAAGCATTTCTGCTTTGGCCGATGAACTTCTGACACTGCTCGCACCTGCGACAAACTGCGAAGGCATCGACAAAGAGTGTGGGCCAATAATAACCCGCCTTGATGATCTTCAGTGCCGTTGTTCTCCCTACGAAGTGACCTCCAGATAGTCCTGAATGAAATTCTCCCAGGACTCTCCTTTTATCATCATCTTTTATGCACTTAAGAAGAACACCATCAATGTTTCTGAAAAATAGGCCTTCGGGGCGCAGAGTGTATCGGGAGGATCGCATTCTGAAATGTCTTCGCTGCGATGCATTTAGATGCGAAGGACATCTTCCGATGTTGAAGTAGTCAACTATTTCACTAACCCAATCCTTCTCGTCTTCCTCCTGGTTCGTGAAGCATCCTTCGACTGACGAGTCATCCCATTGATATTCTGTTGCTTGGGCCGCTGCGCTTTTCGCCAATTCTTGACACAATGCGCGACCGCGAACCAGTTTTGTGGGCTTGATCTCAATGTCAAATTCTTGTATCTTGTTCACCCAACCGGCTCTCTT
Source organism: Wollemia nobilis (assembly GCA_028583015.1). Classification (NCBI taxonomy): domain Eukaryota; kingdom Viridiplantae; phylum Streptophyta; class Pinopsida; order Araucariales; family Araucariaceae; genus Wollemia; species Wollemia nobilis. Next base: position 16,468,190 of record JAQPPZ010003356.1, on the reverse strand, counting down.
ACTTCCCAATTCTCCTTGGATGATGAAATTGCGCACGTCAGGGTGAATGACAAAGACCGTGACCCGACTTTGGGAGATGAACTGCTTGAACTTCCTCAGAGACTTCATTACTGCATGCACCTGACGTTCTATGAAATTGTATCTCTCTTCATGGGGATTGATCACCTGGCTCAGAAACGTGATGGGACGCTCTTCACCATCTTCCCCCTTTTGTGTCAGGACCGCAGCATAGCTTTCGGGCTCCCCTATGGCATACAGGATAAAATCTCGACTGTAGTCAGGGTTGATCAAGACCGGCGCCTGAGCGATTCGAGCCTTAATCTCTTCGAATGCCTCCTTCCTTTCTTCCGTCTAGATGAATTCGGTGCCCTTCTTCAAAATTTTGGACATCGGCTTGATGACTTGGGCGAAATCGGGGACAAACTTCCTCACGAAGTTGATCTGGCCGAAGAAGGATTGGAGTCCTTTCTTGTCTACTGGGAGTGGGAGCTTCGTTAGAGCCTCGGCTCTATCGGGATCTATAGTGAGGCCCTTTTTTGATATCGCATGTCCCAACAACTTTCCTTCGTTGACTGCGAATATGGACTTCTTCGGATTGATTGAGATGCCAAACTCTCGACATTTTTCAAAAATTTGTTGCAGGTGTACAGGGTGATCCTCCCTTCTTCGGGAGAAAATGGTCATGTCATCTAGATAGATGATGATTACCTTATTCAGAAGCTCACCAAAAGCTAGATCCATAGCCCTCTAGAAAGTGGCACCAGCATTCGAAAGGCCAAATGGCATTCGTTGGTAAGCAAATGTCCCCCACTTGGTGGTGAACGTTGTTTTATGTTGGTCTTCGTTCCTGACCCAGATCTGATTATACCCTGAGAAACCATCGAGCAAGGAGAAGCGTTGAGCCCCAGCCATCGAGTGCAAGATCTGATCGATTTGCGGAAGAGGATAGTGGTCTTTGAGAGAAGCCTGGTTCAGGTTGCGAAAGTCCACGCATAGACGTATATCTCCATTCTTTTTTTTGACAGGGACTAGGTTTGCTACCCATGAAGAATGCTTGATGGGATAAATGATCTTCGCCTCGAGCATCTTCAGGAGTTCGGCCTTCATCAGGACCTCGATCTTAGGGTTAACCGACCTTTGCTTTTGTCGAAAGGGTTTGACTCCCTCCTGTAATTCAATTGTATGTTGGATCAGCTACCGATTGTATCCCCTGAGGTCTTGATAAGACCAAGCAATTATGTCAGGATACTTCCTACACAGAGTCTGGATCTGTTCTATTTCTTTCGAAGTGCAATCGGTCCCAACTTTTATTGCTTTTCTAGGTTCAAGCTCTAAATCTTGATACTGCTTTTCATTGACCTTAATCATGTGAGAAAGTGCTCGATCATTCTGATCAAAGAGGCTTTCAAGGGTGATCAGTCCCTTGGGAACATGGTTATTCTTCAATTGGACCAGCCCTTCATATTCTTCTTCATCAGGGCTTCTGTCTTCGATTGTGGTGGCTTCTTGAATCATGAAATTTACAATCTGCTCATCATTGTCAAAGACTTGCCAATGTAGGTCTCTGTCCGGGACAGAGGGTCTATAGATCATCCTCACAACTTTGGGCTTGTGCACCATGTCTTCTATGGGAGAATACTTGGCTGCGATAGATGCCAAAACATCAGCATGTCGATTCTTTTCTCATGGGATAAACTACAGATTGAGAGACTCGAACTGGTCACACAGGTCCCATACCCTATTGCGGTATGACTTTAGATAATGCTTCTTTGAAGTGCACCTATTTGTGACCTGGTTGCACACCAGTTCAGAATCTCCAAATATTTGGAGGTGCTTTATGCCTAACTTGTCAGCTTTCTTGAGTCCTAGGCATAATGCTTCATATTCTGCTGCATTGTTGGTGCAGCTCCATAGCAACCGGTAGCAATACTCCTTTTGCTCTCCGGATGGTGAAACTAGAAGAATCCCTGCCCCAATACCATTTTTACATCGGGCACCGTCGAAGAACAACTTCCATAGTCCTTCTTGGGCACTTGTTCTATTCTCTGGTTGGGTGCGTTTCTCAGGCTTGGTGATAGCATAACACCCCATCTCGGTCTCTACCATGGCATTAAAGTCTGCTAATGAGAACTCATCTTCATAACTTAGTTGCGCAAGAGCTTTCTCGACCAAGTCCACCTGCTCTACTTCCTCCACTATTGTATTCACTGGATCGCTGCTTTCTTCTTCGGACATCTTCTGTACAAGGAAGGAGGAAGGCTTTTCATTGTAGATTTTCACCTTCTTTCCTTTGAATGGAATCTCCAGATGAGAGTAATCCATAGACAGATATCCACCCAGCTTTGCTGTGAATTCTCTTGACAGGCACATACTGAAGTATGGCTCCAGGTCGACGACCACTACCTCTTGTATGACCGTGATCTGAGGCATCTTATGTAGTCGGATAGGAATGTCCTTGATCACTCCTACAGTCTTCACTGGGGTTCCATCCAACTGGAGTACACCTTGGCTGCTTCGCGTATATTCCATCCCTATTTCTTCGTAGACTGCTCTCGGCATGACTGTTGTAGCGGCTCCAGAGTCGATCATACAGTTATGTACAATATATCCTTCCATCTGTAGAGACAGGTAGAATGGAGGTGGTCTATTCTTCCCCGTAATGGATGTGGATAGGGTCTGCACAAGAGCAAGCGGTGCTGCCTTTTTTGCTTTAGTCATCTTCAATGATTCTTGCAGTAAGTCCACTTGTCCAGGTAGTTGCAGTGCATCGTACAAGCTGATCTTGGTTGGAATCCTCTTTAACTCCTCTACAATGTTGTACGTCAGGGAACTGAGCACCTCGGGTTCCCTTCTCGGCTCATATCTAGTGCGATACTGCTTTGTAGCTTCAACTCTTTGTCGCTTAGTTAGTGAAGGGAACTTGAGCTTTTCCCTAGCCTGTTCCTTAGTTTCTGCCTGAGGTGGTTCGACAGAGGACTTTTGAGCTTTTTCTTTGTTTGGTGCAGGTGGAGGAGCTTCGTTCGGGGCCAAAGAAGATGGTTTTCCCTTCTCAGGTCGAGTTTGCACTTTCAAGGGAGCCATCTGGGTAGTATCCACTTCTATCACCTTTTTTCCCCTCTCTGGTAAGCACTACGACCGGCTCTTCTTCGCCAATCGCCAGGTTCTGACTCGTTTGCATGATGACGTTGACTTGACCACCATGACTACTGCTCGCCAGCATTTGTACATAGTGTTGGTGCAGCATGCAGGTATTCTCTTCATGCGGATCATTGCACGTAGAGCACCAATATACATAATCGAAAGTGCTCGGAGCTTCATCAATCGCAACGTTTCTCATCGAAGCCTTCCCTTGTTGGACTGCTTGATCTTTGGTAAGCGCAGGTGTAGGATAAGACCTTCTTGGTAGGAATTCTTGTTGCGCTTGCTTCTTCTTCACAATGGTCATGTCGTTGGACAACGTCTGAACTGTGGAGTTCAGAGACTGCATCTCTTGCAGGATTTTAGCTTGCATATCATCGACTTTTGAAATGAGTGGCAATGAAGCCATCGTCGGTATTGGGGGTAGGGCAGGGGGTTGAAATGGTGTTGGCAGTACAGGGAATGTCGAAGTGACAGTGGGTTGCGGAGTTGAAAATGTGGGAAAATGAATTTGTGGAGTGATGATTTGAGACACAATAGGATTCGGGTTCCAAGGTGAGATCGGGAGTGCAGGGGTTGCAGAGATCTATGAAGCGGTTGCGCTTGCATATTGGGATTGAGGAAACTCGGGAAGTATTGGCATCGACATTCTCTGGGGAAGCTTGCCCACAACTATCAAATCCATTTTTGCCTTCTTGGCCAACCCATATAATTCGGGAAAAGTATTGATGTTAGAATACCTTACCATGATACTGATATCAGGGTTGAAAGCCCGAAGGAAATAATATGTTGCAGCTTCGTCGGTTGGCCGAAGTCCAACTGGTACTCTCTACCAGGTTCGAGCGAACCTAACATTGAAGTCTGCGATCTCTTCTTGTGGATGTCTCTGGATTGAAGTGAATTGATGCAGGAGAGAGGTAGGGTCGGAGGACTCATTGAAGTTTCCCATCAACTGCCCGGCTAACTGGTCCCACCCCGTAATAGTACCGGGTGGTAAAGATCTATACCAATAGAGGAGTTTTCCTCTAAGGGAAAGAACCAGAAGTTTTACCATAACTTGCTCCTCTGTGATGTCGTGAATCACCGCCAGAGAGATTATGTCCTGGATGTGCTCCAGAGCAGTCTTCCCAGTTCCATCGAACGTTGGGATCTTCTTTACAGCAGTGGGCGACACTTGCCCTTGTCCCGCTAGATTCAGTGGTGACAAAGAATCCCATGTCGGGAACCACCTGGGTGGCGGTTGTTGCTGCATTTGTTGTTGTTGTTGTTGTTGTTGTTGTGCCATACTTGCTCCTAGATTTTGAGAAACAGGAATCCTCGAAGCTCCTCCTTGATTGCTAATAGGATGACTAATAGGAATGGAGGCACTAGGATGCTTCAGTGAGTTGGGAGGATTGGGAGGAAAACTAGATGCTATGCTATCAAAAGTCAGGCCTTGTTCGTCAACAACAGCCTCTTGCGAGGATGTTCCACGTAACAGTGATTCGGGGGTGACCAACCTTGATCGCTCCCCAAAGGCGTCAATATCTAGCTCAAAGAACTCGGTTTCCTCTCCTCTATTCTTAACTCTCCATCTCGTTTGCATGAAGACACAGACTTTGGTACCGGTCTTTTCGACTTAAATATTCTCGGGTAAACAGAGTCGCCAGATGCTAAGAGTCTTTCGGTAATGAGAGCATCGGTTCTCACTACCACTAGTCAGGTGGGACTGACCGGGTCACACCGAGAACTGGTTAGAACTATTGGCCCCGGTGAAGACGGGTTTGAGATTTGCGCTTAAAATATGGGACCTTGGTCCCACCGGGCGTGCCAAAAACTGTTGGTCATCAAATCTGCCTAGGAAAGGATTTGGGTAAGTGTATGCGCCCTAGACCTGGACCAACATTGAAAGGCCGAAGGGAAGAGATGCCCCTCATGCCAATCTCTAGAGAAAGGCCGGCTCCTATGCTAATCTACTTTGGTGTTTTGAGATAAGGGATGCAGGAAAGAGATAAAGGAGTTAGGGTTAGAGAAAGAAATAAAAAGGGGTAAGGGAAGAGAGATCGGTGATTTAAGGTGGGAGAGAACAGGAAGCACGATCACTAACTAACAACTTGAATAGCAGCAAGGAACACCAAGAATAAATGAAAGAAACGCTACATTAACCTTCCTATGTATCCTCTGGGCGAGCTCACAAGGATTCTCCTTCTCCCTTTCATCAAAATTCAGGGTTCAGAGTAAAGACGATTAGGACAAGTGAATGTAACAGAAACCACAACCCACCAGGCAGCATAAAAGAAAACCAATATAGCATTTTTCCTCTCCTATGTATCCTTCAGGCGAGTTTCAGGGTACAGTCCCCAATCGCACACCGGATTCAGGATTCAGAGTCTCAGTATACAATTGAAGAAAGACAAAAGAATCAAGCACAGAAGGCAGCATAAAAGAAAGGAATTGAGCCCAAAGCTCTTTAGTATTAATCGCAGGACATCAAGTTACAACAGCTTTCTAGCAGATAGTTCCCCCCTTTTTCATTACAATGCCTAGGTTTTTATAGAGGACCCGGCCCTCTGAGTCATAATTACATAGAATGGAGAAGTACGCCCTCGAGCCTTGAGAAGTCGGCTCTCGAGGCTCTCGTGATCGAGCTCTCAAATCCGTTACCAAAACTAGCATCTACGACCGGGTCAACCATGGAAAGATGCATTAATGAGCCGCTTGGATGTCCTTGGTTCTCGGGTGCGGTGCTCGAGTGGCCGCCATGCTCGTCGGGCTCCTTCATCATGGCCTGATACTTCGTTTCCAATTGCCAAAAATGAGCAACGGGCTTATCGGGCACGAAAAAATGCATTTATGAGGCACTTGATCGCCTCGAGAAAATACCCGGCTTGGAGCGCGTGCCTTTGAAGTGCTTCGCTAATTTTTTAACTTCGCTTCGCAATGGACTTGTGCCGAAGCAGATTCTCCTTGATTTGCACTTCACATGGTGAAGCTTCGCAAGACAGCTTCGGGGGTGATGGATGCCGAAGCATATCTCCTTCGTAAAATGGGCTCTTCATAATTGCTTCACTGTATGTCAAAACTGCTTCGGCGAGGTCCTTCTGCCCGAAGTAGATACTTCATTGGTGAGCCTTCAAAATGCTTCGCCGTGATCCTTCTTCAAAACTGCGGTTCGGGAGTGTTTCGGCCGAAGTGCATCCTTGCCTTCAAAATGCATCTTCTACTTCGGGTGAAAGTACTTCGCACGAAATTTTGCCGAAGCAGATGCTTCGCAATGATTTTTGGCGAAGTAGAAATGGTTCGCTGATGCGGGGCCCGAAGTGGATGCTTCGACGGCTTTTTGGCGAAGTGTTTTCAGTACTGCGTTCTTTCACAATCCGCTTCGCAAAATTTTTGCCCGAAGTAGCCTTTTGAAATACTTCGGGTGCGAAGTAGTTTCATTCTTCTCCATTTGTATCTTACTTCGGCAACACCGCTTCGCAAAAATCTCGCCCGAAGTAGCTACTTGAAATGCTTCGGGCCCGAAGTAGCTTTCTTGCCTTAGCCAATTTGGACCGCGGTCTGGACTTTCCTTCTTCGGCGAAGTTGTTCTTTTGAATGCCGCTTCGCACAACTTTCGCCCGAAGTAGTGGTTTGAAGCGTTTCGGGCCCGAAGTCCTTTTTTATCGCTTCCCTTGTATTCTTCTTCGGCAATACTACTTCGCAAAGTTTTTTACCCGAAGTAGTGCTGGAAATGCCTCGGGTGCGAAGCTCTTCTCATTTTCTTTCGGCGAAGCTCTTTTTTTTTCTCTTTTTTATTTTATGTACAAAGGGGTGGCATTGAAAGCCAAAATTGCTGCAACTTTTCAAATAAAAAACAACAAAGAAATACTTTACAAAAACACTGTACAAAATTTTGATTTCTTTTCTACCCCTTGTGCAATGTGACAAAATTGTCAACAAGAACCTCATCAAATCTAGGATATTTTAATATTACCTCTCATAGAAATAAGGAACCGCTTTAGAGATAGATACTTCTCCAAATCTACAATGGAAGGAGAAGATAACAAGAGGATAACAGGCCACCAAATCCTAGGCTCATAAAAGAAAGTTCAAGGCCATCATTTGGTGAAGAGAGATTGTTCAAGAACAGTCTAAAAAGAGCTACAAAACCCTACTTAGAGCAGCAACTTGGTTATCTTAGACACCAAGATCTGCATCCTCTACAAAAGTGAAAGAAGGAGCTACATAAGATTAAAAATTTATGCAACTATTTTTGCTAACTAAGTCATTAATTAAGATTCATTTGAGCACCTTATCTGTATTAAAAGTTGTGTAAATAAAAATAGATTATAGTCTTCAAAATTACAAATAGAAAGTGGTTAATTTGAAGGTTCATTTGCACATTATTTAGGAGTTTATTAGAATTTATAATTATATCTATCAACTACCTATCATCTACTTAGAAAATAGAAAAAGAAGACTAAGTCCTACAATGTTAGTTGTAGTGAATTTGCAGAATAAATTATAAAGATTCATTTTAGATTATTCTTGAATAGTTATAGTAGATTAATTAAAGTGCATTATCTTGAGAGTTAAATTGGAGTGATAAGGTAAAATTCTTAGTGCATTGAAAAAGAGTATATTAAATTTATTATGCACTAGTATACTACTCTCAAAAGAAAATTACCTTTTGTGTTCTTGAAGGGCACAAATTATGATTGATATCAAGTGTCTAAAGACACTATTGAAGCACTAAAATTTGCAACTTGTGGTGGCCAAAATAAGCCAACCAAAAAAGTTTAGAGTCCTCCAAAACCTAGAGAAGAACCTAAAATAGAAATAGAAGCTTCATTGAGACTTGGTGAGTCTCAGATCCAAAGTATTACAAGAGTCAATGCACAAAAAGAAAATGTAGAAAATTTGCATAAATTAAAATTTTCTATATACTATTGTCTAAAGCTTGGATTTAATATAAAGTGTCCAAGCAAAAATGGAAGGTGTCTACTCATAAAATACAACCTTAAAACCCTTGCATTGTAGGAAGATAAATCTGCCATGAAACTAGAAATATATATCTAAAATATGAGTGCAAAATAAGGAGGCTAATGTACAATCTATACGACATTATATTGCACAATTTAAATATATATTTTTACAATTCTAAGAAGCAGATTTGGACGTGTCTCAATAGGAAATGCAGCCAACGTAAGCACTCCATTTTTTCCAAGCAATAGTAGCCACCTAGAGAGCACACCTTGGACTAACAAACCTGTAAAACAAAGCCCACAAGAGCCCATCATCAAAACCACATAAAAGAGTGCACATTCACTAACAAATAACAATGTGATATGGACAGTCAGATAGCCATGTGAGATGGATAGTCAAACAGACACGTGAGATGGATAGAAAAAATGAACAAATAGCACATACATTGTATATTTTAAAAAAGGGTATCTAATCCTACCAACATATGGAAAACAACAACATGGACAACATCTAAAATGCATCTATCACCAAGGAAAAATGGCATCTACTCAACAACGACGTAAATATTTCAAACATTGGAAGCATTAAAGGAAAAGGACCAACTATCTTGGTGAATATCATCCACCAAATGTAGCATCAAACTTGCTACTCGATGCCTCATTGATCCACCTATAGAAATCAAGGTTACTTGCTACTCAAGACATGTAGCAAAGTAAAAGGAATGGCAAACTAGAGAACATAAGAAGTTTTAATCTCTTTGGAAGGAATTACAGTCTATATGCAGAAAGAGTGAATGCCAATTAGCATCTATCCTCCAAGAGTAAGCATTATAATAATAATTCCTCTCAAGTGCATTCAAACTACATTCCAATTTTCATGTGTTACCAAGAAGATTCGACTCTCAATGCATTACTAGAAGCTTCAACTATCAACGTGCCTCATATATCAAGTGCTACTAGAAGCTACATTTCTCAATATATGAATGAACAAAATGGTGAAACTTGTTATCCACAAGTCCCACATAAATAAGTGAGTGTTACATAGCGACCAACACCATGAAAGAGTTACGTAGAAAGGTGCCCATACATAACAGACATGATATGTATCACAAAGTAGATTTTGATCCTCCAATAAAGGTGCCCAAAGTCCAAGTGTTACATGAGGTAGAGAGTAAGCAAAAATACATTCAAAATCCAATCAACATAGCATGGAAGAAGAAGCGTTTAAGACTCTAGGCTATTTGAAGGTCAAATACTCCATATTCAACAACATATACATTCCAGAATTGAATACTTCTACCTCCATTGATTCAAGCACCTAAGGTTAAGGGTGAAATACCATTCAAAGAGAGCACTAAAGAGTGGGGAGTCTAGCATAAAAAAGGTAAGGGTGAAATCCCATCTTATTATTGCTTTCAACTTTGGATATATAAGGGTTATAAACTAAGGAATGAAATTTAGTTTAGTGAAAGCAAAACTATAGGGGACAACTTACCAAATTAAATTAATATTTGCATATCAACCTAGGAGAAATAAGGAATTCAACTTGGATTAATTTCTTTGATATTTTGCAAATATTATTAATTTTCTAATTTTCCAAACTTTGGAGTGATAAGGGTTACAACATCAAACTAGGTTTTTTGGAAATTAGGAATTGAAACATTAGGGTCATAAAAGAGGTTATTAAATATTTATTAAAGTTGGAAATTATATTTTTACTTGTCTTTAAATTTCTCAAAAAAATACAAAAGGATTCCAACATTAAAACCTCTTAAAAATTTGGAAAAGTGCTTAGTTCCATTAGGAGAAATAAGGTGTTATATAAGATGATTTTTGATTGTACAAAATTAATCATAAAATTGAACTTTATCTTTACAAAAGCACTATATCATACTCCAAAAATATTAAGGAGTTATTTTTCATCTCACAAAACTTGATCAGAAGTAATCAAGTTGGGAAGATATAAGCTTTCTTCAAAACCTAAAATTAGGTGTTCATACTCTCATTACTAGGGAGACATAAGGAAGCCTACAAATATAAAGGTTTCATCAAATCAAGCTTATATACTTCAATCAGGGTTTGCATATCCTAATATAAAAGAGCTATAAGGTAGACTTCAAAGGTTCTACCAAATTTCAACAACAAGAATCTCTATCTTCATAAATCTACCATGGATGAAATTTTGAGAGAAGCTTTCAATAATGAAGAACTATTCCATGAAGTAGAATTATATTCTCAAAAATTAATAGATACTCTAAAAGGATATGAATATCTACCCTCAAGCGACAAAGAGAAATTCTCCTTATTTCTTAAATAAGCCAAAGAAGGTAGATTTACAACATTGATTAACTACCTTCATGAAATTCTCTTCACAACATGGTGGAACTCAAAAATATTGGTTATATTTGCACCTGAAGAATGTCTAATGATCTATCTATCATTAATTGTATTTGTACTTACTCAACATAAGAACCAAGAGGGAAAAGAACAATACTATTGTGATGATAGACTAACCTATCATGAAGCAGAGATCACACCAGCATCACAACAGAATCACAAAAGGAGATAAAGAAAGAAGAAGCATACTAAAGAATATCAAGATATAAAGACACAAATTACCTACTGAACCTGAATATAAAATACGCAGAAGGAGAATACAAAGCTCAAGAATAAGATGAAGATCCATACTAAAGACTAAAATTCTTCAATATCCAAATAATGTAATACAAGGGGGTGTTAGAAATAGTTTATATTCCATAATTTGGATTATGTAAATTTATCTTTAAAATTAGGACATTATATTACTTTAGGTGGAAGTTACCTAGTTACTTTATGCAATGTAATAAATACACAAGTTTCCATGTGCAAGTTGTAAATGTGCAAGGCGTCACTTGTACAGCTAGTTGAGTGTTGGCCAAGTAGCCTATTTTACCTATATAAGGATGGCCTCATTGTTAGCATAGATGAAGAAAGAGAGAGGAGTGTTGATGACACAATAGCTTAGGGTTCTTAGTAGTTAGTTCAATTCTATGTGGATCACCATCCATTGGTGATGGATGCAATGTAATTGAGTAGCTATATTTATGGAGTGCTCATTTATTTCATGTCTATATTGTATTCATTTATATATCATTTATATTTATTGCATATCTTAGTCTTCTTGTAGATTTACTTTCATTAATATTATTCTACATCTCGTGATTATAATCTCCTTGGGATATTGTATCAAAAGCTAACAGGTCTCCAAACACCTATCACCATGAATATTAAAAAGCTAAATATCTTTGGTGACTCCTTGCTCATTGTAAACCAAGTAAAATGTATTTATCAATGTATATGTCCCATATTGAAAGCTTACAAAGAGCTTGTGGATACATTACTATCCCAACTAGAATGGTATGACATCGAGGTAGTCCCTCGTACGTCTAATCACTTCATAGATACAATTGCATATTTGGGATCCTTAATCCCTCATAATCCTTCCACCAATTTTACAACCATCTATGTTGAAATGCTTTTGTAATTAGTGATGTTGCATGAGGCTTCAAATAATAAACAATCAATCCACATGATTCAGATAGAACCAAATCATGAGTGGTTCTACAAAACATGAGACTTTTTGAAATAGGCATCCTACGGTTACTTGATCTCCTAGGGTCCTTCAAATAATGGCATGACCATTCATCATAAGGTTGTCTCCCACTTCACATTTGTGCATAACAAGCAGCAATGGGAATAAGTTATTCAGATAGTTGAATCTTAAGCTTATCAAGATTAGCTCATCCAATTAAAATATTACTTGAAACATGGTAGTACCTCTCAGGGATTATCGCATGCCACAAAATGAGCATTTAAACATAAAGTGACTAGGTATGTCTTGCTGGGAGATATTTTGCATCTTCAAAGCTATGATGGATTCCTCCTTTGTCGTCTCAAGCTCTAAGAATCTGCTTGGGCAATCTCACAAGCTCATGATGGTACCTATAGTGGCCATTTCAGTGGCATGGCTATCATCAAGTGCATCCTTATAATGGGTTATTATTGGCCCATGATGGAGAAGGATTGTTTCTCATATATCAAGAAGTACGTAAAGTGTCAATATCATGCTAATCTCTCACACCCACCACCTTAGGCCTTGCAACCGATTCAATTGGGTTGGTCTTTTTCTCAGTGGGGATTTGATCTAATCAAGAAGATATCTCCTCCATATTTGGATTGTCACATGCTCATCATCATGGCTACTAATTACTTTACTAAATGGGTGGAAGCAACCCTTTTAACCACTATAAATGGACCTTGTATTGTGGAGTTCATACTCCATAACATTATATGTCATTTTGGTATTCCATCCAAAATAACATTGAATAATGAGACATTATTCAAAAATAAATATGTGAGGGATATAACATATAAATATAACATTCAATAGCTTTGCAACACCCTATTATCCATAAGAAAATGGGTAAGCTAAGACCTCTAATAGAACTATAGTTACCATATTGAAGAAAACCATCAAGGAGAATCATAAGGATTGGCACCTTCAATTACCTTTAGTTTTATGGAATTATTGAACTAGCATTCGAAAACCCACTGGGGCAACCCATTTTTGCTAGTATATGGTGTTGAGACCATTATGCCCTTGGAATTAGAAATTCCATCATTGCGAGTCTCATTTAAATAGTTCATCAATGATGACACATAGCGACAAGCTTGCCTCAATCAATTGATCTTTCTTGATGAATTATGAGTGAATGCTCTTGAGCATCTTTGCATTTATCAATATTGTCTTAAATGAGCTTATAATACTAAAGTCAATCCAAGAGACTTTTAAATTGAAGATCTTATGCTTAAAGAGAACCAATAGAACTCAAAATTATTGCCTCATCTAAGAGATTAATTTACAATAAACTTGTTAGGTCCTTACATCGTAACAAATTAAAATAGGGCCAAGAACTTATCACCTAACCTCACTATAAGGTTTTGAAGAGCCTAAACCTCTCAACATTCTTCAAATATAGGCATTTTATACTTAAATCATAAAAAAATCAAAAATTACAAAAATCATCAAAAATTCTTAGCAAATTAGAAATTATAACACAAAAAAACAATACAAAACATTAAAATACAAAAATATATCATTTTTTTTATCATACATTACATTATATTCACTCATTAGTTGCATTGCATTAGGTATCTTCATCCATTGCATTTGCATTAGGATCGGTTGTCTTTACATTCTTATGAATGACTCCATGTTTGTATGCCAATCATGAATCAACATATCATCATCATTCATATCTTCCTTGTGAATAACTATGTTATTCAACACAAATTATGAGTTGATATAGGGTGTATACTAGGGTTTTCTGGTTATTCAACCATCCCTAGTTATATTTTTAGATTTTGTAGAAAGATATCTTTGCTTTTAGAAGGTAAGGTCTAGTTTTGATAGTACCTTGCATATGTCAAAATTCCAACACAATTTTACACATTAACAATTCGAGTCTGAAAAAGGAAATATGATACTACAAAATCATCCTTATCACCTTGAGCAAAAGATATTCCTTGCTCATCTTATTATGTGCATGGTCTAGAATGTTGAGAGTTGACAAAAGAACAACCTCCCCCCACCCAAACATTCCCTTGATCTTATAAATAATGATAAAAATTCCCAAAACAATGCAAAATATATAGTGATTTTCATCACTAAGCAGATCCCTTGCTCAAAAAAAAAGAAAATAAAAAGTGGTTTTCACCACTAAGCATGAGCAAGTATCCAAAATAATCAAAAGAAAGGAAGGGGGTCACAATATTGAATCCCTAGAATTTTTACTTTTCAAAATCCATGGGGTGATCTCCATTACAACAATGGGTTGAATGAAACTGCATGACAATGGAGTAGTATTACGCGTGGCAATATGTCTATCACATTAGTGACCTTTTGTACAGACCAATTTCAGCTTATGAATGAGCTAGTTTTTGGATGGCTTGTATTTCCTAGTAGTCTAGTCTAACTACATCCAAAATAAAGATCATGATGACCACAGGGTGATCCTCATTGTAGCAATGGGTTGAATGAAACCCGTCTGGCAATGAGGTAGTTTTATACTTATCTAATCTATTCACTTTGTACACACCAGGACAATGAATATCTAGGTCTTATTAATATACTTATATCTTTCAGGAGTCTTGTGTAGTCAGTATACAACTTTTGATCAGTCAACTAGGGTTTTTGAGTCTCATGGAAAACCTCAAAAATCCCCTCATAGCAACAAATCATCACATTCACATGCACAATTTTTCTTATGAACTTTTTTTTATTAAGGGGTCTTCATAAAATAGAATATATATCGGAGGGATATCAACAATGGTATTTAGAAGAACACTGACTATTTTATGCATACCTTTTTAGTTTGGAAATATTATAAGGAAATCCCCTCCATTTCACATAATTTCATCTCACATGTGCATGAATAAATATATAACTCTTATAATAAAGGTTAACATTTTAATTCATGTTTTTTATGCATTTTGTGGTGTTTGCCATTAGTTTATTAAACATAAATTAGATTCATTTATTATATTCTAAATTATTAAAGCATATATGTACATTTTCATTAGATCATACACATAAAATTAATGCATTGAATACACATTACATCCACCATATCATGTAACATAAATTAAATGCATAATCAATAAAACAAATCTAAACATGCATTTAACAAGTTAACATTGCATCCATATACACATACATAGTATTGTATCCATACGTCTAGATCATAGAATCTAATCATACACCCATTATAAAACTATTGCATGTCATTAGTACATCGTACATATAGAACAATGCATGAGCATATAAGCATTACATCCATCAATGCACCCATAACATAAAATCAAAACATAACATAAACACATAATGAGCCATAAAAATATCTCATATATATATGGAAATTTTATAAATACATCATGATAAAAAATTCTCGTAGGCTACAATAGAGTGGGTCCTCAGACCTCACACTCTCAAAAATGTAGAGCATATGTCAATATGGCCCTACATTGCTACTCTCGCCTCCAACCTTAGCTCTACTTTGATGAGGCTGAGAACCACTAGCCTTTGATATCTGAGGATGATCTCAAAATAAAGGCACCTACTACCCCACTGATGGCTTTTCTAACTCAATGCACTAGCTCTGATGAGATACCCCTAATGAGGATCACATTGATAATATACCCTTGCATTGCTTTACCTCATCATCTATACTGCCAATGTAAGCCCGATGTGACCTATGATGAGCTAAATATCGAGCCACCTATGCTTGCAAAGTCACCACATCACCTATGGGCTATCCAATTATCACTATCTACCCCTGTGTTGTAGTCAACGTGGCCACCCGAGCCTCTAGAGCATCTCGCTCCATTGTCCTAGCATCTAGCTCTAATGTACAGGCTACCATCTATGAACGTAGAGTATCTCACTCTACTATGGTCCTGTCTCTCTCAACAATAACCTGGTCTATCTTTTCTTGAGCTATAGTCACTTGGTCCTTGAGGAGATCTCTCTTCTCATAGTAGCTCCTCCATAGTTGCTACCCATTGCTTAACTGGCTCTGGACAATAGTGAGAGTCATATCCTAATTTTTTCCCCTATGTAGTTTGCAATTATGCTAGTAGTTGGGCCACCTCATCAGTTGAGGCATCCTCATCACCATCATCCTTAGCTTGGGGTCCCTCTACCTACTCTCCATTATTTCCCCACTCACCCTCTATCATGTGCTGCACTCATCGCTCACCACCATATCTACCCTCCTCCATTGCCATCACTATAGACCTACCCATCGAACCACCACCATACCATGGCTGAGTAATCCATAAATTTCCATACTCTACGTTGGTCCCTGGGTCTACTAAGCCAATATTTGCTACAATAGGGTCTTCTTCTTCTACTAATACCTCCACTCAAGGTAGCTCTAGCTGTATCTCATCATTGCAATGGCAATAAAGGATTGACTCCTTTAGGACATCCTAGTAAATCCTAAACTAGTGAATCAGTCAAGAGTACTGGAAGTACTCTCGCTTAGTCCCATGAAACCCAATGAGCCATATCTCGCATCTGACTCTAGCTAGATATTGTATAGCCTCTACCAATCAAGTAAATCTAAGTAGGTCCTCTAGATGACTTGGTCTCACTATAGAATATCTAGTGACACAGAATAGTGTGCTAATCTACCTGCCTCTAGTCGGCTCTTGCCAATCTCCTGATTCCATAGCCACTATGCTACATTGCCAATGTCCTCATCCCCTAGCTTAGCTTAGGGTATTGATAATCCTATCGGTTGATCCACATGTATGTGCTCCCATCCCCATACTAAAGTAGTAGACTACACCCCAATATGATGTGCCTCTTATGATGTATATCATACAACTCATCATATAGGTGTGCCAGTAGCATACTCTCCCATGCCATGATAATAGACTACTGCATATTACACTCCAACAGGTCCTACACCATGTTGAGGAGGTTCCAAGGGAACCTTGAACCTGATGAGTCAGGCAGTAAGATATTGGAGATGATATACATCACCATAGCCTACCACTGAGAGAATACATCCTCCTCATACCATGAGCTAACTAAAATCCCACCATGGTCTAGTCCTATCATAGCCTCATCCTCCCTATCACCAAAGATCCATCGTAGAAACCTCAACTAATCCCAAAGAGGAGTAGAGGTAATGGCTTTTCCCTCAATAGGAATCTTGTAAATCCTGTAGATATCCTTCAATGTCACCATCATCTCTCTAGTCATGAGATGGAAAGTTTTGGTCCTATTATCCCAATGACAAGCTAGGGTTGTAAGATATGCCTAATCCAACATCACTATCGATAGATGCACCACTTGTTTGAGGTCGATCACCCCAAACCATACCTAATAATTGGCATTGAGATCTCTTCATAGTGAATAGGGTGGGTTCCGTAGCATGAGCTATCAAATTATAATGCCCAGAAACACACATCAACACAAAAAAAATAATCAAAATCCAATCAAAAATACAAAAAAAATTGCAATTAAAATTAAATAAAAAATAAAAAAAAATTCTAAATTTGAGAGGTCACTCTAGGCCTCGACAATCGCCACGCACGACTATTGCACTTTGGAATGGTGATCCCAATGATCAAAATTTTTACCGTTGAATTTTAAATGTGGTTGCCATACCCCATGATGGCCCCCTTCCCACAAAAAAGGAGCCGCTCCTGCCCAAGATGGCCTCATAGTGGCACCTACAATGGGTCCATTCCCATCCCAAAAATGATAAAATAAATTAACCTACCCCTAAGCTAGCCTAACCTATATTACTAAGCTAGGGTAAGGTTCTTTACCAATAGATTAATGGGGTTCATTTTTCTCATTACTTAGTGAGGTTCATTTTAATTTTCCAATTTATGAGAGAAGGATTAAGATTTCTACCTTAGGAGCTCTGGTGCCTCCACTCATTGATGCCTCTTGTTGGTTTTTCATCATTGTATGTCAAAATTTTGGTAGTGTTCTTGATCAAAATATCTCCTTTCTACCTCACATCTCACTTTTCTCTCACTGCCAGCTATCACAATGATATTAAAAATTGGAAAATTTGCTTTTATATTTTCCAAATTTTGTGATAGCCATGGGGTGGAGCGGTTGCATTTTGACGTGATTGTTGTATCCCAGTATGACCCCAAAATTTATAGACCATGACTATTGTACCCCAATATGGCCTCCAAATGGTAATAAATACGGTCATTTTATCAACATCATGAGCTTTAATTTGGACATATAACAACATCTAATGGTTGACTTTCATCAAAAATTACAAAATTAACAAAAAAAATCAAATAAAACAAAACCTCAAGTGTGTCTCATACCTAGTAACATACCCTATTCATGCAATCCAGTAAGATGAGTAAATTACCATAAGTCCATTAGAACTAAATCATTCATTGATGAATTGAAATTTCTTCACTTCACTCCCCAAGAAGGCCATGCGGCTGGACTGGTCCATGGGAATGAGGCATATGTTTCATTCTTCTATGAAGTTTCATCAAATCATCATAGTGATTCACTTCATGCTTTAATTGGATTGCCATCATCTTGATTCCTTAAGAAAGCCAAGTGGTTGGACTGCTCCATAGGATAGAGATGTACAATTACTAATAAATGGTTGAAATCATAGTTGTAATAGGACTTTCCCTTTTACATTTGTTATCATCTTGAAATGATCAAGCAAGTCATCTTGGTCAAGCAACTCATCACTTTCATCACTTACCATTTCCTCATCAACTCATTGCTTGAGGGGGTAGTCATACTCAAATAATTTATATCAAAATCAACAATTTAACACTTAATAATGCCAATTGTGTTCATCCAAGAATAATTGCTAACAACTATCATAAGCTTCCCTATTTACTAGGGCAAAAATCAAATATTTCAAACTAAACCTTTGTCAATCTGAACTAATGATCCATGTAGCTTAACAATAGTACCTAAATGCCTTCAGATTCATCAAAGTTTTACATAAATTAAGTCCACCATTCTGTCGGAGGTAATGATTCAAAGATGCATTCTCTTTCCATGATTGGGGAATCTAAAGTTGACCAGATTAATGAATATCAATCAACCTGCAATGTGATATTAGGTTATCTATTTTTTCTCAGTGTTGTGCTTTCACACAATGCATCTCAAAAAGGGGTATCTATATACACCTAAAACACATCATGTTGAGGAGGCTACTAAAGAACACAAGCTTATGTTGAGACGGGGGTGAACAATATAAGGTAAAATTTTACTTTTCTTTCCCAAACAATATTATCCAATGTTATAATTTGCAATATCAATAGCAATAACAAAGTAATACACAAATCATCACACACATGAGAGACACAAATTTAATGTGGTTCACCAAATGTGGTTTACGTCCATGGAGAAAATATTTCTCATAAATTTTCTCAACATATCTCTTTGGAACCAATTCCCTATTACAATTTTTATGGACCTCTGTCCAAAGGAGATCTCAATCCCCTCTACTCTGGTTTGTGGATCTCTCTCTACAAGAGAACTCTATCCCCTCTGCTTTAATTTGTGGATCTCTCTCCATAGGAGAACTCTATCCCCTATGCTCTGGTTTGTGGATCTCTCTCCACATGATAACTCTATCCCCTCTACTCTAGTTTGTGGATATATCTCCACAAGAGAACTCTATCCCCTTTGCTATTGTTTGTGGATCTCTTTGTATAGGATAACTCTATCCCCTTTGCTTTGTTTTGTGGATCTCTCTCAAAAGGATAAATATATCCCCTTTGCTCTGGTTTGTGGATATCTCTCCATAGGAGAACTCTATCCCCTCTACTCTGGTCTGCTCCAAAGCCAGCTCAACACACTGCTCAAAAATTGCTCCAAGCATTCACATTAGGCTTGCTCAAATCTGTATCAAAATATTCTCAAATCACTTGCTCAACACTACCCCAAATATACACACATTACATGCACAAATTTGTCTCAAACTTGCTCACACAATCTATCCAAATCTGCTTCAAGTCTTCTCACAAATTTATCCAAAACTTGCTCCAAGTCTTCTCATAAATCTGCTCTCAATTCTATCCCAAGTCTTCTCACAAATCTGCTCTCAATTTTATCCCAAGTCTTCTCACAAATCTGCTCTCAATTCTATCCCAATTCTTCTCACAAGACTTTCTCAAATCTACCTCAAACCTGCTTCAAGTCTTCTCATAAGACTTGCTCAAATCTACCTCAAACCTGCTTCAAGTCTTCTCACAATACTTGCTCAAATATACTCACTATCTCTGCTTAAATCACATGCTCAAAACTTCTTACAACACATACTCAAAATCTGCTCATAACACATACTCAACTAATCTCATACCTTACAACACAAATGATGTTCAAAAAAATGCTTGTATCTCTCTTTCATAAATTATTTCTTCAACTAGGCAATTCAAACATATTCTACCTAGAATTCGTTTAACCTCTTGAACTTATATAGAATGATATGTACTATCATAAACCCAATATGTTCTTCACATTCACATATCTTGCATTCATCCAATCAAATCTCTACCTCTTGTAAATCCCTTTCAAATAAAATCAAACTAGTGTATAAATTTACTTCACAAAACTGGTTTATATTCCTTGCAAATTTACTCTCAATGATCAAAAACAATAATGCACAAATTGCTTCACAAAACTAGTCTTTAACACTTGCCCATTCACATTCAATGTCATTCACATCAATGCCCAAACACTTCACAAATTATTTCAACAATAATGCACAATTTGTTCTTAAAACCCTAGCACAAGTGTTTCCAATTTCACCAATCAATGATGCACAATTTGTTTCACAAACCCTAGCTCAAGTGTTTCAATTTCTTTCAACAAGGATGCACAATTTGTTTCACAAACCCTAGCTCAAGTGTTTCAATTTATTTCAACAAGGATGCACAATTTATTTCACAAACCCTAGCTCAAATATTTCCAACAATGCACATATTTAATCCTTATTTCTCCACCTTATGATTCAGAAATATTCACTCAACAAAACACCTTAAATAAGGAATAATGTCACCATACCTCTTAACTTGCTTTGATGAAGAAGTGCCCTAAAAACATGTCTCAAAATATTCTGTCTTTCTTATACCACTTTCAAGGGTTAGTTAGCATAGCACTTTTCAATCATCCACATAATAAACCTCTCTTCAAAAATGTGCACAAAGATATTACTCTACAATTCCTTTTAGTTTCCCAAAACAAGGCTTTTTAAACAATGAACAAATCCCTTCAAACTTTCTTTCACCATGCAAAAATACACACAATATTTAAACCACAAAACACCTTATAACTCCTACTTCTCACATGCAAAAATTAATTTCTTTATATTTCCTCTTTATAATTTTTGCAAGACAATACTTTATAAAAGCATCCTTATCACTTATATTTTTCAAGCTAAAATATTTTAAAACACACCCTTATAACTTCTAGTTTACAAAATAATAAATCCTTTAATACACCCTTAAAATTTCCAAATGCAAGATATTCAATTTTTAGCATATCCTTATGACTCCTTAATCAGCACATACCATAGGATATTTAATTTAAAAAAATATGCCCTTACCAAATACAGCCATCGTGAATAGACCCCTTGACCTCCTATCTACCAGTGCCTTAGCTTCTGCTAAGCCATTGCGTGAGCCAGTCGCCCACACAAAACCTTAAATCTGTGAAGTTCTCTTTATTTCTTCAGTGCTCTTCTTCCTTGATCAAAAATGTGAATAAAACTGGAGTCATCGCGAATCGACCCCCTAACCTCTTCTCTGCCAGCACCTTAGCGCTTCTCGAATGACTAGTTGTTCTAGCCTACCAAATTGGAATAATGAAGGCACGCCCTTCAATTTGACCCTTTGCTTCTACCCCAAAAGGAGTGCACATGTTGTCTTTCTCTTCCTCTCCCTTTTTGAAATGCAAATGAATTCGACGTGCTCCATGATTTTTCCACACTCTCTGCTCCAATGAGGTATGTCCTTAATAAATATGCAATTTGAATATTTCTCAAACGTCGGTGAAGGTGAGTTTAAATTAATTTTCAATGGCACCCTTTTTCCAAAACCTTAAGTTATATTATAATATTTAAAAAATATTATAATAATAACTTTTGAACTTTTGCCTCTAATTCTGAATTTTAAATATTTTGAAGGCAAGTAGGGTCTTGTCCTTTTCTTGCAATATTTAAGCCTTGATAACTTTTGCACCTTTTACACTGCCTCATGCATCCTTTGAAGATTTTACCTTGCAATTTAATATTTCAACCTTGAAGAATATTTCTGCCATACCAATATTTCTTTGACATCAACCTATTGACATCAATCCTTTGACATCAATGACAACTCAAAATACTTAATATTTCTAAAAACTACTTATATGGATACTTTTTCAGGATATATGACTCATCTTGGGACTTCCCAAGACCTAACAGTGGTTCTAACCACTCAAACAAGGCAATCTATCCCTTTGTGGCCTGGACAGTCACACCCAAAGGCAACCTCCAGTGGTCGCTGGACCCTGGGATGGCCCCCAAGCCTGACTGCTCCACCCTGGTATGGCTACACCTGTAACAAACTCACACTCCCTGAGTTGAGCCAAATTTGTTATAGCATAACTTGAGCGTAGTGACTAACCGTGAGAAGCTTCCAGAAGAAACACTTGGGTTGCCTAGATTATAACCAAATCTTGATCTTGGTTTCCCTTACAAGCTAAGATTGCAATTGGAAAATCTTAAAAAGGTACCCAAAAACTTCATCAAAAGAGAGAGAAGAGATTGAATACGATTGCAACAAAGTGCTACCATTTTATGGAATAGAGAGAACTTTCTCTCATATGCAATAGAGTGCTACCCAAATCTCGTCATGAAGATTGCATGGTGGTCTTTGAGTTTTAAGGTCAAATACCACCATTGTGCATCCTAACTCATCTCGAATTCAAGCCAATTTCCCATGGTTTAACTATGCTTCAAAGCACATGATCCTTGAAAAATAGGCTCTCTATTCAGCGGTCACTTCATACTAAAGCGACCCATAGGCACAACCATTGTACCT
This sequence comes from Wollemia nobilis, assembly GCA_028583015.1. Classification (NCBI taxonomy): domain Eukaryota; kingdom Viridiplantae; phylum Streptophyta; class Pinopsida; order Araucariales; family Araucariaceae; genus Wollemia; species Wollemia nobilis. Next base: position 16,445,466 of record JAQPPZ010003356.1, on the reverse strand, counting down.
TCTGATGACTAACAGAGCTAGTTGCTATACCCTACAATGACCTCTCTATAAAATTTGTTTTCTTTGTATTTTTTAATTACAGTAGCTTAGCAGCACCTTATTTATGTTTTAGCATAGTTTTAGTACATTTTTCATGCATTTCTTTATTTTTTTAAGCAATTTCCTTTCATTTTCTTACTATGTAAATGGAACTCATCCTGAGATATTCCACATTTACTATTGATTTCTTGTAAGTGCTTTTGTGTGCAGGTATTAGGCCTTATCAAGAGCTCTTCATCATAAATATCCTTCAATATTTACATCATCAAGCGAAGGTCGCAAAGAAACCCTCCATAATCAGTTTTGGGAGAGCAAAGACAACGAATTACACCTATCCTTTTAAGGTCTCATTTTGTAATTTGTATCAAATTGAAGTAATCCCTAAGAGGGATATTTTGTAACCAGTAAAGACAATTTCAAATATTAATGAAAATGGCACCCTATTTTGCATATTTCTTTGTCATTATGGTTACATGTTATTTCTTGTCAATTTGATTTCATATTAGATGTTTAGGTGTATGGTTTTTTCTACTCTACAGGGGGATTTTCTACCTCTATTTAGATTATGCTTGTCAAGAAAATTCATGAAAAATCTTGTAAGGTATCTATCTCTAGACTACACTCTCATGGTGACTCCCTACAAGGGAAGGAAATTTTGGCTCTATGTTGAGAAACCCAACCTTTAACACACAGAGAGGCTTGAAGAGTAAATTTTCCATTTAGCTGAAGATGATCTAGAATACCTCAAGTGATTATTGAAGAGCAATAGAAGATGAGTTCTCTATGCTTGATTTCAATATAGTGATCTATACAAACCTGGGAACTCATTGCTTACCGAATCCAATTAGCCATTAACTTCTAGTGACATCCAGTAACATGTTCCAAAAAATAGAAAGGCAAGAGTGATGAAATTTTAGGTCACTTTGGTCTGTACATTTCTAATTTTAATGGAGTAACATATGAAATAGTTGACATGGTAAAGCATAGAAATTTTTTATGTAAATAAGCAACATTTAAATAAATTTGATAAAAGCTAAGTTATCAAATAACTATAGGCTAATCAAGAAAATGGCATGAAAGGAAAAATCACTCACATGAAATATTTTTTTGGTAAAAGCACACCAAGTGGTTCACATTCATGTTTTAAGGAGGTTCATATGAATCAAGAGGTCCAATAATTAGCAAAAAAACTAAGTAAGAGCATTCCCTAGATTACCATCAACCACTCATGAGCTATAGGACGAAAGAAGAGACAACTGACATGGCTAAACACAAGAAAAATTTCAAATAATCATACCTTTACTAATTTAACTATGTGATAAAAATTCTTTCCCATTAGCATTTCATAGAAGAATTGATGAAAGGAAAGACTAAGTAGATGAGGTACTTCAATGATTTTCCTAGTTGGAGAGATCTATAAAAGGAGAGATTTCTTTTGTCTATCTCATGATATCCCAAGCAAAGCTACTCTCCAAGTAGAAATGTTTCCTCTCACCTCCTTAAGTCCTAAAATTCTTAGTATTTGCCTTTATAAATTTTGTGCCCAATAGATAATACCACTATTTTTGGGCCCTTTGCCTCCTACAAGCAATGTTAACTTTTGATGCTAAATATTTAATGAAAAGCAACCATAAGATCTAGAATAAGCATGCTATATCAAATATAAGATAATGGTAATATTTAAAGCATATAAAACAAATGAAAGGCTTTTGCAATAACTCAAAAAACTACCATTAACAAAAGCTCACAAAAATAGTATTTTGATATAGAATGGAGATCTCAAACTCTCCATATTTCATACATGATTCTAAATTGTATCTCCCCCTCATTCTCTACTTCTCTACATTTTCTCACTTTATATTCTCACACAAAGGCCAATATATAGTGGGATGTGACTCTTGACCTTCCATCTTCGTCTAACTCTTCACATTCCTATTCTATGGACTCATGTGCACATGGACTATTATGCATATTTACATTATTGAATACTTTGCACAATCTAATAATACTTGTGCATTTATTACATTGCATAAATTAAATCATCACACCCTAATCTAAGCACACTTCTAATCTAAATATTTATCCAAGGTGGTACATTAGCATGTACCATATAATATAATATATTTTAACACCCCCCAGTATTACATTATTTGGTTATTGAAGACTTTAGTCTTCAATATGGATCTTTGTCTTTCATATCTTCAATTTGATCAGGTTCTTGTTTTTCTTCTTTAATTTTCAGATGGCCATGTAATACAAATTATTGTTGTCCTCTCATTTTTATCATTTTGAATCTTCAGTTTCCTCGTCGACTTTTATGATAAATGGTTTGATAGTGGACTAGACTCCCCCAATCATGAAGAGACAACTAGCATAGAGTAGGGGTGGGAGGTGAGGAAGAAAGTTTTTTATTAAGAGTGGGTAGGGTGATTGTCAATTTGGATGACTTCTTGATCGAGTAGATATTGAACATGATGCTTAAAGGTGTGATAATTGTTGATGTCATGCCCTCATTGATGATGGTAAGGGTAAACCTGATGTGTGTTATACCATTTGGGTTTTATTGGATTTGGATCTTTTGGTCTTACATCAGGAAACGTGAGGTGACCTGCATCATATAGCTTTTGGAAGACATTGGCAAATTGTTCTAAGATGGGAGTCCAATTGCATGGTCATCGAGGAGGATGATGTAGGTGAGAAAAATTTGGGTAGGTGGTGGAGGAGGGAATGTGGGCCCAAGGTGTGCATGCACCTATTGTTGTTAGGGTATTTGCATATACCCTTGTTGATTGGGTACTTGATCGTGCATCTAATATTGTTGGGGTATTTTCATATACCCTTGTTGGATGGGCACCTAATTATGCACCTATTGTTGTTGGGGTATTTGTGCATACCCTTGTTGATTGAGCACTTGAGCATGCATTTGTTGTTGTTGGGTTATTTATGCATACCCTTGTTAATTTACCACTTTAGCATGCATCTATTATTGGGGTATTTTCACATACCCTTGTTTATTGGGTACTTGAGTGTGTAGAGGCATTTGAGTATACCTCGATTGATTAGGCCCCTGATTGGGCACTTGGTGTTGCTGATGGATTTGAACATACCCTTGTGCAACTATAGAATAGGTAGGTGGTCTGAGAGATGACACGATAGGATGAGTGGATGTCCAAGAGGGCGAAGCAATGAAGAAGTTGGTCGTTGCTTGTTAAGAATGGAGTTGTTGATATATTAGGGATTGATTGGGGGGCAAAGAGGTGAATGTATTGATCTTGGTTTACGGTTGAGGATGAGAGGGGGTGGTTCTAGAGTGTGTGGGAGGGAATGTAAATACCATATTTTTGGAATGTGGAAGGCAAGTGGATGGGGGAATGGAAGTTGAAGTACCCAAGGAAGAAGCTTCCTACGATCTAGTCTATGGTGGACTAGAGACAAAGAAAGTGGAAAATCTTGAGGTGGTATCAGTTAGATCGTAATTAGAGTAGATTGACGAGCATGCCATGTGGGTCGATTGTGGTGGTAAATTAATGCCAAATCTTGGCATCTCAATTTGGGATATGATTGGTGATTTGGTTTGAAGGATATTTTAATGAAAAAGATGATGAATTTGAGGAGTGTTTACGAGATACAATGATATTTGTGGTAAACTAAATTAATCTTACTTGGAAGGTGTAAGCGACTATTGAAGAGGTGGGAAGGATGTCTCCCCTTGATGTTTAAACAATGTATTCAATTGTGCATGTTTTAGGACTACACACTCTTCAACATGCACTTTGCTTCATGTGTGGACCATATCAGGTAGGAATTGGAATGCACACCAACTCTGTCAGTTAAAACCAACACATTTTAGCAATTTGATCTGTGATAAACTTGGTTTTACCAAATAGAAGTGGTTTTGTGGAAAACATACCTCGAGCTATGTTTTTTGGGTAAAAACTTACCTAAGGATGCATTTTTTGTTTTTTCAACCCCCTTGCGATTTTTTTGTAGTTTAGAGGACCAAGCAATGTCAAAATTTGACAAAACTTATACCGTTGGATAGATATTTTCAAGCTTGATCCAATGGTTATGGTTTTGAGAAATTTGGAAAATATTTGGTAAGGGTAAAATTTGGGTCAAATATGACCCTACTTTTGGGTTCTATGTGTTGGTAGTTTTTGTAGCAAAAGTGTTTTAATTAATCCAACAAACAACAAACAACAAAAAAATGTGTGGGTGATGTGTTTAAAGTGTTTGTGATGTTGGTTTATTTTGAATCTTTTTTCTGATTGTTTTGTGTTGTAGTTTGTGTGTTTTGATGTAAAAGACCACTACAAACACAAGGTATGTGAATGATATCTAAAAAAAGGTATGTTAATGTACACCCTTATTTCTATACTCGAAGGTATGCAAGGAGTGGTGAGACAAAAACAAGTGAAAGGCTTCCTATGATGATGAAAGGCCCAAGGTAACTAGAAGGAAGATACAAAAATCCTCTTATGAAAGATGTGGTGCTATCTAAGACCTGCTATCGACCTACCAAGCTTTCGCTTCACCCTTGGATGAGCTTAGTCAAGAACAATAGTTGCACACTCACTAATTATGTAAGCCCTATGAGCAAGGGTGTCTAGCCTAATACTACCTTGAGATAATCTCAAGAGTAGGGGATTTTTCGATGATTAATTCATAAATATCACTCTTGGGAGCTACTAAGGCATTTAGGAGGACAAGTCAACACTTGCTAGTGAGAGCCAATGTCATTGATCTCTATTGGTAGTTGGTGATGAAATCCAACATAAACCAATGTTATGTCTTGTATGCGTGTGTGCATGATTTTGTATTCTTTTTAGAAATGAAAATGCAAGAAGGAAGCAATGCTAAAGCAAAAACAAAAAGATAGCATTTTTAAAATGCACTATTCAAAAGAAATTACCTTTTTGAAAAGAAAGCTATACTAACTGTAAAACTAACCAAACAATTTTGGTGCATTTTGAAAGAAAATTTAAGCTATGTTGTAAATGGACCTAATGTTCTAGGTGCCTTTGGAAAAGCAAACAAACAAAACAAAGACATTTTGTAAAGCAAAAGTATATTTTTGAAACTTGACCTAGGAGCTAAGTGTTGTTTTGTAAAGCAAATTGAAAATGATTGTTTGGTTTTCAAAAGAAAGCAAAAACAGAATAAAAATATGTGAAAATTAGGGTTTTTAATAATCTACCTATATTTTCCAGCTTTTGGATGCCTTATGTGGTTTGACAAGGTCCTTCGGACGTGTCAAAGTGCAAAGTGCACCTCAGGATGTATTTTTTTGGTCAAAACGTGCCTCAGGGTATGTTTTCCCCCAAAGTGATTTATTTGGGTGCTTTTGGACCTACAACAGGTCTGGAAGATAGAATCTAATTATTTTTATGGGTTGTACCTATTATTTTGCAAGAAAATATCAAAACTTTGCAAATAAATTCTATTTTTTATGCAAAATACTGAAGATGACATCTAATCTATGAAAAACAACAAAGCAAAAAGAGATGGAGCAAATCATGAAGTTGTCGATATTGAGCCTAAGGTGTGTTTCAGGGCTTTGGGAGACTCCATGCTTATTTTGTAGGACCTATAATGATAGCAATACCACAAAAATTTGTTAGCTATACATTAACTAACAAAAGCAAATAAATTGTGATCACCAAAATGAAGTAAAAGAAAACATGTTGCTTTGTATTGATAAATTTGTAAAGGTGTTACAATATGAAATGTTATCCTTTTACAATATGCCTTGAAGGGCTACAAAAAAAGGACTCCATTATGAGGGACCCTAGCAAGGAACAATTTTGCAACACTGCAAGTGTCTTATTTCAATTCCTCAATGTTGGAGTGGGCTTATGAAGCGTGCCACTATGAGCTACATTGATTCTCAATCTTGTGTAACCCTACAAAATGTGTTAGAACCTTTGGGAGGCCTATCTCAATCAGGCCTCCTATAAACATGGACATATCAACAAAATCTAAATAAAAATGCATGATAGAAGTTACCAAATGTTCTAAAACTGATAAGGGAGCGATATGTTACCTATTAGGCCAATTTGATAGTCTAAAATTGGAAAACATACCTCAAGGTGCATTTTCTAGGTGTGCATGCACCTCGGGGTGTGTTTTGAGTTTTGTAACTTGGAATTATTTGTAAATCCACCGTAGAACCCACTGATGCAGTCTGGTGCTAATTTGGAAGTTGTAGGTGTATGTTCTGCCCTACAAACCACCTATAACCTACAAAGGAGATGTATGGGAGGAAGGTCACATGCTCAAAAGGGTTAGGGACACTTCAAACAATATTTGGGCAGCATAACATTACTCTTTTCATCCTCTCAAACCATAGATAAGGCCCTTTTTTATAGAATTCCCAGGCAAGAGAAAGGATTGGTGAGGTGGAGGAGAGAGAAGACCCCACTTTAATGTGCAAGCACTTGGTAAGACTTTCCCACCTAAGAGTATTAAGTGGGCATGGGTGTGCCATGCCCACGTAAGACTTGGGGAAAAGGAAAAATCCACTTTTTTAATGTTTTCCTTAAATGCCTTGTAAGGAGGATGGGTGCCTTTTGAAAAATGGAGCAAGTAGATGTTTTGAAAAGCATGCAAAGGGGTGTGAGGGTGGGATGTATCGGATGGGGGATGGACTCACCCTTTTTTATTGCATCCTAGGGTTTAGGATGGCATCATGCTAGATTTTAGGGTTTTGAATTGATTTGCTAGTGTTTTGTTCTTTGTATGTTAAATGTTGTTGCAAGAGATTGTTTGAGATATTTTTAGGTGTCTAAAAACCATATTATGAGTTCAAGGTCAACCTCATATGGGCATTGTGGAGCAAATTATAAATTGGATGCAACCATATAAATGTGACATGATGTAAAATTCTTACAATATGGACACTCCCACTATAAGGTGGCCTATTATAATACATTTTTTGTAATATTATAATAATATGGTTCTTTGATCAAATGACATTAGCTCAACTAGTTAAACTTATCAACTTTCAAGGAGACCCAATTTTCAATAATAATATATTTAACCAATAATATATATATATATATATATATATATATATATATATATATATATATATATATATATATATATATATTTCAATCATATACAAACAACTAAAAATTAAAATCTTATTAAAGAATATTGTTGTTACTCTACTTAAACATTTGCATCAATTAAAATCAAATGAAAACCAAGTCATACAAAATTTAAATTACCTTCACAAAATTAGTGTTATATGGTATACACCATTACTTTCAAGCTTAGAGTGCTTGGTCAAGTGGTCCTTTACTAGCATTATGAAATTTAGTATTACTTAGCCTTTAAAAATCAGTTTATAAGAAAGCTATTCTTTCCAACATGCATAACATAACACATGTTTTTGTATTTAACTTTTGCAAAGGCATCTTCATATCTTTAACAAAACAAACTTTTGGTAGCCTCTTCCTTTGTTCTTTATATTGCAAAGCTATCATATTTGAAATTTATGAATTTATTAGTAAAAAAAAGAACAATAAAATAATACTTTTTTTTTTCGAATATTTTTTATTAAATAAATGAGAGTTTTATCCTTTATTTCTTTTTTATCTAATAAAAATTAGTTACATCATGTATTTTGTTTTCCATTTGGTTAATTTAGAGCAACTTTTATTGTGTAAAAGAACACCATTATATGATCCTTGCCAATACAAACATTTCCCAAGCTCCATTGATTAAATAATACATAATTTCTGTTTATATATGAGCTTAGTCATAACATTAACTTTTTCTAATGTGTGAGCTTATTCAAAATGTTACCTTTCCGAAATATATGAGCTTAATCAAAATTTTAACTTTCCAATTTGACTGGGAAGAGATGGCTATGCTCTCAAGTGTCGTATTTATATGTTTTTGCTAAAATAGCACCCAAAAGTAACATGTAATTCATGATATATTACATAACTTAATGTCGAGTGAGTTGTGGCCAAAACTTACATTCGATAATAAGTTGAAGAATAGGCAATATACCCCCACCATTGACCCTCATCAAAAGTGACATGGTATTTATAATATATTACACTTGATGTCAAGTGAGATGTATCAATAACTTAAATTAGATGCTAAAATATATATTTCTCTACAATTTTGGACTTTGATACATGCATTATAAAATGGTAGTATTTTTTAATGAGCTAAACCCATTACATAGGGCCTAACAAACTAGGAACTCTCCAAAAATAATGTTTGCCCTTAACATAGTCGAATTTCAAAAGACACCCCCATTTCTCAATGATAGTTCTTTTGCAAACTTAAGAATCATCTCCTTTAATTTTAACCTTTTCAAATTGTGAAAGACTCCCACTTATCTCTCATCATAGTTCTTTTGAAAATTGAAGAAATATATAACAAACTAAAAGATTGACTCCTATGTTATCAAGAACATTTTTAGTTTGGGGCATTTCTTGTTCGAATTTTTTATGTATATTTTATAGACCGTTTGGGGGCAATACTACTAGAGAAATGCTAATAAGGCACTCAACAACTCAATGAATACCAATCATGAAGAAGCTAGTCATATAACAATCATGTTGGTAAAATTTAGTGGATGCGAGGAAGGGATGCTTGATATACCATGACAACTTCAAATGACAATTGCCATGAGGAAAAAAGTGAAGGTTGTGATGCATATATATGCTATAGAATTTATAAATTATCCCACTAGTTTCATTTTATGGTCCTTCGATACTATGATGTCACTATACTAAAAATAATTTGACACCATCAAGCCGAAGGTACTTATAATATGTCTATTGTTAAGACTCTCTCTCTCTCTCTCTCTCTCTCTCTATATATATATATATATATATATATTCTCTTTTCTATCCCATTTTTGCTAAAATTTGGTGGTGCCTTTTAGCCATCTCTTTTTTCCTTGTCCCTATTAAAAAGTTTCTTAAATAAACATAACATTAAAATGAAAATTAAATTTTATATAGTTTGTCCAAGGCATTATGGAGCAATGGTGAATGGAAAGCAATCACCTAAGGGTGTCTCAAATCCTCAAATGGTAATGGATACTTCAACGAGGGTTGATGATAATTTGATTTATTTTAATACTACAAGAGTGTGACTTGTTGAAAATATGTACTATAGGTGGGGGCCATTTCAACACCATATAACCAATATAATATTTTTTCTTTAAAAACATTATAGCTATTACAAAATTTCATTATTGGCTTAATTTCTCTAAAGTACTTTGAGAATTAAGTGGCAGAATTTGGAGTCATAGTTGTGACATTCTGCATAAGCATTGTATCTTGCTAGCAAACGAGACAAAGGTTGTACAATGGCATGATTAGTCTAAATAATTTTTGCAAGTTCCTTACCTCTTAAAAATCAATGCTTCACACAACCACTACTCTATATAACCATGAATAACATTAATATTTTGATTTAAATTCTAATTGAATTTGCTCTAGGTAGTCAATCAATCCACATTCAAGAACATTATGGTAAACCAGTCTAACATGTTAATAAGAACAAACTGATACGTGCCTAATGCTCAAAGATGCTATACACACATGATGAGACAAGATTTATCTTGAATCCAAAGATAACTCAATCCATGGAAACAATTGCAATTTATCACATCTTGCCTTTAAGACTACTACATAATCCCCAAAGATTGTGTAAAAATATTCTTCCATGCTACAAATTTTGCCATCCTTGGATGTACCATTAAAAGCATGCACAATTTTGTTACAACACCATCATCATCTGGAGCTGATTGTTCGTGTAAAAATGTTCTCCCACGTTGCAAATTTTGCCATCCTTGGATGTACCATTAAAAGCATGCACAATTATGTTACATCACCATCATCATCTGGAGCTGATCGTTCCCCTTGGAGCCTGTCTACTATACCAGATTCTCATTGCCAATGCTGCCAAACTTCTGGTTAGAATTATACTGCTAAATTTGTAAACCTCTTTGTATAGTACAGTAACAAAAAATGTGTCATTCATGGACATTTATACATTTATACATTTTATACATTTATACATTTTGCGAAGACATGATGTAGTGCAAAACATTATGACACTCATTTGGTGATTAATTTGTGAGAGACCATGGAATTAAGGATGATAACAAGTAAATTGTTTTTATAGGAATAGATGTAAGATCATCTTGAGTTGTGATAAATGTAAAATGCCACAATTGTGGAGGGGATGCATGTTCTTTTGAAACTTTACCTTTGATATATTGATGAGATCATTTGGGTTGGTAGATTGATCAGCCATATGTAGGTATTCTCATGATTGTCAATGGACTCGATCACACACCTCAATGAAGCATACACATATGAGTAAAACTATAGCTATCGGTATACAGTGTGGTAAATTTGATTGGGTTGGAGTTTAATTGAGAAGAGAATTGGAATTTTGTTGAGAAGAGAAATTTTGCTTTTTGTTTGCCCCAAAAAATGAGGGCATATGATGGTCTTAGGCAAAGGTTCTTGGGAAAATACACTTTCCAAGATTGAGTGTTTAAGTATTGATCATGCACAAGGTAAATTTTGTATATGATATTTACCCCCTCAAGGGATGATTCGATAGGTGAAGAATGTGAAGATGGAGGTGAATCACTTGATAGAATGCACATGGAGGCTATTAGATGAATAAAAATGTGGGAATTGGCATTTTGCATACGTTGGCGATCATGATTTTGGAATTGTATGGAAAAGTACATTTTTCCTTCACATTTTGCTCTTTGGGTAGGGGCTGATAAAAGTGTGAGTAGAGAGTATGATAGAAAAATGTGAAGGGGCTTTGGATTCAATGATTATGATAGGTGAAGAGATAATTTACGAGACAATATGAATACAAAAGTGATTATGCTGATGGTGATTTTTCTCAATGTGAGGTTTTGGAGTGGGTATAATGGGGAATCGATAATAACGACAATGTGTTTCGTGGGTTTGTTTGATGTAATGGTGCATGTAATATTCGATGTCATCACACAAGGGTGACCAATGTAGTGACATCACGGTGAGAACAGGTGTAGGGGTTTTGCAGTTTTGCTAAAGGGAAGAAAAAGACAAGTGCCAATACTCAAGGAAGAACATGAATATGATAGGTGTGCCCTAAGGACGCATCCATATGTATATGTGATGTGTATGTAATAATATGATATGCTCAAAGGCGATATAGCCTCGGGTTTTTGTAATCGAGATAATATTAATATATATATATATATAGATATATATCTTATTTTATGCCTAATTGATGTGAATGATGTGAATAAATTGATATGTTGTGCAGGTCATGGAAAAGAATGAGGTGTTAGATTGTTTTGCATGATGATCAATTTAATATGTCAGTGAATCATTGAATAAAGATGAATTTTAAGATCATCGAAAGGCAAAAAGGATGATTGTTAACATTTTTGCATGATTTTATTATGATTTTGAAAATAATGTCATATTTTTGTAGGTTTGGGACAAAAGGATATCCAAAAATGCCCTTTTTTTTAAATATACCTTAGGGTGCATTTCAAAAATGTACCTCCTTAAAATATTTTTGTAGTTTGGGGGAATAAACAAGGTCATAATTGGATAAAACATATACTGTTAGAAAGCTCTTTTCGAGCTTGACCTATTGGTGGTGGTTTTGTAAAATTTAGAGAATAATTGATGGGGAAATTTTTGGATCAAATATGGCCCTAGTTTTTAAAGTGATGAATGCTCAATTTTAAGTTCTTGAAGTGGAAAGTTTTACCTCATTGCTTAGAGGGCCAATGCTTGATGGTGAATTGATGATGGTTGATATAAAGTAGTTCAGTTTAAAGTATCTACAAAGATGGTGGATAGAATGGGAATGGATAGATTCCCATGGATTAGTAGTGATGCATGATGTATGCATTGTAGCAATTATTTTTGGTGTGGCAGGTGTGCCACATTTTTTGTAGTATTATTTTGATGAGATGAGGATGATGTACACATGATGATTTGTTGTGTTGTGTACTTTTGATGATGGTAATGGTATGTATTTTATTTGATATGGGTGTGATGTAATGTGTGTCATTCATTTGATACTATTGATGTTATGAATGAAATTGTATGATTGTGTAAGATGCATCTTGAAACTTCTAATATGCATGTGTAATCAAATATTTTTGGATGTGTATTTGATTTGTGCAATCATGTATGGTAAAAATAATCAATGGTAATTTAACATCCGCATTTGACATATAAAAATAAACAATGAGATAGATAAACATGCAATGTGTGTGATGAATGAAAATCTAGGATGACCATATGTAGGTGCTTACAATGATGTTTGGATGATTGACCTAAGAACAATGCATGTTGATCCTAATGGTGAACAAGTTGTGCAACTAGATTTGATGCAAATTTTTTTCTTCTATGAAGGTATTTCAGATGGTAGAAGAGATTTCTCGAGAGTCAAATATTTGAGTTTTATCATCAAACCCATCTATTAGTCAACTAAAATTCTATTGCACTATAAACTATCCTAAATAAGGGTGAGTCTATCATGTATTTGTGTGTGTATAGAGTGATTTAGTTCATGTACCTATTTTGAGTGAGGATGGATTAACCAATTATAGACTTAGTCAAATAAGCTAGCTCATCTGCAAGCATGCATTAGTCTGTACAAAATAGGTTGCTAATGTGACAGACATGTTGCCACTTATAAGGTATACCCCAATTGATTAGGTCCTGATTGGGTACTTATTGGTGTAGAGGTATTTGAGTATACCCTAATTTATTAGGCCCCTTATTGGGCACTTGGTGTTGTTGAGGGATTTGAACATACCCCTGTGCGACCACAAAATAGGTAGGCGGTCTGAGATATGACATAGTAGGATGAGTGGATGTCCAAGAGGGCTGAGCAATGAAGAATTTGGTCATTGCTTGTTAAGAATGTGGTTGTTGATATATTAGGGATTGATTAGGGGACAAAGAGGTGAATGTATTGATCTTGGTTTGTGATTGAGGATGAGAGGGGGTGGTTCTAGAGTGCGTGGGAAGGAATGTAAATACCATGTTTGTGGAAGGTGGAAGGCTAGTGGATGGTGGAAGGGAAGTTGAAGTACCCGAGGAAGAAGCTTCCTGCGATCTAGTCAATGGTGGACTAGAGATAAGGAAAGTGGAAAATCTTGAGGTGGTATTACTCATGTCATAATCAAAGTAGATTGACGAGCATGCCATGTGGGTCGATTGTGGTGGTAAATTAATGCCAAATCTTGGCATCTCGATTTGGGATATGACTGGTGATTTGGTTTGAAGGATATTTTAATGAAAGAGGTGATGAATTTGATGAGTGTTTATGGGATACAATGATATTTGTGGTCAAATAAATTACTCCTAATGGGAAGGCATAGGTGACTTTTGAAGAGGGGGGGAGGATGTCTCCCCTTGATGTTCAAATATTTGATTCAATTGTGCATGTTTTAGGATTGCACACTCTTCAACGTGCACTTTTCTTCGTGTGTAGACCATATCATGTAGGAATTGGAACGCGCACCAACTCTATCAATAAAATACCAATGAATTTTAGCAGTTTGACCTGTGATAATCTTGGTTTTACCAAATAGAAGTGGTTTTGTGGAAAACACACCTTGAGCTATGTTTTTGGGTCAAAATGTACCTCAGGGTGCATTTTTTATTATTTTTAACCCCCTTATGGTTTTTTTGTAGTTTGGGGGACCAAACGATGTTAGAATTTGACAAAACTTATACCGTTGGAAATATATTTTTAAAATTGATCCAATGGTTATGGTTTTGAGAAATTTGAAAAAGATTTGGTAGGGGAAAATTTGGGTCAAATATGACCCTAATTTTGGATTCTATGTGCTGGTAGTTTTGTAGCAAAAGTGTTTTAATTAATCCAACAAAAAAAAAACAACAAACAAATGTGTGGGTGATGTGTGTAAAGTATTTGTGATGTTGGTTGATGTTGAATCCTTTTTTTATTGTTTTGTGTTGTAGTTTGTGTGTGTTGATGTAAAATACGACTACAAACACAAGGTATGTGAATGATATCTAAAAAAAGTATGTAAATGGACACCCTTCTTGCTATACCCGAAGGTATGCAAGGAGTGGTGAGACAAAAATAAGCGAAAGGCTTCCTAAGATGATGAAAGGTACTAGGTAACTAGAAGGAAGATATAAAATTTCTCTTATGAAAGAGGTGGTGCTATTTAAGACCTGCTACTGACCTTACCCAGGATTTCTCTTCACTCTTGGACGAGCTTAATCAAAAATGATAGTTGCACACTCACTAATTATGTAAGCCCTTTAAGCAAGGGTGTTTAGCCTAATCCTACCTTGAGATAATCTCAAGAGTAGGGGATTTTTTGGTGATGAAGTCTGAAAGATCACTCATGGGAGTTACTAAGGTGTTTAGGGGGACGATTCAATGCTTGCTAGTGAAAGCCAACGTTGTTAATCTCTATTGGCAGATGGTGATGAAATCCAACACAAACCAATGTTATGTCTTGCGTGCGTGTGTGTGTGATTTTCTATTATTTTTAGAAATGAAAATGTGAGAAGGAAACTATGTTAAAGCAAAAACAAGAAGATAATATTTTTAAATAAACTATTCAAAAGAAATTGCCTTTTCAAAAAGAAAGCTATACTAATTGTAAAACTGACCAAACGATTTTGGTGCATTTTGAAAGCATAATTAAGCTATGTTGCAAATGGATCTAATGTTCTAGGTGCCTTTGGAAAAGAAAATAAACAAAACAAAGACGTTTTGTAAAGTAAAAATATGTTTTTGAAACTTGACCTAGGAGCTAAGTGTTGTTTTGTAAAGCAAATTGAAAATGATTGTTTAGTTTGCAAAAGAAAGCAAAAATAGAATAAAAACATGTGAAAATTAGGGCTTTTAACAATCTACTTGTATTTTCCAGCTTTTGGATGCCTTATGTGGTCTGACAGGGTCCGTCGCACATGTCAACGTGCAAAACGTACCTTAGGGTATGTTTTTTGGTTAAAACATACCTCGGGATATGTTTTCCCCCAAAAGTGATTTTTTGGGTGATTTTGGACCTACAATAGGTCTGAAAGACAGAATCCAAGCATTTTTATGGGATGTACCTATTATTTTGCAAGAAAATATCAAAACTTTGCTAAACTCATAAAATCTATTTTAAATGCAAAATACTAAAGATGTCATCTAATCTACGAAAAACAACAAAGCAAAAAGAATCGAAGCAAATCACAAAGTTGTCGATATTGAGCCTGAGGTGTGTTTCAGGGGTTTGGGAGACTCCATGCTTGTTTTGTAGGACCTGCAATGATAACAATACCAGAAAAATTTGTTAGCTATACCTGAACTAACAAAAGCAAATAAATTATGATTGCTAAAATGAAGTAAAAGAAAACATGCTGCTTTGTATTGATAAATTTTTAAAGGTGTTACAATATGGAAATGTTATCCTTCTATAATATGCCCTGAAGGGATACAAAAGAGGGACTCCATTATGAGGGACCCTAGCAAGGAACAAGTTTGCAGCACTGCAAGTATCTTCTTTCAATTCCTCAATGTTGGAGTGAACTTATAAAGCATGCCACTACGAGTTACACCGATTCTCAATCTTGTGTAACCCTACAAAATGTGTTAGAACCTTTTGATACCTATCTCAATAAGGCCTCTTATAAACATGTACATATCAATAAAATCTAAATAAAAATGCATGACAAAAGTTACCAAATGTTCTAAAACTGATAAGGGAGCGATATGTTACCTATTAGGCCAGTTTGATAGCCTAAAACTAGAAAACGTACCTTGAGGTGCATTTTATGGGTGTGCATGCACCTCGGGGTGTGTTTTGAGTTTTGTAACTTGGAATTGTTTGTAAATCCACCGTAGAACCCACTGATGTAGTCTAGTGACAATTTGGAAGTTGTAGGTGTTTGTTCTGCCCTACAAACCACTTATAACCTGCAAAGGAGATGTATGGGAGGAAGTTCACATGCTCAAAAGGGTTAGGAACACTTCAAACAATATTTGGGCACCATAAAATTACTATTTTCATTCCCTTGAATCGTAGACAAAGCCCTCTTTTATATAATTCCTAGGCAAGAAAAAGAATTGGTGAGGTGGAGGAGAGAGAAGACCCCCCTTTGATGTGCAGGCGCTTGGTAAGACTTTCCCACCTAAGGGTATTAAGTGGGTATGGGTGTGCTATACCCACATACAAGTTGGGAAAAAGGAAAAATCCCTTTTTTTAATGTTTTCCTTAAATGCCTTGTAAGGAGGATGGGTGCTTTTTGAAAAAGGGAGCAAGTAGATGTTTTGAAAGTGTGAGAAAGGGTGTGAGGAGGGGGATGTATTGGATAGGAGATGGAGTCACCCTTTTTTATTGCATCCTAGGGTTTAGGATGGCATCATGCTAGATTTTAGGGTTTTGAATTGTTTTGCTAGTGTTTTGTTCTTTTTATGTTAAATGTTCTTGCAAGAGATTGTTTGAGACATTTTTAGGTGTTCACAAACCATATTATGAATTCTATGTCAACCTCATATGGGCATTGTGGAGCAAATTGTAAATTGTATGAAACCATATAAATGTGACATGATGTAAAATTCTTACAATATGGACACTCTCACTATAAGGTGGCCTATTATAATACATTTTTTGTAATATTCTAATAATAATTTTTATATTATATATATGTATGGCCTATTTCAATCATATACAATTAACTAAAAATTAAAATCTTATTAAATAATATTGTTGTTACTCTACTTAAACAATTTTACCCCAACATTTTCATCAATTAAAATCAAATGAAAATAAAGTCATACAAATTTAAAATAGCTTCACAAAATTAGTGTTTTATGGTATACACCATTGCTTTCAAGCTTAGAGTGCTTGGTTAAGTGGTCCTTTACTAGCATTATGAAATTTAGTATTACTTAGCCTTTAAAAATCAGTTTATAAGAAAGCTATTCTTTCCAACATGCATAACATAACACATTTTTTGTATTTAACTTTTGCAAAGGCATCTTCATATATTTAAAAAAAACAAATTTATGGGAGCCTCTTCCTTTGTTCTTTATATTGCAAAGCTGTCATATTTGAAATTTATGAATTTATTAGTAAAAAAAAGAACAATAAAATAATAGTTTTTTTTCATAATTTTTTAATAATATAAATGAGAGTTTTATCCTTTATATCTTTTTGATCTAATAAACATTAGTTACATCATGCATTTTGTTTTCCATTTGGTTAATTTAGAGCAACTTTTATTGTGTAAAAGAACACCATTATATGATCCTTAGCAATACAAACATTTCCCAAGATCCATTGATTAAATAATACATAATTTTTGTTTATATATGAGCTTAGTCATAACATTAACATTTTCTAATGTATGGGCTTAATCAAAATGTTACCTTTCCATAATATATGAGCTTAATCAAAATGTTAACTTTCCAATGTATGGGCTTAATCAAAATGTTACCTTTCCATAATATATGAGCTTAATCAAAATGTTAACTTTCCAATGTGACTTGGAAGAGATGGCTATGCTCACAAGTGTCGTATTTATATGTTTTTGCTAAAATAGCACCCAAAAGTAACATGGAATTCATGATATATTACATAACTTAATGTCGAGTGAGTTGTGGCCAAAAATTACATTCAGTAATAAGTTGAAGAATAGGCAATATGCCCCCACCATTGACGCACATCAAAAGGTAAGGAAGATGGGAGCTGATGGAAATAAAGGATGGTGTCACTATCCGAGAGACAACGCTATCTTTGCTCGATAATTAAATATTAAAAAAAAAAAAAAAAAAAAATCCGGGAGGCAGATTCTCGTACGCCTTTCTTCTCCTTTCTGTTTTTCTCTGATAGTCAGCATTTTTGACACCTTTGTGTAGAGGTCTTATGGATAATATATATATATATATATATATATATATATATATATATATATATATATATATATATAACCTTTCCCCTCCTTTCTGTTTTTCTCTGATAGTCAGCATTTTTGACACCTTTGTGTAGAGGTCTTATGGATAATATATATATATATATTCTGGGAGGCAGATTCTCGTACGCATTTCCCCTCCTTTCTATTTTTCTCTGGTAGACAAAGTAGCTGAGCATTATTGACACCTTTGTGTAGAGGTCTTATGGAAAATGTTTAAACTCTTAGCCCTTCCTTGATGGTACTATGAAAATTTAGGTGGGGACAGCTAGTTGTTCCTGCCTGGTTATTACAGCTTGCCTTGGGCAACTTCACAATGTAATTTTCTTTTTCTGATGAAATAAAAATTATGATTTTTTTCGGGGAAAAAAAAAAATATTACACTTGATGTCAAGTGAGATGTATCAATAATTCAAATTAGATGCTAAAATATATATTTCTCTACAATTTTGGACTTTGATACATGCATTATAAAATGGTATTTTTTTTTAATGAGCTAAATCCATAACATAGGGCCTAACAAACTAGGAACTCTCCAAAAACAATGTTTGCCCTTAACATAATCAAATTTCAAAAGACACCCCCATTTTTCAATGATAGTTCTTTTGCAAACTGAAAAATCATCTCCTTTAATTTTAACCTTTTCAAATTTTGAAAGACTCCCACCTCTCTCTCATCATAGTTCTTTTACAAATTAAAGAAATATAGAACATACTAAAAGATTGACTCCTATGTTATCAAGAACATTTTTAGTTTGGGGCATTTATTGTTCAAATTGTTTTTCTACATTTTATGGACAATTTGGGGGTAATACTACTAGAGAAATGCTAACAAGGCACTCAACAACTCAATGAATACCAATCATGAAAAAGCTAGTCATATAACAATCATGTTGGTAAAAGTTAGTGGACGCGAGGAAGGGATGCCTGATATACCATGGCAACTTCAAATGACAATTGCCATGAGGAAAAAAGTGAAGGTTGTGATGTCTATATATGCTATAGAATTTATAAATTATCCCACTAGTTTTATTTTATGCTCCTTCGATACTATGATGTCACTATACTAAAAATAATTTGACACCGTCAAACCAAAGGTACTTATAATATGCCTATTGTTAAAACTCTCTCTCTCCCTATATATATATTCTCTTTGCTATCCCATTTTTGCTAAAATTTGATGGTGCCTTTTAGCCATCCCTTTTTTGCATCCCCTTGTTTCCTTGTTCCTATTAAAATGTTTCTTAAATAAACATAGCATTAAAATGAAAATTAAATTTTATATAGTTTGTCCAAGGCATTATGGAGCAATGGTGAATGGAAAGCAATCACCTAAGGGTGTTTCAAATCCTCAAATGGTAATGGAAACTTCAACTAGGGTTGATGATAATTTGATTTTTTTTAATACTATTATAGTGTGACTTGTTGAAAAATATGTACTATATAGGTGGGGGCCATTTCAACACCATATAACCAATGTAATATTTTTTCTTTAAAAACATTATAGCTATTACAACATTTCATTGTTGGCTTAATTTCTCTAAAGTACTTTGAGAATTAAGTGGCAAAATTTGGAGTCACAGTTGCGACATTCTGCATAAGCATTGTATCTTGCTAGCAAACAAGACAAAGGTTTTACAATGGCATGATTAGTCTAAACAATTTTTGCAAGTTCCTTAACTCTTGGAAATCAATGCTCCACAAGACCGCTACTTCATATAACCGTGAATTACATTAATATTTTGATTTAAATTCTAGTTGAATTTGCTCCATATAGTCATTCAATCTACATTAAAGAACATTATGGTAAGCTAGTCTAACATGTTAATAAGAACAAACTGATACATGCCTAATGCTCAAAGATGCTATACACACATGATGAGACAAGATTTATATTGAATCCAAAGAGAACTAAATCCATGGAAACAATTACAATTTATCACATCTTGCCTTTAACACCAAAACATAATCCCGAAATATTGTGTAAAAATGTTCTCCCACACTGCAAATTTTGCCATCCTTGGATGTACCATTAAAAGCATGCACAATTCACCATCATCATCTGGAGCTGATCATTCCCCTTGGAGCCTGTCTAATGTACCAGATTCTCATTGCCAATGCTGCCAAACTTCTGGTTAGAATTATACTGCTAAATTTGTAAACCTCTTTATATAGTACAGTAACAAAAAATGTGTCATTCATGGACAAAACATTGCACAAAATTTTTCATCTTCTTTAAAGCTTGTGCCTAGCACATGATTTCCATGGATTGTATTTCTCTAGAGACCCTTGGGAGTTTCAGTTTTTGTCTCCATTAGATATGTCCTCTATTATCCCCTTCCCATCCATCACATCAAATAAGAAAAAGTTCTTCAATGGATCACCTTTACATGACATTGCCTTAATGACTTCCTGTTCAAGGACAGTCCGGAAAAATATTAGTATGTGCCTCAAGCAATGAAAACAATAATAGATGGTTATTTAAGAAGAACAAGAGCTTCGACCAATAGTTTTAACATATTTAAAAATAAATCTTTCCCTAAGCAAGGCAACATATTGAATCAACAATGACAATTACATACAATATTAAAGTTATATAACGCTAATAGTCCCAAAGAGGAATTAAGATATGCTGTAATATCCCCCAACTCGGAGTTTATTTGTTTAGAAAACATGATATGGTGTGTGCCCAAAATTCTTATTCCATAAATTGCCTTGTTACCTACATAATCCCGAGAGAACTTTTGGACCTCGTCCTTTCAAGAAAAATTATCATATACCTGACCAAGGATACCCCCTATAATGGCACAGACAGGAGGGAGCTCTCTCTTCCCAGCATCAACAATCCTTTGTAAAAGAACATCTGGTATTCGAGATTGAGCAATACCCTGCACAAATTCAGATTTTTTTATTCCATTCTGCTGCTGAAATGTATAATGTTAAGTGTGACAATGTTTTCTAGCATCATGTGTTGAGAACTTTTATCCAGAAAAGCAAAATATATATATATATATATATATATATATATATATCCCATACAGAATAATTGCTGTAAATAATTAAATGTTGTGTTACTAGTTCAATGTATGCATTCTGAGAGAAATTACATACTTGTTCTTCACAAAGTTTTTTCCGCATATTCAGTAAAGATGGCAAGTCCGCAAATGACAGATCACCTGGTTCCCGACGTTCATCCCGTTCGAATGCTTCGACAACTGCATTGAAAAATTAAAAGTTATGTGTTGAATCAGTGTGAAAGTGTCTAACAGTAATTTTATCGAGTATCACTACGCAAATTGGACAAACATCAAGAGTGGAAAAAACAGAGCATGCAATTATAACGAGCCAGAATAACATGAAATCTTATAAACATTGTAACAAAATATGAAACCTTGTAACAGCCAAACGTAGAGAGTCAGATTTTTTTATTTAGAACGATATGAAGCCTTATCTGTCATATGGACTGATCATGCTAGTACTACCAAACAAAGTGAATCTAAGGTATTGTTCATGCCTCTTCCATAAGTTCTCTGTAACATTGTCCTAAGGACAAAGAAGAAGATTCATATGACCATACAAAGCTTTATGGGAACAAATTCGTAAGGCATAGGGATGTACCTACTTGTCAATTCTTGTTGTGAACAAGAAGAAACAACATTAACTACATTAAGCATGCTCCAAGTCCAGGTCATCTCCAAAAAGGCAAAGAATGCATAACAAAGCAACCTCGCATGCATACAAGCACACCCAAATTGTATTTGCAAGCCTATATACCAAGTAATGATCAGGATTTATAATTGGGTACTTGTTGTCACATTTTGCACAGGGTGCAATGTCTTCAATATTGTAACAGTGCTGCTCTTCTTTTCCTCCTTCCGTTTTCCTTCCTTCTCTCCCTTTCCTTTTCTTTCCCGCATTCTCTTTCCTTCCCCCCCTTTCTTGGAGTCCCCCAGTTGATTTTTCAACTTTCCAGCAGGTTACCCTGAAAAATTGGCTAAGTCTGGGTGCGAAGTTCGCACTTCGCCCAGTTTTGGTGCGAAGTTCGCACTTCGCCCAGTTTTGGTGCGAAGTGCGCACTTCGCCCAGTTTTGGTGCGAAGTCTGACTTCGCCCCACTTTCTGGGCGCACCTTGCAACTGGCAGGCTGGCAGGCTGACAAAGAAGAATGATAACTGCCGGAGCAGGTCCGTACAGCGGCAGACACCAGTGTTCACCTGTGCGCAGCCCGACTTTTCAGCCGAGCCGGAATGCGCCCTTGACAGGTGTACAGTAGGGGAACAAACTTGGAATTTGACCAAGGCGTGAAGGCCTTCCCAACTGCACTGTTTTCTGCCCACGCATCCCAAGGAGCTCTGATCCCAAGCGAAGATAGATAGACTGCCCTTCAAGGCAGACATGTGTCACACAGCATAACCCATCATACGACAAGTGTCCGGCTTCGGGATTTGAACCAAGACTGCCGACCAAAAGGGATAAGTATGGGCTGCATCGCCTGTGTCAGTAGCCTCATTCAAAGCTGATCTGAGGTTCCACCTGCTCCAGCTACCAGCGTACCTGCCGACTTGAAGTTTTGCCCAGCGCACCGCCATGCGGCTGTCCAGCTTTCAGGATCACCATGCTGCGGGTACAGCCCGGTCCGACAAAAGGTCAGCATTTGCAGCTCTTTCGCCGCTTCTGTCAGCTTATGTTTGACTGGGACTCTGTGCCCATTAATGTAACGGGAAGGACTCGGGCTATAAAAGCCCATCGTGAATTCATTGTAAAGGGTGGAAGGGGAATGTTTGTTAGGGAATCACCGTACCCATTGTAACCGTGCTTCTGCTAATGAATACAATCTGTATGCCTGGTTCTGTTCTGCTGTCTTTATTCTTTTATGTTGTCTTTCATTATATGCTTTAGGCCCACCTGTGTCGCGACTCGTTGATTCACTTCGGCGTTTGGCGATCAGGTTCCTCTAGTATTGCTTGTTTAAGCACTTTTGTACTTCATTAATTTAAAGCATTTATAGAATAGATATGGTGGCAGTTCCATCAGTTATGTGTTTTGTTGCTGGTCCGTATCCGGTGATTGATGCGATCCCGTGCTGTTAGTTCCTTGTAGGGAATGTTTGCTGGGAGCCATTGAACAGTGCGGTTAAATTCTCTACATAAACACATATACCTGGCCCTGATATCTCTAGGCTTGCTTTCTACCTATGTCAGTGTACGTATCCGTTAATCGATGCATTGCCGTGCTGTTAGTTCCTTGTAGGGAATGTTTTCTAGGGGATCATTGAATGGTGCATACACTGCTTATGTATCCGAAGTACGCGTAGATTTTGCAGTTCTTTGTCATACTTTTGTATTTATGATGCAGCAAGTAGCGTTGATTGGTGTGTTCCCGTACTGTTAGTTCCCCCCCACCAACCTCTGAATATATTTGTAATCCCTTTCTGTACATTTATTTCTTTCTGTACATTCTTCTCTTTCTTGTATCCTTAGCTTAAATCAGCCCCCCCCCAAAAGGAGCCGGCCTTCTCCGGAGATTGGCTCGGAAGGCATCTCTTCCTTTCGGCCTTTCAATGTTGGTTCGCGGGTCCAGGGCGCAATAGCGGCAAATCCTTTCCTCGTGGCGGATTCGTGACCAACAGTTTTTGGCACGCCCGGTGGGACTCTTTGTCTCGCATTTGGAAGATCTCAAGCTCGTCCTTGTTCGGGCTGACAGTTTCTTTCCAAATGCTTGGTGGGACAAGGAGGTTTCTCACCCCCAAACAGAATTGAAGCACTGGTGCTCGCTTCATTGCTGTTCAAAATCAGAGCACCTGGCGACTCTGCACGTTCATATTCTCTGAGTCCGAAAGACCGGTCCTGACGCCTTCATTCAAGCAAGAAGGTGGCGAGCGAGGAACCCGGGAAACCAGCCCGACTTTACGAAATTAATACCAACGCTCCAGGCGAGCGCGTCAGTCTGGCTGATTACCAAGCTCGCATAGACGAATCCGTGAGGTGAGACGAACAGTCTCCATATTTTAAGGAAGCCCGAGTTGGTGAATCTTTGGCTTGCCTTCATCTGGCAAAATCACCTGGCGACTCCGACTGAGCTGAAGATCCAGATTTCTTGATCGCAGGCGCCCCTTTTTTAAGCTGATAAAAGACACCCCGGAGGAATCAAGGTTTGGTGAGCAGCCTTGACCTCACAAGCGGAGAAATGAATGTTCACCTACAGTCTCCACCGTGGTGGTATTGGCTCCAACCATCACCGCAACCGGTACCCGAAGAGGGCTCCCGTCTGAAAAATCTCCTTGCCACATTGTTCATCAATTGTACGGGTACCGGCATGAACGACAATCTGCCACGTTGCACCATGTTCGCGACCTGGCAAGCTTTGGGAGGCCAGCCGGACTTCAAAGATCATCTGAAGTACAATCAGATCTGGTCCGGGCACTGCAGGTTCACCGGATAGGCAACCGAAGCTGGATTTGTGGTGGCGGCATGCCAATAGCGCCGCAAAATTTTGTGTAAATAATCCGGCTATTATTTAAAGTTTTAGTTGTTTTTTCTTATTTCAGTCTGTGCAGTGTTTTCTTTTTAAGTTTTCCGAGGAGGCAGTTGTCGGAGGTGGATCTGAAGAGCAGTTGCAGCGTGGGTGACTCTGTTGCCCAATGGATGAAGGCATGGATTCTTTGCGCCGAGGCGAGCTCGACACCCCGCGAGCCGCCAGAAATGTTGTCACATTTTGCACGGGGTGCAATGTCTTCAATATTGTAACAATGCTGCTCTTCTTTTCCTCCTTCTGTTTTCTTTCCTTCTCTCCCTTTCATTTTCTTTCCCGCATTCTCTTTCCTTCCCCCCCTTTCTTGGAGTCCCCCAGTTGATTTTTCAACTTTCCAGCAGGTTACCCTGAAAAATTGGCTAAGTGCTGGTGCGAAGTTCGCACTTCGCCCAGTTTTGGTGCGAAGTGCGCACTTCGCCCAGTTTTGGTGCGAAGTCTGACTTCGCCCCACTTTCTGGGCGCACCTTGCACCTGGCAGGCTGACAAAGAAGAATGATAACTGCCGGAGCAGGTCCGTACAGCGGCAGACACCAGTGTTCACCTGTGCGCAGCCCGACTTTTTAGCAGAGCCGGAATGCGCCCTTGACAGGTGTACAGTAGGGGAACAAACCCGGAATTTGACCAAGGCGTGAAGGCCTTCCCAACTGCACTGTTTTATGCCCACGCATCCCAAGGAGCTCCGATCCCAAGCGAAGATAGATAGACCGCCCTTCAAGGCAGACATGTGTCACACAAGATAACCCATCATACGACAAGTGTCCAGCTTCGGGATTTGAACCAAGACTGCCGACCAAAAGGGATAAGTATGGGCTGCACCGCCTGTGTCAGTAGCCTCATTCAAAGCTGATCTGAGGTTCCACCTGCTCCAGCTACCAGCGTACCTGCCGACTTGAAGTTTTGCCCAGCGCACCGCCATGTGGCTGTCCAGCTTTCAGGATGACCATGCTGCGGGTACAGCCCGGTCCGACAAAAGGTCAGCATTTGCAGCTCTTTCGCCGCTTCTGTCAGCTTATGTTTGACTGGGACTCTGTGCCCATTAATGTAACGGGAAGGACTCGGGCTATAAAAGCCCATCGTGAATTCATTGTAAAGGGTGGAAGGGGAATGTTTGTTAGGGAATCACCGTACCCATTGTAACCGTGCTTCTGCTAATGAATACAATCTGTATGCCTGGTTCTGTTCTGCTGTCTTTATTCTTTTATGCTGTCTTTCATTATATGCTTTAGGCCCACCTGTGTCGCAGCTCGTTGATTCACTTCGGCGTTTGGCGATCAGGTTCCTCTAGTATTGCTTGTTTAAGCACTTTTGTACTTCATTAATTTAAAGCATTTATAGAATAGATATGGTGGCAGTTCCATCAGTTATGTGTTTTGTTGCTGGTCCGTATCCGGTGATTGATGCGATCCCGTGCTGTTAGTTCCTTGTAGGGAATGTTTGCTGGGAGCCATTGAACAGTGCGGTTAAATTCTCTACATAAACACATATACCTGGCCCTGATATCTCTAGGCTTGCTTTCTACCTATGTCAGTGTACGTATCCATTAATCGATGCATTGCCGTGCTGTTAGTTCCTTGTAGGGAATGTTTGCTAGGGGATCATTGAATGGTGCATACATTGCTTATGTATCGGAAGTACGCGTAGATTTTGCAGTTCTTTGTCATACTTTTGTATTTATGATGCAGCAAGTAGCGTTGATTGGTGTGTTCCCGTACTGTTAGTTCCCCCCCACCAACCTCTGAATATATTTGTAATCCCTTTCTGTACATTTATTTCTTTCTGTACATTCTTCTCTTTCCTGTATCCTTAGCTTAAATCAGCCCCCCCCCCAAAAGGAGCCGGCCTTCTCCGGAGATTGGCTCGGAAGGCATCTCTTCCTTCCGGCCTTTCAATGTTGGTTCGCGGGTCCAGGGCGCAATAGCAGCAAATCCTTTCCTCGATTGGCTCGGAAGGCATCTCTTCCTTCCGGCCTTTCAATGTTGGTTCGCGGGTCCAGGGCGCAATAGCAGCAAATCCTTTCCTCGTGGCAGATTCGTGACCAACAGGTACTCTCTAATTCCTAGAAAATTCTTCTCACCATAAAAAAGTCTTTTCGAATATTTTCTATGCCATCAACAAGTTTTGCTTTCAAAACTTTGCTAATGCATCGAAGGTAGAACAATCCAAAACAGCAACTAATGATTTCATATTTGACTTCAGACCTCAGCAAAATAAGAAAAATAACACATGGTATCTCATGAACATATTATGTACACAGCAACTAATGAATTCATATTTGACTTCAGACCTCAGAAAAATAAGAAGAATACCAAATGGCATCCCATGAACATATTATGTACAAATGGTCTCTCATTTAGAGCGCTTTCTATAAAATATTGAAGAAACTTGTCTTCCCAAATTTTCTTTTTTTTTTTTCAACTTTTGTCGTATTTTTTTTTTTTTTTTCATTTCATACAGACCATCCTCCACTGTTATAGCACCCATCAGGCCTTCATCCCCATGAGAAGCAGTCAATTGTTTGTTCCAACTATTAGAGGACAGCTACAGATGGATAAAACAACGATGAAAATGGTCTATAAAAGGAAGATGATAGAATCAATTACCATTTATAATATTATTCTATGAATTTCCCATCAAATTTATTAAAAAGCATGGTCTCCTCTAAGAATCAAATTTGAATCTTGACTTTTGTTTTTGAGCTCTGGCCTTCCAAGTCAGAGTGATTTCTACATATAAGGTATTCTTTGATTTTCTAATTTTCTGGGCAATTTATGTCTGCAACCCATGCCAAGAGAATACCTTTTAAGCACCAGACTCAAATCTTGATTTTCTCCCAGCCCTGCTAATTGGGTCCAAGTGTTCTTTTTTTTTTTTATAAGTAACTAGAATTTTATATACAAGTTGGGTTTTTTAAGAGGATCCCAAAACCTTATAACAAAAATGGCCGAAGCACCGAATTTTAAAGAAATTCCTTAGTACATGAAAATAAACACAAACTGTAAGAGAAAGGGCCAGAAACAACCCTTGAACCAGCAGAAAGACCAGATTCTAGTACCAACTAGTGAGACTCACTTCATAAAAATATCATCCTCCCATTACTAGCAGTCTGGGATCCTCGTAGGGGTGGATGCAGCAGCCTGGGATCCTCCCAAGGATAAATACAGCAGTCTGGGATCCTCTTAGGGAAGGATACAACAGTCTGGGATCCACCCAGGGGTGGATACAGTAGTCTGGGATCCTCCCAGGGGCGGATACAGCGCACCTGTCCAGACATGCGTAAGGAGAGCGAAAAGGCCAAAAATAGCCTGCAACCAAAAATCCTGCCCGAAATTCAAAAGTAGGGAATTATAAGAAAACTGGAGAGGATCCTCGCCCAGAGATGGCTCAGGATGCCACCCAGGGAGTAGCGGGGCAGCAAACAGTTACGCGAGCAAATCAACAAGCAACACTGGGATACAGGCCAGGGATCAGCAGTGAGACAGCCTGGGAAATGGCTTCAGGGTCCCCAAAGATAAAATGGGAAGCCTCCGCATGAGCCTGAAAAGTGGAACAACACTACTGGGGTGACGACGCCCCTTCAGGGCCCCGACTCGGGGTGATCTAAGCGCCTGAACTCTCATTAGGGCTTGAATTGTCTTGAGACGCTAATTGGACCAGAGCATCAAGGAAATTCGTGGTCCAGGTAGTGAGATCTTCATTGTGGTGGCTTGGTTGGCCATGAAATTGGCTGCCCTGTTACCTTCTCTGTACACATGACGAAAGGAGTGATGAGTGAATCCTTGGAGGATGGTGAGAACTTCTCGAATGGTGTTGTGGATACGCCATGAGCTATTTTCCAAGCTGCGGGCGGCCTTGATGATGACTAGAGAATCGCCCTCGATGATGACTTTTGGGGAGGTCTCCTTGAGGGCTATCAGCCCGCGGAGGAGAGCTGCTGCTTCGGCAAAGTTGTTGGTCTGAATGCCAAGCGGTTCGGCGTACGCCAAGATCAGGGCCCCGTGACTGTCTCGGATGACCCCGCCCGCTCTAGAGGGGCCGGGGTTTCCTTTAGAAGCTCCATCGAAGTTAAGTTTAACCCATCCGGGAGGGGGGGCAGTCCACCTTGTCGTCGAACGATGGGAGGGGGCGGGAGGGGGACCGGGGGGGGAGCTGGACTCCAAGGGAGGAGAGGAGGGTGGACTCGACCAGCCTGCGGGGCACCTCGGTCAAAGGGAGGGAGCGGGAGTTCTCAAGGGCGAAGGCAACCGCCTTGGCCGCCACCCACTGGGGGGAGCGGGCCGGGGAGGAGAAGGCTCTGCTATTGCGCTCAAGCCAGAGTTTCAAGAGCAGGTGAGGAAGGCAGGAGCCCCAGAGGAAGCGGATGAAGGGGTGGGCGAAGGGATTGGGCCACTGGGATAGGAGGTCAGAGGTGGAATTGGGGGCCACCCACTGGATAGAAAATTGGGAAAGGATGAGGCCCAGGACTTCAGAAGAGAAGGGGCATCTGAGAAAGAGGTGATTAGTGGACTCCCAGGCAACACAACAAAGGAAGAATCTGTTCGGGATCTGAAAGACCCTCCTGATCAGGTTCTCGATGGTCAAGATCTTATTTTGGATGGTCGCCCAAACGAAGTGACTGATTTTGGGGATCAACTTCTTGGCCCACACCTGGTGGGCTGGGAATGGGGCCTCATCAGGGACTCTTTGGAAGTTGTAGGCAGATTTGACAGAGAAGACGCCACTGGGAGTGCCGTGCCAGACGCATCTGTCATTCCCTCCGGAAGACGGGATAACTGTCACCTTAAGGAGACATTGGAGCCTGGAGGCTTGGAGCGAGTGCGTGGGGTTCAGGATGGGCTTCCAAGTTACCCGTCCTTGGTTCTGGGTGAGATAGGCCGACACTTTGGGCCCTCTGTCCACCAGGCCCGATTTGAGGATGAGGAGATCGCTGTCAACAGTCAGGGCCTCATCTTGAATCCACCTGTCTTCCCAGAAGTCGATCTTGGTTCCGTCCCCAAGGATCCATCTGGTCCCCTTCCGAATAATGTCTTTAGTGGTGATCAGGGATTTCCAGAAAGCTGATTCGTCTCTGGGCAGGGATTCGTTGAGGAAGGGGTGATGGTGGCAGTATTTCCCGTACACGATACTGACCCATTCATCAGGGGCGTTGGTGAACACCTTCCAGGTGTGCTTGGGCAAGAGGGCCTTGTTCATGAGGGTCACCCGCCTGAGCCCGATCCCTCCCTTGCCTTTGGTGCGGCAGACCAGGGGCCAGGAAACCAGGGGAATCCTCTTCTTATCTTCGTTGCCCGACCATAGAAAGCGTTTCTGGATTTGCTCGATGTGAGCTGCAATGTTGGCCGGGATTCTGAAGACCGACATGAAGTAGACCGGAATGCTTTGAAGAACTGCCGACAGTAGGGTGGCTCTGCCAGCCTGTGAGAGGTGGCCTTTCCAGGGGACCAACTTCCTTTGGATCTGATCAATCATCTCGCTCCAAAGGGTCTTGGAGGACGCTCCTGTAAACAGGGGGAGCCCGAGGTAAGAGGGGAGGGAATCAGGGGTACAGCCAAGAATCCGCCCGATTCTGATTTTCCTAGCCAGGGGGGTATGGATAAAGAAAATTTTACTTTTGCAGAGGTTGATTTTCTGCCCGGCCGCCTCCCCTCATACAAGGTCAAGATGAGCTTGATAGTCTTGGCTTGAGGGATCAAAGCTGAAGTAGCAAGGATGGTGTCATCCACGAACTGCTGATGGGACACAGGGGGTAGGCCCGACGCAGGCCTGATGCCCGAGATAAGTCCGCGGGAGACAGCACTGGAGATGGTGCGTCCCAGGGCCTCGGCTAGAATGATGAAGAGGATCGGGGACAGGGGGTCGCCTTGGCGAAGGCCTCTGGAACTGAGGAAGAACCCGACGGGGGATCCGTTGATGAGGATAGAGAACCAGGGGAAGGACATACAGTTTCTGATGAGGCTGACCCAGGAAGGGTGGAACCCGAACTTGAGAAGGACCTTGGAAAGAAAATCCCAGTCAACTCTGTCGAAGGCCTTGTTCATATCTAGCTTGAGCAGAAAGGAGGCCTTTTTGGATAGGAGGGCCGAGTGGATGGCCTCGTGCATGATGATAATTCCGTCTGTGATAAGCCTGCATTTGACCGAGCTCCCCTGGCAGGGGGCAACGATCAGGGGAAGGATATCCTTAAGGCAGGAGGCCATGGATTTGGTCAGGATTTTGTATAAGACATTGCAAAAGCTGATGGGGCGAAAATCAAAGAGGGATCTGGTTGCCTGAGACTTGGGGATCAGGGCAATGAAGGTGGAGTTTATACCTCTGGGGATGGAGCTGGCGGACTGAAGGTCCCGGATGGCTGCGCACACTTCTTGGCCAACAATGTCCCAAAAGGACTGGAAGAAACGGGGGGGAAACCCGTTCGGGCCCGGGGCCGCCTCGGCCTTCATGGAAAACGTAGCAGCATGGATTTCAAAGTCAGACAAGGGCTGCAGGAGCATCTCGTTTGCCATGGCCGAGACTGAAGTTGGAATATGCTCCAGCAGGGTGTCTGTCGCTTTTGGGGACATGTGGGGATTGTCACCAAGGAGCTCCTGGAAGAAGTTGATGGCTTCAGTCCGAATGTCTTCTTCGTCCTTGATAGTTCTGCCATTGCTGCTCACCAACTCGGCAATTCTGTTAGAGCCCCTGTTTCTGAGGGTCGACGTGTGAAAGAACTTAGTATTAGCATCACCATCTTGGAGCCATAGGGCTCTCGACTTCTGCCTCCAAAATGTTTCTTCCCTGGCCAGGATGTTGTGGTACTCGCTGAGGGCTGAACGTTCCTCTTCCCTGATCCCCGGGTCTTGGGAGCCTTCCTGGAACCTGAGCTCAAGGTCTTCAAGTTTTTTCTTGATTGCTGCTTTATTTTCGAAGATGTTACCAAACACCTCTCTGTTCCATACCTAGAGCTATTCTTTGAGACGTCTCAGTTTGTGGTAGACTTGCTCAGCAGGGCGCCCAGGGATTGGGGGGAGCCCACCAACAACTAACCTGGGCCCTGAAGTTGGGGTGGTGCAGCCACATGGACTCGAACCGGAAGGGCCGCTTGAGGGAGGAGCGATGGTCGGTTTCGAGGAGGGGGCTATGGTCAGACCCAATTTTAGGGAGAGCCAGCAAGGTTGCGTCAGCAAACAGAGGAATGGCTTCCTTAGAAAGAAACACTCTGTCCAGCCTGACCTGCATATGGCTTGCTCCCGCTGTTCTGTTTGACCAGGTGAACCTGGCTCCTTTTAGGCTGACGTCCATGAGCTCAATTAGGTCGGTGAATGCTCCAAAGTCTTCCATGCTTTTGAACGGAGCCGCTGAGCCCCCGCTTTTGTCAGAAAGGAAAAGGGGGCTGTTGAAGTCCCCTGCTAGGATCCAGGGAAGGGGGGCAAAGGCTTCCCTCATCGAGCTGATTTCCTTCCATAAGGCAGCTTTCTCAACCGGGTTGTTGGGAGCGTAGACGTTAGACAAGATCCACGAACGCCTTGACTTCACACAATGGACCAAAATGTTGATTATTTTTGGGGAAGATGATATGAGTCTCCCCTCGAAAGACCGGGGGTCCCACATGCACAGCAGGCCTCCGGCTGTGCCAGTCGCAGGGGTAGACAGTGACTCGGACTTGCGCCAAGTAGCTTGGGCAACCCTTTGAGCAGTCGCTTCATCTATTTTGGTCTCCTGGAGGAGGAGGAAGGACGGGCGGTGATCCTTGTAGAGTTGGCCGAGGATCCTTTTTTGGGGGGCACCATTGAGCCCCCTAACATTCCAGGTGATGAGCTTCATTTGACACCCTTGGGGGGTCGCTTGCCCCCCTTCTCGAGCTGAGCGGGGGGTTTGGATCGTAGAGCATCTGCTTTGGAGAAGCTCGCGGCGATGTCAGAGAGGGTTGCCTGGGAGCCATTGGCTATGTCGTCTTCAGTGATTCTCGATCGCTGATCACCCAGGGTGGGGCGACCTCTCTTGAGTTTGCTGCCAAAGTCTGTGGCGAAAGTCCTGCTTCGAGTCATCTTGGGGATGATTTCATCGGGCCCAGACGGAGAGCTGCCCTCAACCTCTTCGTCGGACCTCTTAGAGCTACACTCTGAGGGGGGGAGGCTGGGAGGGACCGTCGAGAGGGGGATAGCGAGGAGGGGGGGAGGAGGAAACCCTGGTAGAGAAAGACGGGAAGGCGAGAGCCGGCGGGGGAGAGAGCCCAAGCGGCTCGCAAGGCTGAGAGGGGGCGCAAGCAAGGGCCTGCGGGGAGGGATTCGCAGCGGGCGAGGGGGGGAGCCTGGGATCGGGGCCCCGGAAGAGGAACCAGGGAGGGGTACGGGGGAAGGGGGAACTTGGGGAAGGCCATCCATCAGGCAAGGGCCCACTTGGGATTCCTTTGGGACAGAAGGGGGAGCCTCCTTGGTGGTCCAAGCCTGGGATTTGTGGCCGTCGCGGGGGGGCCCGCGGGAGGGGGCCCGGCCTGGTCGGGAAGGGGGTTTGACGAGGAGAGAGGCATCAGCCTTCTTGGATAAAGGGCATTGGTAGGGGAGGTGTCCCTGAGTACAGCAGAGAGGGCAGAAAGCAGGTTTGTTTTCGTAGATCAGGGTTTGGCGCCAAAAGGACCCAGAGGAGATGGACACAGAAGAGGGGAGTTCAGATTCTAGATTTGCATAGACGCAGAATTTGGCATGGACCATTCGAGAGCCTGCCTTGGTAGCGGGATCGAAGGCCAACAGCTCACCGATCGACTGGGCAATGAGACTTAGAATGTCTTCGTGCCATAAGTGGAAGGGGAGCTCAAGGAGCCGAACCCAAACCGAGGCGAAGTTGATGCTTTGAGTGTTGGGATGGAAGTCAGCTCCATATCGCCTGAGGAAGAGACTTTTGCGACCCAGGAACCAGGGCCCTCCACACAAAATCTTTTCAGCGTCATCGTTGTTGTTTAGTTTGATAATGAAGAATCCCTTGGTAAGGGCTGATGAGGCCTGGATAAGCCTCATTTATAGCATGTTTTAAATAGTTAAAACTGCCTAAAACTCTTGTGAATTATCTTATATGCTAGTTAAGTTGATTTAATATGTTGTGTATTAACTGTTTGCATGATTGAAGTGTTAAGGACATTATATTCTGATTTTTAACAGTTCTTGTATAGTTTTATGTTATATTGTCATGCTTAGGTTGACAACAACACTTCACTAGTCTTATTTTGATGATCATTAAGCATTAGTTTCTCTAAATTCAGCAAATAGTACAAAGACTTATTACTGTGCAGCAAAAAACTGGTTTTTCCATATAAATTCCAGCAAGCTGCCAATGAATGGCAAGGCATGGAATTCACATCCAAGGAAGAATGAAGACTATTGCAATCTGATCCTGAGGTCTAATACACCTGAGAAATGCAGCCAAAACCATTTGGAGTCAACACAGTTGGTCATTCTAAAGATCTTCGAAATGAACACAGTGTCTTCGGAATGAACAGATATCTTCGGAATGAGAAAACACAGTGTCTTCGGAATGAGCGGATCTTCGGAATGAGAATTGCAGTATCTTCGGAATGAGCGGATCTTCGGAATGAGAATTGCAGTATCTTCGAAATGAGCCACTTATCTTCGAAATGAAAACAGAATGTACTTTTTGACTTGTTGACTGACTTTTGGCGGTGGAAAAGGGGATAATAAGGTTGAGAAAGTTAAGGGAAAATATCTCCCATCTAACTTTGCCGTCCTTGCCATCCAAAGCCACCATTTATGGAAAAGATCAAATTGATCCT
Organism: Wollemia nobilis; assembly: GCA_028583015.1. Classification (NCBI taxonomy): domain Eukaryota; kingdom Viridiplantae; phylum Streptophyta; class Pinopsida; order Araucariales; family Araucariaceae; genus Wollemia; species Wollemia nobilis. The sequence continues at coordinate 16,411,181 of JAQPPZ010003356.1, read as the reverse complement.
CTTCTAGGATAAACCCAGGAAATTCTGCAGGATATCAGGAACAACATATTTTATGTTTGTAATTAGATTTTAGGCATCTATAAAAGATAGCTCCCATCCAGGTTGAGATATATTAGATTAGAGATATTAGACATATTAGAGAAATTAGATAGAGGAGATAATAGAATAATGATTTCAGATCTGTAACAGATTTCAACAGAATTGTAATTATGTTTCTGAAGCAATAAAAGTGCAGTTTCATTCCATTTATTTTGTTATGTCTGAGTGTGAGTAAGACTTAAAGAAGAATTCAAACCTTCTTCTAAGAAAGGAGGCTGGCCACTTCCAGATCTAGGAGGAGGACTAACAGACAGGTTTTATTCTGATTTTGCTGCAGTGAGAATAAGTTGTGAACTTGTCATTTTCATTCTTTTGCACAGCTAACATTCCTAGTTGTTTAATTCTTATTCATAATGTTATTTGTGATATGATTAGTGGTAGATCTGGTTATTATTTTCATTCCCAGCAACTTTCCAATTCACTGCAAATTTCCATTTCCAGCAATTTACAAGTTTTCTGTAATTTCCTGCATTCTTGTTTTTGTTGTCAAACACTGCACAGAAGATTGACGACCTTCTGTTTCAGAGTATTGACAGAAGTTGATTACTTGTTTTATCTCATTATTGCAAAAGTACATAGGTTTCTCATTTAGCAACTGTAATTAGGATTTTCCTTCTGCAAATCAATTAGGTCTCAATTTAGCAATAGTAATTAGGACTTTATTTCTGTAGACAGCAATTAGTTTTCATTCTTGCAAATAGATTAAAGTTCAATTTATGCAATTTAGGGGTAGAAGTGACACAAAACCCCCACACAATCAATTCCACCAATAAGACCTGCTGCTTCCAAATGAACTGAACTACAACCCTGCTTGAACTTTCTCTCGTAAATAGCCTTGGACACCACCCCGGATTGATAAGATCTTTGAGATTTAATGATGTGCTTAACGACAACCCATCATTTTGGCATCGTTGCCGAGGAACACGGTGTTGTTAGAAGGTGAAAAGCAGTCCAATAATTATTAAATATGCTAAGTTGTGAATTTTAGAGTAAAATCTGAATGTAATGACTGGTATAAGTAATTGTTATTGGTAAATTGTATTTCAGTCCATTTAGGAAATAAGCAAGAAACCACAAGAAGAAAAATTTCACAAGAGGTTGAAATTATGTCAAAAATGTCTAAATTTTTTATTTCCAAAAATGTTGGAATTTTCAAAGAATCCCAATCATCCACTTCCAAGACCTGCAAGATCCTTTGAGAAATCATTACAAGGAGGAAAATTAAGTAGTTCAACACCATTTTCTCTTGACAAATCCATACAATCAGGAAAATTTGACAAGATTTATAATTGTTTTTGGGAACCTACAATGGAAGGCTCACAAGAGAATCAAGGTAGAGCCAACAATGTGCTCCACCCTAGTGCAACTAGTGCACCTGCTAGAACTTTTCAAAATCCCATCCAACTAGATCTTAATCAAAATGCTCCCATGAAGGTCATTTCACCTGCAGTATTACCAACTTTCAAGGGAATTACATCCGAAGATCCTGATATGTTTTTGTTTGAGTTTAAAATTGTATGTCAAGCTCATGATTACACTAATGACAATCAAAAGCTCAAACTATTTCCTTCCACTCTTAAAGAGTTAGCTCTACGATGGTTTATCACCTTAGCACCTGACTCAATTAGAACTTGGGATGAGATGGAAAACATATTCTTGGAGAGATACCAAGAATATTGTCAAGTCAAGAATCAAAATGATGAAATTCTTACAATGAAACAAGAGGAAAATGAAATCTTAGAAGATTATATAGACAGATTTTCTTTTGTTCATAAGAGATGTGGAAGTGTTGAACCTGAAATTTGCAAAGTCATATTCTTAAGGGGACTACAAGATGAATCTAGGGATGCATTGGATATCTTGGGAAGAGGAGATACAAATGCACTTAAATTTGAGGAAATTATTAAACTCTGTAAAAATTACTCTCATTCAAGGCATAGAAAACACATAATTGGTAATGAAAAACATGATTTGAAAGAATGCATGAAAGAGGCTGATATTTTAGTACATGATAGAACATTAGATGAAAAAAATGAATCTACTTGAATCTTCAGCCATCTATTGTTCAGAATGTAAAAAGCAACACTCTCTTCATGATTGTCCTTTGAACAAAATATTTATACCTGCTACATGTAGCATTTGTCAATTAGGACACCCCATTGATCAGTGTAGTTTATTGCCTGAACTTAAAAGTGTCTTTGAAAAACAGTCTCAACCTATGAAAAAAATCAATTTTGTAGGACAAGGACAAGGGAATAATTTTCATAAATTTCCATATCAGAATGCTTCTCAATTTCCTGCACATTGGGGAAATAATCCTTGGTATATGCCATGGTCCGCTTCAGGTCCACTTCAACAATGTTGGAGTCAACCACCATGGGCATACTCCCAAGCATGGTCTCAACATGGATGGATGCAACAACAATGGAATCAACAACATCCACCATGGTTGCAGCCAAAATTACAGGGATATCAATGGGTACAACATCAAAATCTGTACAAAGGGCAGCAACATTGTCAAAAACAAAAATCAAATTTGTTGCCTAATTATATCCATAATTTCTATCATGGACAACAACAACAAAAATTAAAACAACCTCTATTTTCAACTCAACTTGTGGTCAGTCCAAATCATGTTAAACAGGTAACCCCTGTCTCTGTGGTTGAATCAGAAAATACAACCCTAATAAATGTTAGTGATTGTGTTAAAACTCAGTTGTGTTCAGGTGAACCACTGCTTGAACCTATTCCACTTATCAGTGTAGAAAGTGAAGTTAAAAAGAATGAACATGAAAACAAATCCACACTAAAACAACATCAAGAAGAACAAGATACCTCATCAAATAAAGTATCATATTTTGAACAGATCTGAGATATCAAAAATAACATCTTCATAGTCAGATCTGATAAAGGAATTAGAACATTTAATTGTTACAATCCCTTTACCTCAAGTTGTACCAATCATTAATAGGATTGTTCAAGAAATGTGTTTTAGAAAACCAAGAAAAAAGAAGAAAGTATATCCTAAAACCATACAAAAAGGTGGAAAATTAGTTAACTTGCTTTCGGGTAAACTTATTACACCTAAGTATGATTGTACAGAAAGCCCACGGTTTCTTAGAACACATAAGGAAAATGAAAAGAATACTTTAGTTTTGGCCTCCATTGTTGTAAATAAAAATGTTTCTCCAAGAACCAATTCAAATCAGCCTGGTACAAAACAAACTGAAATACAACCAAAACAACCTTTGAACAACAATAGTTGGTTGACTAAAAACCAGGGAGCAAATTTGTTTGATATATTGGTGCAACATCCTAATGCTTTACTAACATTTTATGCATCTTTAGCAGTTGGCATTGAGTTGTTGCAGGTACAGAAAAAACAAATTTTGCAGTTGAATGCATTTGATGAACTTTGGTTGGAAGCACTTCACCAAATAGAGTTCACTCAACAAAAATGGAAAATGTGGCATGATGATCACATTAAGAGCAGCAAGGATGAACCAGGGGAGTTTGAGAATGAAGTTGTTCAACTTTCTTTAGTTGATGATTTAAGGAGGATATTAGTGGTGAATGGACATCTTTTACAGTTGTACCATAAACCACTAACAAAGGTGGAATTTGCTCGGTATTTCACACAGTTACATTTGACAGAAGAGGCTTCTTCTTCTGATGAAGATTCCAAATGATCATATCTTTGAATCTTAAAAGAAAAAAGAAAAAAAATTAGAAAAAAGTAGAAAACAAAAAGATGAATAAATTCTGATTATGAATTCCTTCATGGGCATGATTTCAGGGAAATCATGAAATCCTTCATGGGCATAATCAGAATCAAGAAAAAAAAAGAGAAAAGGAGAGGAAAAAAAAAAAGGAAACCAAGAAAAAAAAAAGAGAAAAATGAATAGCTCAGCAGTGAAAACCTTTTCTAAGGCGCTCATCGAGTTGGTATGCATGAAAACCAGTTTTCTGGCATGCATAACCTTGAAAGTTCTGAGTCACCATTGTACAAATTCACCAACTGCACTTGTTTTTGAAGTGTTGCAAGAAGCCTCAGCAGAATATCAACAGAAGTAGTCATCTTTCAAAACTTGCATTAACTTGTTTTAACCAGGTATATATGTTTCTTGCACTTTTCTCATTGTAAATATTTGATATATAGTATATGACAATTAACCATTAGTATAAAAGTGTTCATAAGAGTTGGCATAAACAAAACATGCTTGGAGAAAGAGAAAAATGTTGGTTTCTACTATGTCTTCAGAATGACTGTTGTATCTTCAAATAACCGTGGTATCTTCGGAATGAAGCTTTGTCTTCGGAATGAAGGTTTGTCTTCGAATGAAGGTTTGTCTTCGGAATGAAGGTGTGTCTTCAGAATGAAGGTTTATCTTTGGAATGAGGTTATCTTCAAATTAAATGCCCAGCTTAGTCTTCAGAATGAAACATAATCTTCAGAATGAAGATTTAACAGTCTGTTTCCACGTGGCATCCAAGGAGGGAGAAAAAGACATAGTCAGCAGGAATGAAACATAATCTTTGAAATGAATATTTCCAACAAACATGCCACCACCATTCATTGCTAATAACCACTCATGTGGGAAAATTTGCATGCAGAATGGATGAGCTAAAAATAGTAAAGAAAATTTGATGGCAAGGATGTCCAATGATTGATGGCTAGGTGTTCAGAGCATAGAATAAGGAAGTGTGCCATATTTTCTTTTCGAAGACATATTTGCTAATGATTACAAGGAAAAGTAAAAAATTAAAAGTTCTTTCTGAAGAAGAACAAGAGCAAACCCTGTAATTTTGTAGAAACCAGAAATCAGTGACCTAGCGGATGATTGTAGTAGCAGAAGAGAGCAGTTTCTCAGATGTAACAGAAGAAATGAAGTGAAAAATGAAAAAGGAACAACTACAAGAACCCTGGAATAACGTAACCACATGGGTTACCAAACTTTTCAACCTGTGAAGGGTAGTATGTAATTTTGTCAGGGTCTGAAACTGACAACAGAAAAATAAAATAGAAGAGGGTTCATTTTTCTAAAGATGTTATTTATCTGTCAGAATAGGAGAGTGAAGTTCCTAGTGAAGAGCTTGAAGCTATCCCTACAGCCCTTGTTACCACAAGAAAATAGGGCAAGAAGAGAAAATATACATTAAGGACTAGGAGGTCTGCAAGACTCCAACAAAAAGAGATAAAAGAACAAATGATTGAAGAGAAGACCAGACAGGATAGCCCTGATGTCATAGAAGTGCAACAAGCCACTGAGAATTTGGATGTAATCATAGATAATTTCATGGAACCTCTTGTACAGGAGTAGGGGTCTGAAGTAGAGGATGAGATCATTGTTGAGCAGCAAACTGCAGTTGATTTGTCAGTATTAGGTTCTGAGTCAAATGAAGAAGAGGAGGTGGACATCACAAAACAACTGAGAGCAGCCAAGAGTGTTATAAAAATACAAATGAGATGGATTGAGGAAAGAAAAGATGTTATTGAAAAACATGAAAAGAAAATTAGAGAATTATAGCAGAAAGTGGAGAAACTAAAAAGCAGGTTGTCACAAGTTGATGAACAATCAATTACATCAGATAAAGAGGAGGATTTGGTTTAGTTACTACTTGGATTATCTAGGGAATATGAAGACATAGGTTCTCATTTTGAAGTAGTGCCCCTCCACTTTGAAGTAGTGCCCTTCCATTCTGAGGCATTGCCTTCTCAATCCAGAGAAATACCTTTATGCAACATTATTGGGTAGGTCTCATATTCAGGCCTCCAACCATCATTACTCTGGTTCCCTCCTATTTTGAAGAGGATTCCCAACCAGATGATCAGTTTGAATAATGACTCGAAAACATTCATGAGAAATTACACAAGCACTAAATTGTTCTATGAAACATGGAATATGAGTATGGACATTTGTGACTCCATAGCCCATCGCAATGCATGAGGGCATGCATTAATATAAGTTGGGGGGAATGATGAGGCCTGGATAAGCCTCATTTATAGCATGTTTTAAATAGTTAAAACTGCCTAAAACTCTTGTGAATTATCTTATATGCTAGTTAAGTTGATTTAATATGCTGTGTATTAACTGTTTGCATGATTGAAGTGTTAAGGACATTATATTCTGATTTTTAATAGTTCTTGTATAGTTTTATGTTATATTTTCATGCTTAGGTTGACAACAGCATTTCACTAGTCTTATTTTGATGATCATTAAGCATTAGTTTCTCTAAATTCAGCAAATAGTACAAAGACTTATTATTGTGTAGCAGAAAACTGGTTTTTCCATATAAATTCCAGCAAGCTGCCAATGAATGGCAAGGCATGGAATTCACATCCAAGGAAGAATGAAGACTATTGCAATCTGATCCTGAGGTCTAATACACCTGAGAAATGCAGCCAAAACCATTTGGAGTCAACACAGTTGGTCATTCTAAAGATCTTCGGAATGAACACAGTGTCTTCGGAATGAACAGAGTATCTTCGGAATGAGAAAACATAGTGTCTTCGAAATGAGCGGATCTTCAGAATGAGAATTGTAGTATCTTTGGAATGAGTGGATCTTCGAAATGAGAATTGTAGTATCTTTGAAATGAGCGGATCTTCGGAATGAGAATTGCAGTATCTTCGGAATGAGCCACTTATCTTCGAAATGAAAATAGAATGTACTTTTTGACTTGTTGACTGACTTTTGGCGGTGGAAAATGGGATAATAAGGTTGAGAAAGTTAAGGGAAAATATCTCCCATCTAACTTTGTCGTCCTTGCCGTCCAAAGCCACCATTTATGGAAAAGATCAAATTGATCTTCTTCTAGGATAAACCTAGGAAATTTTGTAGGATATCAGGAACAACATATTTTATGTTTGTAATTAGATTTTAGGCATCTATAAAAGATAGCTCCCATCCAGGTTGAGATATATTAGATTAGAATATTAGATATTAGATTAGATAGAGGAGATAATAGAATAAATAGAGGAGATGTAAGATTTAGCAGAATTGTAATTATGTTTTCGAAGCAATAAAAGTGCAGTTTCATTCCATTTATTTTGTTATGTCTGAGTGTGAGTAAGACTTAAAGAAGAATTCAAACCTTCTTCTAAGAAAGGAGGCTGGCCACTTCCAGATCTAGGAGGAGGACTAACAGACAGGTTTTATTCTGATTTTGCTGCAGCAGAATAAGTTGTGAACTTGTCATTTTCATTATTTTGCATAGCTAACATTCCTAGTTGTTTAATTCTTATTCATATATGTTAATTTGTGATATGATTAGTGGTAGATCTGGTTATTCTTTTCATTCCCAGCAACTTTCCAATTCACTACAAATTTCTATTTCCAGCAATTTACAAGTTTTTCTGTAATTTCCTACATTCTTGTTTTTGATGTCAAACACTGCATAGAAGATTGACGACCTTCTGTTTCAGAGTATTGACAGGATCTAGTTGATTACTTGTTTTATCTCAATTATTGCAAAATTAAATAGGCTTCTCAATTCTAGCAACTATAATTAGGATTTTCCTTCTGCAAATCAATTAGGTCTCAATTTAGCAATAGTAATTAGGACTTTATTTCTGTAGACAGCAATTAGTTTTCATTCTTGCAAATAGATTAAAGTTCAATTTATGCAATTTAGGGGTAGAAGTGACACAAAACCCCCACACAATCAATTCCACCAATAAGACCTGTTGCTTCCAAATGAACTGAACTACAACCCTGCTTGAACTTTCTCTCGTAAATAGCCTTGGACACCACCCCGGATTGATAAGATCTTTGAGATTTAATGATGTGCTTAACGACAACCCATCATTTTGGCACCGTTTCCGGGGAACACGGTGTTGTTAGAAGGTGAAAAGCAGTCCAATAATTATTAAATATGCTAAGTTGTGAATTTTAGAGTAAAATCTGAATGTAATGACTGGTATAAGTAATTGTTATTGGTAAATTGTATTTCAGTCCATTTAGGAAATAAGCAAGAAACCACAAGAAGAAAAATTTCACAAGAGGTTGAAATTATGTCAAAAATGTCTAAATTTTTTATTTCCAAAAATGTTGGAATTTTCAAAGAATCCCAATCATCCACTTCCAGCACTGCAAGATCCTTTGAGAAATCATTACAAGGAGGAAAATTAAGTAGTTCAACACCATTTTCTCTTGACAAATCCATACAATCAGGAAAATTTGACAAGATTTATAATTGTTTTTGGGAACCTACAATGGAAGGCTCACAAGAGAATCAAGGTAGAGCCAACAATGTGCTCCACCCTAGTGCAACTAGTGCACTTGCCATAACTTTTCAAAATCCCATCCAACTAGATCTTAATCAAAATGCTCCCATGAAGGTCATTTCACCTGCAGTATTACCAACTTTCAAGGGAATTACATCCGAAGATCCTGATATGTTTTTGTTTGAGTTTAAAATTGTATGTCAAGCTCATGATTACACTAATGACAATCAAAAGCTCAAACTATTTCCTTCCACTCTTAAAGAGTTAGCTCTACGATGGTTTATCACCTTAGCACCTGACTCAATTAGAACTTGGGATGAGATGGAAAACATATTCTTGGAGAGATACCAAGAATATTGTCAAGTCAAGAATCAAAATGATGAAATTCTTACAATGAAACAAGAGGAAAATGAAATCTTAGAAGATTATATAGACAGATTTTCTTTTGTTCATAAGAGATGTGGAAGTGTTGAACCTGAAATTTGCAAAGTCATATTCTTAAGGGGACTACAAGATGAATCTAGGGATGCATTGGATATCTTGGGAAGAGGAGATACAAATGCACTTAAATTTCAGGAAATTATTAAACTCTGTAAAAATTACTCTCATTCAAGGCATAGAAAACACAGAATTGGTAATGAAAAACATGATTTGAAAGAATGCATGAAAGAGGCTGATATTTTAGTACATGATAGAACATTAGATGAAAAAAATGAATCTACTGAATCTTCAGCCATCTATTGTTCAGAATGTAAAAAGCAACACTCTCTTCATGATTGTCCTTTGAACAAAATATTTATACCTGCTACATGTAGCATTTGTCAATTAGGACACCCCACAGATCAGTGTAGTTTATTGCCAGAACTTAAAAGTGTCTTTGAAAAACAGTCTCAACCTATGAAAAAAATCAATTTTGTAGGACAAGGACAAGGGAATAATTTTCATAAATTTCCATATCAGAATGCTTCTCAATTTCCTGCACATTGGGGAAATAATCCTTGGTATATGCCATGGTCTGCTTCAGGTCCACTTCAACAATGTTGGAGTCAACCACCATGGGCATACTCCCAAGCATGGTCTCAACATGGATGGATGCAACAACAATGGAATCAACAACATCCACCATGGTTGCAGCCAAAATTACAGGGATATCAATGGGTACAACATCAAAATCTGTACAAAGGGCAGCAACATTGTCAAAAACAAAAATCAAATTTGTTGCCTAATTATATCCATAATTTCTATCATGGACAACAACAACAAAAATTAAAACAACCTCTATTTTCAACTCAACCTGTGGTCAGTCCAAATCATGTTAAACAGGTAACCCCTGTCTCTCGTGGTTGAATCAAAAAATACAACCCTAATAAATGTTAGTGACTGTGTTAAAACTCAGTTGTGTTCAGGTGAACCACTGCTTGAACCTATTCCACTTATCAATGTAGAAAGTGAAGTTAAAAAGAATGAACATGAAAACAAATCCACACTAAAACAACATCAAGAAGAACAAGATACCTCATCAAATAAAGTATCATATTTTGAACAATCTGAGATATCAAAAATAACATCTTCACAATCAGATTTGATAAAGGAATTAGAACATTTAACTATTACAATCCCTTTACCTCAAGTTGTACCAATCATTAATAGGATTGTTCAAGAAATGTGTTTTAGAAAACCAAGAAAAAGAAGAAGAAAGTATATCCTAAAACCATACAAAAAGGTGGAAAATTAGTTAACTTGCTTTCAGGTAAACTTATTACACCTAAGTATGATTGTACAAAAAGCCCACAGTTTCTTAGAACACATAAGGAAAATGAAAAGAATACTTTAGTTTTGGCCTCCATTGTTGTAAATAAAAATGTTTCTCCAAGAACCAATTCAAATCAGCCTGGTACAAAACAAACTGAAATACAGCCAAAACAACCTTTGAACAACAATAGTTGGTTGACTAAAAACCAGGGAGCAAATTTGTTTGATATATTGGTGCAACATCCTAATGCTTTACTAACATTTTATGCATCTTTAGCAGTTGGCATTGAGTTGTTGCAGGTACAAAAAAACAAATTTTGCAGTTGAATGCATTTGATGAACTTTGGTTGGAAGCACTTCACCAAATAGAGTTCACTCAACAAAAATGGAAAATGTGGCATGATGATCACATTAAGAGAAGCAAGGATGAACCAGGGGAGTTTGAGAATGAAGTTGTTCAACTTTCTTTAGTTGATGATTTAAGGAGGATATTAGTGGTGAATGGACATCTTTTACAGTTGTACCATAAACCACTAACAAAGGTGGAATTTGCTCGGTATTTCACACAGTTACATTTGACAGAAGAGGCTTCTTCTTCTGATGAAGATTCCAAATGATCATATCTTTGAATCTTAAAAGAAAAAAAAAATTAGAAAAAAATAGAAAACAAAAAGATGAATAAATTCTGATTATGAATTCCTTCATGGGCATGATTTCAGGGAAATCATGAAATCCTTCATGGGCATAATCAGAATCAAGAAAAAAAAAAAGAGAAAAGGAGAGAGAAAAAAAAAAAAAAGAGAAAAATGAATAACTCAGCAGTGAAAACCTTTTCTAAGGCACTACTGAGTTGGTATGCATGAAAACCAGTTTTCTGGCATGCATAACCTTGAAAGTTCTGAGTCACCATTGTACAAATTCACCAACTGCACTTGTTTTTGAAGTGTTGCAGGAAGCCTCAACAGAATATCAATAGAAGCAGTCATCTTTCAAAACTTGCATTAACTTGTTTTAACCAGGTATATATGTTTCTTGCACTTTTCTCATTGTAAATATTTGATATATAGTATATGACAATTAACCATTAGTATAAAAGTGTTCATAAGAGTTGGCATAAACAAAACATGCTTGGAGAAAGAGAAAAATGTTGGTTTCTGCTATGTCTTCAGAATGACTGTTGTATCTTCAAATAACCGTGGTATCTTCAGAATGAAGCTTTGTCTTCGAATGAAGGTTTGTCTTCGGAATGAAGGTTTGTCTTCGAAATGAAGGTTTGTCTTCAGAATGAAGGTTTGTCTTCAGAATGAAGGTTTATCTTTGGAATGAGGTTATCTTCAAATTAAATGCCCAGCTTAGTCTTCAGAATGAAACATAATCTTCAGAATGAAGATTTAACAGTCTGTTTCCACGTGGCATCCAAGGAGGGAGAAAAAGACATAGTCAAGGAGGGAATGAAACATAATCTTCGGAATGAATATTTAACAAACATGCCACCACCATTCATTGATAATAACCACTCATGTGGGAAAATTTGCATGCAGAATGGATGAGCTAAAAATAGTAAAGAAAATTTGATGGCAAGGATGTCCAATGATTGATGGCCAGGTGTTCAGAGCACGGAATAAGGAAGTGTGCCATATTTTCTTTTCAAAGACATATTTTCTAATGATTACAAGGAAAAGTAAAAAATTAATTAAAAGTTCTTTCTGAAGAAGAACAAGAGCAAACCCTGTAATTTTTAGAAACCAGAAATCGATGACCTAACAGATGATGTAGAAGAAAAAAAAAAGTTTTTAAGAAGAAAAAATTTAAAAAATTAGAGATGATTGTAGTAGAGAAGAGAGATATAGCATGTAAAAAGAAATGAAATGAAAAAGAAAAAGGAACACACAAGAACAAAAGAACCATATAGACCATCAACCTCATAGACTAAGAAGGGGCTGAAATCGACAACAAAAAAATAAAATAGAAGAGGGTTCATTTTTCTAAAGATGTTATTTATCTGTTAGAATAGGAGAGTGAAGTTCCTAGTGAAGAGCTTGAAGCTATCCCTACAGCCCCTATTACCACAAGAAAATAGGGCAAGAAGAGAAAATATACATTAAGGACTAGGAGGTCTGCAAGACTCCAACAAAAAGAGATAAAAGAACAAATGATTGAAGAGAAGACCAGACAGGATAGCCCTGATGTCATAGAAGTGCAACAAGCCACTGAGAATTTGGATGTAATAATAAGATAATTTCATGGAACCTCCTGTACAGGAGTAGGGGTCTGAAGTAGAGGATGAGATCATTGTTGAGCAGCAAACTGCAGTTGATTTGTCAGTATTAGGTTCTGAGTCAAATGAAGAAGAGGAGGTGGACATCACAAAACAACTGAGAGCAGCCAAGAGTGTTATAAAAATACAAATGAGATGGATTGAGGAAAGAAAAGATGTTATTGAAAAACATGAAAAGAAAATTAGAGAATTATAGCAGAAAGTGGAGAAACTAAAAAGCAGGCTGTCACAAGTTGAAGAACAATCAACTACATCAGATAAAGAGGAGGATTTGGTTCAGTTACTACTTGGATTATCTAGGGAATATGAAGACATAGGTGCTCATTCTGAAGTAGTGCCCCTCCACTTTGAAGTAGTGCCCTTCCATTCTGAGGCATTGCCTTCTCAATCCAGAGAAATACCTTTATGCAACATTATTGGGTAGGTCTCAGATTCAGGCCTCCAACCATCATTACTCTGGTTCCCTCCTATTTTGAAGAGGATTCCCAACCAGATGATCAGTTTGAATAATGACTCAGAAACCTTCATGAGAAATTACACAGGCACTAAATTGTTCTATGAAACATGGAATATGAGTATGGACATTTGTGACTCCATAGCCCACTGCAATGCATGAGGGCATGCATTAATATAAGTTGGGGGGGAATGATGAGGCCTGGATAAGCCTCATTTATAGCATGTTTTAAATAGTTAAAACTGCCTAAAACTCTTGTGAATTATCTTATATGCTAGTTAAGTTGATTTAATATGCTGTGTATTAACTGTTTGCATGATTGAAGTGTTAAGGACATTATATTCTGATTTTTAATAGTTCTTGTATAGTTTTATGTTATATTGTCATGCTTAGGTTGACAGCAACATTTCACTAGTCTTATTTTGATGATCATTAAGCATTAGTTTCTCTAAATTCAGCAAATAGTACAAAGACTTATTACTGTGTAGCAGAAAACTGGTTTTTCCATATAAATTCCAGCAAGCTACCAATGAATGGCAAGGCATGGAATTCACATCCAAGGAAGAATGAAGACTATTGCAATCTGATCCTGAGGGCTAATACACCTGAGAAATGCAGCCAAAACCATTTGGAGTCAACACAGTTGGTCATTCTAAAGATCTTCGAAATGAACACAGTGTCTTCGGAATGAACACATATGAGAAAACACAGTGTCTTCGAAATGAGCAGATCTTCGGAATGAGAATTGTAGTATCTTCGGAATGAGCGGATCTTCGAAATGAGAATTGCAGTATCTTCGGAATGAGCGGATCTTCGGAATGAGAATTGCAGTATCTTCGGAATGAGCCACTTATCTTCGAAATGAAAACAGAATGTACTTTTTGACTTGTTGACTGACTTTTGGCGGTGGAAAAGGGGATAATAAGGTTGAGAAAGTTAAGGGAAAATATCTCCCATCTAACTTTGCCGTCCAAAGCCACCATTTATGGAAAAGATCAAATTTGATCCTCTTCTAGGATAAACCCAGGAAATTCTGCAGGATATCAGGAACAACATATTTTATGTTTGTAATTAGATTTTAGGCATCTATAAAAGATAGCTCCCGTACAGGTTGAGCTATTAGATATTAGAAATATTAGAGAAATTAGATAGAGGAGATAATAGAATAGGGATGATAGAATAGTGATTTGACTGTAATGATTTCAGAGAATTGTAATTATGTTTCTGAAGCAATAAAAGTGCAGTTTCATTCCATTTATTTTGTTATGTCTGAGTGTGAGTAAGACTTAAAGAAGAATTCAAACCTTCTTCTGAGAAAGGAGGCTGGCCACTTCCAGATCTAGGAGGAGGACTGACAGACAGGTTTTATTCTGATTTTGTTGTAGCAGAATAAGTTGTGAACTTGTCATTTTCATTCTTTTGCATAGCTAACATTCCTAGTTGTTTAATTCTTGTTCATATATGTTTTTGTGATATGATTAGTGGTAGATCTGGTTATTCTTTTCATTCCCAGCAACTTTCCAATTCACTGCAAATTTCTATTTCCAGCAATTTACAAGTTTTTCTATAATTTCCTGCATTCTTGTTTTTGTTGTCAAACACTGCACAAAAGATTGACGACCTTCTGTTTCAGAGTATTGACAGGATCTAGTTGATTACTTGTTTTATCTCAATTATTGCAAAAGTAAATAGGCTTCTCATTCTAGCAACTGTAATTAGGATTTTCCCTTCTGCAAATCAATTAAGTCTCAATTTAGCAATTGTAATTAGGACTTTATTTCTGCAGACAGCAATTAGTTTTTCATTCTTGCAAATAGATTAAAGTTAAATTTATGCAATTTAGGGGTAGAAGTGACACAAAACCCCCACACAATCAATTCCACCAATAAGACCTACTGCTTCCAAATGAACTGAACTACAACCCTGCTTGAACTTTCTCTCGTAAATAGCCTTGGACACCACCCCGGATTGATAAGATCTTTGAGATTTAATGATGGGCTTAACGACAATGCATCAAGGGCCACCAACTGAATATGTCCAAAAACTTTCCATTTGGAAGCCGCCCATCTGCGGATGGTTTCCATGTCCGGTCGCCCTCCCAAGAACTTCCCAACCATGGAGGCAGAGGATCCAGAGACAAAGGATGAGTAGGCCTCCTCTTGAATGGAAATGTGGATGCCCTCGAGGGAAAGCCCTATGCCCAGGGCCTGAGGCTGGGCCTTGGCGCTAGCCAGGATCTGCTGATAGGAGGGTTTGGGCCCACTCGGGGCAGAGCCCTGCCCAGGATCTGGAGCCTTTTTCCCTAGGCCTGCGCTAGCATCGATGCTGGGAGGAGGCCCTGGGCCCAAGATGTCGTCCCCGCCCTGGCCGCTAGTCTTCTCAACCTCTGAGTCCTCCTCTGGTCCCGCCAAGGACCTTGCGAGCCCGGGCCCGGGCCCCGACGTTCCCGACCCCGATCCCGATCCCGATCCTGCGCTCGCCCTGGATCCTGCACCTGTGTCTGAACCTGTTCCCGCTCCCGTTCCCGTTCCCGCTCCCGATCCTGCTCCAGCTCCCGCCATCGTTTCCAATCCATCCCTCTGTAACTAATTTCAGGTCCAAGTGATTTTTGTCTAAGATAACCTTATATTTTTCTGATTTTCACAAGTTATTTCTTTTTGAAAATGAGGTGAGGAGAAATACTCTCTTAGCATCAGATTCATATCTTGATTTTCTTGGAATTCTGGTGTTTCAGGTCTGCATATTTTTTGCACCTAGGACAGCCTTTTTGACTTTTTAGGCAATTTCTTACATTGGCATTCCATAAATGAAGGATGAAAGCCCCTTGAAGGTGTTGTGCCCAAGAAACTCACCAAATAGTGCAAGGAACTAGAACAGTTGGCATCTGAATTTCAGGAACAACTGTCACAGCTTCGGAAATAACTGCACGAGAAGGATGCCACCACTATGGACCTCAGGTGGCAAATATAATTACACAAGGACATATTTTACTAAGTTCACGTACCTTGAATAGACCAACAGAAGGCTTTGAACATGAGATCATGTTGCAACTTCAAATAAGCAAACTGAAATTCTCAATCAACATGAAAACTTGAAGACTGAAACCACTGCTAACAAGGAACTCAAACTCAAACTAGGTCTCACAAAGCCCTCCCATCCAGTGGAGGCATGATGTGTTTTCTTGTAAGACACCTTGGACCTCAAAGACATTACTGGACGCTACTCTCCGCATTCAGTTACAGTCCATATAGGATTTATTAAGAATATTGATAACTATAAAAAAAAAATTAACTCTTCCTCATAGATCTATCTAGATAAGGATCTCACATGACTCCAAGAAGAGTTACAAAAAGCACATGCACAACTCATAACTCCTAGTAAAGATAACAAGTGAACAGCTACCCATAATTGCAAGGCTAAGTTCATGATTCCTCCCCTCCAAGGAGGATATGGTCATGGTCACCCAAGTGAAGGCATTTGCAGGTCCCTCTTGTTAGAGTTAGTTTTTCCATTCAGGATTGCAATGAAGCTGGATAGTGATCTTTATACTCCTTCAACGATTATGTCTCCTCTCAAGATCGTTTCTTTTTAACAAGGCTCATAACACCTCAAAGGGAATCTTTCACTTGTTCTTCATTATCATTATGTCTCAATATTTAAACATGAAACACATACTCCCGAAAAATGTACTACTCCCTAGGCAAGATCAATCTACCAAGCACCCCTCTATGATCAAACCTGGGACAAATAAAAAGACTTTGGAATTAAAAGAGCTTTAAATGATGAGGATAATCATGTCACTGTATATGGGAAACACTTGAGCAAGGCTAGTTATGTAGCTTCTTGATTCTCGAGTAGCTCCTTTGCTTTCCACACTACAAGTGATTTGTTTGCTTCTTGCACGGTAAGAGTGCAACAATGGTCAATTACATTATGGCTAGCAAGCCTTTGATTCCTCGTATTCAGGACTTCCATATCTCTAGCCAATTTGTGTTAGACAACCACAGTTTTAAATTTTACTCTTACCATTCTATCATCGGCCTCTTCCTTCACCTCTTGGAATCCACAAGGACTTCCCATATCAATGTCCATTTCAATGTTGGATATATAGATAACTATGTTGTCAGTCTCTCAAAATTGATGTCAATACCATTCCCTCTCCACAAATTCAATTATGAATAAATATAATTTCTTATCCAATGTCTTATGGGAATTGAAACCTTTAGCCATACAATCCATCGTTCAATGTTGACTCACCCCTACAGCTTTTGTCCCACGAATCATTGGTAAGACAACAATTGTGGAACCTCTTCTAAATTTTTCTCTTGTTCTATGAACTTTTGAAAGGCCTTTAACACAATACCTAAAGCAAGGGAGAAAGCTAGACCCAAAAGACATTTCTAGGTTATTTTTTATCACATTTTGCCTCTTTGAGATATCATAGAAGAGGCTTGATAGCAGTCTTCTAAAATATTCTGTTGTTCTATAAACTTTGAAAGGCCTTCAACACAATACCCAAACAGCTACTATTCCAAAGATTGCATGATGTTGACATCTCTAAGCTCTTATACTAGTCATTAGGAGACTATCTGAGATAGTTGTTGGCCAATATTGAACTACCCATTGGCTATGTAGTGCACGCTTTTAGGGCTTGGGGCAAGATGGAGGTGGCGGATAGTTTTAGATTTGATAAGGGGCAGGAGGCCTTTTTGGGACAAGAGGGGGCAAAGCGTTTAAAAATAAGGAAAATTCGGATATTATTAAAAAAACATAGAGTTATTTTTTACGTGACCATGTATGAAAATGGTATTGTCAACTCAAAAAAAAAACTACAAAACTTCTAACATGCTTAAAGATTGAAAGATAAATTTCAGTTTCTAACTTTCAAAAGTATAAACTATAAAGATAAAAAGGGTACAAAAGTTCAGTCCAGAAGCAAATATTGTAAAATAGTCAAAGGTTGCATTAAATGACACAAACATCACAGAATGGATACGAGTACAGTCTAACTAGCACTGGTTAAATCCTAGTCCTTGCAATCCAACTCCAACATTTCCAATACATCATCCTCACTATTAGTTAAGTTACTACCGATATCAAAATGTGACTCCCCTAATAGGATTCCAACCAATCTCTCCTGCATGTCCATCCTCGTCAATTTGTCTAGCTTCTTCAATATCAACGTCCCAATGTGCTGCTAGAGTTTATTTATACTCTTCTCTGTGGTACTGAAGATGTAAAGCACTATACATGACCAGCTTCTTATTAAGAGGAAAGTTTGCTCCTCTTGAAAAGTTGCATGAAGTTTATATGTGGCCCAATTCCTATCAACAACTACAAGCAATATCAGTCCAGACATCCATGTTGATAGAGCAGTCCTCCCTCAACCATGCTTGCCTCACGTCTTCCTATCATCAAGCTGATCCTAGATTATTGTTTGTGGAGGATGGACGCATGTACTTTTATTTCCCCAAGAAGGTCATACGATGGCCATTACTTGATTTGTCATCTTCAACGTTTATATTGTTCAGTTAGGGGGACTATGCCACATCAAATGGGATGGCATGGAAATGAAGAAATTTAACCATTACATCATTAGCCTTCTCTCTTGCAATAACATTGAAAATACCTGTAACCATTCTTGTGGCCTTCCTTGTATTTTCCCCTTTCCTAATATTTTCTCTAGTATTGGAAAAGGTGGAAAGACCACCATTCATCAAAACATACAAGTTGACAATGGTGGCCTTCTACATTATGTCTCGATACCTATATTGTTTTTTTGCAAATGATGTAATTCTTCTTGCTCATATTCCTGAGGGACTATAAAGACAATGCGATTTTATTGCTCGCTTATATGACTTACAACAAGTAGTCAATCTTAGCAAAACAAAACACATCAAAGAGTACCCTATCTAAATTTCAGTTCTTCTACAAGGGTGAGTCGATTGAGATCACCATTGCTTACCCGACTTGGGGGTTCAGTTTACAAGTCCTCCCTTAATCTTCAGCCAGCTTCACATTTGCTGCTTTGTAAGGGATAGGCATCTATCTATCTTGGAAATGTATCCATCAGTACTTCCAAGACTTAGCTCCAAAGATGCACCTCTTTGATTGCATCTGATTTGCATCACACGTCCCAAGGTGTGGTGTCACAAAGGATAACTCCCTAAACCATCTTTTGGTGCTAGAAAGTTACGCTTCAGAGTTGTGCAATAAAAATAGGGCACATAAAAACTCTTTCTCACAAGAATGCAACTTTATTTATAGATAATGCAAATGTAAATATACTATAGAATACAAGGCTCATGTGGACATGTTGGCAACAGTACATGGACTTAGTACATAGGGTGCAAGGCACTTTTTTCCAACACACTAAAAAAGTAACAGAACAAAAGCATAGGCACTATATGAACACCCTGAGTATCTTTAGTGAGAAAGGAAGAATGGAAGAAACAAAAGGAACAAAATACCAGAAGAAGTTGAATAAAATAGCCTAAGACAATCCTAAGCTAACAATTACAAAGCAATTGGGAGAAACATCCGGTTTGGCTTCCCAACTGATCATGAAGCAGTTACAATGGCAATTACAGAACTATCCATTATGCTTCCTTTGCAGTTGTCACCAATCCAAGAAGTGGCAAATGGCAAAGATTGGACGTGTGCAGATGTGTCCCGAACGCTCAACATTGTAAAAATATGCCTTCTGTGGATTCTAACGCTCAGCGGTGACACATGGAGTTGACACCATGGACAAGTTTGTTTGTGTGCATTGGTGCCACAGCAAGGCTAGCACCAAAGGGATCATGACACCATAGACCAATTTGGTGCCATGAGGAAGACTAACACTGCAAGAAGAAATGGCCTTTGCCTATCTGGTGAGAAGTCCAGATAAGCACCAAGGTGTGCAAGTTAAGTGATACAGCCTCATCATCCTTGGGACCTTGAGCACCCCCTGGTTTACTCAATCAGGATCATCAAAACCACACTCCATGGATCTAAAACTTGGGGTCCAAATCTAGAACATGTTAATTGGACTCATATTAAGAGGGTCCAAAATATTTTGCTTCAATTTATCCAATGTAAAAGAACAGTTCCCCAATGTACTATTCAGGCTAAGTTGACACTCATCCTCTTTGCCTTAAGAGCATCTTTAGAGTTATTTTACAGCTTCGTCAGCTTAAATCCATGAGTGACTACACCTCAAGCCAAGAGAGAGAGACCCATATTTGGAACTTTGCTCCTCAGAATGGATTTCTTCTAGGAGCACTTGTGGTTTTCATTGTGGATGGTATTTTCTTCGTCAGTCAGTTTGCATCTCCATAGATCAATTACTTCCAATCATATACTCTTTAAATGGTCCTCTCTGCCTTTTTCCTAATAAGAGGGTAATTAACAAAGCAAACAGAGATTATGTTTATCAACAAAATATTCAGATCACTTGGGTCGCTCCATCTCAGTCTCTTATACTATTGTTGGCCTTCTATACTAAACATTTCATGAGGATTGAGAATGGTGTTATTAATCATCCTGATTATATCCAACAACATTGAACACACACAATTGTAATTCCCCTTGGTTAGCTCAAAGTGTGCTCACATCAATTTTGAGTGTAAACAAACCACCATATTCATCAAGAGGATAAAGTATATTGTCTTTGCTCTTCAAGAGGTCAAGACTGAAGAACATTCATCTTCAGGTGTCCTACTTATCATGAGATTCAAGGAAGGTATTATTGCTTATATCGAGACTCAAGTGGAGCACTTACCACTATTTTCAGCTATCTTGACCAAAGATGGTTGGCTTTGTACCTTGTGAAATCTATCACTCTTTGTCATCTATCATAGGGGAGATCGACTACAACTGGACTAATCACCTCATTCTTTCACTCTGCCTCTATTGTCAGGAGTAACAAGTTTCCCTTTAAAGATATAGCTCTCCAAATTATAGATTTGTGCACCTTTGTCTACATCCATGAGTGACTGCTAAGGCTTTGGTGCTGTCCTTTTCTTTTACGTGGTGGGGCAGAACTCGAACATGAACTTAAAACTGGTAACACAATTTGCAACTATGAAGAAGACATCGTCAGTCTGATATTTAAAACAAGTATTACCAACTAGAGATACCACAAATTTATAACAAAATAAAAGTAGTCAGCAAAAGATGCCTACAACATAGAAAATATTATGGAAAAATCAATTGCTAATATAAGGCACGACATAAAAAATTAAATCAAAAACATACTTCTCATTGCAAAGTAGAGCTTTGTTGTGTTCCTAGGAAGACTGCTCCAGTGCACTGACATAGCCTCCTACATATCAAATAAAAAAAGATGACATCAACAGTTAAATTGACTTCATGAAGCTCATAATGCAAAATAGAAAAAACAGCTATATGTCATGGCCACAAATATAGTTGACTTAATAAAACATAATAAACCCAAAAGAAAAAAAATACAAAATAAAATAAATAAGACTTGCTGACATTTGAAAAAAAGTAATTATAGTTTCAGAAATCCAGAGCTAGGGTTTCATGTCTACTACTTTTTACAAACACTATGCTTATGAGATCCAGAGCTAGTGTTTCATAGAGTACATGCTTTGAGATGGAAACTCTGATTTTGGCTTTCTGGACTTTATTAACTCCTGAAATTACATATAGCCGCCTCACCAAATGGATTGCGGAAGTGAAGCGTGATGGGACTGAGCTTCAAAGGAAAATTTCACAGCTCCAAAACCAGCTTCATGAGAAAAACACGATCATCGAGACCCTGCAATGTCAAATCCAAGCACAAGGTGAAAGGATTGTAAAGTCAGAATAGCTTGAACAAGCTTATACACCAACTAATAAGCTTCATCATCTCCAAGAGGTTCATGATATACAATTCAAGTAGACTGAGATCCTTGTCCAACGTGATAATCTCAAGAAAATGATCACCAACAATCACTTCAAAAACAAGTTGAAGAACACAATTCCTGTGTTCAAATGGTCAAGGGTAAAAAAAACTCCTTCCATCGTGGAGTTATGCAAATTTATATTTGACAAGGGCACCTAAGGTGCAAAAAATGCGACCTTCAAGTTCAGGGTCTTCCTAATCCTAGTTACCCCTTGGAGACAAGCCATGATTTCTTACATGACAAAAAGGATCTCAAGGATATTACCCTTGATCAGGCTTGGGTAGACTATTGACAACATTCTTCACATCCAGTTCCAATCAGCTAAGGAGAGTTTGAGGGCTTTAAGATCCAAGAAGTCACTATTCAGCCTCTCCACTAAAATTTACTTGGACAAGGACCTCACATACCTTCAAATCGAGGAACTACAGAAGCATGTGCCTACCAGGTAGCTGCTTGGAAGGACAAGATTGCAGTTATTCATGAGCGCAAGACAGTGATTTGTGACTCTCCTCCTCCAAGGTGATCTTGTCCTTGGAAAAAAATCCTTAAAAATTCTTCGAACTAGTACTGAGTTGTAATGTCCCCTTTCCTAACTAGCCACTAGGTACAGTATGGACTTGCCTATACAATGGTTCCCGTAGGCAATGTCGTGGGTTTGGGAGCCTCCAGGTGTTGTGGAGTTACTGTTGGACGTTCAGTTTTCAGTGTGGACAGCTTTCAGGACCATTTCCAGCAGGTTTCAGGGGGACTTACTATTTTTAGTAAGTCGATCAGAGGCAGTATCTTGGGAAGCGGACGTTACGGATGGATTGTTTGGCGAAATGGGTGTCCGTTTCCAGTATTTTTTCTTGGGTCCGGCCTTAGGAGGATTATTATTTTAATGCCCAAAAGTTATTAATGTAATATTTAAATGTAATGTTTAAATATTCTAATGTTGGGCTTATATTTTATTATTAAGGGGTTATAAGGGGGATTTTTGGGAGTCATAAGGTAAGTTATAAATTAAAATTAAGATGTTATCTCCCTAGGAGTTTGGGACGACCCCTCATGGGGCTCTTTAAAAATAAATTTAAATGCAAATGAAATTAAAGGAAAAAAAAGCAAACTAGGCCGACCCAATTGTGAGAGGGAAATAAAAGAATGAAGTTGAATTCATTTTCACATCTTTGGCTATTCATTCTCTTGGAGCAATTTTGAGGAGTTCTTGCAGAGTTGCAAGGGTTTCGAATTCAGCTTTTTGTGTGACGAAAATCATCAGCAGGGACAACATCCTCGGAGTTGAAAGATATTCTCAGGGTGTTCATGAGCAACTCTACTTCAGGGGTTGCATTGGAGCTTTATATCTGTAGATTTACTGTGGTTTTCAAGGGGTTTGGAAGGGATTTCGAAGCATATTTTGCATACATTGTTGTAGCATTCATTCCTCAGCATAGTCATACAAGTGGAGTCATTTATTGTATGTGATTCCATGATTTGAGTTGGGGTTTCAAGGTGACTTGGCTTTTTTGCTTCTACAGTTCCAGCTGTTCCATTTAGAGTGGATTTCTTATGGTTTCAGGGCAGATTTCAAACATTTCTTGCTGGCCATAATTTCCTCTAGCCTGGCCGTACCATATCTTGCCTGGCATTGAAGGTGGTTTTTAATATTCAGAGTTTGGCTGCCAATTAATGATTGTGATTGAGGCGTCTAAGGATTGGAAGCTTTCCTTTGCATTGATATTGTAAAAAGACATCTTTTATTTGTTGTTGGGAAAGAAATACATATATTCTTGTGTTGTTGTTCAGCTATAAAGTCACCATTTTCAGTCTTGTACAGCTTCCGGGTATTTTGTTACTTTCCAAAGTCCTTTAAAGGGTTTATAGTTTTATATAAATATTATCTAAATTCCAAGTTTCATTGATTCCCGCCAAGTAGTTTGCTAGATATTATTTGTTCAAGTTGGCAGTTTAACTTTTTTCTACATATTTTGTACTTAAATAAATAAATACAAAAAAATCAGAATATTGCACAAAATCCGAAAACCTTGCAAATTTCCAAAATAACAAAACAAGGCAGAAATTTCGTATCTCAGCTTGGGTGGGATATTACAGTGGTATCAAAGCTGGTTTCCTGCCAGCCTGTGATCAGATCTGAATTAGGGTTTCATGAGGAGGATTCAACATCCCTAAGTAGATCAACATTCAGAAATTTTTTGGGCACTTTTGAAGGGTTTGTGGTGGAATTTTGCTGAAATGAAACCTAGGGTTCTTGAACATTAAATTTTTAATTGTGGATCATGGCACTATTGGGCGAAAACGAGTTGGTCGAAAGGCTTACTAATGCAGGAAGAAAACTTGGATTCATATCTTAGCCAAAATATGTTCTCTACTGTGTTTTAGGGGAGGTAGAAGATTGTTTGTATACGATGGATTCATCACCTTCTTAGATATTACAAGCAGCTATGACTCCGATGGTGAAGTCTTTGGGCAAACCTAGATGGTTGAAACACACGGATAAGGAGGTAAGACTCATGGTCACTTCTTACTTGAGTGAAATTTTGAGAATTTCAGCTCCTAAAGCTCCTTATAATGATGACACATTGAGAACAATATTTCAGTTGTTTGTTGATAGTTTTAGAAGTCTGGAGGATGTTACCTGTTCTCATTTCTCTATGAGAGTTTCCATACTTGAATTATTTGCAAAAACTAGAATGGGCAACATCTTGTTAGATTTGGACATGGATGAGTTGGTTTACAAAATGTTTCATCATTTCATTGCTTCAGCTAGAAAAGAACATGCTAATAATGTTATTGCAGCTATGAGAGACATTATGATTTTGATTATAGATGAAAGTGATTATATTTACCAACCACTCTTATCAATGTTATTGGACGTTTGGAGGCAAGACTTGGTTGCTTCCACTGCTGCACATGAATTGGTTAATAGTGTTGTTAAAAAGTGTGAGAGGAAGCTGAAACCTTTCTTGGACAATGAGGAGATTAGGGGAGAAGGGCAGCCCATGGCAGAAATTTCACATGAGGAAGCTAGTAAAGAAGAGCTTGTGGATCTAAAGAAGAATTCAGTGGAAAATTCTGAAGTTGTACCTACCCTGGACGAAGAAGAATTCAAATCAGAAATGGTTAACCAAGAGATTGAATCACCACATGAGATTGTTGTGAAAGAACATGATGCAGATGAATGTATTAAAGTTCCCAAATCAGTTTGTGATGATAATGGATATGGTCTAGATTCCCAAACTAAATCCTTGGATAGAAGTGTTCACACTAGTTCCAACTCCTTGGATTTGGAGAGTGATGTGTGGGATCCAGGTGTTTTGGTACCAAGGTATGATGAAGGCATGGAGGCCATTGGAGGCTTCTCTTTCGCAGTTTCAGCCTTTGAAGAAAAGCGTTCAGATTTGGAGATCCTAGAAGAGAGCAATACACACCCTAATATGCCAAGTTCATTCATAATAAATGGTGGCAACTATTTTTCCAACCAACCTAGCTTAGATTCAGTCTTGAACAGAGTTGAGAGTACATCTTCAGTTTTGGGGTGTTTGGATGAGAACGGCCGCCACTTGGAGTTGGGATCATGGATCAGCCATGATATTACTCCCATAAGGTATGAGCTTCATCCTGATTTTTATAGCAGCAGATTGAGATATTTTGGCACTCATGAATTAGTGGCAACTATGTGTTTGATAAGACTAATGATGTATGAGAAGTATGGGACTCTTGCACCACATTCTTCCATGTTGTTAAGAATCATATGGGCTGCATGTTTTTGGATAGTTGGAGCACTTGACGGGACTGTATTAACAGAGGAATCACTCACAGTTGGTGAAGATATGATGCTTGTGTATAAAACTGATTACATGAATGAGGAGACAGAGATTGTTGACTCAAAATTTAAACTCTTTCTCACTCATTTCTCCTCGATGTTTGATGGTTCTATTTATTTTTTGCATAGTACAATCTTTGATAGAAATAGTAAACTGAGTTCGGTTGACGTTAAGGACATTGAACAACTTTTACACATTGCTGTTCATGGGATTCACAATGAGCACACTTTGTCAGAAGGAAGGCATCAGCCCTTAAATGCATGGAATCCAGGTGTAAAATTCAATTATGTGTTAGTGGCAGCCATGTATATAGATCAGTCTTCAGATTTGTTCATCACCATCACTGATTTTTTCAGAGTTTTACATTTCACAACCATAGGAAATGATGAGGAAAGATGTCACTATTGGCAATTTTGCCACATTAAATCTTTTGATAAATTTTGGCCTAAGTATGGAGCTTTAAAGCGGTAAAGAGCATGCTGAGGTGTTCGGGTTTTCGCGGGCCATAAACAGGGGCGATAAAATGGACAAAATGAGCTCCGGATATTTTATCATTGCAGATCTTCTCGCCAGCTTTCCGACGATATATTATAATAGGCGATCGGGTTAGCGGATCAAAAGTTATGGTCCCGGGAAGCAGAACCAGGAAACCCAGTTTTTGTGCGAAGTCCGACTGCGCCCGTTTTTGTGCGAAGTCCGTGCCCAGTTTTTGTGCGAAGTCCGACTGCGCCCTTCTTCTCGAGCGCACTTGGAAACGATCAGCCAGAGAAATTGACTAAGTGTTGGAGCGCAACCCGACTTCGCGGCGAAGTCGGACTGCGCTCCCTTGTCCGTGCGAAGTCCGAACAGCGGTGAGAATCAGCAAGTGCCGGTGCGCAACCCGACTTCGCAGCGAAGTCGGACTGCGCCCTTTGACCGGTGCGCAGTAGGGAAATAGGCCAACCCGACTGCGTTGTTTTTCACTGTGCTACCCGATTGCGCTCTAATCCCGGGCGAAGTTGGATAGATCGCCTTTCAAGGCAGACACGTGTCAAGCATTATCATCCGACAAGTGTCCAACTTTGGGATCCGAGCCAAGACATGCCGAGCAAAAGGACAAGCATGGGCCGCACTACTTATGCCAGCTGCCTCATTTAAGGCTGATGTGAGTTTCCACCTGCCTCAGCTACCCGCATTCCTGTCAATGTGAAGTTCTACCTAGCGCGCTGCCACGTGGCTGTTCAACCTTCAGGGAGACCATGCCGAGAGTACAGTCCAGCCCGACAGAAGTCAGCATCAGCAGTTCCGCGGCTGCTTTTGTCAGCTAATGTTTGATCGGGACTTTGTGCCCATTAATGTAACGGGGGGGACTTTGGGCTATAAATACCCACCACATTTTCATTGTAAGGTGGTGGAAGGGGAATGTCTGTTAGGGAACCATTGTAGCTGTGCTTCTGCCTTTTAATATAATACATACACTTGGTGCTGTCCTATTGTTTTTATTTTGTATGCTACCTCTCTTTGACATTTATGCCTCATGTTTTCCTGTATCATTGCTTGTTGTTGTACTGAACTCTGGACTCCGGCATTTGGTGATCAGGTATTCCTGGGATGCATAAATTAAAGGATACATAGGGTAAACGTTAGTGGCAGTTTTCTGGTTATGTTTTGTGTTATAGTGTTGTTAGTAGTGGTGATTGATGCGTTGCCGTACTGTTAGTTCCTTCGAGGAATGTGTAGGGAACCATTGTTTGGAGGGAATGTACGTTAGGGAACCATTGTAGCTGTGCTTCTGGCTCTTAATACAAAACATATACTTGACTCTGTTCTATTGGTTAGTGACAGCATCCATAGTGGTGTGTTATGGTTATATTGGTGTTAGTAGTGGTGATTGATGCGTTGTCGTCCTTGTTAGTTCCCCCCACCCAACTCCAATCTAATTTGGAATCCCTTTCTGCATTTTTATCTCTTTCCCTGCACTCTTATCTTGAACCTCAAAACCCCCACAGGAAGCCGGCCTTCTCCGGAGATTGGCACGGAAGGCATTCCTTCCTTCCGGCCTTTCAATGTTGGTTTGCGGGTCTAGGGCGCAATAACAACAAATCCTTTCCTCATGGCGGATTCGTAACCAACAGTTTTGGCACGCCCGGTGGGACAAAGGGTCCCACATTTGGAAGATCTCAAGCTCGTCCTCACTCGGGCTGACAGTTTCTTTCCGAATACCCGGTGGGACAAGGAAGTTTCCCACTCCCAAACAGAATCGAAGCACTGGTGTTCGCTTCATTGCTGTTCAAAATCAGAGCACCTGGCGACTCTGCACGTTCATATTCTCTGAGTCCGAAAGACCGGTCCTGACGCCTTCATTCAAACGAGAAGGTGGCGAGCGAGGAACCCGGGAAACCAGCCTGACTTTACGAAATTAATACCAACGCTCCAGGCGAGCGCGTCGAGTCGGCTGATTACCAAGCTCGCATAGACGAATCCGTGAGGTGAGACGATCAGTCTCCATATTTTAAGGAAGCCCGAGTTGGTGAATCTTTGGCTTGCCTTCATCTGGCAAAATCACCTGGCGACTACGGTCGAGCTGAAGATCCAGATTTCTTGATCGCAGGCGCCCTTTTTTTAAGCTAATAGAAGACACCCCGGAGGAATCAAGGTTTGGTGAGCAGCCTTGACCTCACAAGCGGAGAAATGAATGTTCGCCTACAGTCTCCACCGTGGTGGTATTGGCTCCAACCATCACCGCAACCGGTACCCGAAGAGGGCTCCCGTCTGACAAATCTCCTTGTCACATTGTTCATCAATTGTACGAGTACCGGCATGAATGACAATCTGCCACGTTGCACCATGTTCGCGACCTGGCAAACTTTGGGAGGCCAGCCGGACTTCAAAGATCATCTGAAGTACAATCAGATCTGGTCCGGACACTGCAGGTTCACCGGATAGGCAACCAAAGCTAGATTTGTGTTGGCGGCATGCCAATAATGCCGCAAAATTTTGTATAAATAAGCCGGCTAGTATTCAAAGTTTTAGTTGTTTCCTTAATTCAGTTTGTGCAGTGTTTTCTTTTTAAGTGTTCCAAGAGGGTCGTGGGTGCCAAGGGTTTCAAAAAGAGGTTGCTGCTGGCAGTGAGTATCAAGAGTACGACGAGGGTGACTCTGTTGCCCAATGGATAAAGGCCTAGGTCCTCACATCGAGGCGAGCTCAATGCCCCGCGAGCCGCCAGGAATGTTGGCAATTTTGCCACATTAAATCTTTTGATAAATTTTGGCCTAAGTATGGAGCTTTAAAGCGGTAAAGAGCATCTTTGAGGTGTTCGGGTTTTCGCGGGCCATAAACGGGGGCGATAAAATGGACAAAATGAGCTCTGGATATTTTATCATTGCAGATCTTCTCGCCAGCTTTCCGACGATATATTATAATAGGCGATCGGGTTAGCGGATCAAAAGTTATGGTCCCGGGAAGCAGAACCAGGAAACCCAGTTTTTGTGCGAAGTCCGACTGCGCCCAGTTTTTGTGCGAAGTCCGACTGCGCCCTTCTTCCTGAGCGCACTTGGAAACAGTCTGGCAGAGAAATTGACTAAGTGTTGGAGCGCAACCCGACTTCGCAGCGAAGTCGGACTGCGCTCCCTTGTCCGTGCGAAGTCCGAACAGCGGTGAGAATCAGCAAGTGCCGGTGCGCAACCCGACTTCGCAGCGAAGTCGGACTGCGCCCTTTGACCGGTGCGCAGTAGGGAAATAGGCCAACCCGACTGCGCTGTTTTTCACCTGTGCTACCCGATTGCGCTCTAATCCCGGGCGAAGTTGGATAGACTGCCTTTCAAGGCAGACACGTGTCAAGCATTATCATCCGACAAGTGTCCAACTTTGGGATCCGAGCCAAGACATGCCGAGCAAAAGGACAAGCATGGGCCGCACTACTTATGCCAGCTGCCTCATTTAAGGCTGATGTGAGTTTCCACCTGCCTCAGCTACCCGCATTCTTGTCAATGTGAAGTTCTACCTAGCGCGCTGCCACGTAGCTGTTCAACCTTCAGGGAGACCATGCCGAGAGTACAGTCCAGCCCGACAGAAGTCAGCATCAGCAGTTCCGCGGCTGCTTTTGTCAGCTAATGTTTGACTGGGACTTTGTGCCCATTAATGTAACGGGGGGACTTTGGGCTATAAATACCCACCACATTTTCATTGTAAGGTGGTGGAAGGGGAATGTCTGTTAGGGAACCATTGTAGCTGTGCTTCTGCCTTTTAATATAATACATACACTTGGTGTTGTCCTATTGTTTTTATTTTGTATGCTACCTCTCTTTGACATTTCTGCCTCATGTTTTCCTGTATCATTGCTTGTTGTTGTATTGAACTCTGGACTCCGGCATTTGGTGATCAGGTATTCCTGGGATGTATAAATTAAAGGATACATAGGGTAAACGTTAGTGGCGGTCTTCTGGTTATGTTTTGTGTTATAGTGTTGTTAGTAGTGGTGATTGATGCGTTGTCGTACTGTTAGTTCCTTGGAGGGAATGTACGTTAGGGAACCATTGTAGCTGTGCTACGGCTCTTAATACAAAACATATACCTGACTCTGTTCTACTGGTTAGTGACGACATCCATAGTGGTGTGTTATGGTTATATTGGTGTTAGTAGTGGTGATTGATGCGTTGCCGTACTGTTAGTTCCCCCCACCCAACTCCAATCTAATTTGGAATCCCTTTCCGCATTTTTATCTCTTTCCCTGCACTCTTATCTTGAACCTCAAAACCCCCACGGGGAAGCCGGCCTTCTCCGGAGATTGGCACGGAAGGCATTCCTTCCTTCCGGCCTTTCAATGTTGGTTTGCGGGTCTAGGGCGCAATAACAACAAATCCTTTCCTCATGGCGGATTCGTAACCAACAGTCACATTGTTGTTAGAAGGTTTGTGCCACATATGAATACTGTTTATGATACACAAAAGATACAATATTTGCTTATTTCAGAGGATGCATTTGCAAGAACAGTCTTACCAGGGACATTGGGTCAATTGGAGCCTTGTATCACTCAACTTGGTGCACTACATGCCTATGATGAGACGTTGTTGTATAGGAGTTATTGTATGGTTTTGTTGGAATTTGTTACATTACTTGGTGCAATTTGGGCTGCACATGTGAAGACAACTGAGGAGGCAGTATACAAGGAGTTTTGCGCAGCTTTGTGGAGGAAATTTGATGACCAAACAATGTTGTTTTGGACAAACACTTCGCTGATTTTCAAGATTGATTTTGAGACTGTTGTGAGGGAGAATTTTGGTACCAATAGGACTGATTGTCTGCTGATTTCAGAAGCGGCATTTGGGAAGGCTATGAAGGAAGGAACGATGGAGAAATTGAGGTCTCATTTGGCAAAAAAAAGAGTTGCATCTTTAACACCTTGTGAGACAGAATTGGAGACAGTATGGGTTTCACGTAGACTGATCGGTAAGGCACCAATGACTGCACATCACATAAGGTCTGATTTACTTACATTCGCTGAGTTTTTGGTGGCAAGAGGAATTGCTACACCACACGTGTTTTCAGTTTTGGGTGAGAATTGTATGAGGCCTGTGTTAGTCCATTTTGGGAGATATAATAAGGTGTCTTTCATAATGTTAAAGGTTGTTCTTAGAGCTGAGTATGAGCATGAGTTAGCAGTTTACAGGTATGCTCACTTGCAATACATGAAGAGGGAGCATTGTCAGTTTTTGAGGAAGTTCGAGTAGCTGTTACTCTTGGATTTGATGGCACATAATGGAGATAAAGTTGCATTTTCAGTTTTGATACATTGGGGGGCAAGTTTTTTTGGAGTTGGAAACATGGGACAAGTAGAGCTTCAGCCATTGACATGCACTTTCAGTCCCATTTTGGAACAGCAGTTAAGAAAAGCATGGAGTGAGGTATGTAGGAGTATTTTGGTCATAAAAATTGACATTTATGATGTTGATAATGTTTCTCAAGGTTGGGGAGTATTGGATTTCCCTTGGGGAAAGGAAGAGGTGATGTACTTGACTTATGCATATGGAGAGCCAGAGTTTGTTGATTATGATTTCCTTTTCACTCTCTTTGGTGTTGATTCATTCATTACCTTTGCTAATTTTATCACACTCTTGCATAGTACAGCCATTATAAATAAAGGAGAATTGAGTTTACACATCTTTGAAGAGATTAAACAGTTATTTACCATTGTTGTACATGACAAATCAGAACTGCTATGCATCACTTCAGATCTGGTCTATGAGAGTTTGAGCCTATTTCCACTCATTTTTTGCACAATTGCAGCCTTTGGACAGTTTTGGAATAGCATGAAGACAATCTTTGGTCAGCTTGAAGCAGGTTTGGGAACAGTCTTGGATGAATGTTTGAGGCAACCTTGGGTCCACACATTGTTGATTTGCATCTTGGCCTCACACTCAAATTTTTGTTTTGATTTTTATATAGAAGTGGCAGCTGTAATAATTGTGTTGAGATTGGTTTGGGACCCTGGAATCACAGGTGGTTCTGATTAGGTGATTCTGATGATGTTGATGTTATGTTAAGTATTGCTTGAGGACAAGCAATTTTGGGGAGGGAGGACTGTAATGTCCCATTTCCTAACTAGCCACTAGGTACAGTATGGACTTGCCTATACAATGGTTCCCGTAGGGAATGTCGTGGGTTTGGGAGCCTCCAGGTGTTGTGGAGTTACTGTTGGACGTTCAGTTTTCAGTGTGGACAGCTTTCAGGACCATTTCCAGCAGGTTTCAAGGGGACTTACTATTTTTAATAAGTCGATCATAGGTGGTATCTTGGGAGACGGACGTTACGGATGGATTATTCGGCGAAATGGGTGTCCGTTTCCAATATTTTTTCTTGGGTCCAACCTTAGGAGGATTATTATTTTAATGCCCAAAAGTTATTAATGTAATATTTAAATGTAATGTTTAAATATTCTAATGTTGGGCTTATATTTTATTATTAAGGGGTTATAAAGGGGATTTTTGGGAGTCATAAGGTAAGTTATAAATTAAAATTAAGATATTATCTCCCTAGGAGTTTGGGCCGACCCCTCGTGGGGCTCTTTGAAAATAAATTTAAATGCAAATGAAATTAAAGGAAAAAAAAGCAAACTAGGCCGACCCAATTGTGAGAGGGAAATAAAAGAATGAAGTTGAATTCATTTTCACATCTTTGGCTATTCATTCTCTTGGAGCAATTTTGAGGAGTTCTTGCAGAGTTGCAGGGGTTTCGAATTCAGCTTGTTGTGTGACGAAAATCACCAGCAGGGACAACATCCTCGGAGTTGAAAGATATTCTCAGGGTGTTCATGAGCAACTCTACTTCAGGGGTTGCATTGGAGCTTTATATCTGTAGATTTACTGTGGTTTTCAAGGGGTTTGGAAGGGATTTCGAAGCATATTTTGCATACATTGTTGTAGCATTCATTCCTCAGCATAGCCATACAAGTGGAGTCATTTATTGTATGTGATTCCATGATTTGAGTTGGGGTTTCAAGGTGACTTGGTTTTTTTGCTTCTACAGTTCCAGTTGTTCCATTTAGAGTGGATTTCTTATGGTTTCAGGGCAGATTTCAAACATTTCTTGCTGGCCATAATTTCCTCTAGCCTGGTCGTAACAGATCTTGCCTGGCATTGAAGGTGTTTTTTAATATTCAGAGTTTGGCTGCCAATTAGTGATTGTGATTGAGGCGTCTAAGGATTGGAAGCTTTCCTTTGCATTGATATTGTAAAAAGACATCTTTTATTTGTTTCTGGGAAAGAAACACATATATTCCTGTGTTGCTGTTCAGCTATAAAGTCGCCATTTTCACTCTTGTACAGCTTCCGAGTATTTTGTTACTTTCCAAAGTCCTTTAAAAGGTTTATAGTTTTCTATAAATATTATCTAAATTCCAAGCTTCATTGATTCCCGCCAAGTAGTTTGCTAGATATTATTTGTTCAAGTTGGCGGTTATTCTGTACTTAAATAAATAAATACAAAAAAATCAGAATATTGCACAAAAGCCGAAAACCTTGCAAATTTCCAAAATAACAAAACAAGGCAGAAATTTCGTATCTCAGCTTGGGTGGGATATTACATGAGTTTCAGAAGAAACGGGGTCTACACCGACCCTTCAGAATCACCCTACCGATCCCATGTTCAGCATAGTAATCTCCTAAATCGATACAAATAAAGTTCCTTACTTGATTCTTCTTGTAGTTTCATTTGGCCTACAAAATGATGTCCTTAAAAAAAGAATAGCCATTGAAAAAATTAGCTAAAAATTTCGTCATGATGTTCAAAAAAGAAAATAATCAGTCTCATTAATCAAATATCTAAACTAAATATAAT
Organism: Wollemia nobilis; assembly: GCA_028583015.1. Lineage (NCBI taxonomy): Eukaryota > Viridiplantae > Streptophyta > Pinopsida > Araucariales > Araucariaceae > Wollemia > Wollemia nobilis. The sequence continues at coordinate 16,377,340 of JAQPPZ010003356.1, read as the reverse complement.
TATGTACAAAGAACTTCACATTTTATACAAAAACAAAATTGACTTGCAAATGGATCTATGAATGAGTTACCCTAAAATCATTTTGCCCTGTATTTTAACATTTTGTTTAATTTTTTCAACCTTTAATTTTTATGGATGTTGGAATGAAATATGGATCTAAGTGGAATCAAGTAGATGTCAGATTGAAATATGGAAATGCGAACAAATTTAGATGTTATGTATATAAATGTTTTTACTAGTTGTTTTTTGTTCAAATATGTTCTTTGAATTTATTCACCTAGGGTAGGAAATCCCAAAATTCAAACATTTTTGACAAAATTTATTCTATCTTGTGACAAAAGCCCTAAAAGGGCTCTCCCAACTATTAGTGGTTACTATTGAGATTCTACTTTCAAGCATGAAACTTGCAAAACAAGTTACATTCATAGTTCAAGTGGTGTTGCTTGCCTTGTTCATTATTGATTTCATCAATAGGTGTCCTTGGTTGCATTAAATGAACACTCCAAGTATATGTGGCTTCGCATTCAGAGGACCCAATCCTTTTTAGACATATCTTCAGAGTCGTTTGCTATTTTCCCCAAACAACCTCATCCTTTGTCATCCCTTCTGATCATGACCCATACTTGGATCTATATTTGGATATTTCCATAGTTGAGAAAATCGGCAAAAATCTGCAGACTCCCGATTTTTTTGCCAATTTTTTTACTCAGCGATTCAATCGGCAAAGAATCGGGAGTCCACTGATTCATTGCCAATTTTTCGAAAATAGGCCGCAACCGCTGGTAGAGGCTGCGGCCGATAAATAGAAAAAGTGACTTGTTCTTTCTTATTACTTCAGCTAAGCTCTTGCAAACCCAAAAAGACACTCTCCCACCTTGCTACCACCCCGACCAACTACGCCAAGGCATCCTAGGAGCACGAGCAATTGCGGTGTGAAGGAATCCGGCAGCCAACAACATCCGCCCAGAAGATTCATTCAAGGTCAGAAATTTTTTGAAAACTCTTTTTTTTGGTTTTTTCTCCTTTGAAGTAGATACTAAATTGATATATGCAAGCCAAATTATAAGCTATCCTAACAATATTTATTCAACATTAAACGGGTTTAGGGTTTTTTTTGGGGATTTTTTGGTAAGGGTTTAGGTCCATAGGATTTTATTTCCCTCCTTTTAAGTACTTAGTAAATATTGATACCTATCAATATTTGTTAAACATTAAACCCACCCTTTAGAGTTTTTTTTTTTAGGATTTAGGATTTTTTTTTCTTGTCTTTTACGTAGATATTGTTGCCTATCAATATTTAAACATTGACATTTGTAATTTTGTGTATGTTAAACATTAACATTTAACCCTAGTCTAGTGTTTAAGGTTTTTTTTGTTGTGGTTTAGGATTTTTTTTTCCTCTTTTTAAGTACTTAGTAAATACTAAATATTGATGCCTATCAATAATTGTTAAACATTAAACCCTAAATCCTAGTCTAGGGTTTAGGGTTGTTTTTTTTAAGGTTTAGGACTTTTTTTCTTCTCTTTTTAAGTAAATATAAAATTGCTGCCTATCAATATTTGTAATTTTGTGTGTTAAACTTAAACATTAACATTTAACCCTAAACCCTAGTCTAGGGCATAGTTTTTTATTTTTTCCTTTTTTTCAAGTGATTGTAACTTTGTTGTTACTAACTTGTTTCCGTGTGCAAGCATATAAAAAAAGAAACCATTGGATCCAGCATGGGCGTATGCAACACCACGGCCAAGAAAAGGGGATTTTAAATGCAATTTTTGTTGCAAGACATATACTGGAGGCGTTTATCACCTCAAATTCCATTTGGCACAGATATCTAAAAATAATGTCAAGATTTGTGATAAGGTGCTAGAAGATATTAAAAACAAAGTAAATGCCATGATCATTGCGGTAGATGAAAATGCTAGTCAAAAAACCCATAGTGATGCCATTTCATCCCTCCCCTCCCAAGTTGCTCGTACCAGTGGCAACCTTAACCAGTACTTTCAACAGAGTAGTTCGAGTCCTTCAAGTGCACAAGGAACTAGTGGGATAGGAGAGTCCTATTTCATAGACCATTTTGTGCCAAGGGGCACAATCCACAGTACAACGAGGACAACCATTGCCACTTTTTGGTACTATTCTGACATTCCCTTCAATGTGGCAAGGTCTCCATACTAGCGATGCATGATAGATGTCGTCACAACTTGCAGCGCAGGATTTAAGGCGCCAACTTATGATGATCTTAGAAGCCCTCTCCTTCGACAATCTGTGGACAACATTCAAGTTGTGTCATTGTGCTTGACTAAATTTATATATATATGGCATGACTAAATTTTTTTTATATATATTATAGGATAAAATCAATATGCAATGTGCATGACTAAATTTTTTTTTATACTTCAGGTTGTGCTTGACAACCAGCGTAGGGTGTGGAGGACCAAGGGTTGCACTATAATGTCTGATGCTCAGACATATGGGAAGGGAAGAACCCTGCTTAATTTTTTGGTTGCATCTGCAAAAGGAACTGCATTCCTTAGGTCAATAGATGCATCGACACATGTTAAGAGTGTCGAAATGCTTGCAAGGTTGTTGGAGGAGGTTGTCTTGGAGGTTGGGGAGGAGAATGTTGTCCAAATCATCACGGACAATGCAGCAGCATATAAGGCAGCCGAGAGGATTTTGGAGGAGAGATTCCCCACCATTTTTTGGACCCCATGTGCAGCCCATTGTCTCGATTTGCTCCTCGAGGACATTGGGAAATTACCTTGGGTGACAAAGGTTGTAAGGAGGGCTAAGGCCATCACAAAATTCATTTACAACCATGCATGGGTCCTTAGCCTCATAAGGTGATTTACTAGTGGGAGGGAGCTAGTACAGCTGACATTACACGCTTCGCCACAAACTTTGTGACATCGTAGAGCATTTATGATGCAAGAGGGTCAGTAAAGCAAATGTTTATGAATGATAAGTGGAATTTTGAACTAGCTGCAAGATACTGAAGATCACCTGAGGGACAAAATGTTTATACTTATTTGTTTGAGGACTTCTGGATGGCCATGGATGAGGCCATCAAGTTACAAGACTACGCTTATTAATTTGTTTTATTTTATTTATGTTGTAATATATTTTTATTTAAATTATTTATTCTTTTTCAGATCTCAAAGCCATTGGTGAAGATTCTTCGTCTTGTTGATGGAAAAGAATTTCCAATGAGATTTGTATACGAGGCTATGGATAGGGCAAAAGAGGCAATTGTTGCATTTTATGAACATGCCCAAGCCAAATATGATGCCATTTGGACTATCATTGATATAAGATGGATATCACAACTCCATAGCCCTATTCATGCAGCGGGTTACTATTTTAACCCCAAATTCTTTTATACCCCTACATTTTGTGTTGATTGTGAGGTCAAGATTGGCCTTCAATATTGCATTGACCGCGTGTTCTTTGCGAGTAAACAACTGTGTGATAAAACGCATGCAGAGATACAAGATTATAAGGCATGTCGTGGTCGCCAATTACCATCTGAGCAATGCAAAAATGATATTGAGATATTGAGGCTAGGTAAACCTCATCAAATTACTATTTATTGTCTTTTGATTTTGTTTTAAAATTTTAACTTTTAAGCTTTTACATGTGAAATAATTATTATATTTTTTTTATTGTTGTTTTTACATGCCCAATTTGCAGCACATGGTGGTTAAAATATTATCTCAAGCATGTAGCTCTCTAGGTTGTGAGCACAGTTGGAGTATGTTTGAGCACATACACTCCAAAAAGCGCAACAGACTTGCACAAGAAAAGTTAAATGATTTTGTGTTTGTGCATTACAACTTTCGTCTCCACCAAAAAAGTTTTGAAAAAACAAATATTGAGCCCATTGACCTACGTGACATTGATCCATTATCTGAATGGATCACAGATGCTGCACAGGAGCCGCGAGTACGGCAAGAGCCTCTATTCACCATGGAAGAAATACAAAACTATGAAAACCTAGCAGAGGAAATGGCATCGAGGCACCAACAAGAGGCCTTAGCACGAGAAGAGGCACAAGCAACTACAAGCACACATCAACCAAGAGAGACTAGGGCTTTTGCTAGGAGAAGGGGCAAAGGAAGACAATAGATAGTGGGCCTATTGAGGCATTTTGACACATTTTATAATTTGTACCTTTTCATATTATAAGCAATACATGATGTGTTTTGTCACTATGATGTGTACTTAAAGTTTGAGCCTTGTACGATGTCCTGACTTGAATTGTTGCTTTTATTGCAATATTTGATTTGCATAATGTTAATTCATTGTAATATGCATGAAAAAAACAAATTGTTTTCTTCGGTTTTTTTTCTACCGATTCTTTCCCGATTTTTTCCCCGATTTTTTGTCGATTCCGATGTTTTTGCCAATTTTTAAAACTGTCGATTCACTCCCGATTCTGATTTTCTCAACTATGGATATTTCTATTTATTCATATTTGGGTGAAGTCATTCTTTTGGGTGATTTCAATGCCCACATTGGAACCCACCAGACACCTTTTCATGATCTTCTAGAAGACAAGTTTTGTCTCTTTGACTCGACCTCATAGATTTTGCTTTTAATGTAACCTCTACAAATGGGATGCACCATGTTACTGCTTATAAGAAATATTTTCAGTTGTGTGTTCACATGGCCTCTTGATACATAATGGGATTCCTCTATTTATAAAATCTTCTAGATTTACTTCTTTTCTGCACAAGCTATGAGTGTGATTGACCACATTGTCAACTACAATACCTTGCTTTTTATATTCATAATTTTCAGGCTTCTAATCAGCTTCTATGTTTACAATTATGATGTTCATCTTTCCCAATTGATGCACAATTATTACTTTTAATTCCACCATGACAACAACCAAACATGAATTCTTGTCTCAAAACTTATGGGATGTTGCCCTTGACTCCTTTCCTCATACTTTTCCCAGGTCAAAGTCAGTCTGTAACATCGATTGTTGCCCCATAAACCATTTATATGATGAAGAATGAAATTCTATGTACCACAGGGTTACACCGGGATGCATCCCCCCTTAGGGACGCATCTCCCCATTCCCCACATTCCCCAGCACGGGGGGACAGCATCGTGGACGTTTCCCGACAGTCCCCCTTTCGGGGGACAGTGAGGAAACATCCTCGGGACGCCAGTGGCCTATGGCCTCCCATCCCCGAGATGCCCCCTATTTTGGGGCATCCTTGGGGATGCTCGAGCCGTCCCTAGGGACGATTGGGCATCCCCGGGGACGGCCCGAGCGTCCCAAATGGTACCCAACTGTCCCCCATGGTTGGGCATCCTCAACCAAAAGAAAAACATTAAAAAAAAAAATTAAAATTTAATAAAATAAAAAGGTAGGGGGTGGGACCCATTTTAAGTCTCACCCCCCAAACCCTAAACCTAAAAGAAACTCTATATAAAGTGAAAAGAAAAAGTAAAAGTCAAAACAAAGTTACAAAGAGTAACACTCATCTTTCAAGTTTCAACAGTGAAGAAGAAAAAGAGATAGTTGGGAGAGCAAAAGGAGGCAACAACAGTAGGCAGCAAGGGCAATATAGCAATAGCAACAGCAAGGGGTGGCAAAAGGAGGCAACAATAGCAAGCAACAAGGGCAGGGATAGACCTATCCCATTGCAATCGTCTCTCCAAGCTGGTCAAAATAGTGTGTAAATCCAACAACACATTTTTGAGAATCGGGTGCATTGAGACCCTTGTGGGAGACCTATCTCATTGTGAACGTTCCTTCAAGATGATCAAAGTAAGAGATATTTCTCACAATACTTTTTCAGAAGTGCTCAAAAGGAATCTTTCAGGTTTTGCATTTGCCCCTAGTGTATGAATAAACTTTTTGTTCCTTGTTGATTGCAAATCAACAATCAATTGCAACACATTGGTCATTCATAGCATGTGTCCCATAAGCAAAAAGAAGCGCCAACCCAAACATCCCAATAGGCATTACAACACTCCAAATATCAATATTTTTGACCAACGTGTTCTTTCTTCCTTAAACATCATGGCCTTGCCTCCTCCCAACACCACTCCTTCCTCTACTCCAAATAACCCTCCTCCTATAACTCCTCCTGCTACCCCTCAAATTGGTAATTCTATTCCCAATAGTACTGACTTTGGTTTGGATACCTATCTTGAAAAACAAGAAAGTGTGGTTAATGCCATTGCGGTCTCTAAAAATGAAAACAAGACTGTCTTAGCCAACATCCAAAGTTTCATAAATATGTCCTCTGATACGTATTCCCTTGACCACAAGTTTCAACAATTCATTGGGCAACAGCCATAGAGCATGCAATAGGCACCAAATCCAAGGGACACAAGCATTCTTCAACAACCACCATCAAGTCACAGACCTAGTTTCCTATGGCAATCACATGACTCCCTACGCTACCAAAGGTACTCTTCCAGGTATGGGTGGTTATATCTCAGGCTTTGCTTCTGACATAGATCCCTTCGCAAGAGGTGCTTCTAATTTCCTATACTGGCCTCATGATGCTCCTATTCAATGCATTGACATCCCCACCTTTGAGGGTGTCAATCCACGTGGGTGGTTGGCCAATATGGATAGCATCATTCGTTTGCACCATGTTCCTAAAGAAGGCCGTGCCATATTAGTTGTTACTAGGTTGGAAACACATGTTCATCACTGGTTGTTATTGAAGCTTTGCCAATTGAGGACCTCTCTTTTGTGGCCTAAGTTCAAAGCATGATCCCTCCAAAGGTTTGACAAAGGATCTTCCACATCATATGTGGTCCATTTGATGAAAACTAAGCAAATAGGAATGGTTGAGGAGTACTGCACAGAATTCACAAGTCTTCTTACCTACACCTACCAATTCAATCTAGTAGTGTTGGTCTCAACCTTTTGCCATGGTCTTAACGATGAAATTCGGCAAGAAGTTGACATGCGTGATCCTTATATATGGATGCTCAATGTATAGCTTTGGCAGCAGAACAGAAACTCCAATTGCCCTGTCCCCAATCTCAACATGACTTCAACCCTTAACGACCTTACATAAATAACCGCAATAATGAGCACTCCCAAGGATTATTTTGTTTCAAATATTGTTCACACCATCCCCAAGATCAAGCCTATGAAGACCGTCATAACTTTCAAGTGGAAGGTGAAGAAGCAATAGTGTCAAAAAATGAAGATTCATTGCAGCAGGAGAAACCAGCTGAAGTATCCAATATTGAGCACAAGGATGATACCATGGCTCTTTCCAATTATGCCCTAATGGACCTCCAAGCTCACCATACCATCAAGGTCCAAGGATTCATCAAATGACAATGTGTCGATGCATTGATTGATTCAGATAGCACACAACTTTATTGATAATAAGACAACAAAGTCTTTGGGCTTGTATATCAATTCTTCAAACCAGGACAAATTTCAAGTGTTTATTGCAAATGGGGGTACCGTTCAATGTGTGGGTCAAACAGCTAAGGTTAACATCCATATGGAGGATTATACTTGGTCTGGCAATCTCTTCACCATGAATCTGGGTAGTGCAAATGTCATCTTGGGAGCACAATGGCTATCTCAGCTTGGTGATGTCAAATGGACGGAAAATGGAAAGGTCATTTGTCTCCAAGGAAGCCAACCTCCTCCCTCCAAATTGGTTAGTTCCCACACCATGGAAAAGATATTGAAGAAAGGTGGCCATGGACTCTTTGCCCAAGTCAATTACATGTAAGTCCAATTTTCGAAACTGCTTCTTCCAGCTCTTCCTTTAGACTTGCAAAACATTGTGGATTGCTATACGGATTTCTTTGGTGAGCCCACGAATCTTCCTCCTAAGCGCACACATGACCATGCCATCCACCTAGTTCCAAGAAGTCAACCTTGTTCAAATTTGCAATATTTTCCAGAAACCTTCTAAAACATGCATTCATCACAATCGTATGTCAAAAGTAAGAAAAGGCAATTAAAAGATAGCAATAGTAAATGAAGGAAAATAAATGAATGGAGACAACAAGGAGTATAAGGTGGATGCCCCAATATATCATATTTATTCACACTTATGATACAAATGGATCCTCATTGAGGGGTATTTATAGTGATACCAAATCCCCAATGAGAGGTTAACCTTAGGCCAACATAAACTTAACCTTGAGGTTAACTTTACAATAAAATAATAATAAATTACCCTTTAAGTGAGGTTATCCATAAAGGTGAATTAACCAACACCACTAAGGGTGAAATATGAGAGAGGCCTGTAGACTTACATGGATGAGGAATGCCCATAGGCTTACATAATGCCATGCTCGTATGCTACATAAATGGCGCTCATAAGCACCATATCACACATTTGGCCTTGGCCTAAACAAGATCAGATTACATAAATTTCAACAAACCTCCTAATGTGTGTCCTTACCCCTATCCCCAGCCCCAAAAGTCTAAAATTGAGAAGTTGGTCCAAGAAATGTTGGAGCAAGAAATCATTCGTCCTAGTATCATTCCTTATTCCTCTTTGGTGGTTATGGTGCAGCACAAGGACAATTCTTGCTGTATTTATCCTAATTTTTGACCTTACAACAAGATCACCATGATAAGATTCCTATCCTTGTTATAGATGATTTGTTGGATGAATTGCATAGTGCTAAATACTTTACAAAACTGGATTTGTGTTCTAGGTTCTATCAAACCAGCGTTAGAGAAGAGGATATTTGTAAGACTGCTTTTTGCATACAAAAGGGTCATTATGAGTTCATAGTCATGCCTTTGGTCTCACTAATGCTCCTTCCACTTTCCAAAGTCTCATCAATTCTGTCTTTTGTCCTTTTCTTCGCAAGTTTGTCCTAATCTTCTTTGAAGATATCTTAATCTATAGCAAGTTCTAGGATGATCATCTAGTTCATGTGGACCAAGTTCTTCACCTATTACGAAAGGGAAAACTCTTTGTCAAAAGGTCCAAATGTTCCTTTGGGGTCCATGAAGTAGAATACTTGGGCATATAGTATCTCAGGAAGGAGTTGAGGTAGATCATAACAAGATCAAAGCCATGCAAGATGGGCCCTTGTCTCACTAAGAATCTTTAGGTCTCACAGGCTACTGCAGGAAATTTGTCTGCATTTATGGCAAGATTGTCGCTCCTCTCGCTGCTCTCACTATGAGGATGCCCTTGTTTGGTCTAAAATAGCTTCCCAAGCCTTCCAGGCCCTAAAGGAGGCTATGTGTACCACCCCTGTTTTGGCCACCCCTGATTTCACAAACCCTTTGTCATTGAATGTGATGCTTCAAGCACATGTATTGGAGTTGTTTTTATGCAAGATCATCCATTGGCATTTGAAAGTAGCTCTCTAGCAAAATGCTACGATGATCCACTGGTGAGAAGGAAATGTTAGTAGTTATGCATGCCATAGAGAAATGGCAGCCTTATTTGTTGAGGCGTTGTTTCATCATCAAGACCAACCATAGCAGCCTTAAGCATTTCATAGAATAGCATCTCTATTGCCCTTAATAGAATAAATGGTTGACCAAGTTCTTGGGGTATGATTTTGTTATTCAATACAAGAAGAGAAAGGAGAATGTGGTGGTTGATGCTCTATCTTGCAAAAATGAAGACATTGTCAATGCCATCTCTAGTTCTCTTCCACAGTGCCTTTCACAACTTTGGAAGGACTCGCTTGCTGACCCGGAGACAGCTCAGATCATTCAATAAGTGGAGTCTAGCTCCTCACTACCTTCCTTGTTCTCATATGTTGATGGGGTTCCCTACAAGAAAGGTCATATTAATCTTCCTCGATCCTTGGTTGATAAGACTAGTGTCCTCCAAGAATTGCATGGACCTCCTTTGTCTAGACATTCAAGATTCTTGAAAACATAACAATAGGTGAAGCAAAAGCAGATGTCAAGACCTTTGTGGCCAAATGCGAGGTATGTTAGCATAATAAGGGGAAACAGTCAAATATCCTAGTTTGTTGCAACCTTTGCCTATTCCTGACCGCCAATGGGAGCACATATCCATGAATTTCATTCAGGGCCTTCCCAAATCTAAGGGCAAAACAGTGATATTTGTGGTAGTGGATCACTTTTTTAAGTACGCTCATTTCTGTGCACTGTAGCATCGCTATTCAGCCAGTAAGGTTGCCAAGGTATTCCTCGATTTTGTTTTTAAATTGCATGGTATGCCCAAGTCCATTGTCAGCAATTGTGACCCTGAATTCACCAGTAATTTTTGGAAGGAGTTGTTTCGTCTTAGTGGTACTCAATGAAATATGTCCTCTTCTTATCACCCTCAATCAAATGCCCAGACGGTGATTGTAAATAAATGTTTTGGTACTTACCTTCGCTGTTTTTCTCAAGACAAATGGTATCACTAGGTTCATTGGCTCTCTTTAGTTGATAGCGGTACAATAGGTTGCCAAGGTATTCCTCGATTCTGTTTTAAATTGCATGGTATGCCCAATTCCATTGTCAACAATTGTGACCTTGTCTTCACCAGTAATTTTTAGGAGTTGTTTTGTCTTAGTGATACTCAATTGAATAAGTTCTCTTCTTATCACTCTCAATCATATGGCCAAATGGATATTATAAATAATATGTTTGGGTACTTACCTTTGTTGTTTTGCTCGAGACAAGCAATATCACTAGATTCATTGGCTCTCTTTAGCTAAATGGCGATACAATACTTCTTACCATTTTATTTTTTCCCTCAAGATGTCCACATTTGAGGCATTGTACGGCAAAAAACCTCCATTAGTGGAAGACAATGTTCCAAGATCCTCCAAGGTGGCTCAAATAGATGATTTGTTGCAGCAACAATGACTTGTGCTTCAACTTTTTAAAGATAATTTGATCCAGGCCAAGAACCGCATGAAGCGGTAACAAGATTTGCATTGTTCTGAATGCCAATTTGCTATGGGGGTTATGGTATTTTTTTCACCTCCAGCCCTATAAGCAATTGTCCTTAGAGACCAAGTTTTTTCAAAAGTTGGCTCCTCGCTTTTATGGGCCCTACAAGGTGGTTTGTCGCATTGGTGAAGCGGCATATCAGTTGAGCTTCCACCATCTTCCCGCATCTATCCTGCCTTTCATGTTTTTTGTCTCAAACAAGTTAGTGACCAGAAGGGGCAGTCCCAAATAGAGCTTCCACTACTCGATGAAGAAGGTCGAATGACTCTCCAGCCAAAAGCAGTGTTGCAATCCAAAGCTCATCTTCTATGGTCTTGCTAGATTCAAGAGTTCCTCCTCAAGTCGCAGGATCTTCCATAAGATGCCACATGGGAGCTTGAGAGCAATTTTCCAGTCTTTTTTCATCTTTGAGGACAATGTTTTCTAGTGGGGAGCCATGTAATGGCTCCTATGTAGCCACGTCGACTATCTTTATTTTATTAGCTCTGGACCTAGATTATGGTAGTCATCCCTTGAACATTAGGATTAGTAATAGATGTTGATTTACTCTATAAATAGGAAGAGTTATGTTGTAGTTGGATCATCTTTCATATTCAAATCTTAATCACCTCTATTGCACGTATGAGACTTTGCCCTCTCCAAATGGCTAGGAATTGTATTGATATGAATCTGAAATCTGATTACTTGCATTTTTTATTTTCTAGCATTGAATCTGAATTTATTGTTCTCAGTGGATGTTTATTGTTGCGTGCCATTGAATTTCTATTGCCACTACTGTATTTCTTGAAGTTGTTTCATTACAATCGTACAAGAGAACAAAAGGTCTTATCAGACACTTCAATTTCAAAATCAAATTAATTTTTTCTGGCATCAGAAAAGGCCTCGTAAGTAGCAGATATGAAGAGCATATCTATCATTAATATCAAAAAAAAAATCCAAAATAGCATTGACAATGCAAACTTGAAAAATAACACAAATTTAATCATAAATTCCTATCCTTAATGGCATGGCCCAAAACCCTAGACTTATGTCCCAATGTGGACTAATTATCTATAATTATCAGTGGGGACCACAACACTAAACTGAGGAATCTTTTGTGGCCCAATTATCTATGATCAACAGCAGAAATCCTGCATTGAGGTCTTCATTGTAAACAGCTCATCTATAATCATTTCCAGTGTCCAAAATCCTGGACCAAAGTCTGCCACTGTGGGCTAATTATTTACCATTGTTGGCAGCGTCTAAAACCCTAGGTCGATGACCTCATTGTGTTGGTTTAGCTGGGTCAAAAACCAACACAGGGGACCCAAACCAAGATAACATGTAACAATTTGGATTTGAAAACGTTGAATCCCAAATGACTGATCTCATGTCATAAGGAGATAACATCAATGAGTGTCAAGGGATGAATGTTTAAGGACTGTTATCACACTGTTCATAGTCTGTGCTGATATATACCGATTGTTCTTTTGAGCAAATGTTATGAATCTTACAAGTGTATTCATTATTTGTGCATTAAGATATCAAAACTCATCAAGGATGCAGGCTTTTCCATGGCAGACATAATGTGACCTTAGAATTAACCAACATAATAAAATATAAAATCAAAAAAGAAAGAAGTACATAATGTAATATATAAGGATGCTAGATCAAATGGCATTAGCTCAACCGGTTAGATTCCTTGACCTTCAAGGAGGAAACCAAGGTTTGAATGTTGCCAAACGATACATGCATAATTACCAAGCTGTTGTAAGACCACCACGTGGTCATGATTTAATACGGGAGGGACCATTTCAAACCCATATGACCCATTAAATTATATATATAAGGTTGCTAGCCGAATCCCAAATATAAATAAATAAATAAGAAGAGATTCTTATTGATTAAGGATGTTGTCTAGAAGATGTCTAAAAATGGATTATGAATGGGTAAGAGGAAACAGATATTTTAACATTATACATTGGCAATGTAAGCCAAACTTGGGTGAAATTTGGATTAGGATACAAACACATTTCTACAACTGAAGAATTTTACATAGTTCAAATCATATTGGAAAAATATAGGGAAAAAACATGCTTTTGATACATGAACTTTATTTCAAAACAAAAGAAATGAAATAGTATTTAGATTAAACAAGAAAATCTTCTCAAAGAGGTTGTCTCAAGTATATTCATACCTCTACACTTGGAAAACTAACTTGCAACCTATTCAGTCTTTTTCTGCAGGCAAAAATTAAAAGCCGTGGTTCAATGGCAATAACAAAAACTCTAGTATTTTGATTGTATAGTTGTAGACTTCTTAATGAAAGAGTAATAAGATCCATTATAATAAAGAAGTATTGTCATTTCTCAGCAAATGAAGTTCTTGAAATGCAAAATTGTTCTTTAGATTACTTGAAACTGAATTATTCAAGAACAAATCTCTATCAAACAGCACACCACTAATGGGATCAAGAACATTTTTCTTAAAACTTGGTAGTAAATTCCACTTGATATGAAAAATATTTTTTTAAGGCTCTGTTATCGACCAATGCTATGTCTTGTTTATAATCTTATCAATCTTAGTTTGGCATATAGCCTTGAGTCCCTTATTTTTGTTTTTTGGCCTGTTGTGATGGTTACCGTTATAGATATATCTGCCCTTCAAAGGTTGCACAAGTTTTCCATCTATCCTTGTTCCTTATATCAAACTAACTATTATAGTTTATGCAGAACCTTTACCAAGAGTATATCATGGAAAAAATATAGTCCAAAGACAATTGATATAATCTGCAAGCAATTTTATAAGTCAATATCAAAGAACATGATAAAACAGCTAATAATTCATATTTTTCTATGGACAATAACTCAACCATCTGGAAAAACATTCATGCTCCCTTTTTACACCAAAGAATAGAGAGAATGCACGTACCACCATACAATCATTTTTCATGTACAACCATTTTGCTATTAACATCTACACCTTACAAAGAAAACTCACATTTCATGGTCAGTCACTTAAGAATCATCTTGTACATAGATAATGCACTCATATCTAGATAGGAACATGGGGATGAATACAAGGGGTATATCTAGATTATCTTTGTCCCCAAATCCATGTTCTAATCTTCAGCTCTTTCAGTAAATCCTCAAATTCCTTCCTCATCAAAGCCAAATCTACTAAACTTCTCAAATATATCTCAGCTCCTAGTAGGCAATAGTAGCCTCTTTGTTGCTTGTTAAAGATGTAATGGGATGATATAGTCTTCCCCAAGTACATTCCAGGATGTTATTGTTGACAATTTTGTCACATAGGGGTAGAAAGAATCAAAATTTTGTAAAATATTCTCTTATTTTTCGTATATTTGTTCCCTTGCTTTTTTTATGTATTTCCAAGTATTGCAGCAATTTTGGCTTCCATTTTTGTCCCCTTTGTACATAATCCATATACGTAAGAACTTCGCCAACAGAGCAGGGTAGGATAAGAAGCTTCGCAGAAGAGAAAGAAGGAGAGTCTAGGCAGGAGCCCGAAAAATTTCTAAGGCATGAAAGGAGCTTCACTAGCAAAGCTGCCAAAGCATCGGCTTCGGGCAAAGAAATGGCGAAGCTGCGATCATGAGCTGCCAGGATTTTCTAAGTCTGCGAAAGCGCTTCGCTGAAACTTCGGCGAAGCATCCACTTCGACTCCCTCATTTGGCGAACCATTTCACTGGCAGATGCCACTTCGCTCCGAACCACGGTGAAACATCTACTTCCGCTATCCCCTCAGCGAAGCTCCCTATCCGAATCTTTGCTTCGCCAAAAAACTAAGAAAATATTCTAAGGCAGGGAGTCAACTTCGGCCAAAATCCTTCCGAACTGCCGAATTTTAGGAAGTTTGCGACGAAGTAGCTCATAGCCCGTTATCAGCAATCTGCCACTTCGGGCAAAATCCCTAGCGAAGCGGTATTTGGCCCACACCCCTGGCGAAGTAATGTAGCTAGAAGCCATGCTTTTCACAAGAAACATACACTTCGGCCTAAACATCTAGCGAGGCCATTTTTGAGGACCCCTTCGGGCGAAGCATCAAAACATGTTCATCACTCATGCTTCGGCCCAAACCCACTCTAAAGTGACTCTTCGATTCAGAATCCGGCAAAGCTCTTCCTAGGGCTCGATTAGCAGTGGCGCTCCCTTCAAATAACACACATCCCTAGGCTGGGTATTCATTCGAGGCATTCGTGTGTTTCATAAATGCATTTTTTCTTGCCCAAAAGACAATAGGATGTGAATTATCAGTTGTAGGGAATAGCCAGGGCAACTTGCGAAGCCACTCGAGCACCCCGCCCCGGAGCAACGCAAGACTGGTCAGCAGCTCATAAATGCAGGTTTCTCCGACTAACGCGGCCAGGGTAGCTAATTATAGAAACGGATGTGAAATTTCATTCCCATAGGAAGGCAAGCGCAGATTTCTCAGCTGCCAGGGGCGTTTTTGCAAGCCCAGCGCATTAATGGCTCAGAAGGTTGGGTCCTCTATAAAAACCCTAGCATTGTAATGAAAAAAGGGGGGGAAATTTTGCTAGAAAGTTGATGTAACTTGATTTTTGCAATTGATATTAAGAACTTTGGACTCTATTTCTCTCTTGTATGCTGCATTCTGTGATTATTTCTGCTATTCTGTTTCTTCATTCGCATACTGTAATTCTACATCTTGTATTTAGGTGTGTGATTGGAGACAGAACCCTGGAATTCTGCTGGAGGATACATAGGGGAGAAAACGCTGTGTTAGTTTCCTTGTATGCTGCCTGTGGTTAGTGTTTCTACCATATTCATGTATTTTTCCAACTTCCGTAATTCTGAAATCTGGATTTAGGCGAAGGAGATAGGTGTATCCTGGAGCTCTTCCAGAGGATACATAGGGAAGCTAGCATGGTGTTCATTTACGTTTTATTCTTTGTATTTATTGTTGTTATTTCAAGGTATTAGTTAGTGATCGTGTTGCTGGTTCTTCCCCTTTAAAATAGACATTTACATTTCTTCCCTCACTCTTTTTATCTCTTTCCTGCACCCTTACTCTTTTATTTCTTTCCCGCACTCTTAGCTTAAAATTCAAGTAGTTAGTAAAGGAGTCGGCCTTTCACCGGAGATTGGCACAAAGGGCATCTCTTCCCTTCGGCCTTTCAATTTTGGTCCAGGTCTAGGGCGCATATATATACAAAATTCATTCATGTGGCAGATTTGTGACCAACAATTTCTGGCACGCCCGGTGGGACCTGGTCAGTCTCACCTTATGAGTGGTATTGAGAGTTGATGCTGATCTCATTACTTTAAGACTCAAGCATCTGGCAACTCTGTTCAATCTGAAAATCTCAAAGCCCTAGAGACCAGTACTAATCATCTGAACCTTCATGCATACAAGATGGAGAGTTAGGAATAGTGGAGAAGAGACCGAGTTTTTTGAACTTGACATTAATGCCTTCGAGGAACACGCCCTAGACTAGTCACACCCGAATCACTCTTACACAAAGGGTCCTCGCAAGAGGTTGTCTTTGACGAACAAGGTCTCACCTCGGACAACACAGTGGCCAGTCTCCCCCCTAATCCCCCAAACTTCCCAGATTACCAGAGCGCCTCCGTTCCACCGATTCACCAATCAGGAACTTCGGGAGTTTCGGTTTTGCCGAACCAACCGAATCAGAGCGCAAGTATGGCACACTAGAAACATCAACAACAAATGCAGCAGTAGTAGCAGCAGCAATAACAGCAGCCACCGCCCAGACTGTTCTCGACATGGAACTCTACTGGACCATTGAATCTAGCAGGACAAAGCCAAGTTCCGCCTAATGCTATGAAGACAATCCCTACGTTCGATGGCACGGGGAAGACAACTTACGATCATATCCAAGACATCGCTTCCCTGGCCTCAATACATATTATCACAGAGGAAGCAGTTATGGTTAACTTTAAGTTCTTGATTTTCTCTCAAAGGGAAACTCCTATACTGGTACAGAACTCTACCACCTGGCACAATAACAGGATGGGACCAATTAGCCGAAAAACTGATGATAGGGTTCAACGAATCTGCCAATCCATCTTCCCTCTTGCACCAGTTTACAACAATCCAAAGGCACCCTCAAGAGGAAATAGCCAATTTCAATGTGAGGTTCGCCCGAACCTGGCAAAGAGTACCCACTGGACTTCGGCCAACTAGCGAAGCTGCAGCCTATTACTACCTCAAGGCTTTTAATGCCGACATTAGTATGATGGTAAGATTTTTGAATGTTAATACTTTCCCTAAATTATATGAGTTGGCCCAGAAGGCGAAAATGGATTTGATCGCCATCGGCAAACTCCCTCCGAGGATGCCGATGCCCATTTTCCTAGAATTTCCCCAATCTCAGTATCCCAATGCAGCTGCTTTGCAAACTTCTGCATCTCCGATGTGCCCAATTCCACCTTGGAATCCCAAACCTATCGTATCTCCGTTTTCCGCTCCACAGATACATTTCCCCACAACTTCGCCACCACAACCCACTATTCCTTCGCCATTTTTGGCTTTACCAGCGCCACCACAATACCCTGCCTTGCCCTCAGTACCAACAATATCCCCATTGCTAGCTCCAGTAGCGTCAGCCCCCGTAGCCACGGACATACAGGCCAAAATATTGCAGGAGGTTTCATATTTGAACTCTACTGTGCGAACCTTGTCTAATGACATGGTTGTCATGAAGAAGAAGCAGGCACAACAAGAATTCATGCCAAGAAGGTCGTATCCTCCACCAACGCTCACTAAGGACCAGGTAGCACAGCCAGGCAGACCTCTAGCAAGGAATGCCGCGATTGATGAGGAGCCAAGCATTTCTGATTACGTGCATTGGTGCTCCACCTGCAATGATCCACATGAAAAGGGTACTTGCATGTTACATCGGCATTACGTGCGAACGCTATCTGGCAGCGTCTCCAGTGGTCAGGTCAATATGATAAGGCAAACAGATCACAATCTGTTGATCACTGGAGAAGAACAAGTTTCGATCCTTACCAAGGAAGGAAAGAGACCGATGGAGGTAGACGCAGCTCAAATGGCCCCTTTAAAGGTGTACACCCATCACAAAAAAGAGCAACAACTTGTTAAGGCTCCAGACAAAGCTCCTCATCCTCCACCAGCAAAAGAGAAATCCCAACAGGCCGCCGCAGCCCCGCCTCAGGCCGAAACTAAAGAGCAGGCTAGAGAGAAGCTCAAATTTCCTTCGCTAACTAAACGGCAGAGGGTTGAAGCAGCGAAAGAACCTGCTTCTATAGCATATAACATTGTGGACGAGCTAAAGAAAATTCCCGCCAAGATCAGCCTTTATGATGCCTTGCAATTACCAGGACAAGTGGACTTGCTGCAAGAGTCCCTGAAATCGACAAAGGCGGGAAAATCAACACAGCCCGCTCTGGTTCAAACCTTATCTACTTCAATCACGGGAAAAAACAGGCCTCCTCCATTCTACCTGTCCCTACAAATGGAAAGACACCATTCACAGCATGATTGACTCCGGTGCCGCAACGACAGTTATGCTAAAGGCGGTTTGCGAAGATATAGGGATGGAGTATACGCGAAGCAGCCACGGCGTGCTCCAACTGGACGGTACCTTTGTAAATACCGTCGGCGTCATCAAGGATATACCCATCCGGTTACACAAGGTGATACAGGAAGTGGTAGTTGTTGATCTTGAGCCCTAGTTTAGCATGTGTCTCTCAAGGGAATTCACGGCTAAGCTAGGCGGATATCTTTCCATGGACTATTCACACTTAGAAGTCCCATTCAAGGGAAGAAAGGTCAAAATATACAATGAGAAACCCTCCACGTTTCTCGTAGAAAAGATGATCGAAAAGGGAGAAAATGATGATTCAATCCACGTGATAGCTGAAGAAATGGAACATGTGGACTTAGTGGAAGAATATTTAGAGCAGTTGTGTGCCGAAGACGAATTCTCACTAACAGACTTCAATGCAATGATAGAAACAAAAGTGGGATGCTACTCCATCGCCAGACCTGAAGAGTCCACAAAGCGGATGCAAGAGAGTGAAAGAGCCCAATGTTTTTCATTGCTTGATGGTTTTTCAGGATACAACCAAATTTGGGTTAGAGACGAAGACCAGCACAAAACGGCATTTACCACTAAGTGGGGAACGTTCGCTTATCAGCGAATGTCGTTTGGTCTTTCAAACGCAAGAGCCACATTCCAGAGGGCTATGGATTTAGCATTCGGAGAACTGCTGAATAAAATCATCGTCATCTATTTAGATGACATGACTGTCTTTTCCCAAAGAAGAGAGGATCACACTTCGCACTTACAGCAAATATATGAGAAGTGCAAAGAATTTGGCATCTCGATCAACCTGAAGAAATCTATCTTCGCGATGAGGGAAGAAAAGCTACTGGGACATGTCATATCATAAAAAGCGCTCGCGGTCGACCCTGACAGAGCTGAAGCTCTCCTAAAGCTTCCACTTTCGATGAATAAGAAAGGGCTACAGTCATTCTTCGGTCAAATCAACTTCGTGAGGAAGTTCGTCCCAGACTTCGCCCAAGTCATCAAGTCGATGTCCTAACTCCTGAAAAAAGATGGTGAGTTTGTCTGGACAGATGACAGAAAGGGAGC
This sequence comes from Wollemia nobilis, assembly GCA_028583015.1. NCBI lineage: Eukaryota > Viridiplantae > Streptophyta > Pinopsida > Araucariales > Araucariaceae > Wollemia > Wollemia nobilis. Next base: position 16,357,843 of record JAQPPZ010003356.1, on the reverse strand, counting down.
ATTCGAGGAGATCCAATCCCGGATTGCCCAGGCCCTCGTGCTGATCAACCCTGATTACAGCAAAGACTTCATTCTGTATGTCGTAGGGGAACCTGAAATTTACGTCGCAGTCCTAACACAAAAGGGAGATGATGGTGAGGAGCGCCCTATCGCATTCCTAAGCCAAGTGATACAGCCCCACAAAGAAAAATACAACTTCATAGAGCGCCAAGTGCACGTGGTTATGAGATCCCTGAGGAAATTCAAACACTTCGTCTCCCAAAGCCGAGTCACGGTGTTTGTTGTCCATCCAGACGTGCGGAACTTCATTATCCAGGGTGAGATGGGCAGCAAGAGGGCCGGCTGGGTGAACAAAATACAAGAGTTTGATGTTGAAATTCGGCCCACAAAACTAGTTCGTGGTCGCGCGATATGCCAGGAGCTTGCGAACAGCATTGCTACCGAGGTAACACCCTGCCAATGGGATGACCCGATAGCAGAAAGGAGCTTCGCAAATCAGGTAGCTAATGAAGAGGACTAGGTTGGCGAGATAGTCAAATATTTCAACACCGAGAGGTGCCCCCAACACTTGAATGCTTCACAGCGACGACACTTCAGGATGCGATCCCTCCGCTATGTTTTACGCCCCAAGGGGCTATTCTTTAAAAATCTTGATGGTGTTCTCTTAAAATGCATCAGGGAGAATGAAAAGGAAAAGGTCTTAAATGATTTCCATTACGGGATGTCAGGAGGACACTCTTCAGGAAGGCCAATGGCCTTAAGAATAATAAGGGCGGGCTATTATTGGCCCACGGTCTTCACCGACGCCTTTGCAGTCTGTCGAAAGTGCGAGCAATGTCAGAAGTTCGTTGGCCAAAGCAAGAACGCCCCTATGCCTCTCCAACCAATACAGGTCGAAGCGCCTTTCCAGCAATGGGGGCTAGATTTTGTTGGAGTCATATCTCCAAATTCTTCGGCGGGACACAAGTTCATCTTGACTGCGACGGACTACTTCACCAGATGGGCCGAAGCAGTACCCACAAAACACGCCGACCAAGAGACGGTTATCACGTTCTTGGAAAGCTTAATCACCCGTTTTGGCGTACCTGAAGCAATAGTAACAAATAATGGTCCCGGGTTCATAGGGGCCAGGATCAATGAATTCGCCTATAAGTATGGGATATATCTCAAAGCCACTTCCAATTATTATCCGTAGGGTAATGGGTTAGCAGAATCAACAAATAAAAATCTGTTGAAATTACTAAGAAAGCTTGTAGAAAAGAACAAGAGGACTTGGCACCTCCTTCTGGATCAAGCCCTGTGGGCTGATCGGATCTCTATCAAAAGGTCAATTAAGACCTCACCCTACGCCCTGGTTTACGGCAAAGAAGCTGTCTTACCAACTCACATAGAAATTCCTGCATTATGGATGCTAGATGATGAGAAGGAGGAATTCGACCCCATGGAGATTAGACTAGCCCAACTGCTACAGCTGGAGGAGGACCGAGAAAAAGCTTACGAGGACTTCGCAAGACATGCGCAAATTACCCGAGACTGGTTCAAGAGGAAGTCTTCTGCCCGAACCTTCAAAGTCGGAGACCTAGTGTGGAAGTGGGACTCATGGAAGGCCAAGCCAGGCAACCACGATAAGCTCGACGCGTTCTGGGGAGGTCCATTTGAAATTGTGAAAGTGAATCCGGCTAACTCCTTTATCCTTAAGGACGCGGCCGGCCAGACCCTACCGATCCCTGTCAACGGTCTTCATTTGAAGGCCTTTCACCATTAAAAGGTACCCCAAAACTTTTGCTCTTGTATATAGCATTTTGTTGTTTACACCTGTATATACTCCATTTTAGAGTCTTTTAGAGTTAAAAATGTAGTAAGAATAGGATCGCAGCTTTTTGCTGCAAGGTCAGCTGATTCCGGCCCAAAACCACTAAGTCCGGCTTATCTAAGCCTAGTAAAATCTACTTTGGAAATTTCTTGTGAAGTGGTTGTCGTCAGTTGGTTCACTGCGAAGCATCCCAACATCGAAAGATGGAATGGTGTAAAGGAGTTTCCTCCGAAACCAAAGTGTCAAAGTAAGGTTCAAGGCAGATGTACAGCGCTTCGCCAACATACCAACGTCAAGGGATGATTCATAAATCCCAGGACCAAAGAAAGAAAGCGGAGAAGAATAGCTTCGCTAAAAGAAACAAGCAGAAGGCGCCTTCGAGCTTAAAATTGGCTAAGGCACGAAGGGCACTTCGGCCAGGAAGGTCTAGCGAAGCTACATTTCGACGACAATACAGCGAACCGCTTCCCGTGCCCATAAAGACAATGAGGTTGAAGAACCGAGCGAAGTAGGTGCTTCGCTCAAAAGAAGGCCGAACCTCCACTTCGGGGCTGATTCCTCGCGAAGTAGTTATCCACCAAAATGGCGAAGTAATCAAAAAACAGCTTCGGGCCCGAGACATAGCCAACCTATGAATCGCTCCGGATTTCAGCGAAGTACCACTTGAAAGAAGGCAACAAGGGGTTGGAACCGGTTCGGCAAAGATCCGCTTCGCTAAGCCTCGAGCATAAAACCTACTTCGGGAAAAAGGGTTGCCGAACTCCTGGATCGCTCCCAAACCTAGCGAAGCGACAAAACGAAAGGGAAAACGCATTTAAAACGTGCCTCGTGGCGCGTGCCAATTGACGGCATAGAAAAGCGTTCAGAGCGTGTGGATTTAATGCAAAGGTGGCGGAGCGCACCCCAAGGGAATTTAGTTATGATAAAAGATCGTGCCCACGTACGAGGTAGCAGAAAATTAAGTTCTCGAGGCACGGTCAGGTATTCAAAGTACCTTGACCCTCGTGCGCAGCGCCGCAAAGCCAATTGAAGGACAAGGCGATCTCCTCGGCCCGATTTGCATATTTAATTTTAGCAGGTGCCATTAATGGAAGCGGCTTCAACTGCCATCTATAAAAGCTGAACTTCATTAGCAAAAGGCTATCTACCTGCTGGAGAATTTCGAGCGAGAGCTAAGAGGCATAGGAACCCTAACCAGAGCTCTGTTGTGTTCTCGCCACTCTACCTTAAAACCCTGCTACATTCTGTAAGCTCAGATGGGGAAGAGAGCTTCAAAGGAAAAAAGAAAGGAGCTTGAAGAGACGGGTACGGAGAAAACTAAGAAGACAAAAGAGGAAAAGAAGCATAAACCTAAGAAGGTTGACCTTAACCTCCGCCCTGAAAAGCAGGTCGTAGAAGAGGGGGAAGATTCTGAGGAAGAGCAGCCCGTAGAACCGCCCATTGACGGGTGGGAGAAGATTAAGGACACTGCACTCTCCAAGAGCATCGCCGAGCTCCGACAGACCATAGATTTCATGAAAAGTCGGTTGTCTGCGGAGAACAAAAGGGTTGTTGCCTATTATTCTCACATCTACTGGTACTTGACTCCATCGGTGCACCATTGCCCTGAGTTGGTCCATGCAATTGCGCAAAACTACCAACCCTCAACCAGGCAGGTCCTGGATGCGGCAGGCAACAAACTGTTTACAATCTTCAAGGAGGATGTACAAGAAGCCTTTGCTCCCCGACAAGGGCCACCTAAGGGATATACTGTTCGCAATGTCAGCCTGAACGAACAGATGGGGAGATTCACCCCCTCCGAACACATCATTAAGTTCTTGAGCGACAATTTGAAGGATGGGCTCCCTTCAGGCAAATTGCCGCAGATGCCTCGCTCCCTGGATGATTTTAAGTATCCTGACATCTTCTCAATCATTGCATGGGTGGCGGGCCTGTCTACTGATGTTGTTGTGCACCCCTGGCAAGTGGCGCTCGCTGAATGTATTTCGCGCGGAGAGTTCTATGCTCCAGATCCGTCGAGGCCAAACACCAACCCAGTATTTTTTGACTGGGCGGAGTGGGTGGCTCGAACCCTGCACACGCGGCTGGCCAATTTAAAAAATTCTGGAACAGACCAGTATTTCGGGCCATGCTCCTTCCTGATTTGGCTTTTCTTCTACCGTACTCAGGAGCGTTTCCCCCACATTGTTGTCAATCACATCGGCAAAGATGGAGTTCCCCAGCCTGTATACCAGTGGACTTCTCTCCTGTCGAGGTCAGAGTCATATTATGTTTTTAATCAACAGTTCTTGGGACCCGCCATGCAGCTCATGCGAGGCTCCTGTCCTCGGGTGCCCGCGATTCTCAGGGATAAGGTCGTCGTCGAGAGAAAGGGCGATGTTTTCCAACTAACGCAGGGGCTCGTCGTTCGTTTGTTTGGGTTTACAGGAAAGCCCTTCCTGTTACCATTTTATACTTCAGAATACCAATTTGCACTAGAAGTCGCTCGCCAGAGCGACATGACTAATGTAGTCTACGGCCATGGCTGAAAATGGGCACCGACCTACGATTTTCCCTTCAAGATGGGGGTCGTTGAGGTTTTCGCCCTCAATCAGTACATTCACTTGGAAGAGAAACTTGCCGACTTCGGCCTGCTGCGAATCCCGCAACGGTGGTTCTATGACCCTTTGGGGGTAATGAGAGATCAGCTCTGATTTAAAAATTTCCACATTTGCCCCCACCCGGAGATAGTGGAGCAGCGGAACAACCCGAACGGGAGGGATCTGGAGTGGCACGTCGAGAGAATGAGAACGCTGCCCCCGTGGCATGATTTTTACGCCATTGAGGCCGAATTCGACCCCACCCGGTACCCTTTTCCGGAACCAGACTCGGCATTCTGGAGAAAGATGAAGGATGATTTGAGAGGAGAGCTAAAGGGTTGGCGCAAGGAGCAACTGAGAGAATGGTGGATAATGAGAGTCCACCGCCGAAAACACAAATCGCACGGCCTTCTAGAGATGGATAAATATTTCGGCATTTTTTATGAAGCCCATGCTGGATCCTGGCAACCCATCTCCTTCGCTGACTTCGTCCCTCCTAGTGCCCCGGGCTCGGGTGAAAGCCCAAGAAGAATTGAAGATATTTTTGAGCAAGAAGAAGAAGAGGAGGCAGCAGTAACACAGCAGGAGCTGCCAAATAAGCCTGTTGAAGGTTCTGATCCAGACGCTGGAAAGGAGGCACAGCAGCAGGAAAAGGAGGAAAAGAAGAAGAGAAAGAAATTTGACAAAGTTCAGATGCCTCCCCCGCACCCAAAACGACCTCGCACCAGACCCTCCGGTGCTTCTGGCGAACAACTTGCAGCAAGCTCAGTTGAGGTGAATGTTGGAGAAGCGGCACCTGAACCACCGCCGCAAGGAGAAAAGGAGATTATCGATATTGATGTCATTGATGTGGAGGAACACCTCCAAGAAAAAGATAATGTAGGGGAGAAGGAAGCTGAGAATGTCCAAGGAGCAGAACAGGAGAGTGGACGCGAGCCCGACACACAGGATTTCACCGCTACTGCTCTATCATCAGAGCACGCAGGTACGCGCCCCCCTTCCCTTTCTCTTGCGTCCCAAATCGCATCTATAGTAGTCCCGGCCCAAAGACCCCCCGAGTCTTCTGTCCCTTCAAACAGATCCCCCCGAAGCACCTTTCCCACTGTGCAGTCACCAATCCACACTATCTCATTCGCTGCTACCGCCCCGTTTACCCAAGCCATGTCGCGCAACCCCGCCGGTTCCCCAAACGTTTCCACACCATCCGAGTCACTTGGCCGGGACGCGTCCACCAGCAAGACACCGCTCATCCACACCACCAACCCCACGACACCTGAACAGTCCGGGGTGACACTTCACTCCCGAACCCCGACACCCACTCCACGGTATCACAGCCCATCGCTTCGCCCATAGGATCCCCTACCACACCTATCGCCGACCCCACTGGCGAAGCGTCATCTCTACAGTCGTTGTACTTGTTCACACCCCTGGCTGGTAACCCGGCCTCACTTGAAAGTGAATTAGCATTGATCAAAGAGCGCCCTCTGGCGGAGAAGCTGCTCCAAGCCAGACAAAACACTGACAAGCTTCTCAGAGAGGCCAGGAAGAGAAGAGGGCGAACCTTGGCGAAGGAGGAGAAGTGCGCCGTGTTTGATTTGAAAAATAAGAAGTTATACAAAGTAAAGAAAGTGCCCAAGGTTCAGAAACCAATAGATGAAATGACCCCTGCAGATTATGAGTATCAAGAGAAGGTCAAGGACTTGGAGCACTTGGATGTAGACAATGAGTCTGAGTCCATGCATGTGAGGGTGGAGTCATTTCGCGCGCATGCAAAGATAGCTAATGAGCGCCGCTATGAAGCGGAAAACGCGAACATCAAGCTAGAAGAAGACCTGGCCAAGACTCGCTCACAGCTTGAAGATGCTCAGAAGCAATGCGAACAAATGAAGGGAGAAATAACTGCTCTAAAACAGCAAGTGGCTCAACTGCAAGTTGCGGCAGGAAGTCAAAACAAGATTCAAGCCGAAGCTGAAGTGAAGGCTAAGGAATTGGAAGCGCGAATCTTACAGATGCAGCTGCAGTTGTATGAAAAGGAAAATTTAGAGCAGTTTGATAGGGACAGGATTAAGAGCATCCGTTCACACTTGCTGCAAAATTTTAGATCCCGGGCCTCTAGCGCCTTGTCAGTACTGTCTTACATCACAGAAGCCCAAAGTGCTGCTTCACAAAAAGGACCAATAGTTGATGAAATAATACAGGAGATAAGAAGTCGACTCAATTTGGCCTTTGAGGTACAGAGCACCAAGTACCAGGATTTACAGGTAGCTGCCATGAGTCGGATAGCAAGAGATTGGTCCACTGCTCAGGCCACGGTTCATGCCTTCTTCTCAAAATTGAGGAAAGCTCAGAAGGCAAAACATCTCATGGACGTGTTCGAGCAGGAGCAGCGCGCTTCACTGGGATATTTCCAGGATCTCTCAGGATTGGGTTTCCCGAGCTTCACCGATGATGATGGGAACCTCTTGACCAAAGAAGAGCTCAAGCCAGCATGGCTCCAGTTTGAAAATGATGTTTCAGAGATAGATAACTGGAAGGAGCCAGTTACAGAGAAGCAGATCACGGATTTCATCCTTAAGTATTGTCAAATCGCGGCTTGCTTGAATGATTTGAGCAAGAGGGCCAAGCATGCTGACATAGAGCAAATCGATCGGTTCCATATTCTAGTCAAGGCGCTGCAAGATCGCGAACCCTTTCAGAAGGGTGCCTGGGCCCATGTCCGCCGAACTATGGAACGCATCCGTGATCGCCTTCCCCCGCCGCCGCAACAGGAACAAGCACCCGAGGAAGAAGAAAAAGGAAAAGGAAAAGAGATAGCTGCAGAGGCACTCTCAGAAGAAGAAGAGCAGATAGGAGAAGGGTCTGGAGGCAACTCTGGCCCAACGGATCAAGGCTGAGGGTCCGTGCACCGAGGCGAGCTCGTTACCCCGCGAGCCGCCAGGAATGTTGACAATTTTGTCACATTGCTTGAAGGGGTAGAAAGAATCAAAATTTTGTAAAGTATTCTCTTATTTTTCGTATATTTGTTCCCTTGCTTTTTTATGTATTTCCAAGTATTGCAGCAATTTTGGCTTCCATTTTTGTCCCCTTTGTACATAATCCATATATGTAAGAACTTCGCCAACAGAGCAGGGTAGGATAAGAAGCTTCGCAGAAGAGAAAGAAGGAGAGTCTAGGCAGGAGCCCGAAAAATTTCTAAGGCATGAAAGGAGCTTCGCTAGCGAAGCTGCCAAAGCATCGGCTTCGGGCAAAGAAATGGCGAAGCTGCGATCATGAGCTGCCAGGATTTTCTAAGTCCGCGAAAGCGCTTCGCTGAAACTTCGGCGAAGCATCCACTTCGGCTCCCTCATCTGGCGAACCATTTCACTGGCGGATGCCACTTCGCTCCGAACCACGGTGAAACATCTACTTCGGCTATCCCCTCAGCGAAGCTCCCTATCCGAATCTTTGCTTCGCCAAAAAACTAAGAAAATATTCTAAGGCAGGGAGTCAACTTCGGCCAAAATCCTTCCGAACTGCCGACTTTTAGGAAGTTCGCGGCGAAGTAGCTCATAGCCCGTTGTCAGCAATCCGCCACTTCGGGCAAAATCCCTAGCGAAGCGGCATTTGGCCCACACCCCTGGCGAAGTAATGTAGCTAGAGGCCATGCTTTTCACAAGAAACATCCACTTCGGCCTAAACATCTAGCGAGGCCATTTTTGAGGACCCCTTCGGGCGAAGCATCAACACATGTTCATCACTCATGCTTCGGCCCAAACCCACTGCGAAGTGACGCTCCGATTCAGAATCCGGCGAAGCTCTTCCCAGGGCTCGATTAGCGGTGGCGCTCCCTTCAAAGAACACACGTCCCTAGGTTGGGTATTCGTTCGAGGCATTCGAGTGTTTCATAAATGCATTTTTTCTTGCCCGAAAGACCCGGTGCCCATTTGAGGCAATAGGATGTGAATTATCAGTTGCAGGGAATAGCCAGGGCAACTTGTGAAGCCACTCGAGCACCCCGCCCCGGAGCAACCCAGGACTGGTCAGCGGCTCATAAATGCAGGTTTCTCCGACTAACGCGGCCAGGGTAACTAATTATAGAAACGGATGTGAAATTTCATTCCCATAGGAAGGCGAGCGCAGATTTCTCGGCTGCCAGGGGCGTCCTTGCAAGCCCAACGCATTAATGGCTCAGAGGGTCGGGTCCTCTATAAAAACCCTAGCATTGTAATGAAAAAAGGGGGGGAACTTTTGCTAGAAAGCTGATGTAACTTGATTTTTGCAATTGATATTAAGAACTTTGGACTCTATTTCTCTCTTGTATGCTGCCTTCTGTGATTATTTCTGCTATTCTGTTTCTTCATTTGCATACTATAATTCTGCATCCTGGATTTAGGTGTGTGATTGGGGACAAAACCCTGGAATTCTCCTGGAGGATACATAGGGGAGAAAACGCTGTGTTAGTTTCCTTGTATGCTGCCTGTGGTTAGTGTTTCTGCTATATTCATGTATTTTTCCAACTGCTGTAATTCTGAAATCTGGATTTAGGCGAAGGAAGATAGGTGGATCCTGGAGCTCTTCCAGAGGATACATAGGGAAGCTAGCATGGTGTTCATTTACGTTTTATTCTTTGTATTTATTGCTGCTATTTCAAGGTATTAGTTAGTGATCGTGCTGCTGGTTCTTCCCCTTTAAAATAGCCATTTACATTTCTTCCCTCACTCTTTTTATCTCTTTCCTGCACCCTTACTCTTTTATTTCTTTCCCGCACTCTTAGCTTAAAATTCAAGTAGTTAGTAAAGGAGCCGGCCTTTCTCCGGAGATTGGCACGGAGGGCATCTCTTCCCTTCGGCCTTTCAATGTTGGTCCAGGTCTAGGGCGCGTATATATACAAAATCCTTTCCTGTGGCAGATTTGTGACCAACAGTTATGTCCTCACAAGATATTATTTATATCATAGAGACACATGAGAGCCCAAAATGCCCTTCCACTTGTCAGTGGTTATGTTTCGTTTTATGCTTTCAATAACAAGACACATCAATCAAGTGGCATTCAGAATGCCTCATTTAGGACTGCCTTTCTTAGCATGTGGCATTTGTCACGTTAGATGAGCACTCCAGATATGTGGTTTGAAATCAAGAGGGGCCCAACCCCTCTTAGAGACATCTTCATAGTAGTATGTTAATTTCCTCTAGTGTTATCAATTTTTGCCAGCAAATTTGATGGTGACCCATACTTGGATCCCTACCCCGTCATTTTATACATATTCATGAGTGGGTGATTATTGGTTACGAATCTGCCACTAGGAAGGGTTTGGTCTTTTGCGCCCTAGACCCGCCCAACAGATTGAAAGGCCGAAAGGAAGAGATGCCTTCCGTGCCAATCTCCGGAGAAGGCCAGCTCCTATACTACACTATTGGGGTTTGAGATAAGAGAACTGGAGAGATTGAAAAATGCAGAAAGAAATGTAAATGGTATTGCAATAGTGGTGGGGAAGAACAAGCAGCACAATCACTAACTAATACCCAAACCAACAACAATCAAAGCAAAGCATGTAACAGAAACTAACACTGCAATTCCTTCCTATGTATCCTTCAACTAGTATTCCAGATTCACTTAATGTCCAATGCCCTAATCCAGAGTGCAGAATTTACAACAATCAGAAAAATAAATGAACATGAAGCAGAAATAATTGCAGAAGGCAGCATAAAAAGAAAGAGACAAGAGTCAGAGCCAAGTATGCCTTGTATTGAAGCAAATGTTTGTTTACAGCAGCTTTCTTAGCAATATGTTCCCCCCCTTTACAGTGAATGTTGACTGCTATTTATAGCAGAATTTTTCCCCCAAATTACATTGAAGCACAAAATCCCAAAACTGCAAAAGTTGCTGAGATTTGATCCTTGCTGGTCGTGAGCGTACCTGCGACATGATTCACCTGAGTTTGGTACAGCTCCGGACTGCTCTGGTGGTTGGGAAGGCTTTTCTCATCAATGCCGCAGGTACAATTTACCCCTTGGGGTGCTTGATGGACCTGACAAGACGTCCTGCTAAGATGGGGAGAAGAACGAAATGTCATCAATGCCCTTTAAATGCCCACCTACCTTGTTTTTGAAGTACACCTGCAGCCCTGCTAAGACTAGATCAAATCCCGAGAATCGCCCGCTTTCAGCTTGAATCTGAGGTAGAAGCGATGTTAGGAATCGCTAGGGGGAGGGGCGAAACTAAGGGGACTTCTCTACCTTGTTCAATTCTTTGACAGCCAAATTTCGCTACAACGGGGGAGGGTGCACCGAGGGTCGCTCAATGGAGGGGTGAATCCAGCAGTCGCTGTGAAAAGGGAGCGATCTCGGGAGTTGCTCCAGAGTGGAACGAACCCAGGAGTCACTCAGGAAAATGATCGAACTGCAGCACGCATAGTGCCTTAAACAAATTTTCAATTCTGTCGGCGATCGCGGGAGACCGGGGCGAAGACAGGGATCGCTGGGATGCAACAGCGATGAAGGGAGTCGCTCTGGTATGGGGCGACCTACGGTTTTCGTGCCTTAGAAAGTTTCAAACACCCCTCTACCATGGTTCTCCCGGAAATGCAATGACGACGAGAGTCGCCAGGCAGTTGGGCCGATCCTGGGGTTCGCTCGCTGAGAGAGCGACCTTCGGGAGCCCCATGCCTTAGAATATTTTCTGTTTTTTGAAGCTGTCAACGGTCTCTGGAGAACTGGGCAACGACGGGAGTCGTAGGGGCGCAGCGAGGACGGGAATCGCTCCAGATAGGAGCGACTCGCGGGAGCACCTTACCTTAGAGTTGTTTGAATCTTCCACTCCTCCACTCGCTGAAAAGTGATGCGACGACGGGAGTCACCAAATAGACCGAGTGATCCTGGGATTCACAAGTGGGGAGAGCGATCTTCATCTGCCGTTAATGCCTTAGAAATTTTTCATTTTTCTCCGCTTGCTACTGGTCGCTGATGATGGCGAGGGTCGCCCGGGGAGAGAACGACGTCAGGAATTGCCAAAGATGAGGGGCGACTCCCGAAATCGCTCAAAAGGGGAGCGAACTTTGGGAGTGTCCCTACCTTAGACAAATTTTTTGGGCTTTTCCCACACTTCACAAGAACCTGCTGTAAATTGAAATCTTGAACCTGGACACAAACTGGACCTACCAACAGTTGAAAAATGCAATCCTGAAGATCGTTTGAACCAACAGCTTGGAAAGGAGAGGATCTGGTCTGGAAAATGCAGCAGTTTTTTCAATTTTTCAAAACTTTTTTACCCCTTAGCAAAATGTAGCAACATTCTTGGCGGCTCACGGGGTATCGAGCTCGCCTCGATACAAGGACCCATATCTCTATCCTTTGGGCCCAAAGTCACCCCCGGTCCCTACTTCTTTCTGCCACTCTTCTTTCTGTCGCTCTTCTTCTTCACTACTGTCGTTACCAGATTCCTCCTCTATTTCTCCTTCCAACTGCTCCTCGCCTTCTTCTTCTTCCTCTTGCTCAGGATTGGTATCTGGGGAAGCAAGGCGGTCATGAACGCGCTCACAGGTAGCCTAAACCTGAGTCCAAGCCACCTCTTGGACGGGCTCGAGATCGCGGATGTCCTTTATCATGCGCTTGAAGGTTTCAACTTGAAGCATATCAACCTAGCTGACCCTCTCGCTTAAATCAGTGAGACAAGCGCTAATCTGGTAGAACCGGGATATCAACTGTGTTACCTGTGCTTCTAGAATTGGGTCTGCCCATTTGTCAATTTCCGTAGTATTTTTTTTGAAGGCATCCCAGGCGAGCTTCAGCTCCTCCCTGGGCATGTAGTTCCCGTTGTCATCTGTGAAGCTGGGAAATCCCAACGACATAAGGGTCTGAAAAAGTGCCAGGCAGATGCTTCTCTCCTTCTCCAGTGTGTCCAAAAATCTCCTGGCCCTCCAAATTTTTACCAATTCTTCAAGATAAGAATGCAAGGTTGCCCTTGCAGTGGCCCAATCACGGACAATCTGAGTCATAAGGGGGATTTGGAGGTCCTTGCACTCATAGCTCTCAACTTTGGTAGCCAAGACGAGCCAACACTCTACTTGGCGTTCGGACTCCTCTACCACAGGCTTTCCCTAGGTAGATACTTCCTTAAATTCGCACACAAACATAAGAACTGAAAGGGATAGGGAGGTTTAGGTTCTGAAATTTTTTAGCAGGCCAATGCGGATTTCTTTAACTCAATCTTTCGAGAATACCTTAACATGTGCGGCTCTTTCCTCCAACTGCTACTGGGCTACTTGCAGCTGGCCCTCTAATTCATAATCCTGGCCTGTGCCTCTTCACCTTCCCTGGTTAGGCGTTCTGTGGCCTCATTTTGATCAGTCACCTCTTTCTCTAAAGCTGTCACTTGCTACCTCAACTGCTCGGATTCGTTCCTGGAGTCGTCTAGCTGGGCCTGCATTTTCGCCATGTCCTCCTACATCTTCAGTTTTTCATTCTCCACATCGTAGTAGCTCTCCTTCAACTGGTGATAACGCACATAGAGTGTATCTGCCCTCAGATGAATGGCCCCCACCTCGTTCTCCACGCTGATTGTGTTCAGATCCTTGGCTACTGTTGACAATTTTGTCACATTGGAGGGGTAGTGGAAATTAATGTTGTGTAAAGGATTTTCTTGTTCTGGTTTTCTTTATTTTTGTTGATAGTGGTATTGCAACAATTGTGGTTGTCATTTTTTGAATCCCCTTTGTAGATAACTGTGTAAGAAAAAGCTTCGCTTACAGCATTAGCAGGAACAGGCAGCTTCGCAAACAAGAAATAGAGAAAACATAGGTGCAGGCCTGAAATCTCCTAAGGCATAGAAAGAGCTTGGCAAGCGAAGCCCCCGCAAGACTTGCTTCGGGCCGAAATTCTGCGAAGCATAAAATGTGAAATGCAAAAGTTTCTAAAGTGTGGAGAAACACTTCGCAAAAATTCCAGCGAAGCACCCGCTTCGGCCTTCCTTTTTGGCGAACCACCCCAAGAAAAATCTACTTCGCTCAAAACTTTTGCGAAGCACCTGCTTCGGGCGATTTCAGTGCGAAGCTCCCCCATCCGAAGGTTGATTATCCCCGAAAATTTTCTAAGGCATGGACGAGCTTCGCCCAAATTCCTCCCGAGCGGCTGTTTTTGAAGAGGTTCGCGGCGAAGCATTGTTGTAGTCCACTTCGGACGGAGCTGTTGGCGAAGTAGTATACGGCTTGTACCCTCGGCAAAGTTGTAGGTAGTTAAGAGTCGTGTTTTCTGCGGGATATAAGAGCTTCGGCATCTGGTCCTCGCGAAGCAGTTTTTGAGAGCCCCTTCGCGCGAAGCATTTTTGTGGGTTCATCATTCCAACTTCGGCTCATGATTGTTGCGAAGCATAGCTCCAAATGAGAACCTAGCGAAGCTCTTCCTAGGGCACCTTCCCCAACGACACACATATCAAGAACGGGTATTTCCACGAGGCATTCAAGTGCTTCATAAAGGCATTTTTACTTGCCCGAAAGACCCGGGGTCTATTTGTGGCAATGGAAAAGGAAATATCAATTGCGAGACCGGAAGGCAGAGCCACTTGAAGGTCACTCGAGCATCGCACCCGGAGAAATTCAGGACAAGTTGGACGGCTCATCAATGCGTGTTTCCCCGGTTGACGCGGTCATACTTGCTAATAAAGGAAAAGGATGTGAAAGCTCATTCTCAAAAGGAGCGGGTGAAAGTTTTGTAGTCTGCCGAGGGCGTACTTCCAAATTCAGAGCATTGATGGCTCAGAGGATCGGGTCCTCTATAAAAACCCATGAATTGTAATGAGAAAGGGGGGGAACTTTTGCTAGAGAATTGTTGTATCTTGATTTCTGCAATAGATATTGAAGACTTTGAGCTCCATTTCTGTCATAAATGTTATCTTCTGTGTTGATTTTTGTTATTCTTTTTCTTCATTTGCATACTGTGATTCTGCGTTCTGGATTTAGGTGTGTAATGAGGGATTGAACCTTGGAATCATTCAGAGGATTATGTAAGAGATTTAATATTGCGTTAAATCCTTTTTATGCTGCCTGTGGATAGTGGTTTCTGTCAAGTCATTGTGTTTCCTAATTGCTGTAATTCTGAATTCTGGATTTAGGCATAGGAAGATACTTGAACCCTGGAACTCTTCCAGAGGATACATAGGGGAGATAGCGTAGTGTTTATTTTAGTTTCGTTCTTCATATTTATTGTTGTTGTTTCAAGGTATTTGTTGATAATCGTGCTGCTGGTTCTTTCCCACTAAAATCGTTTTCACTTCTTACCCTATCCCCTTTTATTTCTTTCCTGCACTCTCGTCTTAAAAATACCAAGTAGTTTAGTTCAGGAGCCGGCCTTTCTCCGGAGATTGGCATGAAGGGCATCTCTTCCCTCCGGCCTTTCAATGTTGGTCCAGGTCTAGGGCGCGTATACGTACAAAATCCTTTCCTGTGGCAGATTTGTGACCAACAGTTTCTGGCACGCCCGGTGGGACCCGGTCAGTCTCATCTTGTGAGTGGTAGTGAGAGTTGATGCTTATCTCATTACCGGAAGACTCTAGCATCTGGCGACTCTGTTCAACCTAAGAATCTTAAATTCGTAGAGACCGGTACTAAAGTATCCGTGCCTTCATGCAAACGAGATGGAGAGTTAGGAATAGTGGAGAAGAAACTGAGTTCTTTGAACTCGATATTGACGCCTTCGGGGAACGCTCCAGGTTGGTCACCCCTGAATCACTGTTACGTGGAACGTCCTCGCAAGAGGCTGCCTTTGACGGACAAGGTCCAACTTCAGATAGCACAACGGCTAGTCTTCCTCCTAACCCTCCTAACTCACCAGATCATCCGAGTGCCTCTGTTCCAGTTAGTAATCCAGCTAACAATCAACAAGGAACTTCGGGAATTCCTGTTTTTCGAATCTAGGCGCAAGCATGGCGCACCAACAACATCAACAACAAATGTAGCAGCAGCAGCAACAACCGCCGCCTAGATTGTTCCCGGCATGGAATTCTTCCGGACCATTAAATCTAGCGGGGCAAGGGCAGGTTCCGCCTGTTGCTATGAAGAAAATCCCCACATTCGACGGCACGGGAAAAACAGCTTTGGAACACATTCAAGATATAGTTTCTCTGGCAGCGATACACGACATCACAGAAGAAAGGGTGATGGTAAAGCTTCTGGTTTTGTCTCTTCGAGGAAAGCTCCTCTATTGGTATAGGTCTTTACCTCCAGGCACTATAACGAGTTGGGACCAATTAGCTGGACAACTGATGAGAGGTTTCAATGAGTCTGCCGACCCGTCCTCCCTCTTGCACCACTTCACAACAATTCAGAGACACCCGCAGGAGGAGATTGCGGATTTCAATGTGAGGTTCACTCGGACCTGGCAAAGAGTACCCGTTGGACTTCGGCCAGCCAACGAAGCTGCAACATACTATTACCTTAGGGCCCTCAACCTAGACATCAGTGTAATGGTAAGGTATTCGAATGTGAATACTTTCCCTGAACTATATGAACTGGCCCAGAAAGCGGAAATGGATTTGATAGCCGTGGGGAAGCTTCCCCAAAGAATGTCGATGCCTATATTTCCGGAATTTCCGCAGACACAATACCTAGGTGCAGCTACTTCGCAAACTTCCACAACCCCTGTATATCCCATCTCATCATGGAACCCTAACCCCGTCGTAACCCAGATCGTTACGCCACAAGTGCATTTTCCGACATTCTCAGCACCGCAGCCCACCGTCCCTTTGGCATTCCCCGCGTTACCGGCTCCGCCTCAATACCCTGCCTTGCCTCCGATACCTACGATGGCTCCATTGCCACCAACCCCCAAAGTTGAAGATATGCAGGCAAAAATACTACAGGAAGTTCAATCTCTGAATTCCACTGTGCAGACCTTGTCCAATGACATGATTATCGTAAAAAAGAAGCAAGCACAACAGGAATTTCTTCCCAGAAGGCCTTATCCCCCACCAGCGCTCACCAAAGATCAAGTGGTTCAACCAGGGAAGGCCTCAGCAAGGAATGTCGTGATTGACGAAGGGACAAGCACTTCGGATCATGTGCATTGGTGTTCCACATGTAATGACCCACATGAGGAAAATACCTGTATGCTGCATCAGCATTATGTGCAGACACTGTCAGGGAGCAGCCATAGCGGTCAAGTCAATATAATAAGACAAGCGGATCAGGACCCGGTCGTTAACGAAGAAGAACAAGTTTCAGTTCTTACTAGAGAGGGAAAAAGACCAATGGAGGTGGATGCAGCCCAAATGGTTCCCTTAAAGGTGTATACTCGCCGCGAAAAAGAGCAGCAACCTGTTAAGGCCCCAGACAAAGTTTCGCATCCTGTGCTAGCAAAGGAGAAGACCCAGCAGGCCTCCGCAGCCCCGCCTCAGGCCGAAACCAAAGAACAGGCTAGGGAAAAGCTTAAGTTCCCTTCATTGACTAAGCGGCAGAGAGTCGAAGCCACGGAGCAATATCGCACAAAGTACGAAGCAAAAAGGGAGCCCGAAGTACATGCCCTCGTAGGGTATAACATCGTGGACGAACTGAAGAGAACCCCTGCTAAGATTAGTCTATACGACGCTTTACAGCTGCCAGGACAAGTGGACCTGTTGCAGGAGTCCTTGAAGTCCGCGAAAGCTAGGAAATCAGCGTCGCTTGCCCTAGTGCAAACCCTATCCACGTCAATAACAGGAAAAAACAGGCCTCCTCCATTCTACCTATCCTTACAAATGGAAGGACATATCGTTCACAACTGTATGATTGACTTTGGTGCTGCAACAACGGTAATGCCTAAGGTTGTCTGCGAGGAAATAGGAATGGAATACACGCGAAGCAGTCACGGCGTACTCCAACTGGACGGTACTCCTGTGAAAACGGTCGGTGTAATCAAAGATATACCTATTCGACTGCACAAAGCACCTCAGATTGTGGTAATACAGGAGGTGGTAGTTGTAGATCTAGAGCCCTATTTTAGCATGTGCCTTTCGAGGGAGTTCACAACAAAGCTAGGTGGATATCTGTCCATGGACTATTCACATTTAGAGGTCCCGTTCAAGGGAAAGAAGGTCAAAATTTACAATGAGAAACCTTCTACATTTCTCGTAGAAAAGATGTCCGAAGAAGAAAACAATAGTCTTGTACACGCTATCGCCGAAGAAATAGAACAAGTGGACTTAGTGGAAGAAACGCTTACACAGCTGAATTCTGAAGATGAATTTTCATTAACAGATTTCAATGCCATGATAGAGACAGAAATGGGGTGCTATACCATCACAGAACCAGAGAAACACGTCAAGCTAGAGAATAAGGTATCCGCCCAAGGGGAATTATGGAAACTATTCTTTGATGGCGCCCGATGCAAAAATGGCGCCGGGGCAGGAATACTATTAGTATCACCATCTGGAGAGCAGAAAGAATACTGCTACCGGTTGGTTTGGAGCTGCACCAACAACGCAGCAGAGTATGAAGCCTTATGCCTAGGACTGAAGAAAGCAGAGAAATTAGGCATAAAACATCTCCAAGTCTTCGGAGATTCAGAATTGGTATGTAATCAGGTCACCAACAAGTGCATCTCAAAAAAGCATTATCTTAAAGCATACCGCAACAGAGTATGGGACCTGTTTGAACAGTTTGAGTCACTCAATCTGCAGTCCATCCCACGAGAGAAGAATAGACACGCTGATGTCTTGGCCTCCATCGCAGCTAGATATTCTCCAGCTGACGACATGGTACACAAGCCCAAGGCCATGAGGATGATTTATAGGCCCTCTATGCCGGATAGAGACATGCATTGGCAAGTTTTCGACAATGATGAACAGATCATCAATTTCTTGGTCCAAGAAGCAGCCACTGTTGAAGAAAGGAGTATGAAGGGCGAGGAGTATGAAGGACTGGTCCAGTTAAAAAATAACCATGTTCCAAGAGGATTGATCACTCTAGAGAGCCTGTTCGATCAGAACGACAGAGTAGTTTCTCACAGGATCAAAGTCGACGCTAGGCAATATCAAGATCTAGAGCTTGAATCCGGGAAAGTGATAAAAGTTGGGACAGATTGTACCACGGTTGAATTAGAACAAATCCGATCTTTGTGCAGAAGGTACCCCGATATAGTGGCATGGTCTTATCAAGATCTGAAAGGCTACGACCGGCGATTGATTCAACATACAATCGAGCTGCAAGAAGGGGTCAAACCTTTCAGACATAAGCAAAGACCTATCAACCCGAAGATCGAAACTCTGATGAAAACCGAACTCTTAAAAATGCTTGAGGCCAAGATCATCTATCCCATAAAGCATTCTTCTTGGGTAGCGAATCTAGTACCGGTCAGGAAGAAAAATGGGGACATCCGCCTATGTGTAGATTTCCGCAATTTGAACCAAGCTTCATTAAAGGATCACTACCCTCTCCCTCAGATTGACCAAATCCTGCATTCGGTGGCTGGAGCCCAGCGTTTTTCTTTGCTTGATGGATTTTCAGGGTATAACCAGATTTGGGTCAGAGATGAAGATCAGCACAAAACAGCCTTTACTACCAAATGGGGAACATTCGCTTACCAGCGGATGCCGTTTGGCCTTTCAAACGCAGGAGCCACCTTCCAGAGGGCTATGGATCTGGCATTTGGTGAGTTGTTGAATAGGGTCATCGTCATCTATCTAGATGACATGACTGTCTTTTCCCGGAAAAGAGAAGATCACCCTTTACACTTACAACAGATATTTGAAAAATGTCGAGAATTTGGTATTTCAATCAACCCGAAGAAGTCCATATTTGCGGTAAATGAAGGGAAATTGCTAGGACATGTTATATCAGAAAAAGGCCTTGTTGTAGACCCTGATAGAGCCGAGGCACTCCTGAAGCTCCCACTCCCGATGAACAAAAAAGGCCTGCAGTCCTTTTTCGGCCAGATTAATTTTGTAAGAAAGTTCGTCCCAGACTTCGCTCAAGTCATCAAGCCAATGTCTGAACTCTTAAAGAAGGATGCCGAATTCATCTGGACTGATAATAGAAGACGAGCATTTGAGGAAATTAAAACTCGCATCGCTCAGGCTCCTGTGCTAACTAATCCTGATTACAACAAAGACTTCATTTTGTATGCTGTGGGCGAACCTGAAAGTTATGCCGCAGTCCTAACGCAGAAGGGAGAAGATGGCGAAGAACGCCCTATCGCCTTCTTAAGTCAGGTAATCCCATCCCATGAAGAGAAATATACCTTCATAGAACGCCAAGTGCATGCAGTTATGAAATCCTTGAGGAAATTCAAGCACTTTATTTCCCAAAGTCGGGTTACTGTGTTTGTCATCCATTCAGACGTGCGGAATTTCATCATTCAGGGGGAGTTGGGCGGCAAAAGGGTCGGATGGGTCAACAAGATACAAGAATTTGATATCGAAATCCGACCCACAAAGTTAGTTCGCGGCGACCCACAAAGTTAGTTTGCGGTCGCGCCCTATGTCAAGAGCTTGCAAAAAGCGTCGCCGCTGAGGTGACAGCTTGTCAATGGGATGACCCGTTAATGGAAAATAGCTTCGCAAATCTGGGAACAGACGAAGAGGATTGGACCAGTGAAATAATCGAATATTTCAACACTGGAAAATGTCCGCGACACCTGAACGCTTCACAGCGAAGGCACTTCAGGATGCGATCCCTTCGCTACGTTCTACGCCCCGAAGGCCTATTCTTCAGAAACATCGATGGTGTTCTTCTAAGATGCATAAAGGAAGATGATAAGAGAAGGGTCCTTGGTGAATTCCACTCCGGGTTATCAAGGGACCACTTCGCTGGAAGAACAACAACATTGAAAATAATCAAAGCAGGCTACTATTGGCCGACTCTCTTTGCCAATGCCTTTGCAGTTTGTCGAAGATGCGAGAAATGTCAGAAGTTCGTCGGCCGAAGCAGGAACGCTTCCATGCCCCTTCAACCGATACAAGTAGAAGCACCATTCCAGCAGTGGGGATTGGATTTCGTGGGAGTCATATCGCCAAATTCCTCTGCAGGACATAAATTCATCCTGACTGCAACCGATTATTTTACCAGGTGGGCCGAAGCGATACCCACGAAACACGCTGACCAAGATTCGGTGTCCCTGAAGCAATAGTCACGGACAATGGTCCTGGGTTCACAGGTGCTAAGATCAGTGAATTCACCTACAAGTATGGGATATACCGCAAGGTCACCTCCAATTATTATCCGCAAGGTAACGGGTTAGCAGAATCTACAAATAAGACTCTGTTGAGATTGCTAAGAAAACTAGTAGAAAGGAACAAGAGGACTTGGCATCTCCTCTTGGATCAAGCCCTGTGGGCTGATCGAATTTCTATCAAGAAGTCGATCAAGACCTCACCTTACACCCTGGTGTACGGCAAGGAAGTTGTTTTACCAACTCATGTAGAAATTCCTGCCTTGCAGATGCTAAATGATGAAGAAGGAGAATTCGGACCTATGGAAGTTAGGCTAACTCGGTTGCTACAACTAGAGGAGGATCGAGACAAGGCTTACCAGAACTTCGCAAAGCATGCACAGATCACTCGAAACTGGTTCGAGAAGAAGTCCTCTGTTCGCACATTCAAGGTAGGAGACTTGGTATGGAAGTGGGATTCCTGGAAGGCAAAGCCCGGCAATCATGATAAGCTTGACGCATTCTGGGATGGGCCGTTCGAGATTATAAAGGTAAATTCGGTCAACTCCTTCATCCTCAAAGATGTAACCGGCCAAGTCTTGCCGATCCCTGTAAACGGTCTTCATCTGAAGACCTTCCACCATTAAAACGTACCATAACACCTTTCTACTCTGTATATAGCATTATGTCATTTACACTTGTATATACCTTTTTTTAAGTGTAAAATATAGTTAGGAAAAGATCGCGGCTCCACGCCGCCTTAACAATGTGTTCCGGCTTGAAGTCGCTAAGCCCAGAATTCACCCAGCTCGACGAAAACTCCTTCGGGAATTTTTTGTGCGAAGCAACCAACGGGAGTTGGTTCGCTGCAAAGTACCCTAGCGTCAAAACATGAAGCAGTATGTGGAGATCGTCCCCGCGACTAAAACAACGTCAAGGTGAAGACGGGTCAGAATGCAGTGCCTCTCCAACAATCCTGTTGAGGTGTGTCTCATCAAGCTCAGAGCAAAAGAGAGAAAACAGGTATAAACAGTTTGACCCGGGAGCGAGCTTCGCTAAAAAGATCAATAAAGGCTCCTCGTTTGAAGCCCCAATCAGCTAAGGCACGGGAGACACTTCGCAATAAAGAGGTCTAGCGAAGCTACTTTCGGTAGGGGCTCAGCGAACCATCCCTCTAGCCCATAAAAACAACAAGTTGAAAGGACAAGCTAGGAAAACACTTCGCGCAAAAGGGTTTAAGAATTCCGCTTCGGGACTAATTTTTTGCGAAGCAGTCATAATAAAAAAAAAAAAAAACAGCTTCGGGTCCGAAGCGTAAAAAATTTGTGGATCGCACAAGGTTCTAGCGAAGTATCTATCGCTAATATCAGCTTCGCCAAATCATAAGGCACAAAGTAAAAAGGCGTTTAAATATGCCTCGAGACGTGTGCCGACAGCAGCAAAAAAAAAAACGTGCGGAGTTAATGCAAAGGTGGCGGAGTAAATCCCGAAAGAATTTAGTTGCGATCAAAAGACGTGCTCAGGTACGAGGTGGCAGAAAGTTGGGTTTTCAAAGCATGGTCAGGATTTCGAAGTACATAGGCCCGCGTGCGCCCGCGCCGCAAAACCAATCCGAGTGCAATGTAATCTCCTCGGCCCGATTTCTAAATTTAATTTTGGCAAGTGCCATAAATGGTGGCAATATCAATCCACAACTATAAAAGCCGAGCTTCAAAGGCGAAAAGTTGTTCGTCCGCTGATAAATTCAAACGCAAGGGGCCCTGGCCATTACGTTACTCTGCTGCACCCTCATCATTCTGCGTCGAAATTCTGCCGCCTTCTAAAAACCAAGATGGGAAAAAAGAATTCGAAGGAGAAGAAGAAAGAGCCTGAGTCGGCCGGTCCGAAGAAAGCCAAAAGGGGTAAGGAAGAGAAAAAGCATAGGCCCAAGAGGGTAAACCTCAATCTTCGCCCTGACAAACAGGTTGTGGAGGAAGGGGAAGATTCCGAAGAAGAACAGCTTGGAGAACCGCCCATCGACGGGTGGGAGAACATAAGGGACACTAAGCTCACAAAGAGCATAGCCGAGCTCCGATACACCATTGATTACATGAAGAGTCGATTGTCTATAGAAAACAAGAGGGCTGCCGCATACTACTCCCAAATATATTGGTACCTGACTCCGCCAATGCACCCCTATCCCGAGTTAATCCATGCCATTGCACAAAATTACCAACCCTCCACCAGGCAGGTTCTGGACGCGGCAGGAAACAAATTATTTGCAATTTTTAAAGAAGATGTGCAGGAGGCTTTCGCTCCTCAGCAAGGGCCACCCAAGGGGTATACTGTCCGCAACGTGGTTCTGAGTGAACAAGTGGATAGGTTCTCCACCTCCGAGTATATCATCAAGTTCTTAAAGGAGAATATGAAATATGGGCTTCCTTCGGGCAAGCGACCACAGATGCCTCGCCCTCTCACCGATTTTAAGAATACTGACATCTTCTCTATCATAGCATGGGTTGCGGGATTGTCTACGGATGTTTCTGTATATCCCTGGCAAGTATCGTTGGCTGAATGTATCTCACGAGGGGAGTTTTATGCCCCCGACCCATCAAGGCCAGGCGTTAACCCGGTCTTCTTCGACTAGGCAAAATGGGTGGCCCGGACCCTGCATACGCGGTTGGTCAGCGTGAAGAATTCTGGAACAAGTCAATATTTTGGGCCTTGCTCCTTCCTAGTGTGGCTCTTTTTCTACCATACTTATAAGCATTTTCCCCACATTGCCGTTACTCCGAGCGGCAAGGATGGAGCTCCTTTCCCAGTATATCAATGGACTCCTCTCCTGGCAAGGACGGGGTCATACTATGTTTTCAACCAGCAGTTCTCAGGACCTGCTATGCAGCTTGTACAAGGTGCCCGTGGCTCTCAAAGATAAGGTTGTTAATGAGAAAATGGGCGATGTTTTTCAACTTACGCAGGGACTTGTTGTTCGCCTGTTTGGATTTACGAGAAAACCCTTCCTGCTGCCACTGTATCCTTTTGAGTATCAATTCGCTTTGGAGGTTGCTCGTCAAAGCGATGTGACGAATGTTGTCTACGGCCATGGTCGGAAGTGGGCACCAACCTGTGATTTCCCTTTAAAAATGGGAGTCATTGAGGTTTTCGCCCCTAAACAAAACATTTATCTGGAGGAAAAGCTTGCTGACTTCGGTTTGCTGCAGATCCCGCAACGATGGTACTACGATCCCTTGGGGATAAGGAGAGATCATCTCAGGTTCAAAAACTTCCATATTTGCCCCCGCCCGAAGATCGTAGAACAGCGGAACAACCCTACGGGGAGAGATTTGGAATGGCACTTGGAGAGAATGAAGACAATGCCTCCATGGCATGAATTTTACGCTATTGAAGCTGAATATGATCCCATTCGGTATCCCTTCCCGGAGGCGGATTCCCCTTTCTGGAAAAAGATGAAAGATGATCTGAGGGAAGAAGTAAAAAAATGGCGCAAAGATCAGTTGAGAGA
Source organism: Wollemia nobilis (assembly GCA_028583015.1). NCBI lineage: Eukaryota > Viridiplantae > Streptophyta > Pinopsida > Araucariales > Araucariaceae > Wollemia > Wollemia nobilis. Next base: position 16,333,858 of record JAQPPZ010003356.1, on the reverse strand, counting down.
ATGGTGGGTGATGAGAGTCCACCATCGAAAGCAAAGATCATATGGTCTCTTAGAGATGGATAAAGACTTCGATATTTACTACGAAGCCCATGTCGGGTCCTGGCAGCCCATCTCATTCGTTGACTTCATTCCCCCTAGCATCCCAGGTTTGGGCGAAAGCCCAAGACGAATTGAGGAAATTTCTGAACAAGAGGAAGAAGAAGAAATAACGACGACACAACAAGAGATACTAGATAAGCCAGTTGAGGATGTTGAGGCAAAGGTTGAGAAGCCACTGCAGCAGCAGGAGAAAGGGAAAAGGAAAAGGCTCGAACCAATCCACATGCCCCTTCCTCACCCGAAACGACCTCGTAGCAGAACTTCAAGTGTTCCTAGCGAATCAGTTGCGGCAGGCTCAATTCGTGTAGGTGTTGGAGAAGTAGTGCTCGAACCACCGCTGCAGGGGACGGAAGGAAGTACCGAGATGGGGACCATCGATGTGGAGGAATACTTCCGGGGGGGGGGGGGGCCCCCCCCCCCCCCCCCCCCCCCCCCCCCCCCCCCCCCCCCCCCCACCGGGGCCCCCCCCCCCCCCCCCCCCCCCCTGGATCATCCGGGAGCGATGCTTCACTTCCACACCCTGACTCCCGCTCCCTAGTCCCACGAGTCGTCACTTCACCAGCCCGAACACCCACCACACCTGTCACTGAGCCCATCGGTGACGTGTCGTCTATGCAGTCCATGTATCTGTTTACACCCTTGGCTGGTAGCCCAACCGCATTCAAAAATGAATTGGCTATGATCCAGGAGCGTCCTTTAGCAGAGAGGTTGATCCAAGCCCGTCAAAATACCGATAAGATGCTCAAAGAAGCACGGAGAAGAAGAGGGCGATCTCTGGCAAAGGCTGAAAAATGCGCGGTGTTCGATTTGAAGAATGGGAAGCTTCATAAGGTGAAAAAGATACCTAAGGTCCAGAAGCCCCTAGATGAAATGACCCCGGTTGATTATGAGTACCAAGAGAAAATCAAGGACCTAGAGCATCTTGACATAGATAATGAATCTGAGTCTATGCATGTGAGGATAGAAGCATTCCGCACACACGCGAGGATCGCCGACCAGCGCAGATATGAAGCAGAAAATGCCAATGTCAAGCTAGAAGAGGACCTAGCCAGAACACGCTCCCAATTGGAAGATGCTCAAAAGCAATGTGAGCAAATGAGGAAAGAAATGGATGCCTTAAAGCAGCAGGTAGATCAGCTGCAGGTTGCAGCAAAAGATCAAAGCAAAACGCAGGCTGAAGCCGAGGTAAGAGCCAGAGAATTTGAGAGCCGTATCCTGCAGATGCAGCAGCAACTGTATGAGAAGGCAAACTTGGAGTTGTTTGACAAAGGCAGAATTAAAGACATTCGTTCCCACTTGCTCAAGAACTTCAGATCCCGGGCCTCCAGCGCCCTTTCTATATTGTCTTATATAACAGAAGCCCAAAATGCTACTACACAAAAGGGGCCTATAGTGGACGAGATAATTCAAAAAATAAGAAGCCGACTTGACCTAGCTTTTGAGGTACAAAGCATCAAGTACCAGGATTTGCAAGTCACTGCTATGAGTCGGACAACAAGAGATTGGTCCACCGTTCAAGCCACGGTCCATGCCTTCTTCTCCAAAGTGAGGAAAGCTCAGAAGGCAAAACAACTTATGGACGTGTTTGAGCAAGAGCAACATGCTTCCCTGGGATATTTCTAGGATCTCTCAACATTGGGCTTCCCAAGTTTCATTGATGACGATGGGAACCTTTTAACCAAGGAAGAACTGAAACCAACGTGGCTCAGCTTTGAGAGCGATGTTTCAGAAATCGATGAATGGAAGGAGCCAGTCATGGAAGGGCAGGTCACGGATTTCATTTTCAGATATTGTAGGATCGCGGCCTGTTTGAACGATCTAAGTGTAAGAGCCAAATGTGCTGATATAGGGCAGATTGATCGGTTCCATGTTCTGGTTAAAGCACTGCAAGATCGAGAACCATTTTAGAAGGGTGTCTGGGCCCACGTTCGTCGAACTATGGAACACATCCGTGACCGCCTTCCCCCGCCACCACCACTTGATCAGGCACCAAAAGACGAAGAAAAAGGAAAAGAAGTAGCTACGGAGGCCCCCTCGGGAGAAGAAGAGCAGATAGGAGAAGGGTCTGGAGGCAACTCTGGCCCAATGGATGAAGCCCGAGGGTCCTCACACCGAGGCGAGCTCGTTGCCTTGTGAGCCACTAGGAATGTTGACAATTTTGTCACATTGGAGGGGTAGTGGAAATTAATGTTGTGTAAAGGATTTTCTTGTTCTGGTTTTCTTTATTTTTTTTGATAGTGGTATTGCAACAATTGTGGTTGTCATTTTTTGAATCCCCTTTGTAGATAACTGTGTAAGAAAAAGCTTCGCTTACAGCATTAGCAGGAATAGGCAGCTTCGCAAACAAGAAATAGAGAAAACATAGGTGCAGGCCTGAAATCTCCTAAGGCATAGAAAGAGCTTCGCAAGCGAAGCCCTCGCAAGACTTGCTTCGGGTCGAAATTTTGCGAAGCATAAAATGTGAAATGCAAAAGTTTCTAAAGTGTGGAGAAACACTTCGCAAAAATTCCAGCGAAGCACCCGCTTCGGCCTTCCTTTTTGGCGAACCACCCCAAGAAAAATCTCCTTCGCTCAAAACTTTTGCGAAGCACCTGCTTCGGGCGATTTCAGTGCGAAGCTCCCCCATCCGAAGGTTGATTATCCCCAAAAATTTTCTAAGGCATGGACGAGCTTCGCCCAAATTCCTCCCGAGCGGCTGTTTTTGAAGAGGTTCGCGGCGAAGCATTGTTGTAGTCCACTTCGGACGGAGCTGTTGGCGAAGTAGTATACGGCTTGTACCCTCGGCAAAGTTGTAGGTAGTTAAGAGTCGTGTTTTCTGCGGGATATAAGAGCTTCGGCATCTGGTCCTCGCGAAGCAGTTTTTGAGAGCCCCTTCACGCGAAGCATTTTTGTGGGTTCATCATTCCAACTTCGGCTCATGATTGTTGCGAAGCATAGCTCCAAATGAGAACCTAGCGAAGCTCTTCCTAGGGCACCTTCCCCAACGACACACATATCAAGAACGGGTATTTCCACGAGGCATTCAAGTGCTTCATAAAGGCATTTTTACTTGCCCGAAAGACCCGGGGTCTATTTGTGGCAATGGAAAAGGAAATATCAATTGCAGACCGGAAGGCAGAGCCACTTGAAGGTCACTCGAGCATCGCACCCGGAGAAATTCAGGACAAGCTGGACGGCTCATCAATGCGTGTTTCCCCGGTTGACGCGGTCATACTTGCTAATAAAGGAAAAGGATGTGAAAGCTCATTCTCAGAAGGAGCGGGCGAAAGTTTTGTAGTCTGCCGAGGGCGTACTTCCAAATTCAGAGCATTGATGGCTCAGAGGATCGGGTCCTCTATAAAAACCCATGAATTGTAATGAGAAAGGGGGGGAACTTTTGCTAGAGAATTGTTGTATCTTGATTTCTGCAATAGATATTGAAGACTTTGAGCTCCATTTCTTTCATAAATGTTATCTTCTGTGTTGATTTCTGTTATTCTTTTTCTTCATTTGCATACTGTGATTCTGCGTTCTGGATTTAGGTGTGTAATGAGGGATTGAACCTTGGAATCATTCAGAGGATTATGTAAGAGATTTAATATTGCGTTAAATCCTTTTTATGCTGCCTGTGGATAGTGGTTTCTATCAAGTCATTGTGTTTCCTAATTGCTGTAATTCTAAATTCTGGATTTAGGCATAGGAAGATACTTGAACCCTGGAACTCTTCTAGAGGATACATAGGGGAGATAGCGTAGTGTTTACTTTAGTTTCGTTCTTCATATTTATTGTTGTTGTTTCAAGGTATTTTTTGATAATCGTGTTGTTGGTTCTTTCCCACTAAAATTGTTTTCACTTCTTACCCTATCCCCTTTTATTTCTTTCCTGGACTCTCGTCTTAAAAATACCAAGTAGTTTAGTTCAGGAGCCGGCCTTTCTCCGGAGATTGGCACGAAGGGCATCTCTTCCTCTCGGCCTTTCAATGTTGGTCCAGGTCTAGGGCGCGTATACGTACAAAATCCTTTCCTGTGGCAGATTTGTGACCAACAGCTATCCGGTGATAGGTGTAGTCATTGGGGGCATGTCCTTCAGGGGCTTCTTGACCTTGGGAACCCTCTTCTCTTTGTGCAACACCATGTTATCCAGGTCAAACCTGGCGCGCTTCTCCACTCCGGCAGGCTCCTCGGCTTTTCTTTTCCTAACGCTCTGGATCCATCGGAAGGAGCTTTGCTCTGCTTGAGCTGCTACAGGGTGATCCTCCATTATCTCTAGGTCCTGCTCAACGAGCTCCATTCCTCCAAACAAGGGCTTGATCAGAGACAAATCTTGTTGAGGCATATGTTCTTCTGCAAACAGATGGGGGGAAGCGGAGCTTGGGAACTCAATCGCCTTTGGGAATGTTTCGATTTGAGCAGAGGCGGGAGGGTTCTCGAGCCTCATGGACGAGTTCTCAATTAATTTCCCAGATGAAGATGAAGGATGGGGTGAATGTGGAAGTTTTGTGGCAGCGGCACCTAGTTGAGTATGGGCGAGGGCCTCAAAAGCATTGGGGTCTAAGGAAAATAAGCTCAACACCTACAGGTCTTGTTGAGTGGCGCTGGAAGGCTGGCCTTCTTAAAGAACAAGGTGAGATACTTCAAGTGGAATGGCAGCTGCTGATTCGCTGCCTAAAGGAACGGCAATAAGGATGGGTTCAGCAGTGGTGGAAGACGGTGTCACGGCCAATGATTCAGAAGATTGAGAGAGGAAAAAGGGGATGCGTACCTGCGTGCTCGACTTGAGCTGGAAAATCAAAGATCTAGGTTATCCACGTATCCTCCTCCGGTGGGGTGTCTTCTTTTATAGTAATGACCTCCTTGTGGGGGACCGTAGGAGCAACCTTCTTCTGTGGTGCAACCTCTGCCTGCTGCATGGCCTCCTTCTTAGGCGCGGCTTTCTTTTCTTTTGGTTTTTCAGCCTCCCTCTTCTTTTGGGGCGTGGTCTCCCTTTTCTTCTAAGGCTTGGCCTCCTTTTGTGGAGCAGCGGCTGGGGTGGATGCACTAGAAGTTGGGCCGGCGCCCTTTTTCGAAGGGGCCTTGGGCGTTTTAATCGTGACCTTCACCTTTTTCTTCGGAGGCGTCTGAGTTTCCTGCGCTGCTTCAATCGGCCGCTTCAATGATTCTTGCTGCTTCTCGGAGGGTTGTTGTGCCTTGGGCTCGGCCGTTTGACTCTTCTTCACCCCACTGCTGGATCCTCCGCCTAGTGTGAGTGGTTGTTTGGGTGGGGCTTGTGCCTTTTGTAGGCCCTGGGTGCCTAGAGGCACGAGATCCCTAAATATGATGGGCCGCCACGTGGCATGGTGATCATCGTAAAGCGCGGAGAACTGATGGTCGCCAGCAAGGACCTTTTCGGACGTCTCCTTGGTGTGGGCCCTCATGACCCACCATTCTGCAATCTTCTCTGGCTTCCAACCCATCTTCTGCAATTTAGGCACCATCTTTTTGTAGGTTTTGGATTCCAGAGAGTGGGCTTTGTTATTGACCGGGTCATATTCTGCCTCCACATGATAAAAGTCATGCCACGGTGGAAAAGACCGCATCTCCTCTATGTTCCATTCAAGATCTCCTCCCGACGGATTGTTTCGCTCTCCCATGATCTCCGGGCGGGGACAGGCGTGGAAACTCTTCATCTCTGTGAAATCTTTTACTATGTCGAGGGGATCATACATCCATCGCTGGGGAAGCTCAACCAAGCCGAAGCTTAAGAGCGTGGCCGCTAGGAATTCATTCTGCCCGGTTGAGTTGACCTCAATTTCTCCCCATGTGATCGGGAACTCGAAAATGTGCCCCCATTTCCTCCCTTGGCCGTAGTTCTGGTCAGTGTAGTCCATCTGCCGCGCTGCCTCCAGGGCGAACAAGTACTCCGTGGTATAATATGGCAGGAGGAAGGGTTTACCAGTGAACCCGAAAATTCTGATGACAAACCCCTGCGTTAATTGGAAAGTGTCGCCCTGATTACGTCGTATTATCCTGTCTCTCATCTGGCTGGGGACACGCGGGCAAGATCCATGAAGGAGCGCTAGGGCAGGGCCTAGGAATGCCTGGTTAAACTTGTAGTACGACTCCTTTTTCAACAGCATCCGGGTCCACTGGTACACTGGGAGTCGCGCGCCCTCCTTGTCTGTGCGCTGAACAGGAACTGCCTTCAACTTGCTGTGCATGTGGAAGAGAAAGAGCCAGGCCAAGAATGAACAATGCCTGAAGGATTGAGATTTTCCCTCTATCAGGTCCTGCAGGCGCGAATGTATACCCCGCGCTATACAATCTGCCCAGTCGAAGAACACTGGTTTAGTCTTTGGTCCCATGGCGCTGGGGTCGTAGAATTCCCCGTGCAAAATACATTCTGCAATGGCGACTTGGTAGGGGAAGACTACAGCGTTCGTGCTATTTCCCAAGACCCAGGCCAACATAGTATAAATGCCCGTGCTCTTGAAGTTCCTTAGGGGCATAGGCAGCGTTGGCAAATGCTTGGGCGGTATCGGGTCATGCAGTTGAGACTCCATGAAGAGCCGCATCTTCGGATTGTCCGTATACCTGCCAGTCTGCTCGTTGAGGTTGATGTATCTGATGGTATAGTCTGTTTCCGGCAACTGATTGGGCGCGAAGGCCATCTGGACAGTGTCGGAGAAAAGCGAGAACAGGACTTTTCCCTCATGGTCCCGGACTTGCCTGGTGCTCGGCTTGTAGTATTGGGCAATTGCTGCTATCAATTCCGGACAATTGTGCACCGACGGGCATAAAAACCAGTACAGGTGCGAGTGGTAAGCTGCAGCATAGGGATGTGAGGCAGGAACTTTCCCCCGCCAGTCATTTATAGCATGTCGCAGCTGCTCAATGCTCTGAGAGTATGTGCCATCCCTGTACTTTATCCAGTTATCTACAAGCGGCTAAACAACTACTTTCGCTGGCCCCGGTCCAGCTTTCTGCCTTGTCGCTGCTGTTGGGGCCTTTTCTTTTCCCTTATCCTTCCTTTCTTTCGCAGCTTCGGCTTTCTTTTTTCCACTTTCTGGTGTGCCTGAAGATGCTTGTCTGGGTGCTTTACCCTTCTCCTCAGTGCTTTTCTTGCCCATGGCGATGAAAGAATTCGAGGATGCTGCTATTCGCTGGTAAAAAGCTCTGAATTTGGCTTCTGGCGCAGCTCGTCGGAGTGAATTCAGGTTTAACTGGTAGAGCGAACTGGGCAACTGAGCTTTTTATGGGAGTGGGCATGAGGTTAGCCATTAATGGCGAATGCCTGAGTTTAATGCAGGGCGCACGGAGTTGGTGGGCGCAGCCGTTATCCTTTGGTGGGCGTGCGCAGGATCTCCTTTGGAGGCGCGACTTCTCGATTGTCGATCCCAAGGCCCGTCCTTTTCTTTTGAAAATCTGCTTAGAAATGCGTGCAAATATCCTCCTTTATAACGTGCACCTCGAAAACATAACCTGCCACCACTTTCGACGCGCATCCCAAGGTTCGCTGCGGCTAGATACTGCATGGGACAAGGTTCGCCAAAGGCTGAGGGCGATTCTCGGAATCGCTCAGGAATTGAGCGATTTTTGGTACGGGTGCCCTGGGCGAGCGACCGTCATCTGAATAACTAACCTTCCACCTCCTGAAGTCGCCCGCTCTGCTCGGCGATCCCTGTCCTCGCTTGGGAAGACGTGCGATCTTCGGCTGCGCCAAACTTGGCCCGACCAGCATGGAGTTCGCTTAAAGCATGGGCGATTCCCGTTATCGCTGGAAAGCACGGGCGATCCCCGAAATCGCTCGCTGGTGGAGCGACTCTCGGCGCCCTCTTCAGACTTAGAACATTTTAGTGCTTTTGGGCCTGGCCGGATATCGCTTCAAAATGGGGCGATCCCCGTCGTCGCTGGGAAGCATGAGCGAGTCCCGGGGTCGCTCAAAATTCGAGCGACCCTCGGCATTACCCCGGGACTTAATAAATTTTTTAAAATTTCTTCCTTCTGTTTGATGCTGGGTCTCTCGTAGTTCGCATTGGACTTGTGCGCTTCTCAAGATCGCTAGGAACTACGAGCGATTCTCATCTTCGCATAGGGTTCGAACGAACCTCCGATTTCTTCAAACTTAGCCCCAATTTGGCACCTCTCCAGGGTTCGCTTGGAATTCGAGTGAGTCCTATGTTCGCTGAATGTTGCGAGCGATTCCTAGAATCGCTTTGGGATGGAGCGACTTTGAGCGCGTTCCCCGACTTAGTAAATTTCTTGGTTCTGAAATTTGGCCGTCCTTCGTTTGAGGGTTGGGCGATTCCCAGAATCGCTCAAAACTTCGGGCGATTCCCAGAATCGCTCAAAATTTGAGCGAACTTTGGCGTGCTTCAGGAGTTAGAAAATTTTTGTCTTTTACCTCCCTCCTATCGTCGCATTTTTGCGAATTTTCAGCGAACCTTCTCGAATTTGAACTTGTGCTCTGGCCCTTGGTTGATCGTGGTTAGTAGTTGTCATTGCGAACCCTAGTAGATTGAAAACCCTAACCCTCTAACCATGTTCGTAGTTCGCCCGAAATCCCTGCGAACCTCGTCATCGCTGTTATTTCTGGGCGAACTTCAGCGGATTTCACCGTGACGGGACTTAGTGAAATTTTGATTTCCTTTGACCTTTCCTCCCTTGCATCACGCGCAGCCCTTCCGGTTGCCCTCTCATGACCGATACTCGCCTTTGTCTCAGGAGCGGATCCTGCAAACTTCAGCCTGTTGAACTGCTAACAGGGGCTGCCATCTGAATAAGAACTTGGCACTGAATTTTCTAGGGCAAAATCATTCGACTTGAAAGCTGAACGCCTGAGCTTAAAGCAGGAAATTACACCTACTTGAAAAGCATATTTACATTCAGAAAAACAAATTAAAACTGCAGAAATAAAACTATGTACACAGGGGAACCTCCTGATATCTCTTAGTGGTGATAGGCCTTCAGATGAAGGCCATTGACTGGTATGGGGAGGATCTGGCCCTCCATGTCCCGCAATACGAATGAGTTGAACTGGTTAACCCGGGCAACCTGAAAGGGGCCTTCCCAGAAGGCATCAAACTTGTCGTGGTTCCCTGGTTTTGCCTTCCATGAATCCCATTTCAGCACTAGATCCCCGACCTTGAAGACCCTGGTTGTAGTCCCTTTTGCAAACCAATTTCGGGTGGTCTCCGTGTGCTTCATAAAAGCTTCATAAGCCTTTTCTCGTTCTTCTTCTAGCTGCAAAAGCTGAGCTAGCCTAGCATCAATGGGATCCAGGTTGCCCTTTTCATCATCTAACAACCAAAGTGCGGGCATCTCGACATGGGTGGGCAAAACAGCCTCCTTCCCGTAAACCAGCGCGTATGGCGATGTTCTGATAGATTTTTTAACAGAGATGCGGTCTGCCCATAGTGCTTGGTCCAGGTGCAAGTGCCAGGATCTTTTGTTCCTCTCCAGGGTCCTCTTTATGATCTTTATCAGATTCTTATTTGTGGATTCGGCTAGGCCGTTTCCCTACGGGTAGTAATTGGAGGACGCCTTAAGGTAGATTCCATACTTGTAGGCGAACTCAGTGAGTTTGGCTCCCACGAACCCCGGACCATTGTCTGTCACGATTGCTTCTGGGATCCCGAAGCGGGTTATCAAGCTTTCCAAGAAGGCGATGACTGTCTCCTGGTCGGCATGCTTTGTAGGCACTGCTTCGGCCCATCGGGTGAAATAATCCGTGGCAGTTAAGATATACTTATGCCCCGCCGAGGAATTTGGCGATATCACCCCGATAAAGTCTAAGCCCCATTGCTGGAAGGGAGCTTCAACCTGGATCGGCTGGAGGGGCATTGGTGCGTTCTTATTTCGGCCGGCGAATCTCTGACACTTCTCACATTTTTGGCAGACTGCAAAGGCATCGGCAAAAATAGTGGGCCAATAGTAGCCCGCCCTTATTATCTTCAAGGTCGTAGGCCTTCCTGAGAGATGTCCTCCCGACATTCCGGAATGGAATTCATCGAGGACCTTTTGTTTCTCTGTTCCCTTGACGCATCGCAAGAGAACACCGTCAATATTTTTGAAAAATAGCCCCTCGAGGCGCAACACATACTTCAGAGCTTGGAGCCTGAATCTCCTCCTCTGTGAGGCATTAAGACGATCTGGACATCTCCCAGTGTTGAAATACCAAATTATCTCATCGGTCCAGTCGCTGTCCTCTGTCGAGGAATTGGCGAAGTTGCCTTCTAGTAACGGGTCCTCCCACTGACATGCGGCTACTTCCGCGGCAGCACTCCTTGCTAGCTCCTGGCACAGCACCCGACCTCGGATTAGCTTGGTGGGTCGAACCTCTATATCAAACTCCTGAATTTTGGCGATCCAGCCAGCCCTTTTGTTACCCAGTTCTCCCTGGATGATAAAACTTCTGACATCTGGGTGGACAACAAACACTGTCGTCTTGCTCTGGGAGACAAAGTGCCTAAACTTCTTCAAGGACCTCATGACTGCGTGTACTTGGCGCTCAATGAAGTTGTATCTTTCCTCGTGTGGCTGGATCACCTGGCTCAAGAAGGCTATCGGCCGCTCTTCGCCATCATCTCCTTTCTGCGTTAGGACCGCTGCGTAGCTTTCAGGCTCTCCAACTGCATATAGGATGAAATCTTTAGAATAATCTGGGTTAACCAGCACAGGCGCCTGGGCAATCCTAGCCTTGATCTCCTCAAATGCCTTCTTTCTCTCCTCAGTCCAGACGAACTCGACATCTTTCTTCAGAAGTTTGGCCATTGGCTTAATGACTTGAGCAAAATCGGGCACGAACTTTCTCACGAAGTTAATCTGGCCGAAGAAAGACTGCAGCCCCTTCTTGTTTACTGGGATTGGAAGTTTGAGAAGAGCCTCTGCCCTATCAGGGTCAACTGCAAGCCCTTTTTCAGAAATGACATGGCCTAGCAGTTTCCCTTCCTTCACCGCAAAGACAGACTTCTTGGGATTAATGGATATGCCGAATTCCCGGCATCTCTCAAACACTTGCTGCAGGTGAGAGGCATGTTCTTCTCTCTTGTGCGAAAATACAGTCATGTCATCCAAATAGATGACAATGATTTTGTTCAACAGCTCGCGGAATGCAATATCCATGGCTCTCTGGAATGTGGCCCCCGCATTGGATAGGCCGAAGGGCATGCGTTGATAGGCGAACGTCCCCCATTTGGTGGTGAACGTCGTCTTATGTTGGTCCTCATCTCTTACCCAGATCTGATTGTAGCCAGAGAAGCCATCTAGGAGAGAGAATCGCTGAGCTCCTGCGACCACATGGAGAATCTGATCGATCTGTGGGAGCGGGTAATGGTCCTTTAGCGAGGCCTGATTCAGGTTGCGGAAATCAACACAGAGGCGGATATCCCCGTTCTTCTTCCTGACAGGGACCAGATTTGCGACCCAAGAAGAATGCTTGATGGGATAGATGATTTTTGCCTCTAGCATCTTCAAGAGTTCGGCTCTCATGAGAACCTCTATTTTTGGGTTGACTGGCCTCTGTTTCTGCCTGCAGGGTCTGACCCCTTCCTCCAGCTCTATGGTATGCTGGATGATTTCTCTGTCGTACCCCTTCAAATCTTGATAACACCAGGCCACAATGTCCGGGTACCTTTTGCACAAGGCCCGAATCTGGTCCAGTTCCTCTGGAGTACAGTCTGTCCCAACTTTTATCACTTTGTCGGGCTCGAGCTCCAGGTCTTTGTACTGCTTGGCGTCCACTTTGATCCGGTGTGATATTGCTCTGTCGTTCTGATCAAATAGACTTTCCAAAGTAATCAGTCCTTTTGGGACGTGATTATTCTTCAACTGTATCAACCCCTCATATTCCTCGTCATCAGGGTCTCTACCTTCAATAGTACTAGCTTCATGAATTAAAAAATTGACGATTTGCTCGTCACAATCGAACACCTGCCAGTGGGTGTCCTTATCAGGCACAAAAGGCCTGTAAATGGTTCTTACCGCCTTAGGCTTCTGCATCATGTCATCAGTCGGGGAGTATCTGGCTCCGATAGACGCTAAGACGTCGGCGTGTTTGTTCTTTTCACGGGAGATGGCTTGGACATTGAGGGCCTCGAACGATTCCAGCAAGTCCCAGACCCTATTGCGGTACGCCTTGAGATAGTGCTTCTTTGAGACGCACTTGTTGGTGATTTGCTTGCATACCAGCTCCGAATCGCCGAAGATCTACAGTTGCTTGATCCCCAACTTTTTTGCTTTTTTCAACCCTAGGCACAAGGCTTCGTACTCTGCCGCGTTGTTGGTGCAACTCCAGGCCAGCCTGTAGCAATAGTCTTTCTGCTCTCCCGAGGGTGAAACTAGAAGAACCCTCGCCCCGACGCCGTTTTTGCATCGGGCGCCGTCAAAGTACAGTTTCCACAACTCATTCGAGGCAGGGCCTTTGTTTTCTTTCACTGTCTCCTCTGGCTTCTCAGGCTGGGTGATAGAATAGCAGCCTATGTCTGATTCAATCATGGCGTTGAAATCAAGCAAGGAGAACTCATCTTCCGCCCGCAGTGCTTCTATGGTTTCCTCCACTATATCCACTTCTTCCAACTGCTCCGTCATCAGGTGCACTGATTCATCCTGCTGTCCCTCTTCTGGTATTCTCTCAACAAGGAAGGTGGAGGGTTTTTCATTGTAGATCTTCACTTTCCTCCCCTTGAAGGGGACCTCCATATGTGAATAGTCAAGGGAAAGATATCCACCCAGCTTGGCGGTGAACTCCCTCGAGAGGCACATGCCGAAGTAGGGTTCCAGGTCAACGACCACAACCTCTTGAATCACAACAATTTGAGGCGCCTTGTGCAACTGGATAGGGATATCTTTAATGACGCCCACTGTTTTCACAGGAGTGCCATCTAGTTGAAGGACACCTTGGCTGCTTCGCGTGTATTCCATGCCGATCTCCTCGCAGACTGCCCTTGGCATGACGGTGGTTGATGCGTCGGAATCAATCATGCAATTGTGCACCACGCACCCCTCCATCCGTAGAGACAAGTAGAACGGCGGTGGCCTGTTTTTCCCCGTGATTGAAGTAGTCAAGGGCTGAGCTAACACAGGTTGCGTCGACTTTCCTCCTTTGACAGATTTTAGGGACTCCTGCAGCAGATCTACCTGCCCGAGGAGCTGCAGGGCATCGTACATGCTTATCTTGGCCGGGGTCTTCTTGAGTTCATCAACAATATTGTAGGCCGAAGAAGTGGATACTTTTGTCTCCTTCGCAGCTTCGTACTTGGTGCGGTACTGCTGCGTGGCCTCAACCCTTTGCCGCTTCGTCAACGACGGGTACTTGAGCTTCTCTCTTGCCTGCTCCTTGGTTTCACCCTGAGGTTGCGCCGCTGGAGCTTTTGCCGGGAATGTCTTCTCTTTTTCCGGCGGGAGCGAAGGGCCTTTGTCAGGGGCTTTCACCTGAGGTTGTTCCTTTTCCCGTCGGGTGTACACCTTCAAAGGTTGCATGTGAGCCGCATCCACCTCTATTGGTTTTTTACCATCTTTGGTCAGAATTGACACTTGCTCCTCCTCTGAGACCGCGAAATTGCGATCTGCCTCCCTAATCATGTTAATCTGATCACCCGGGCTGCTGCTTGCCAGCGTTTGGGCATAGTGCTGATGAAGCATACAGCTGTCTTCCCCGTGAGGGTCATTGCATGTGGAGCACCAGTGCACGTAGTCTGAAGTGCTCGGCTCTTCATTGATAGCAACATTCCTCGCGGGAGGTCTATTGGCTTGAGCCGCTTGGTCTCTTGTAAGCGCCGGAGGAGGATAGGGTCTCCTAGGGATGAACTCCTGCTGGGCCTGTTTCTTCTTCATAACAGCCATGTCGTTGGACAGCGTTCGGTAGACAGAAGCAAGAGACTGTACTTCTTGCAGTATCTTAGCCTGCACATCAACGGCTGGAGGCGCCGATGGGGCTGGTGGAGGCAATGGCGCCAACGGTGGGGCCGGGGGTAATGTCGGGTATTGTGGAGGAGCAGGGAGTGCTGGATACTGCGGAGGAGATGGAAGCTGTGGCGCCTGTGGAGTGGGAAAATGTACTTGGGGAGCGGAGAATTGAGAGACCACTGGTGCGGGATTTGGATTCCATGATGGATTATGGTATGTGGAAGACGTAGAAGGTGGTTGGGCCGAGGCACTAGGATACTGTGATTGAGGGAAATCGGGGAAAATCGGTGCCGGCATCCTAGGTGGAAGTTTACCAATGGCAATCAAATCCAGCTCTGCTTTTTGGGCCAACTCGTACAACTCGGGGAAAGTGTTGACGTTGGAGAACTTAATGATCATACTGATGTCCGAGTTGAAGGATCTGAGGTAATAGTAGGCAGCTTGTCCGGCGGTCGGTCGTAGTTCGGTGGGCACCCTTTGCCAGGACCTTGTGAACCTTACGTTAAAATCCGCTATCTCCTCTTGCGGGTGTCGTTGGATGGTCGTGAACTGATACAACAAAGATGACGGATCTGCGGACTCATTGAATCCTTTCACTAGTTGCCCCGCCAACTGATCCCATCCGGTGATAGTGCCAGGCGGCAAGGATCTATACCAATATAGGAGCTTTCCGCGCAGAGACAAGGCCAACAGCCGGACCATGACACTTTCATCGGTGATGCTGTGAAGCGCGGCCAGGGCAACAATGTCTTGAATGTGCTCATAGGCCGTCTTCCCAGTACCATCGTACGTGGGTATGGCCTTCAAGGCGGCGGCTGGAACCTGAGCTTGCCCGGCTAGATTCAGCGGTCCTGCGGAATTCCAGGCTGGAAATAGCCTAGGCGATTGATTTTGTTGTTGATTCTCGACTGGTTTTGTTGATTTTGATTTGTGCGTTCGCCATATTCGTGCTCGGATTCGATTGAATGGGAGGCGGCAATGGCGGCAGCAGCAATGGGCTGGCTGTACAGGAGCCCCTTGATAGTTCGGAGAGTTCGGAGGATTCGAAGGGTAGCTGGTTGCGGTGCTATCGGACGTTGGGTCTTGTTCGTCAACTACGGCCTCCTGCGATGGCGCTTCGTCCAGAGGGATATTCGGCCTGACCAGCCTAGGACGCTCTCCGAAGGCACTGATGTCAAGCTCGTAGTACTCGGGATCTTCTTCAGCGTTTCTAACTCTCCATCTCGTACGCATGAAGACAGGATTTTCTTGGACTGGTCTTCGAGCATTTGGAGACGTATCCGGAGTTCAACAGAGTTGCCAGATGTTCTGATTCGACAGCACCGAAGCGAACATCATTTCTTCAATACCGCTTATGAGGTGGAACACTTCGGGTCCCACCGGGCGTGCCAGAGAAACTGTTGGTTACGAATCTGCCACTAGGAAAGGATTTGGTCTTTTGCGCCCTAGACCCGCCCAACAGATTGAAAGGCCGGAAGGAAGAGATGCCTTCCGTGCCAATCTCCGGAGAAGGCCGGCTCCTATACTACACTACTGGGGTTTGAGATAAGAGAACTGGAAAGAGATTGAAAAATGCAGAAAGAAATGTAAATGGCATTGCAATAGTGGTGGGGAAGAACAAGCAACACAATCACTAACTAATACCCAAACCAACAACAATCAAAACAAAGCATGTAACAGAAACTAACACTGCGATTCCTTCCTATGTATCCTTCAACTAGAATTCCAGATTCACTTAATGTCCAATGCCCTAATCCAGAGTGCAGAATTACAGCAATCAGAAAAATAAATGAACATGAAGCAGAAATACTTGCAGAAGGCAGCATAAAAGAAAGAGACAAGAGTCAGAGCCAAGGATGCCTTGTATTGAAGCAAATGTTTGTTTACAGCAGCTTTCTTAGCAATATGTTCCCCCCCTTTTACAATGAAAGTTGACTGCTATTTATAGCAGAATTTTCCCCCCAAATTACATTGAAGCACAAAATCCCAAAACTGCAAAAGTTGTCGAGATTTGACCCTTGCTGGCCGTGAGCGTACCTGCAGCATGATTCACCTGAGTTTGGTACAGCTCCGGACTGCTCTGGTGGTTGGGAAGGCTTGTCTCATCAATGTTGCAGGTACAATTTACCCCTTGGGGTGCTTGAGGGACCTGACAAGACATCCTGCTGAGATGGGGAGAAGCTCGAAATGTCATCAATGCCCTTTAAATGCCCACCTACCTTGCTTTTGAAGTACACCTACAGCCCTGCTAATATTGGATCAAATCACGAGAATCGCCCGCTTTCAGCTTGAATCTGAGGTAGACCCGATGTTAGGAATCGCTGGGGGGAGGGGCAAAATTGAGGGGACTTCTCTACCTTCTTCAATTCTTTGACATCTAGAGTTCGCTACAACGGGGGAGGGTGCGCCGAGGGTCGCTCAATGGAGGGGCGAATCCAGCAGTCGCTGTGAAAAGGGAGCGATCCCGAGAGTCGCTCCAGAGTGGAGCGAACCCGGGAGTCGCTCAGGAAAATGAGCGAACTACGGCGCACATAGTGCCTTAAACAAATTTTCAATTCTGCCAACGATCGCGAGAGACTAAGGCAAAGACGGGGATCGCTAGGATGCAACGGCGATGAAGGGAGTCGCTCTGGTATGGGGCGACCTACGGGTTCTATGCCTTAGAAAGTTTCAAACACCCCTTTGCCATGGTTCACCCGAAAATGCAACAACGACGAGAGTCACCGGGCAGTTGGGGCGATCCCAGGGTTCGCTCGCTAAGAGAGCGACCTTCGGGAGTCCCATGCCTTAGAGTATTTTTTTTTTTCTTGAACCTATCGGCGGTTGTTGGAGAACTGGGTGACGACAGGAGTCATTGTAGGGGCACAACGAGGACGGGAATCGCTCCAGATAGGAGCGACTCGCGGGAGCACCTTACCTTAGAGTTGTTTGAATCTTCCACTTCGCCGCTCACTGAAAAGTGATGCAACGACGAGAGTCACCGAATAGACCGAGCGATCTTGGGATTCGCCAGTGGGGAGAGCGATCTTCGGCTGCCGTTAATGCCTTAGAAATTTTTCATTTTTCTCCGCTTGCTACCGGTCGCTGACGATGGCGAGGGCCGCCCGGGGAGAGAACGACGTCGAGAATCTCCGAAGATGAGGGGCGACTCCCGAAATCGCTCAAAAGGGGAATGAACTTCGGGAGTGTCCCTGCCTTAGACAAATTTTTTGGGCTTTTCCCAGACTTCACATGAACCTGCTGGAAACTGAAATCTTGAACCTAGACACAAACTGGACCTACCAACAGCGGAAAAATGCAATCCTGAAGATCGTCTGGACCGACAGCTCGGAAAGGAGAGGATCTGGTCTGGAAAATGCAACAATTTTTTCAAATTTTCAAAACTTTTTTACCCCTTAGAAAAATGTGGCAACAGTGATATCATATTTAGGTGACTTCAATACCTACATTGGGACCCACCAATCACCTTTTCATGATCTTATAGAGGACGAGTTTTGTCTCTTGGAGCTCAACCCCAAGGATCTTGCATACAGTAGGACCTCTGCAAATGATAAGTATCTTGTTACAGCGTATGGTAAACACTTGATTCAATTGTGTGAGTCACATGGCCTCTTGGTTCTCAATGGGATTCCTTAGTTTCCTAACTCCTCTAGGTTTGCATGTTTTCCACATGCAAGAGGTGCAAGTGTGGTTCACTACGTCATCACCAACAAGAATTTTCTTTCTGATATTCACGGCTTTCAGATATCTAGTCAACTTCCTTTTGTTGATCATACAATGTTTACTTTCTCCTTGAGTTCCTCCTGTTTTACCTCTGTCTTTTCCTCCTCCATTGCTCAATCCTAACAACAATCCCATGATTCATTTTGATCTAACTTTGGCATGATTATGTTGCTCGTATCTCCTAATTGATGTCCCAAAACTACTCTATTAATTCCACCACAGCAACAACCAAATACAAATTTTGATCTTGTATGTTATGGGATGCAGCCCTTGACTCCATTCCCCACACTATACCTCAACCAAAGCATGTTCATTACAATGGTGCTTGCCCAATGAATCATTGGTACGATGAGGAATGTAATCCCATGCATCGAATGTTATGTTGTGCTCTTATTGAAGGGAATATATATCTCTTATTTGACATAAGAAATGAGATTTTCTTGTTGCTAAGCGTTGTGAGCTTATAGATGCTCTTAATCACTCTCACAAAGCCTTTTGGCACACTCTTGTTCCTAGGATGCCGCATCCCATGTGCATCATTGAAAGTCTTGGGATTCCCATGCTTATTCCCTACATGATATCCCAAGCCAGCCAACCATTCATATATCTTCCCATTGCAGAATTATCCACCCCATTCACAAATCTATGGACTATTCAAAATACAAATAACTACAGAACTATTATGGTTGGGCACATATTTGTTAAGCATTATGCAACAATTTTAAATTAGGGTAAGCTTAGAGCGAGAGGGCAGGCTGGTTTTAGAAGGGATCATCACACTATTGATCATGTTTTCACTCTCAAGGATATTATTGAGGAGGCTCACCAATGGTTTTCTAAAGTATTATGTTTTGTGGACTTTAGAAAGGCCTTTGACACCGTTCCCAATCATCTTTTATTTCAAAGACTACATGACATCAACATCTTGGTGCTCTTTATCATTGACGTCAAGAGACTATATGAGGCAGTTGTTGGTCGTTTTGGACAGCTTTTGGTTTTTTTAGAGGATGTCCAAAAAATCAAGAATCATGGATGTCAGACAAGGTTGTCTTCCTTCTCCTTCACTTTTGCGGATCTAAATTGATGAGCTTGAAGAATTTATTCATCTTAACACTTATGTTGACGATGGTTGCCTTCTACATCATGTCCTGATAGCTATATTGTTTTTTGCAAAAAATGTTGTTCTTCACGCTTACACTCCTGAGGGCCTATAAAGACAATTGGATGCTCTTGCTCGCTTTTGTGACTTGTTACAACTCACAGTCAATCTTAGCAAGACTACGGTGATGATCTTCAACACATCAAAGAGTACCCTATCTAAGTTCTAGTTTTTCTATAAGGACGAGCCCATTGATATAACCATTGCTCACACCTACTTGGGGGTTCAATTTATAAGTCCTTCCCTTAATCTTCGACCAACTTCACAATCACATCTTTGTAAGGGATATGCAACTCTCTTAGTCTTGGAACCCCAATGCTTCAAATAGCACTTCCAAGACATACCTACTAAGATGCACTTCTTTGATTGCATCATCAAAGAAGTGCATCTTCTAAGATGGACTTCTAGGATGTGTTGATTGGGCTCGCATTGATATGGTCCACACTATTTGCATCAACGATTTATCCAATGTAAAAGAACAATTCCCCAATGTATTGTTCATTGGATGAGTTTGGCTCTCATCCTCTTTAGAGCATCTTCAATATTATTTTATGGCTTCATCGCCTTAGATCCATGGGTGATTGCACCCCTCAAGCAGAGATAGGTACCCATATTTTGCACTTTCCTCCTTGGAATACATTAACTCTAGGGTCTCTTTTGGTCGTCATCATGGATGGTACTCGAAAATTATTTCTCTTCTCAATCAATTGGTATCTCCATAAATCAATTATCTCCATTCCAATACTCTCCAAATGCTTCTCCCCACCTTCTTGATAGGAGGGTAATTAATCGATCAATTAGAGATAATGTTTATTGAAAATATATTTAGATCACTTGGGTCACTCCAAAGTTGGCATCATACACTAAACATTTCATGAGGATTGAGAATGGCATTATTATTCGTCCTAATTACATCAAGCAACATTGGACACTCAACCTCTTAGTCCATAGTTGGCCTCATACAGTAAACATTTTATGAGGATTGAGAATGACATTATTACTCGTCCTAATTACATCAAGCAACATTGAACACTCAACCTTAGGATTCCTATTGGTCAGCTCAAAGTATGCTCACATCAGTTGCAAGTGGAGACAGACTACCATATTCCTCAAGAGGATAAGGTATGTCGTCTTTGCTTTGTTCAAGAATTGGAGACCGAAGAACATTTCATCTTCAGATGTCCTGTTTATTATGAGATTTGAGGGAGGTACCATTGCTTGTCTAAAGACTTAGGTGGATCACTTGTCATTGTTTTCAGCTATCCCGATCAAAGATACTTGGCTCTTTACCTCAAGGAAGCTATCACTCTTCAATGTCAATCATTAAAGGGTAAACTACTACTCAACTAATAACCTTATTCTTTCACTCTATCTCTATAGTCAAGAGTAACAAGCACTCATTTGAAGCCACAACCACCCAAAACGTTAATGACAGAACTATGCGCCCTTGTTTGCATACAACGGTCGCTTCAATTGATTTGGTTCTTTCTTCTTGCTTGTGATAAGACAATACTACAGTTCTTCAGCATCGAGTTTTGGCCACCCTTCACATATTGAGTTGTAGACAGACATAACCTACCAGCTTATTGTCCTCTTCTATTGGTTCCACAACCATGGATGCTAGAAGAGTCTTGAGGGGTCGAACTCCATGTCCTCCCAGGATTATCCAACCAAGCCCTCTTAGTCCCAACCATTCTCCTGGGAACATCATTAGATATTGTATTGGACCTTTTCGAATAGTTGGTGATGATCACGACTATGCTTCTACTTTACATCCCACTATAGATTAATGTTGGCATTTGGATCCACTGGAACTCCTTCCAATCTCTATTGTACCTCAACTTCTAGCTATATCTTAATCATTACTCTTAGCATGTTAAGGTTTATTCATTTTAGGTAACCCTCAATGCTGTAATTTTATGTCATATAGTTGTTCCACTTTAGAGTAGTTTACACAAGATTCTTTACTCTAGTTTAGCTTATTTTCATAGTTTTTTTTGTTACTAAAATGCATTGTAATTTGTAACAGCTCTTTCATTGACTCCCATTGGCCTACTTCAGCCATCTATGGACATCAATAGAATTATCTTATCTAACTTTCCTCGTACACCTTTGAATTACTTGCCCTTGTCACAATTGACATTTCCATATCCTTGCTTTAGATCTCCACAATATTTTCTTCCTATTAAGCCACTTTGTCTTCTAACCATGTTCCCCCACCCCCAAATTGTCCTCAATGAATTTTGGGACTTTCTATTTATTTAAGAAGTTGGCATCAATTCAAGATGCTAGAATGACCCTTCTAAATTGGATTCTCAGACTTTATCTATAAGGATATTTTGGTCCGGTTATAAACATGAATAGAGGCAAATGGAAAGATTCTAGATGAACTTCCAAAAGTAATTTTGTCAAGGTGCAAGGCATCAATAAGGAAATTGGTTTAAGTGGAAAGTTCAAACACCTTGAACAATAAAAAAGTCAATTGTTAGGACCCCATCCTAACCTTATTATGTAATTACCCCCTTCCTAACATGGGGACCCTATCTTAATAATATTATGTAATGTTTTGTAATGTGTATGTGGCATTTGAGGCGCCTAGACAAGTGAGGCCATTTAATGTAACTATTATAAAGAATGTAAATGTTGTTTGGTAGAAGATTCTAGCTCGGGTGGTCACTTGCATGTGAAGCCAACCCTTAAGTGTTATAGTTAGGGTTACAAAGAGTATTTAAAAAGGCAAGGGGGCATAGATGAAGGCATCTCATATTTTATTGTATCGAAACTCTGATTCTATGGAGGTTGCCCCCTCGAAGAGGCCTGTAATTATGTAATGTGTTCTTGCTTTCTGTAGTATAATCTGCTGCATTTCCATTTCATCTTTCAATATTGTCAATTTCAAGCTCTTTTTCTATTATTATTGCAATATTGTGTGGATTTGTGGTATCAGAGCACTTTCCAGGGCCACGTCCTACTGCAGTGCAAACAGTTCATGTTCTGCCATTTCAACTTGTTAGGTATAAATTTTCCTTGTTTTCATTTTCCTACTTATTTTCCTATAAAGAAAAAAGAGAAAAAAATTGAGCCATTTTTTCCTCTATTTTAGTTTAATAGGTTAGAAACCTTGTGTTAGGGGTTTTAAAATATCATAGAGGAGTTGTCATTATTGGCTAAGCTAGATTGCCCATAAAACAAGGTGAGCACACGTAATCGGACTTGGGCTCCCACGTATCTTCGGGTATATCGGGAGAACCCCTAGGATTAGGAGAAACCTTTAACCGTAGGAATATTTTCGATCGTGTATCTATCCATAGTGCATCGAGCACAACACTCGAGAAAATTACCCTCTCGTACTGTCAGAGAGGTGGGTAGTGCGCTCAAGGGTATGTGTGGAACCCTCCTTTAGTAGTGGCCTGAAATATTGGTTGGAACATTATCGTTTATTGTTGCGGTATAATAATGGGCTATGGACAATATGCACACCTTGGCCTAGTGTTACCCTATTACAATCATATGTTACACCTCCAAAACCCTAACCACAGATTTGAGCATACTACGAAGACTACACCTATAACAAATTTGAACATATTCTAAAAATTCTTGGTTGAAGAAGAAACTATCAGGGATAGTAATACTCGAGAACAAAGTTAGGTAAGGCAGTTGACAAACGAAAACAATGTTAGACAAACAATTGTCAATAACAATCAAAACAAAGTTTGTCAAGACAGTTGTCAGTAACAGTCAATAATAATGTCAGAAAGGGCAGTGTCAGTGACAAAGTCTGACAAGGTAGTTAGGGATAACAGACCGATTAGTAACTGATATGGTAGTTGTTGGGGACAAGAGAAGAAAGTTGTTTTTTTAGGTGAAGGAAAGCTTTAAGAGAAAAATAGACAACACGACTAAAAACAGTCTGAGGCGCCGAAAAACATCATTTTGAGACTTAGTCAATTGTATTCGTCTTTTCAAACCTATTGTTTTGATATATAGCACCCAAACACTTTTTCTAGACCATTACTAAAAATAGTAACCCCTAGAAGAACACTTCGTTTTTTAGTAAGTCGGTTGGGGTGGTCCAAATCACAAATATATGACTAGAGGGACCAGAGGGGCAATGAGGGAGATGGAATAAAACCAATATATGGAACAATTAAATCAAACACTTAATAACCTACAGAGCCAAATGTCACACATTGGAACAGAAGTTAAACATATGAAAGATCACATGCAAGTTCTGAAATTTGACTAGCTTAAAGTCAAAACAAGGATTGAGGAAAAATTCCTTGAGGTTGAGGATTGGTTAAAGGAAGGCCCGAAATTATATCAAACAGATTAGCACTGAAGGAACGAGTGGCAGTTCAATAAACAAAGATGAAGAAACCCATCATGCTCTCTTTGACACTAATAACCTATTTTAAAATGCCCAAATTGGACTTTCCAAAGTTTAATGGCAAGGACGTTGATGGTTGGTTGTGTCGGGTAGATCAATTCTTCAAACTCCATAATGTTCCCCGATATTTATGGGTCACCATGGCATCCTTTAACTTTGAATCTGAGGCCCTACAATGGTATCAGTGGTTACAGAACACGACTTCTGACCCTTCTTTGGAAGAATTTAAGTCCCAATTACTCGCTTGTTCTTTTTATTAAGGTTTGAGAAGGGGTGTTGAAAGGTCCCCAAACCTTTTACATAGTAGTCAAAGATTTAACAATATGCTTAGAAATACAGCTTCTCCACAAAACATCTATGCTAAACAAAGAAGGTTGTAATACAAACACTCATTTCACATTCTACTTCACAACTAGACAACATACATACAAAACAACTACTAACAGGGTTTAGAAACAAACCATCAAAGCATAAGCAGTATCATACTAAACCGATTAAGTAAACCACCTCCTACAGGACAGAAAAACAGCAAACTAGAGGCGCCCATTGACCATAAGCTCCGAAGCTTCGACGATTTCCCTGAGCTTCTTTTTTGCTTCGTCCACAAACTGCCCGATCTCCTTTCGTAGGGCCTACATTAGGCTGCAATGCTTCTCAATGGTCTCCAAGAGCCCGTTAACCAATCTTTGATTGGCAGGGGCGTTGAGTCCCCTTGTGTTCCAAGAGAGTAGTTTCATTTCTTAATTCTTCCAGGCAATCTTTTCCCCCTACCCCAGGATAAGGTAGTTTGGGTTCCATTTGCAATTTCGGCCATAGTTTCTCGTTCTCTAATCTCCTGATTCGTTGGCCTTCCATGTTTGCTTTCCACTCCTACATCAATCCCCCTTTTCTTTTGATTCCTAGTTTGTTGGCTTGGGGTTGGACCTAAGAATTCTAAACCCCTCATATTTTTAGACCGTTTTCCATCATCATGGGTTAAAGGTTCTACGGGAGGGCTATGGCCTTGTTCATTTGAATCAAAAAAGACAATCAACTGCTTGTTTTCTTCCTCATTCATTTCATTGTGTTTGGGGGAGACTGGATCGATCATTATTGAGTCTAGCTGAGCAAAGGAATTTGAAACCGAAACTTCATAACCCTTTGAAGAGGGTTTTCCAATACGTACCTCTTGATTTTCTTCCAAAAATTGACCCTCCTCGGGGACTTCCTGTTGAATTGGTTCTACCAAGTGATCTAGGATCCCCTCTTTGCTATTCTCAACAATTTTATCCCCCAAATCCTTGCCCTGCTTGGAGTTCTCACCTTCATTCTACTTCTTTTGCCAAACTTTCTGATTTTGGGTTGGTTTCTTGCAAGTGGAGCATGCATTGGTTGAGTGCCCTAATTTCTTGCAACTTTCGCATTTGACCAGGGCATTTTCATATTCTATAGTCTGATTCCATACCCCAAGCTTTGAAACCAGTCTGATTGAATCGGGTAACTCCTCCATATCCGCATTTATGCAAATTCTTGCATAAATAAGTCATGAGCGAGCCTTGGTGGCAGGATCAATAGCAATAAGGTGCCCTATTTCCTTCGCGATACCTGCAAAAATTTCCTCATTCCAGTATTGGAAGGATAGGCTTGGCAATCTCACCCAAATCGGTGCCTGGGTGAAGCTTTGGGTTTTAGGATCAAAGTCTGGGCTCCATCGTCGCAAGAAAAGCCCCCAACATCCATAGAACCATGGACCTCCCTAGAGTATTCGATCAAAGTCTTCATTGTAGTTAAGCTTAACCATAAAGAACCCCTTCGACATTGCCACGATCTCCATGTGGCCATGGGGTCACCATTTAGCAACAACCCATTTCTTGATTGCGTCAAGGTCCGGTCGGGCTCCCATAAATCGACCCACAAGATTCATAGCTCCTTGCTCAATAGTTAGGTCGACCAAATCATCAGGTATGCAGAGTTTGCCTCCCTCTGATTGCATCTCAAAGTGAAGATCTATGATTTTTTGTATCCCACGGACCACATACAACCAGGAACGATCCCCCGGGTCAAAAGGGTGCTTTCACAGGTCCCCAGAATTCTGTCCTACTCCTTTGATTGAATCATCAGCTTTGAAATCGAGGTTTGGGCCCGGTTCTTTGTCGCCATTCTGCTGCAGACCTACTCCCGCCCTCTCCCGCCATTCGGATCCCACTAGGGGTAAAGCCATCAAATGAATTTTTCCCAACTTTTGAATCTTCCAAGAGTCGTCTAGCATTATGTATATATGTCCGCAAACCACCTAGATAACTAGCATCAAGCTTTTCAACCTGCTCAAAAAAGCCTTTTTTCTTTCCATTGTTAGAACCTGGTTCTGGCCAATGAGCAAAAAGATGCTCCTGCTGCTCTTCCATCAACATTTTTGCAAGTTTTACCTGACTTGTAGACAATAAGCCCAAATTTTTTGCAAGCGAAGGTGCAACCCAACTCTAGGAATCTGACCCATCATCAACATGAAGAGAGGAAAGATTTTGAGTTCTTAATGAAAAAAGAAACATGGCGAAGCAGTACTCTAAAAACGTAAACTAGTTTCTGATTCACCGGATGCAAGATGTGCAAGGTTGAAGAAGCATAATCCTAGTGTTGTAAGCTTTCTGGTTCACCAAATCACATTACGTGCAAGTGAAGAGCATAATCCTAGTGCTGTAAGCTTTCTGGTTCACCAAATAACATTACGTGCAAGTGAAGAGCATAATACCGGCAGCAAAAACGTATTAGAAAATAGAAGGAAAAAATGAGGGATTATAAACTTAAATAAAGAGATGAGTTAGAGGACTAGGAACAAAAAACACTTGATTGAATTTTTATTCCATCAAAAAGAAGTGATCTTTGCCCCCCCCGGGGGGCTCCGGGTTTTCTCTCTCTGGTTTTTTTGGGGAACATCTACAAAACTCCAAACGCATTTCGACCTATAGGTGTCATCAGCGAAGTGACCATATCTCACTGGGAGACATTTCTCTATTAAAACAAACCACCAAATTTTGAAATATTTCTTGGAACAAAGGGTATCTACTCCAGCACAACATAAATGGGTTTCAAAATTGTTCGGGTATGATTATGATATCATGTATAAGAAAGGAAAGGAGAATATTGAGCCATATGCCCTCTCCTGTCAGTTTGAGGATCAAGTGATAGTGTGTGCCCTTTCGTCCCCACTTTCCCAAAGGGTCTCCCAACTTCAAGAAGACACGACCAAGGACCAGTCCTTACAGACCTTGCAAGAACAACCCCAATGGGCATGCCAAATATTCATGGGATGGACACTCGTTAAGATATCAGGGTCACATTGTGGTCTCCAAAACCTCATCACTACATAAGGATATCATGAGGGAAATGCACGCTTCACCTACTGCAAGCCATTCAGGATTCTTGAAGACATATGAAAGAGCTAAAAGGTCATTCTATTGGGAGGGAATGAAAAATAAAATTCAAACTTTTGTGGCCACATGTGAAATTTGCCGATGGATGAAAAGAGAAACGGTTCATATTCCAAGCACTCTACAACCGTTGCCAATCCCAGACAATGTATGGACTAATATCTCCATGGATTTTATTGAAGGGCTTCCTAAATCCGGAGGAAAATCGGTCATTCTTGTGGTGGTGGACCGTCTCTCAAAGTATACCCATATTTGTTCCCTCACCCATCCTTACCATGCCTCCACCATTGCTCAAATATTCATGGACTTCATTTTCAAACTCCATGGTATGCCCAAATCCATTGTTTTTTACCATGACCCCACTTTTACAGTCGATTTTGGTAAGAATTGTTTAAACTAAAAGGAATGAAACAGTGAATGAGCTCAACCTACCATCCATAGAAGAATGGGCAAACTAAAATTGTCAAAAAGTGCTTGGAAACCTACCTTCGTTGTTTTACCTCCAAACACCCAACACAACAGGCTAAGTGGATGTCGTGGGCTAAGAGGTGGTACAACACTTCATTCCACACAGCTTCCACAATGACTCCTTTTGAGGCAATTTATGGGTACCCACCTCCTTCACCCTCTTCATATGTTCCTGGAAACTCCAAAGTTCAGGCAATGGATGCAACTCTTCAAGAGCGTGCCCAACTTTTGCAGCAATTGAAGGAGAACTTGGTGTTGGCTCAAAACTGGATGTGACAGCAGATTGACCAACACTATTACCAACACTATAATGAGCGCAACTTCAATGTAGGCAATATGGTCTTTCTTTGACTCCAACCCTACAAACAATCTTCCATGCAACTTTGAGCTCATCAAAAATTGGCAACACGATTTTATGGACCCTACTAGATATTGCAGCGGATTGGGCAAGTGGCCTATAAATTTGCATTACCACCTTCCAAGATCCATCCAATCTTCCATGTCTCATCTCAAGAAGGTACTTGGCAATCGCATTCAAGTCCAATCAACACCTCTAAGTTAGATGATGAAGGATTGATCATCTTGGAGCCTGACAACATTTTGGACCAAAGAACCCGCACTCTCCATAACCGCACCATCACTGAAGTTTTGGTCCATTGGCAAGGTTTACAACCAAAAAATGCTACATGGGAGCCTCTCCAATAGTTACAGCAGCAATTTCCTCATCTCTAGCTTTGATGACAAAGCTTTTAGAAGCAGAAGAGCATGTTAGGACCCCATCCTAACCTTATTATGTAAGTAGCCCCTTCCTTACATGAGGACCCCATCTTAATAATATTTAATTATGTTTTGTGATGTGTATGTGGCATTTGAGGTGCCTAGACAAGTGGGGCCATTTAATGTAACCATTATAAAGAATGTAATTGCTTGTTTGGTAGAATATTCTAGCTCGGGTGGCCACTTGCATGTGAAGCCAACCCTTGAGCGTTATAGTTAGGGTTACGAAGTGTCTTTAAAAAGGTAAGGGAGCATAGATGAAGGCATCTCATATTTTATTGTATCGAAGCTCTGCTTCTAAGGAAAGTTGCCCCCTCGAAGAGGATCGTGATTTTGTAATGTGTTCTTGCTTTCTGCAATATAATCTATTATATTTCCATTTCATCTTGCAATATTGTTTTTTTTCAATTGGTTATATGGGATTGAAACGGGCCCCACCCGTATTACATCATCACCACATAGTGGTATTACAACAAAGCTTGGATATTATCCATGGATCGCTTGGCAAGATCTGAACCTTGTTCTCCTCTTTAAATATTGACGAATCAAACCGGTTGAGCTAATGCCACTTGAAGAGCACTTACAAAAAAATAGGCTCTCAAGAACCAACTTTATTGCTCATCTTGTAATATTATTAATTTCAAGCTCTTTTTCTATTATTTATGCAATAAAGTGTGGATGTATTTTTTTTCACTACAAGGTTGATAACATCAAGCCAAAGTCAAACAAATCAAGGGAATAAGAGTATGTAAGGACATTGCACTAAACCAGGGGGATCTTGTAATGATGACCCATAGGCTGAATGTAATGATCTTATTGAACTTAAGCATTATAGGAAAAGGCCACTTAAGAATAAATTGGAAGAAAAGGAACAGGCTGATACAGGTTCTCCCACTGTATGCCAACTCACTGCACCAGTGAGAAACTGAGTTCTAAGTTCTTGCAAATATGCAAAAAAGAGGGATACAAAGTTTGCAAACAGGGAAGAACATTTGAGTGGTTTTGTTAGGATGGGCAAAGAAAAGCAGAAAATGAAGTTAGCAAAGCCTGTACAGACAACAAATCGAGGACCTCATGAGAAAGAGATCATCCCAGAACACAAACGATTGAGAAGCATTCCAGAGAAGAAAACTTGCTTGGCTTTGATTTTAGCCAAGAAAATGAGACACAAAATCAGGTTTCTGTGGGCGAGCCACGAGGTTGAACAAATTTATTCAAGCCTGATTTAGATACATCATCTGGAGCATGAGAAAGACATAATTTTTGCCATAGTTACCAGATTCAGTTCACTTCAGTAGGTTCAAAAGATCAAAAGAGTTCAGAGGTTCCATTTTTTTAGGAAGGTTCAGTTTGGTTCAGAAAAATATAGAAATTTAATTATATATACACACAAAAAAATTAAAAACATAAATAGATGGAAAATCAGCTGGGTGATGGTGATGTGTGTAAGTTGAATTATATTAGGTAGATTAAGTTGAGGTTATGTTAGATTAAAGTGCATTTAAATAGTCATTTTTATAAGGTTAGGATTTAGAGCTTTTAATTTTTAAAGTTTTATTTTTATTTTCTCAATTATATTTAAAAATTTGCAAATATAATTTTTTAAAATAGAAAGACCCAAGTTTGATAGAACTGAACCGGTCAGATTAGGTGCTGTCCAAAAAGTCCAAACCAGATCAAACCCAGTCCAGATCCAGTCGAACCTGGTAACCATGATTTTCACTAAACAAGGTTAAGAATGAGAAATTATGGGGGAAATGAAAAGGGATGGAAACAAAGAAAGACTTTAATGGAGACTAGGGCAAATGTAATTGAGATATTACGGAGGATCAAGCACTGGAGTTTGACATTCTAATCACTGATTACAACAGTAAGTAACTTGACCAACCTCTGAAAATTGACTGGACAGGATTTGAAAAGAAGTCTCGATAAGCACGAGGACCTTCTAATCGATCTGGGTTCAATCCTTATCAGATGGTTTAGAACTTTCATTTCTTTACGTGGCCACCTTTAGAAATAATATGACCAGGCATCAAAAGTATGCACAGTATGGCAAAAGGGTGCAAATTTTGGTCACTAAATTATAAATCTACATATCCCTGCTTATGCACTCTTTAAAGCTGTTTAGGTATAATGCAAAGGCTCTAGTATATATTTGTATACATATACGCACTTCATAATACTTTCTTCAAACCACACAGAAACACTAGTTGAACTCACATTCCCCTGTAAATAGCCCATATACTTGTGAGTTCATTTTTCTATGTTTTAATAGTCCTTTAAAAATAAGTTTCAATTTACTTTGTTGTGTACGACTTACGTCCAAATAGAAATTTGGATACCAAGTTTACATCTCAGAGTTAAAATGAGAATTATCTATATGAACATAAGGGGCCATTGAGAACCCAAAAAGACTCTTCGATTTGATTTTTTGCTTGCAAGATGAAGGCCTCAAGTAAAAGCATAGTTATCGTAATTGCAAGCAATCTAATGCATGAATATATAAATACCTGATTGTACGTGTGATTCTGTAAATCAACAAATATTTCTCCAGAAGAACCTCTGCAGTCAACTGAATAAAATGCAACTCTTTGAGGCCTATTGTGACAAATCTCATTGACCTGCTTCTACAAGAGAAAAAGAAAATAGTTACAATATCTATTAGTGTTATCTA
Source organism: Wollemia nobilis (assembly GCA_028583015.1). Classification (NCBI taxonomy): domain Eukaryota; kingdom Viridiplantae; phylum Streptophyta; class Pinopsida; order Araucariales; family Araucariaceae; genus Wollemia; species Wollemia nobilis. The sequence goes on along the minus strand of JAQPPZ010003356.1, from coordinate 16,303,305 downwards.
GAAACTGTAAAGAAACTTCAATGTTATGTGAAGTATTCATCTAGAAAAAGTCAAAATCAGCATAGGAGACGACCTAATTAGACACTACCCCAGAAAAGAGAAGACCAATAGCTATGATAAATATGAAAAACATCTCTGCTTCACAGGAAATGTGGATAAAAATCATAGTTGGAAAACTGGCAACCAGGCAAAAACTCGGCACTCCAATTTTGGAGAGTTTCTCAGCAACTCGGGAAAACTTGGCAAAAACTCGGCAAAGAAAATGTCCAGAAAAATAATTTAATTTAAAAAAAAAAAGCATTTAAAACAGAAATTAGAGAGCCAAAAAGTTGATTTTCTATTAGATTTTCATAAAAAAGAGTTCAATTACAATTCATGATCATGAATGCTCATAAAAAAACCAACAAAATAGTAAAATACAACTTAAGCTAGGTGGTGAGCCCATAAACACCATACCATGGCTCATGAATGAATGATAGTAGAGAGGTTGGGTTGCCCATGATAAGACGTGCCAACCTTGTGACACAACAATATAATACTTACATACTAAATCCAAAGAAGTTTAAATAATTTAATACCTTTATCATTTATGTCTTGAATTATTCCAAAGTTGTTTCACTAATTAGGTTAGAGTACTTTGTATGTGGTTAGTTTTCAAGTTTTTTTAATTAAAATGATTTAAAATTGAATATAATTTTTCATTTGTTAAGTGAGCTTCTCGTGGATTTAAGAATAGTAACATTTTCATTGACTCAAACCTCAACCTATTGTTTATGCAGTAGTAGCTTTCTTAAAAATAATCAATTAATAGAAAAATTCAAAGCTTATTCACAAAAAAATTCATGTTTTAATCTACATATGCAAGTTTTGCCAAGTTTTTGCCAAGAAATGAGCAAATTTTTGGCGAAAAACTCACTGCAATTTATCAATTTTCTTAATATCGAGTTTTAAAAAAAAAACTTATTGCTGGGAATTTCAGGAGGAATCCCGGGATCTTGGCAAGATCTCTAACTATGACAAAAATCACAACCAAGTCTTTAAGACGCTACTAGTTTTCAATTAGACACAACATAATAGATAATTACGAACTAGCTGCTTTAATCCTAAAACAATGTAAACAACACGCATTGTATGAAAACCTTTGCATGGCAATGAGTAATCTGAAAACAAAAATACTATCTATTGTGCTTCGTTTGTATATCTATATACTGTATCTGATTCTTAAATAGCCAAATGTGAACATCATAATCATCATGACTTTGTGATACAAACTCCAATCAACCGAAGACTATAAAAAGCAAGACATTGTGATAATGCATCTCCACTTATAAAAGAACAACAAAAATATTAAAACATTATAACAAGTTCATGCTTCATTAATCTCCATTACCAAACTAGCCTCATGTAGGTAGTGCGTAACACCATCATAGTACATATGTAATGAGCTTTGAAGTATTTGTCCCAGAAATCTAAGGAGCTTTTTTAGATGATGTACTTAATGGATGATTAATGCCAAGCATTTGTAATACTTGTAATATTGGAGGACTACAATCAAACATTGGTGTCCCTGAAGAACTTGTGAAATTTAATTTGAATTTCAAAATAAAGATGGCAAGTAAAGCTGAAACATACTTCAGATTATAATTCCAACGAACAAAGATTAAAGATGCCATGGTTACTTCGAAGATGGTCATTTGTGACCAAAAATACCAAATGTGAATAAAAGATAATCTCAAACAACAGTATAAATGCTTTAGCATATAATACAAGATATGGAGGAGACCAATTTCAGCTTAAGGGACTCTGGATTCAATCCAAATCACTCACAATAGACCAATTTCAGCTCAAGGGACTCTAGATTCAATCCAAATCACTCACAAGTATGCTTTATAAATCTGATAGTGAATGCCAGTATTGTTTGCTTCTCTTTGTGTGGTTGAAAACATTGATGGAAAACTCCAAAGAAGGCCTCTCGTTGCCCAGATTTAGTTGGTGGTGCAAAGAGGTGAACTTAACACTACCCACAATCATGCCTTTGGTTAGCAAGATTGAATAAGAACTAAAATGGTTAGAGAATTAGTAGTTATTATAACCTCAACAGCAGTTGGTCATATCCTAGATTTTGTGGCACAATAACAATTATACGAACCATAACAGACTAGACATGTTGGCACACCAAATTTCCTAAGACAATCGAACACAGAATGACCTCTTAGATTAGATGAATTTGATAACATTGAAATTAAAAATTCTCTTACCCAATTTGCTTCTTCCAAGCTTATGCCCCAAATTTCATAACCCTTCAATAAGCATGGTGTATCCAAGGTATAGAAAAGGCAAATCTTTGCTCACATATTCCAGAACTGAAGGTGAAAGCACTCTCATATTTTCTTAGAGCAACATACCCCCAAACTTGCATCAGCCACAGTAAAAAAATGTAGAGGGGTGGGGAATACCATTTCAAATAAGTTTTTGAGGTTATAATATCCAGATTTCACTGCTGAGATAAAAGAGTGTGCATTCTTTAAAAAAAGATATGTTGCATGGAGACGGATACAGTATCTGATCCGCATATGAGTTGAGAGATACAGATACAGCAAAATTTCAAGACTTCCTGATATGGATACAGCCAGACACTTCATTCTAAAAAGCACATATATTTTACATATTAAAAGAGAAAACATAGAACACAAATTCGTTTACACAAATATAAGTTATAAATAGGATAGTTTCATTAATAAAGAGGAGGAATGCCATTGTTTCTTATATTTAAATTTTATTTTTTTTAAATCAATCCTTTTAATCTTATCTCATGTCATGCATGCATATAGTTGTTGTCAGTAACTAAGAAAGTGTGTACCTTGCAATGGACCCCGTTAAGACTTTTGGTCAAGGACTCATATCCACAAGGTTATGATTAGACTTGCCTAGTGCATATATGGATGTATTAGATATGGAACAAAGAGGGACGTATATTCAGGTACATTTGGATCAGTGCCCATGTATTCAGATACATTTGCATACAGTATCTGAAAAGTATCATGTCCGTATCCACATCTGATAGACAGATACAGATATGCAGGCAAGAAAAAATACAGTAACTCTCAAAAGAAGATGCCTGCATCTGTAGAACTGAACAAGGTAAGGGCAGCATGCATTCATGCCTGAGTCTATATCCCTTTACACAAAAAAACATGACTTGTTACACAGCAGTCAAATAAAGCAAATCTTGCACGTCTGCTATTATGCTAACCTAAGAAAGATTAGAAGAAAATAAGGGAGATGCTTCAAACGTCTGCAATAAGATTAAATTCTGTAAGAAAGCAGGAAGCAATAGAAAAATAACAGTATAACCCTCCCAGTGCCAACAGACACAAGTCTAGAATGATCTGTAACATTAAGTAGTTAATTATAAGGCTTAAGCTTAAGTAAAACATTAACTATAAGGTTCTTCCATTACCATTGCATTGCCATATCGTTGCTTGCAAACTAGAAACCATAATGTGTTGTGAAACTTGTCTTGTGTTGAAGGTCAAGGAAGGAGTGTATGCATGTACCTTATCATAGCAAGGAGGGTATATTACTAAGGCAATCAAATTGGTAATTGAAAATTGTTTTTTTTAATTGATTACCTCAATACTTTCGATTATTTTAATAATTACGGAGGATTCAAAAATCTCCTAGTCATTAATAAAAATAACTTGGAACCTTTTCCAACCAACAATTATTCACCCACTTCTCATTTAACTCTAGAAGTACATATAAAATAAAATAATTAAAAACCTAAGTAATTTCACTTTTCTCGCACAAATTGGATCTGTTGCCACATTTTGCATGGGGTGTAATGTTTTCAATTTTGTAACAGTGCTGCTCTTCTTTTCCCTCTTCCTCTATTTTCCTTTCTTCTTCTCTCCCTTTCTCTTTCTTTCCTACATTCTCTTTCTTCCCCCCTTTCTTGGAGCCCCTCAGTTGAATTTTAAACTTGACAGCGGTTACCTGAAAAATGGCTAAGTGTTGGTGCGAAGTGCGTACTTCGCCCAGTTTTGGTGCGAAGTCCGACTTCGCCCAGTTTTGGTGCGAAGTGCGTACTTCGCACAGTTTTGGTGCGAAGTCTGACTTCGCCCCTCTTTTGGGCGCACCTTGTAACTGGCAGGCTGGCAGGCTGACAGAAGAATGATAAGCGCTGGGGCAAAGTCCGTACGACGGCAGATACCAGTTTTCACCTATGCGCAGTCCGACTTCGCAGCGAAGTCGGAGTGCGCCCTTGACAGGTGCGCAGTAGGGAAACAAACTCGGAAATACACCTAAGGCATGAAGGCCTTCCCGACTGCGTTGTTTTCTGCCCGCGCAACCCGATGGCGCTCTGATCCCAGGCGAAGTTGGATAAACTGCCTTTCAAGGCAGACACGTGTCAAACAGCATCATCCATCATCTGACAAGTGTCCAGCTTCGGGATTTGAGCCAAGACGTGCCGAGCAAAAGGACGAGCATGGGCTGCACTACCTATGCCAGTGACCTCATTTAAAGCTGATCTGAGGTTCCACCTGCTCCAGCTACCCGCATTCCTGCCGAGAAGAAGTTCTGCCCAACACACTGCCACGTAGCTGTCCAGCTTCCAGGAAGACCATGCTGCGGGTACAGTCCAGTCCGACAAAAGGTCAGCATTTGCAGCTCCTTCGCCGCTTTTGTCAGCTTATGTTTGGCTGGGACTTTGTGCCCATTAATGTAACGGGAGGGACTCGGGCTATATAAACCCACCATGATTTCATTGTAAAGGGTGGAAGGGGAATGTCTGTTAGGGAACCATTGTAACCGTGCTTCTGCTTATAAATATAATTTGTATGCCTGGTTCTGTTCTGCTGCTTTTATTTCTTTATGCTTTATGCTTTACGCTTCCCTGTGTCACGGCTCGTTGATTCGTTTCAGCATTTGGTGATCAGGCGCCTTTAGCATTGTTTGTGCCATGGCTTGTTGATTTTTTTAGCATTTGGTGGTCAAACACTTTTGAACCTCATAGACTAGATGTGGTAGCAGTTCCATCAGTTGTGTGTTACGTTGTTGTCCGTAGTGGTGATTGATACGTTGTCGTGCTGTTAGTTCTCCTTGTAGGGAGAATGTTTGCTAGGGGACCATTGTAGCTGTGCGGTTAAATTCTCTGCATGACACATATACCTGGTTCTGACATCTCTTAGTTACTTTCTGTTTTGAGTTTCCGTACGTAGTGGTGATTGATGCATTGTCGTGCTGTTAGTTCTCCTTGTAGGGAGAATGTTTGCTAGGGGACCATTGTAGATGTGTGTATATTGCTTAGTACAGAAAGTACACTTAAATTTTGCAGTTCTCAGTCATGCTTTGTATTTATAATGCAGTAAGTATTGGTGATTGCTGGTTGCCGTACTGTTAGTTCCCCCCACCAACTCCAAGTACATTTGTAAATTCTTTCTGTTCATTTATCTCTTTCCTGCACTCTTAGCTTAAACATAAAAACCCCCCCAAAAGGAGCCGGCCTTCTCCGGAGATTGGCACGGAAGGCATCTCTTCCTTCCGGCCTTTCATCTTGAGTGGGCGAACTGCGGCGCATTAACCCAAAATCCTTTCCTCATGGCAAATTCGTAACCAACAGTTTCTGCGCACGCCGGTGGGACCAGGGTCCCACATTTGAAGAGAGATTTTCTGATCAGTCTCCACCTGGCGCTGACAGTGGTTTCTGAGCACTTGGTGAGACAAGGAAGTTTCTCACCCCCCAACGAGATTGAAGCACCGGTGTTCGCTTCATTGCTATTCGAAATCTGAGCACCTGGCGACTCTGCACGAACAAATCCTCTGAGTCCGAAAGACCGGTCCCAGCACCTTCATGCAAACAAGAAGGTGGCGAGCAAGGGATCCAAGAAGCCCGCCTGACTTTTACGAACTGGACATCAACGCTCGAGGCAAAATTCCCAGGCTGGCTGATCCGCAAGCTCGTGTCGACGAAGCCGAGGCTGAAATCCAAGAAGAAGCCGAAGCTGAAGTCGGCGGAGCTGAGTACGAAATAGAAGAGGCCGAGGAAGAAGAAGCACCTGCATCCTCGGAAAGTACCGACACTGAGTATACAACCGACGGCGGAGAAGAAGAAGAAATGGCTGCCCAACAACAAAATGACGATGATCTCTTCCCGGCGGTGGACTCTACGGGGCCCTTGGCCCTGGTCGGACAACAAGCTATGCCCCCTGCTGCTTTAAAGTCTATCCCTACATACGACGGCTACGGCAAGACGGCGTACAAGCACATCCAGGACATCCTTGCCCCGGCCGCATTGCATACCATTACCGATGAGAGTGTGAAGACCCGTCACGTGGCCCTTTCCCCGAGGGGAAAGCTTCTCTACTGGTGGAGATCGCTGCCAGAGGGATCCATCACAGGGTGGCCCCAGGTTGCCAGAAGGCTCGTGAAAGGATGCAACGAGTCTACCGACCCTACTTCTTTGTTGCATCAGTTCCAAGCTATCCAGAGACATCCTCAAGAGGAGGTGTCTGATTTTAACATCAGGTTTGCGAGATCCTGGAAACGAGTACCTCGTGAACTTCGGCCTTCAGCTGGCATGGCTGCTTACTACTATCTGAGATCCTTCAACTCAGACATATGCCTGCTACTGAAGATTGCCAGAATAGATGAGTTTCCTGCGCTGTACGAGGCTGCCCAGCAAGCCAAAGCCGATATTATTTCCATCGGTAGACTCCCGTCCAGGGTGCAGGAACCCATTCATCCCGACTTCCCTAGATCCTAGTATCCTCCTGCTTCTGGCGGTGCGCCGTCCACATCAGGGCAGCAACCCCAGCAGCAATGGAATCCGGCGCCGGTCGTAACTCCTTACGGCCCGCCTCAGTTGCATTATCCTCACCCGCCTCCTCCTGCTCCGCATTTTCCAGCACTTCCTGCTCCTCCGCAGTACGCACCTTATTCTAACCCTCCTCCATTAGCCGCATTGCCTCCACCGGCACAGTTGCCGCCTCCTGACAGTAGTATTCAGAACACAATCCTCCAGGAGGTGCGGGCTTTGGCCTCGGGATATCATGCCATGTCCAATGACATGACCGCTCTGAAGAAGAAGCAGGCCCAGATGGACCTCGCTCCTAGGAGGCCATATGCACCCCCGGCACTGACGAAAGACAAACCCCCCGAGCATCAGTTGCAGAGGCGTCCGCCTCCGAGAAATGCTGCTATAGAAGACCCGCCTGGTCCTTCCGACCAAGTTAACTGGTGCACTACGTGCAATGACCCGCATTTGGAGGAAGACTGCACTCTTCACCAGCACTACATCCAGACCTTGGCCGGCAGCACCATAGAAGACGATGAACTGTACATGATCCTGGACGGCGAAGCCAACTTTGCCCTCCCATAAGAGAATCTAGTGCCGCCCGCCAAGGAAGAAAAGAAAGCTGCAGATGCGGCCAAGCCTTTGCAAGTTTACGCCAGAAGAGAAAAACCGCAGCCCGGTGGGCTGCCACCGTACAAACGGCTGTGGCCTTACACAGCCCAGGAGAAGGCATCCAAAGATAAAGCTCCAGCCAAGCCTTCTCCGGCAAAGGCTGCCCCTGTTCCAGCCAAGCCTCCTATAGCTAAAGCTCCCGTACCTCGGCCTCCAGCTGAAACCAAAGAACAAGCCCAGGAGAAGCTGAAGTACCCGTCTCTGACCAAGAGACAGAGAGTTGAGGCTACCCAGCAGTACCGGACGAAGTATGAGGTGGCAAAACAAGCAGAAGGAGCTAGTACCTCGAGCTACAGCATTGTAGACGAGTTGAAAAGAACACCTGCTAGAATCAGCATGTATGATGCTCTTCTGCTCCCAGGCCAGGTGGATCTGCTGCAAGAATCACTGAAGAACATGAAGAGCGGCAAGCAGATACAGCCCGTTGTCCTGGTTCAACCTTTGACAGTCTCAGCCACTGGGAAGAACAGACCGCCCCCCTTTTATCTGTCTTTACGGATGCAAGGGCACATAGTTCACAACTGCATGGTGGATTCTGGTGCTTCCACGACTGTGATGCCGAAGGCCGTCTGCGATGAGATCGGGATGGAATACACACGGAGCAGCCAAGGCGTGCTGCAATTAGACGGCACCCCTGTCAAGACAGTTGGTGTCATAAAGGACATCCCTATCCGGCTGCACAAGGCTCTCGACATCGTGGTCATCCAAGAGGTTGTGGTTGTTGACCTGGCCCCCTACTTCGGCATGTGTCTCTCTCGGGAGTTCACTGCGAAGTTGGGCGGGTACCTGTCTCTAGACTACTCACACATGGAAGTGCCCTTCAAAGGAAGGAGACTAAAAATTTTCAATGAGAAGCCTTCCACTTTCCTAGTAGAGAAGATACCCGGAGGAGAGTTGGACTGCATGGTCCAATTGTCAGAGGAGGAGCTGGTGACAGTAGAACTGACAGAGCAAGCCTTCGAAGTGCTACAGCTTGAAGATGAGTTCTCTTTGCGGGACTTCAATGCCGTAATTGAGACAGAGCAGGGTTGTTACTCCATTGTACAGCCCGAGAGGCTTGACATGTCAGCTGCAAAGGAAGTAGGACCTGCACCCGAGAAGCTGTGGAAGCTTTTCTTTGACGGCGCGCAATGCAAAAATGGCGTCGGTGCAGGGGTACTTCTGGTTTCTCCAACCGGAATCCAGAAAGACTATACGTACAGGTTGGCCTGGAGCTGCACTAACAACTCGGCGGAATACGAAGCCCTGTGCTTGGGTTTGCGGAAGGCGAAGAGGCTGGGGATCAAACACCTGCAGATCTTTGGAGATTCAGAGCTGGTGTGTCACCAAGTTACGAACAAGTGCGCCTCCAAACAGCACTACCTTATAGCGTACCGCAACCGGGTGTGGGACCTGATGGAGTCGTTCGACTCGTTGAATGTCAAGGCGATATCGCATGAGAAAAACAAACACGCTGACATTCTGGCGTCTGTTGGAGCCAGGTACGTTCCGGATGATGACGTTGTCTAGAAACCGAAGCCGGTTCGCACTATTTACAAGCCTTCTGTGCCTGATAAGGACACCCACTGGCAGGTGTTCAGTTGTGACGAGGAAATCATCACATTCCTGGTTAACGAAGTTTGTGTAATCGAAGGTAGAGACCCTGATGACGAGCAATATGAGGGGTTGATACAGTTAAGGAATAATCATGTCCCAAAAGGACTGATTACATTGGAGAGTCTGTTTGATCAGAATGACAGAGCAATATCTCATAGGATCAAAGTAGACCCGAAGCAGTATGCTGACCTAGAACTTGAACCTGGTAAAACTATCAAGGTCGAAACAGACTGCACGTCGGAGGAACTTGAGCAGATCAGATCACTATGCCAAGAGTTCCCCGACATCGTGGCCTGGTGCTATGAGGATTTGAAGGGGTATGACAGAACTGTCATCCAAAGATACCATTGAGCTAGAGGATGGCGCCAAGCCATTCCTACAGAAGCAGAGGGCCATGAATCCGAAGATTGAGGCCATGATGAAGGCCGAGCTCTTGAAGATGCTGGAGGCCAAGATCATCTACCCCATCAAACATTCATCCTGGGTCGCAAATTTGGTGCCCGTGAGGAAAAAGAATGGCGACATTCGTCTCTGTGTCGACTTCAGAAACCTAAATCAGGCTTCCCTCAGGGACCACTATCCGCTTCCCCAAATTGACCAGATTCTACATATCGTTGCTGGAGCCTAGAGATTCTCACTTTTAGATGGATTTTCAGGCTACAACCAGATTTGGGTCAAAGACGAGGACCAGCATAAGACGGCGTTCACCACCAAGTGGGGGACGTTCGCCTATCAGCGCATGTCGTTTGGCTTATCCAATGCTGGTGCCACATTCCAAAGGGCCATGGACCTGGCCTTCCGAGAGCTGCTCAATAAGATTATTGTCATCTACCTTGATGACATGACTGTTTTCTCTCACCAAAGAGATCATGTTTCACACCTACGGCAAATATTTGAGAGGTGTCGAGAATTCGGCATTTCTATAAACCCGAAGAAGTCTGTCTTCACGGTAAAGGAAGGAAAGCTGTTGGGACACGTCATCTCCGAGGAAGGCCTCGCCATTGACCCCGACAGAGCAGAAGCCCTCGTTCACTTGCCTGCCCCATTGATAAAAAAGGGCTGCAGTCCTTCTTCGGTCAGATTAACTTCGTGCGGAAGTTCATTCTGGACTTCGCACAGGGGATCAAGCCTATGGCCGAACTGCTGAAAAAAGGTACAAATTACGAATGGACTGATGAGAGAGAGCAAGCCTTCGAGGAAATCAAGTCTCGAATTGCGCAAGCTCTGGTATTGATACACCCGGACTACTCCAAGGACTTCATCCTTTATGCAGTGGGAGAACCCGAAAGTTACACTGCAGTCCTAACTCGAGAGGGAGACGATGGCGAGGAGCGCCCCCATAGCGTTCCTGAGCCAAGTGATTCAGCCGCATGAGGAAAAGTACAACTTTATAGAGCGGCAGGTTCACGCTGTTATGAAATCCCTCCAAAAGTTCAGGCATTTTGTCTCCCAAAGCAAAACGACTGTCTTTGTGATTCACCCGGACGTTCGAAGCTTCATCATACAAGGAGAACCGGGTCACAAGAGAGCGGGATGGATTGCAAAAATCCAGGAGTTCGACATCGAAGTGCGGCCCACCAAGCTTATCAGAGGCCGAGCCTTGTGTCAGGAATTGGCCCGAAGCGCCGTAGCCGGCATCTCCCCCTGTAAGTGGGAGGACACAGCGACACGCATCTACCTAGCCAACTCCTTATCGGAGGGGAGTGATTGGACAGATGAACTGGTGAGATACTTCTGCACCGGAAGATGTCCAGATCACCTGAACGCCTCACAATGAAGGAGATTTCGGCTAGGTGCACTTAAGTACACTCTTCGCCCCGAGGGGCTTTACTTCAAAAACATCGACGGCATCCTGTTGCGGTGCGTCAGAAAATCAGACCAGCCTAGGGTCCTCGGAGATTTTCATTCCAGGATGCCTGGGGGTCATCATTCTTCAAGGCCAACGGCCTTAAAAATAATTAGAGTTGGGTACTATTGGCCCACTCTATTCAGACGCTCATGCGGTATGTTCTAAGTGTGATCAATGCCAGAGGTTTGTTGGCAGAAACAGAAAAGCACCCCTGCCCCTTCAACCGATTCAGGCCGAGACTCCGTTCCAGCAATGGGGTCTAGACTTCATTGGGGTGATTTCGCCTAATTCCTCTGCCGGACACAAGTTTATTCTTACAGCCACCGATTACTTCACACGGTGGGCAGAGGCAATCTCGACCAAGAACGCAGGCCAAGAAACGGTCATCAGGTTCATTGAGAGCCTGATTACCCGCTTCGGGGTTCCGAAGTCAATTGTGACAGACAATGGTCCAGGATTCGCAGGCGCTGTACTCACGGAGTATACTGGAAAACTTGGCATTTATCACAAGATGTCTTCTAATTACTACCCGCAGGGGAATGGCCTTGCCGAGTCTACTAACAAGAACCTCCTGAAAATCATCCGGAGGACCGTTGACAGAAATAAGCGGACTTGGCATTTACTCCTGAACCGGGCGCTGTGGGCGGACAGAGTTGCATTCAAGAAATCCATCAGAACGTCCCTCTATGCGCTTGTCTATGGCAAAGAGGTTGTCATGCCATCCCACATTGAAATCCCTGCCCTATGGATGTTGGACGAAGACAGGAGCAGTGGAGACCCGGTGGACGACAGACTGTGCCAACTCCTGCAGTTGGAAGAAGACAGGGAAAAAGCATACCAGGCCTTCACTGATCATATTGCTGCCACTCAAGGCTGGTTTGCAAAAGGCACCACTGCCCGAGTTTTTGAAATCGGGGACCTGGTGCTGAAGTGGGACTCATATAAGGCAAAGTCGGGCAATCACGGGAAGTTTGATGCCCTCTGGGAGGGCCCTTATCAGATTGCCCGGGTGAACCAGTTCAATGCCTATGTACTTCGGGATATGGAGGGTCAGCTCCTACCTATCCCTGTTAACGGGTTCCACTTAAAAATTTACAGCTGCTGAAGGTGCCCGAGTGGCCCTTCTTTGTAAAAATTTCCCTTATGCATTTTTGTTTTCCAGCATGTACAGTTTCCAGCTTTCAGCTTTTAATTTTTTATTTTTTGAGCCTAACTGCGACATGGGAGAGGAAACAGACTTCGCAGCGAAGTCTGTTGTCGCCCCTCAGAAGGGGCGAAGTTCGGGCTGCTTGGGTGAAGAAAAAGAAAAAAAGCAAAAAAAAAACGGAGTGTTGGCCGCTGCCCGACTTCGCAGCGAAGTCGGGCTGCGCGCCAGCCAAAGAGCGAAGTATGGAGAAGGGAAAACTGCAAGGCACGAAGAGAACGGACTGCGCTCAGTTTTGAGCGAAGTCCGACTTCGCGCGAAGTCCGACTTCGGCCGGCTTGCGCGCGAAGTATAATTTCGAGAGGAGAGTGCTTACAACAGAGAAGATAATCCCGAAAGTGAAGAAGCCTCTCCGGGAAATGACCAGGGCGGACTACGAGCTCCAGACAAAGGAGAGGAGCTTTGACGACATCAACAAGCAATACGAGATTCAGGGAATCTTCGTAAAGCTGACAATCTCCTTGTCAAAAGTCTGGAGGAACAGGAAGAGCTTTTCGGGTTGCAGGATAAGACAAGACAGCTTGAAGAGGACCTGTCTAGGTCCACTGAGCAGCTGGAAGCGGCGAGGCAAGAAATAGATGAATTAAAAGCCCAGCTGGCCGCTTCTCAGCAACAAGCCGCAACCAAAAAGCAGGCAGCCTTGGAGCAGATTTCTCAGCTCCAAGAGTCTTTGAAACAGGCGCAGTCGCAATCTGCAGAGAGAGCATCTCAAGCGACCATCTTTTCGAAGAAGAAATTTAAGGAGATGCGGGCTAGTTTGCTGCGGGGCTGCAAGCCCCACACCTATAAGGCGATGTCAGTTCTGGATTTCGCATCCAGAATTCAAGAAGTTTTTGCCCAGGGAAAGCCTGTGGTAGAGGAGGCCGAACGCCAGGCGAAGCAATGGCTGGACCTGGCGATAAATCTTCAAGAGCGCGAGCGCGATGGCCTCCAATTCTCCCCCATGTCCTCATTCGCTGCAGAATGGGCAGATGCAAGGGTAACCTTGCATAAATATTTTAAAAAAGTAGAAGAGGTGAGAGTTGCCAGACGAATGTTAGACGCATTCGAACATGAAAGAGACATTTGTATGGCTCCCTTTCACGCTCTTTCTGAACTAGGGTGCCCCGGCTTTGTTGAGAATGGTGAATTTCTCACCCTAGATCAGGTGAAAAAGAATTGGCAGTCCTTTGAGGCAGATACAGCTGAAATTGATAGCTGGACTGAGCCAATTCAGGAAAGTCAGGTCACCCAGATGGTGTCCAAATGTTGCAAGATCAGCTCCTACTTCCAGGAGCTAGGAAAAAGATACCTCACCATCGACCTGCACGCGGTCGCTGCTTTCACGCAGACATTAGAAGAAGTTGCTGACCGTCGGCCGTTCGAAGCAGAAGCCTGGGGCCAAGCCCAGGCCGCATACAACCGCATCTGCGAGGCAGAAGCAAAAGCTGGAGAGCCTTCGGAAGGTGATTCTGAGGGGGCAACTGACAAAAGTGAATCTGAAGAACAGTTGCCGCGAGGAGAACAGCTAGAGCAGCAAAAGGCAGGGGAAGCAAGTTCCTCTGCACCCAATGGATGAAGGCATGGATTCTTTGCACCAAGGCAAGCTCGACACCCCGCGAGCCGCCAGAAATGTTGCCACATTTTGCACGGTGTGCAATGTTTTCAATTTTGTAACAGTGTTGCTCTTCTTTTCCCTCTTCCTCTATTTTCCTTTCTTCTTCTCTCCCTTTCTCTTTCTTTCCTACATTCTCTTTCTTCCCCCCTTTCTTGGAGCCCCTCAGTTGAATTTTAAACTTGACAACGGTTACCTGAAAAATGGCTAAGTGTTGGTGCGAAGTGCGTACTTCACCCAGTTTTGGTGCGAAGTCCAACTTCGCCCAGTTTTGGTGCGAAGTGCGTACTTCGCCCAGTTTTGGTGCGAAGTGCATACTTTGCCCAGTTTTGGTGCGAAGTCCGACTTCGCCCCTCTTTCTGGGCGCACCTTGTAACTGGCAGGCTGGCAGGCTGACAGAAGAATGATAAGCGCTGGGGCAAAGTCCGTACGATGGCAGATACCAGTTTTCACCTGTGCGCAGTCCGACTTCGCAGCGAAGTCGGAGTGTGCCCTTGACAGGTGCGCAGTAGGGAAACAAACTCGGAAATACACCTAAGGCATGAAGGCCTTCCCGACTGCGTTGTTTTCTGCCCACGCAACCCGATGGCGCTTTGATCCCGGGCGAAGTTGGATAAACTGCCTTTCAAGGTAGACACGTGTCAAACAGCATCATCCATCATCTGACCAGTGTCCAGCTTCGGGATTTGAGCCAAGACGTGCCGAGCAAAAGAACGAGCATGGGCTGCACTACCCATGCCAGTGACCTCATTTAAAGCTGATTTGAGGTTCCACCTGCTCCAGCTACCCGCATTCTTGCCGAGAAGAAGTTCCGCCCAACACACTGCCACATAGCCGTCCAGCTTCCAGGAAGACCATGCTGCGGGTACAGTCCAGTCCGACAAAAGGTCAGCATTTGCAGCTCCTTCGCCGCTTTTGTCAGCTTATGTTTGACTGGGACTTTGTGCCCATTAATGTAACGGGAGGGACTCGGGCTATATAAACCCACCATGATTTCATTGTAAATGGTGGAAGGGGAATGTCTGTTAGGGAACCATTGTAACCGTGCTTCTGCTTATAAATATAATTTGTATGCCTGGTTCTGTTCTGTTGCTTTTATTTCTTTATGCTTTATGCTTTACGCTTCCCTGTGTCACGACTCGTTGATTCGTTTCAGCATTTGGTGATCAAGCGCCTTTAGCATTGTTTGTGCCATGGCTTGTTGATTTATTTTAGCATTTGGTGGTCAAACACTTTTGAACTTCATAGACTAGATGTGGTAGCAGTTCCATCAGTTGTGTGTTACGTTGTTGTCCGTAGTGGTGATTGATGCGTTGTCGTGCTGTTAGTTCTCCTTGTAGGGAGAATGTTTGCTAGGGGACCATTGTAGCTGTGCGGTTAAATTCTCTGCATGACACATATACCTGGTTCTGACATCTCTTAGTTACTTTCTGTTTTGAGTTTCCGTACGTAGTGGTGATTGATGCATTGCCGTGCTGTTAGTTCTCCTTGTAGGGAGAATGTTTGCTAGGGGACCATTGTAGCTGTGCGTATATTGCTTAGTACAGAAAGTACATTTAGATTTTGCAGTTCTCAGTCATGCTTTGTATTTATAATGCAGTAAGTATTGGTGATTGCTGGTTGCCGTACTGTTAGTTCCCCCCCACCAACTCCAAGTACATTTGTAAATTCTTTCTGTTCATTTATCTCTTTCCTGCACTCTTAGCTTAAACATAAAAACCCCCCAAAAGGAGCCAGCCTTCTCCGGAGATTGGCATGGAAGGCATCTCTTCCTTCCGGCCTTTCATGCTGGTGGGCGAATCTGGGCGCATTAACCCAAAATCCTTTCCTCATGGCAAATTCGTAACCAACAGGATCCACATGGGAAGTGGAGAGAGTAACATGATTTTTCATGCAAAGGCAGCGGGGGAGATAAAAGGAAAAGAGGAAAACAGACAAAAAAGGAAGAGGAAGGAAGTGAAAAAGGAACACAACAAAGGAAAGAATTGAATTTCAGAGTGAAAAAGGAAAATCTGCAACTAAAAAGCTAAACTGAAAGTTAAGCCTTCATAGTTTAAATTTATAAGCTCGTAATACAACTGGAATTAAAATTGTCTAAGAATTAACCCTCTCCTTGACCAGGACTCTCTGTAGCATGTGAATGAGTTTAGTCAAGGATTCTATGTTTTGTCATCGGAACCAAGTATGTTAGCTTTTGATACTAAATACTTAATGAAAAGCAACCACAAGATCTAGAATAAGCATGCTATATCAAATATAATATAATGGAAATATTTAAAGCATATAAAACTCATGAAAGACTTCTGCAATAACTCAGAAAACTGCCATTAACAAAAGCTCACGAAAATAGTATTTTGATATAAAATGGAGACCTCAAACTCTCCATGCTTCATACATGCTCTACATTATATCTCTACCTTACTTCTCCTCTACATTGTGTGTATGTGTTTGTATCACACAAACATATATGCCTATTTATATAATGAGAAGTAACTCTTCATATGGAGTACTCTTGGCCTTCTATCTTCCCGTGACTCTTCACTTTCCTATTCTATGGACTCATGTGCACATGGACTAACATGCACATTTACATCATTAAATACTTTGCACATTCTAACAATACTTGTGCATTTATTACATTGCATAAATTAAATACTCAAACCCTAATCTAAGACACATTCCTAATCTAAAGATGTACCAAATAATGTAATATATTACAACAAAGTAATGTATGCATGTGTGGACTGGTCTTTGTGTTTGAGATAAGATTCTATTTGTTGTGCCAGTCCGAAAAATCCTGTGTTTTGAATTGTAAAAATTAATGTATTTAAGTTTCCAACATGGGGTCAGGTTGAAGGGTAGTGCAGCTGCCAAAATGTTCGAAATGGAGTAAAGCAGTAGCTTCTCCATGCCAAACATTACAAGAGAGGAGATGTGATAGCCTCCTATTAAATTGATAAAATTATGTCGGAGCAAACAGGTCATCTACAAGGTTGCATAAAGAGGGAATTATGTCGGAGCAAGTGCAACTTCTCCAAAGATGGATGCAATCCATATATGCCAACCTGACCTATGAGGATGTTAGAAGCTAACATGCAATTTCACGTGTGTTGCATATGTCTATGTTACTGCTATCTGATCTTCATATGTCTATGTTTCTTAAATTTGTGAGATGGTAAATAGAAGTCTTATAAAGTCCAGTTTTTGGAATGCTTGTGGGGTTTGAAGGGAGGCAAGGCAGTAAAGCCTTGTCCTCAGTTATGGTTGCCGAAGATGGCTCTAGCTACTGTAGGCGTCAACGAATGATCCATCCATGTTAGAACGAGAAATGTCTTTTCTTGTGAACTATACAGAAAGTGAATAATAGTCGTAAGCATAGTTGGAAAATTCGCAACTCAGCAAAAACTCGACACTCCAATTTTGTAGAGTTTCTCAGCAACTCGACAGATACTCGTCCAAAAAAAAAGAAATGAAAAAAATAATTTAATTTAAAAATATACATTTTAAACCAAAATTGCAGAACTAGAACGCTGATTTTCAATTAGACTTTTACAAAAAGAGTTCAATTACAAATCGTGATCATCAAAACCAACAAAATACACCATACCAAATATCTAAGCTAGTTTGTATTTTCCATTTTCTGCATTTTCCCCCTGCATTGTCAAGTTTTACCAAATTCTTGGCAATTTCAAGAGTCGAATTTCTCATAAGAAAATCGGAAACTTGCGAGAAATCAGAGAGTTTTCTATCACTGGTCGTAAGAATGTGTACAAATTCAGTTCTGGATATGTAATTGTAAGATCTGCTCCATTGAAAGCTTATTGTTCATACGTTCAACTGTGAAATATGTGTATATAAACCTTTCTAGTGGTTGGATTGTGAATCAAGACTGATCTTAAGTTCTTAAAATCTATTGAAGGAAAACGAAAAGTATGATTTTTGTGGCTTGGTATGTGAACTAAAAACGTAGTCATATATATCTTGATTTGCAAGTTAATCCGATGAATGAATAAATAGATTCATGGTTACTTTTTTTTTAATGTTTACATGAATTAAAAGCTTACTGTGAATGTAAGTTGAAAGAGTTTAGCTTGGAGATTAACATAACAAAAGAGTAGATAAAATATCATGGTGAAGCGTAAGTCCATTCTTGAAGTTGTGTTTAAATTTATTACCTTACAAGAAGTTTAGGTCCAAAAATGACAAATGATGTTGGAATTTAAGTTAATGCTTTCATTACAACTTCTGAAATCCTATTGAAAGAAATTCTGATTAGTAATTAAATCTGGCTAGTCCTGAAAAGTTATTCTTATGTACAGGTGATAATGATTTTATGCCTAAACACATTGAGATGGTGATTTTATGCCAATTTTGCACCCCGGATGCATAACACATAACCTTTAGAAGATTTATATATGGCCATCGTTGTCTCTTGTGGCAATTTTTTCTTCTTTGATATGAGAGTCCCAAGCTACTCCTATTAAATGTTAAGGAGCAAAGTTTGGCTAAGGTCTCCAAACTTTGGACTTTGATCTTCAGTTTTTGATCATTGGTGCTTTGGTCTTCATTTCCTAAAGGATAATACTATTTCCTTAAAGTGAATATTTATCATGTTTAGATTTGATTTCAGCGTAGCAACGCAATTGTCAATTTGTAAGGGAATGTTATTCCAAGTTCAGTGTTTTCCTTACAATTAGATAGTAAAATTGGTTGATATTGTCTTTTTCAACGCCTTCAAAATAGTATTACCTATGCAAGAATAAAAGGAAATAGGTGTCAGCAAAGTTATTGCATTTAAAGAATATTTTAATTATGATCGATTCTTATTTTATTTCCTTCGTGTTTGTTTCTAATTAAATAAAATGTTAGATAAGGAACGGATCTTAGCCGAGGCAATGCTCGAACTTCTTGTCATTTTGAAACTTCAGACTTCAAAACTTTCAAAACTTCAAATATTGAACTTCGGAACTTTGGGATTCGAACTTCTAAACTTTGGATTTTTGGACTCCAAGCCTTCGAACTTCCGACCTGTTAAAATATTTAAAACGTTTTTATTAGTTTGGGTTGGATTTGCGTGCCCATTAAAAATACATGTAGCAAAGTAAACCTTAGAAGTTTAACTATTCCAAATAACATTACTTCGTCCAAAAGCCAAATCTGACAATGTCAATATGTAAAATTGAGAGGTTAGCTTACATAAAGTTGACTTTGCTTTTGGCTTAAGTATATTTAATTCCAATCAGCAACCGTTGAACGAACTCCCATTTAAGTAATTTGGACTTTGACCAAATGAACTTTTCCTTAACAAGTTTGGTTTCATCTGAACGAATCTTACCTTAGACAAGTTCAGCTTCATCCAAATGAACTTTGTCTTAAATAAGTTCAACTTCAAACTTTAGCAGTTTTGCTTGATTTTGATACCCAAATTTTGGGCTTGGGTAGCAATCGAACGAACTTTTTCATACGTAAACTTTGGTCTCAAGCAAACAAACCTTTCCATAACGGAACTTCGGTCTCAGCCAAACAATCTACCTCGTAGATATCTAAGATGCGTTACGAGCTTTAGTTCTTCGAATGTGCAACAAAATTACTTTTTATAAGAAAATTATAGAAGACTTTGCCAAAGGGGTTGATTTTATAATATAAAATAATAAAATGCTGAACTTCAGCTAGTTCCAGTTTCGAATCTTGCCATGCTAAAAGCATAATGGTTGAATGATCTCTTTCAAAAATGCAATTTTGTAGCTACGTTTCAATCGTCCCTGCCAAAAATTGAAAATGTAATTACTTCTTAGTATTCCTTAAGGATATGATCTCCTTGCAAACTATTCAATGCATCTATTTTGAGTAAAAATTTTAAGTTGAATTTTTAAGCCCAACTGGATGAGCGTCGCCCAACTGCGCTGCGAAGTCGGGCAGGCTCACACTTAGAACATTTTCCGTTGTTTCCTGAATACGGCCGCCCAAGTGCGCACTAAAATATGAGTGCCACCTCAGTACTTAGAATTTTTTCAGGCCTTTCTTCTCATATTGACCGCCAAAGTGTGCACCGAACCTCGGGCACCACCCAACTTCGCTGCGAAGTCGAGCGGGTCCAGTACTTAACCAATTCTTGGGCTTTTTCTCCATAAGACCGACCAGGTGCGCACAAGATGACGAGTGCCGCCCGACTGCGCTGCGCAGTTGGGCGGACTCCAGACTTAGACAAATTTTTAGGCAGATTTTTGCCTTCTTGCAGAAAACACTAAAAACATGAAATGGATGATGGGGAAACGAAAACTGACAGCAGAAGGGGAGAAAGAGCATGGAGAAGAATGGGGAAGAAGGAAGAGGGGAGGTAAAGCAGCAAACTTACAAAATTTTCAGAATTTGGCACCCCGTGCAAAATGTGGCATTCCTAGCGGCTCGCGGGGTATCGAGCTCGCCTCGATGCAAGGAACCTAGCCTTTATCCTTTGGGTACAGAGTCCCTCCCGGACCCTGCATCACTCTGCTGCTGCTGCTGCTCTTGTTGCTCTTGGTCACTCTCAGCAGTCTCTTCACCCGAGTCTTCTTCTTCCTCACCCTCTGAGCCTGACTGCTCGGCATCCTTGTCCTCCTGTCGAGCAAGCTCGACTCGCTAACGGATGTACTCATAAGCAATCTTAGCTTGAGCCCAGGCTGCTTCTTGAAAGGGCTCTAAGTCGCTGATATCCTTCAGCGCTTTTTTGAATGCCGCAACCTTGAGCTCGTCGATGGTGTGGTACCTTTCTCCGACTTCATGGAGGCAGGCATTGATTTTGCAGAGCTTGGACACCATCTGGGTTACCTCTGCCTCCTGCACAGGATCAGTCCAGCCATCAATCTCCGAAGTGTCTGCCTCATATGCCCGCCAGTTCTGCTTGACTTGCTCCAAAGACAGAAAGTCATAATATTTTATAAATCTCGGGAATCCGAGCATTGAAAGGGAGTCAAAAGGGGCCAGGTTGATGTTCTTCTCATGAATAAATGCATCTAGCATCTTCCTAGCAGCTCTGACTTTTTCAGATTTTTCAAAATAATTTTGCAAGGTTATCCTTGCATCAGCCCAGTCTAGGGCAATTTGTGACATGGGTGGGAATTGGAAGCCCTTGCGCTCATACCCTTCAAGTTTTATCGTTAAGTCCAGCCATTGTTGTGCTTGATGTTCAACTTCCTCTACAGCAAGCTTTCCCTCGGCAGAAATTTCTTGCATCCTGGAGATGAAATTGAGGACGGGCAGCAATCTGGCAACGTTAGTCTTGCAACCCTTCAGCAGGCTGGCTCTCATCTCTTTGATCCTGTCCTTGGAGAAACCAGCAGCCTGCGATGTTTTCTCTTCTAGCAGCGCCTGAGTCTGCTGAAGCTGATTTTGCAATTGACCAACATGTATCAGGGCTGCCTTTTTCTCTTCTGCTAATTGGTCAGCTGCCGCCTTTTGATTCACCGTCGCCTGCTGAGAGGCTGCAAGCTGATCCTTCAATTTATTCACCTCTCCTTGAGTGGACTCCAGCTGTACCAGTGCCTTGGCCAGATCTTCCTCAAGATGCCTCTTATCGTTCTAGATCTCATACAGCTGCTACTTGACCTCAAGGCGCTTGACCAGAAGGTTGCCAGCCTTCCTATGGATTCCGCCTAGCTCATATTCTTCATTTATGTCGTCAAAGCTCTTATCCTTGGAGTGGTACTTGTTGGTTACGAATCTGCCATGAGGAAAGGATTTGTTGTTATTGCGCCCAGATTCGCCCACCAAATTGAAGGGCCGGAAGGAAGGAATGCCTTCCATGCCAATCTCCGGAGAAGGCCGGCTTCCTGTGGGGTTTTTAGTGTTAAGATAAGAGTGCAGGGAAAGAGATAAAAGTGCGGAAAGAGATTCCAAATGTGATTGGAGTTGGGTGGGGGGAATAAGCAGCACGACAACGAATCAATCACCACTACTAACAACATTCCTTTACAAAGCACACATTGAAACTACAGCTATCATTAATCCTATGTATCCTCTATCTATGCATTCCAGGAATACTTGATCATCAAATACCGGAGTCCAGAGTTCAGTACAACAGTAAGCAATGATACAAGAAACATGAGGCAGAAATGACAAGGAGAGGCAGCATACAAGATAAAAGACAGTAAGTAGAGCCAAGTATATGCTTGTATTAGAGGCAAACGCACAGCTACAATGGTTCCCTAGCAAAATATATTCCCCTTCCCCCCCCTTACAATGAATTACATGGCTATTTATAGCCTCAAGTTCCCCCCGATTACATTCGTGGGCACAAAGTCCCAGACCAAACATTAGCTGACACAAGCGGCTGAGGAGCCGCTAATGCTGACTTCTGTCGGGCAGGACTGTACTTGTGGCATGGTCTCCCTGAAAGATGTACAGCCATGTGGCGGTGTGTCGGGTCAAACCCTTGGTCAGCAAGAGTGCGGGTAGTTGTGGCGGATGGAACTTCTTATCAGCTTTAAATGATGGCAGCTGGCGTAGATAGTGCAGCCCATGCTTTGTCCTTTTCCCGGTCATGTCTCGGCCCGAATCTCGAAGTGGACACTTGTCATATGTTGATGAGTGACACATGGCTGCCTTGAAAGGCATTTTATCCAACTTCGCCCGGGACCGAGGCGCTGTCGGGTTGCGCAGGTGGAAAACAACGCAGCTTGGGGAGGGCTCGTGCCTTAGTCTTTCTGACGGTTTACCCAACTCCGCACCGGTCGGAGGGCGCACCCCGACTTCGCTGCGAAGTCGGGTTGCGCACCGGTACTTTGCTGTCATCCCTGTTGTTCGGACTGCGCACTAAGAGGTGGGCGCACCCCGACTTCGCTGCGAAGTCGGGTTGCGCCCCAACACTTAGCTGTATTTTTTGCTGCACCGTTTCCCTAGTGCACTCAGGAAGAAGGGCGCACCCCGACTTCGCTGCGAAGTCGGGTTGCGCCCCAACACTTAGTCAAATTTCGCTCATCTCCTGTTGGCGTGCACACTTTGCATTCCCTACTGCGCTCCAATCGGAGGGCGCACTCCGACTTCACTGCGAAGTCGGGGTGTGCCGTGACACTTAACCATTTTCGGGGACCACCGTTCGGAAACTTTCGTTGGGGGAAGTTAAAAGGGAGGAAGGGAGAGGAATGAAAGCTGCAAGGAAGAGGGAGAAAGGGAGAGATGAAGAAAGGGGAAAAAGGAGGAGAGAAGGAACAGAGCTACTTACAAAAACGGAAAACATGGCACCCCGTGCCAAATGTGACAACATTCCTAGCGGCTCGCGGGGTGTCGAGCTCGCCTCGATGCAAAGAACCATGCCTTCATCCATTGGGTGCAGAGGAACTCCCTTCCCCTGCCTTCTGCTGCTCTGACCGCTTCATTCCGGGCAACTGTTCTTCTTCAGGATCACTTCCGGCA
The DNA here is from genome assembly GCA_028583015.1 of Wollemia nobilis. Taxonomy (NCBI): domain Eukaryota; kingdom Viridiplantae; phylum Streptophyta; class Pinopsida; order Araucariales; family Araucariaceae; genus Wollemia; species Wollemia nobilis. The sequence continues at coordinate 16,280,204 of JAQPPZ010003356.1, read as the reverse complement.
GTTGCGCTCCTCGTTCTTCCGAACCTGAATGTTCTCCACTGTCAGCCTCCCACTCGCTGATGCGTTGGTATGCAGCCTTGGCTTGGTCCTAGACTGCTGCTTGGAAGGGCGCGAGGTCGCTGATCTCTCTTAGTGTTGCGTGGAATGCAGCAACCGCATGCAGGTCGATGGTGTTATATCTTTTTCCCAACTCCTTCAGGGAGGAGTTGATTTTACAGTATTTCGACACCATCTGGGTGACCTGAGCTTCTTGAATTGGCTCTGTCCAGCTATCAATTTCTGTTGTATCTATCTCGAAGGACAGCCAATTCTTCTTAACCTGCTCAAGGGTCAAGAACTCGCCATCTTTGACATAGCTCGGGCACCCGTGTTCGGACAGAGTGTGAAAGGGGGCCAGGAGAATGTTCCTTTCATGTTCTAGGGCGTCCAGCGCCTTCTTGGCAGTTCTAATCTTCTCTGTCCTATCAAAATAAACATGCAAGGTTACCCTTGCATCTGCCCACTCTGAGGCAAGTTGGGACATAGGGGAGAATTGGAGGCCTTTGCGCTCAAACTGCTCAAGTTTCATAGCCAGGTCTAGCCATTGCCTCGCCTGGTGTTCGGCCTCCTCTACCACAGGCTTTCCTTGGGCAGATATTTCTTCAATCCTAGACGCGAAGTCCAGGACCGATAATGATTTGACAAGGTTGGGCTTGCAACCTTGTAGTAGACTAGCCCGCATCTCCTTGGCCTTGCTCTTTGAAAAGGCCGCCGCTTGTGATGCTTTCTCTGTAAGCTGCGATCGCGCTCGTTTCGGCTGAATCTCGAGCCGAGAGACTTGCTCCAGTCGCTGTCTCTCTCTTCGAGAGCTTGTGCGGCTGTCTATTTTTGCGCTGTGGCCTCTCGCTGAGAGGCGGCCAGCTGAGCCTTAAGCTCCTCTATCTCTTGTCGTGTTGATCCCAGCTACACGGTAGCCCTAGCTAGATCCTCCTCAAGCTGCCTTGTGTTGTTCTGCAGCTGGAACAGCGCCTCCTGGGTCTCGAGATGTTTGACAAGGAGATTGTCTGTCCTACGACGAATACCACGAATTTTGTATTCCTCGTTGATGTCGTCAAAGCTTTTCTCCTTTCTTTGATGATCGTAGTCCGCCTCGGTCATCTCTCGGAGAGGCTTCTTTACTTTTGGGATCAACTTCTCTGTTGTGAGCACTCTCCTGTCTAGGTCAAACTTTGTGCGTTTTACCGGGGCGGCTATCTCCTCAACCCTTCTGTGCTTCACGCCCTGGAGAAAAGATGCAAAACCTCCCCGAAGCGCTCATCGCCAAAGGCATGTCATCGGCGCTCCGTAGTTCGCCCATGAAGTCGAGGTCCTCCGACGATTGGATTTTGTCGCGGCATTTTTCCCTGCAAACAGCTGACGCGGGAGGGATGACGGAGGGGGTGGCAGCCTCTAAGGGCGACCGGGTCCTAGGGGAAACAAGGGTCTGAGTGGATGGCGCCGGTAGGGTTTTGGACGGCTGGGGTGAGGAGCGCAGCGGTGAAGGAGCAGCTTCAACACTGGCTGTGAGGGAGGGTTCTAGGGTTTGGCTCAGTGACTGGAAGGCGTTGGGATCCTGAGCAAACTGGTCAAAAGAATGGGGGCTGCTGGATGGTTGGGCTGTTTGGGAAGAAGAGGATGCAGCTACGGCTTGCCCTGATGATATGGGGAGTGGTGTTGCGACAGGGCTGATGGAGACTGGGGGAAGCGGGGAAGTAGACGTACTTGCGGGCTCCGCCTGAGCCGTCGTTCGAGGAACGCCTTCAGCCCGGGTTTCAGTTTCTACTACGGGGCTGTCCAGTGAGACAACTTCTGGCGTAGCCTGCTCGGTCGGCGTCGTGGCTGTCTGCGGCACTGGTTCCTTAGGCCGAGTGGACTTCTCACTTCTCTTTCTCTTCTTCTCTTCTGGCGCAGCAGCTGGTTCGCAAGAAGGAGATGAGATTGGGGCGGCAGACAGCGACGTCCCCACGGTAAATTTGTACCGGGATCTAGCTGGAAGAATGCCTGCCGTGACCGATTTTCTAACTGGCAGAGCAGGCGTGTTTTCTGCTTGGGGGTCCACCTCATGGGTTGACCTCTCTAAATCTTGCGTCCTTTCGGGCACGGTCTCGGAAGCTGTCGGTTGCATCGGGCCCACTTGGCTACTCGTTGGAGTTGCGCTAGAAGTCGCAGGAGTTGACGGTTGCTGGGAGATGGGTCCCCTTTAAACCTTTTCTTTGCGCCTAGGGGAACGCAACCTCGAAATTTGAAGGGTTGCCACATGTCAACGTGTTGGTCATATAAAGCCAAAAATTCATCATCGACGGCCAGAGTTCCTCCGATTGGATTTATCATGTTGTGTGTGGCATCTCATCTTCCAAGCATTCCATGATTTTGTCCTTTGGCCGGCTGAGCGGCGCCACCTTGGCTAGGAATATTTTGAAGCCCGCGGACTCCAACCGGTGGTCCGGGTTCCGCTCCGGATCGTACGCCATCTCCTCGCAGTAGAATTCATGCCGTGGTGGCCATGATTGCATCAAGTCGATATGCCACTGGAGGTCCGCACCGCTTCTGTTCCTCCTTTCCCGCATGATCTCAGCTCGGGGAGATGTGCGTGAACTTTCCCCCGACCCCATCCGGGTCTTACTTCCATCGTCGCGGCAGCATTATCAGGCCCATATCAATGAGTTCCCGCTCGAGGTAGACGTGCTGCCCGATTTCATACACTTGGGTATTCGCCTGGGTGAAGGGATACTGAAATATATGACCTTTCTTCTTGCCCTGGCCAAATTCTTCTTCAACGTAGTCCATCCGCCGTGCGATTTCCATCCCGATCGGTGGTCAGTGCAGAAGTAAGGCAGCAGGAACGGCTTCCCCTTGAACCCGTAGATTCTCACTATGATGCCTTGAGTCAGCCGGAAGGTGTCCCCGTACTCATTCTTCCACAGGTACTTTGTCATGACCTCCGGTGGGCGAGATGCCTTGCGGTTGAACAACCCCATGACCTGGCATAGAAATTTGATATTAAACTCATAGAATGAGCCCTTTCTCGTACGTAACGTCGGTCCATTCGTACACGGGGAGCGGCTCTTCTTTTCCATTCACCCTTTTTAAGTCTGGGACGTTCATCCGGTAATGCATGTGATATAGGCACAGCCACGCGAGGAAGGAACAGAACCGGAAATCCGTTGACTGCTTTTGTTGCAGTCTGACCAGGCTTGAATGAATCGCATATGCCAGCCAGTCCTAGTCGAAGAAAATAGGGCACTTTCCACTCTTCTGCGCTGTGGAGTCATAAAATTCTCCATGCAGGATACATTCTGCCAGCGCCAGCTGGTACGGCCGTACTACTTTGTCAAAGTCGCAGCCGAGGACCCACGCCAGGATGATGTAGATATACTTATTTTCAAATCTGTCCAAGGGTATGGGGCCAATTGGCCACTGTCCGGGCGCCAGCGGAGTCTTCAACTCCGAGTCGAGGAATTCCCTCATCCGCTTCGTCTGCGTAAATCGCCGCGTCTGCTCATCTAGATTTACCCTTCTGACAATTGCACTGGGGTCGTGCTGCAACCCCGGGGCGAACACTTGTTGGACGCTCTCCCGGAAGAGGGTGAACAACACCTTTCCTTTGTTGTCGCAGACCTGCCGGGCAACTGGTTTGTAATGTTCTACAATTGCTTCAACCAGCTCCGGGCACCAGTGAGCCGGAGGGCACAAGAACCAAGTACGAGTTTGATTTATACGCAGCTCCAAGGTGGTGGGAGGGTGAAACCCTGTCCACCCACTTGGCAATGTTCAGCTGCAGTTTGGAGAGGCTGATGGAGAAAGAGTCATCCTTGTATCCGGACAGATGGTTAACGAGTGGCGGCGGAGTCCGCCCAACCACGCGCCTCTTCGTTCGGGATCTTCTTTTTCGGTCCTATGGCGCTTCACTCTCATGAGCGCTCGACTCTGGTGATTCCTCAGCTTCGCGTCGTTCTTCACTGGATTGCACCTGTACGGGCGCTTTCCCCTTGTCCATCCTTTTCAAAATAGCAGAGGCAGGAATTACGACTTCTGAGTTTGTCAGCTTTATTCCTTGCAGTCAGAGAATCAGCTTGAACAATTTGAATTTTCTGGTTGCGCCAGGGCCTCTTTTGTAGACAACGACCTCAACATTAATGGCGCGAGGGAGGGAGTTAGGGCGGTTAACTTGGAGTTGGAGGCATGATTTTTGGTGGCTGCATGTGGGTTTTTTTTTGAAAAGCGCACCCCATTAGTCGTTGGTCCAAAACGCACCTTGCTTTTTTAATGCATCATTCTTGAAAGATGTGCAATCATTAAACCTCCTTGAGCGTTGTGCCATTGCTGATGTCATTGCCACCATTTGGGCACACTTTACTAGGAAGAATTTTCTGGCCCATGACCCAACTTCGCGTTGCCGAACTTCGCCCTGGGCCAACACTTAGAATTTTTCTTGTTTTCCGCGGTGGGTTATTCGGACTTCCCCCGAAATTCGAGGCGCACTCGGACTTCGCCCGAAAAATGGGCGCAATCCGACTTCGCCCGACAACAGGGGCGCAATTTGATTTGACACTTAGACGCTTTCAGCTTACCGCACCGAATCACCCAGGGTGCGCCCAGGAATTGGAGTGCACTCAAACATCGCCCGAAAAAAGGGCGCAATCCGATTTCACCCAGTTTCGCTTGCGCAGTTTGACACTTGACATTTTCTTGCAGTCTGCTACCCAACTGCGCTCCCTTTGGAGGGGGCGCAGCCCGACTTCGCTGCGAAGTCGGGATCTTGCCTTGGTTTTACTTGGGCTCTATGAAAATTTAAAAACCGAGAAAATAATGCCAAAATATTTACATTCTGAAAACTGAAAATGCAGAAGGGAAATCTGTACAAGGAAGGACCCATTTGGGTGCCTTTAGTGGCGATAAATTTTTAAGTGGAACCCGTTGACGGGAATGGGGAGAGGCTGTCCCTCCATGTCCCGGAGCACAAATGAATTGAACTGATTTACCCGGGCAATCTGATAAGGGCCCTCCCAGAGGGCGTCAAACTTTCCGTGGTTGCCCGGTTTCGCCTTTAGCGAGTGCCACTTCAGCACCAGGTCCCTGATTTTGAAAACTCGGGCAGTGGCGCCTTTTGCAAACCAGCCTTGCGTCGCTTCAGCGTGCTTGGTGAAGGCCTGGTAAGCTTTTTCTCTATCTTCCTCTAGCTGCAGCAACTGGCAAAGTCTGTCCTCCACCGGATCCCCGCTGCCTCTCTCTTCGTCTAACATCCAGAGAGCGGGAATTTCGATGTGGGTTGGCAAGACTGCTTCTTTGCCGTATACGAGCGCATAGGGGGACGTTTTAATGGACTTCTTTAAGGAAATTTTGTCCGCCCATTGCGCCCGATCCAGGAGTAGGTGCCAAGTTCTCTTGTTTTTCTCTACTGTCCCTCGAATGGTTTTCAGTAGATTTTTATTGGTGGACTCGGCAAGACCGTTCCCTTGCGAATAGTAATTGGAAGTGAAAGCACGATATTCCGGGCAAAGGAAACACTACTTGCGATGCATTCAAAATCAAATACGCTTAAGTCCTAGAAATGTAAATTGCATGAAATGAAAGAGACGCATTAAAACGAGATACAAGAAAATGGAGAAAACACAGCCCTTTCATTAAACTTTCTTGATCTCTGTTACAAATACGCCTCCTCCCTTTTCAGGGGCTAGGAGCGTTAAAAGAATTTGACTACAATCGAGACTTAAGGTTCCTCTTCCCGCGTGCCCACACTTGAAATGGACGGGCCAAGATGATGTCGATGAGTCCTTGACCTCTGCTGCTCCTCCTAGGAACAAAGAAACAACGAAGATGTCAGTAGCACCTGTTGCGAATAATAAGTGTTTGTTCTCTAAAATCATCAAAAGATGCATGTAAACATTTATCTAAAACAATGAGTAAAGTGAGTCCAAATGGCCTAAAAATCGACGAGAGGACAGAAAATATTACCGGAGGGCCACTGCCATTGAGACAGTTGGCCAATCTGCCTTAAAGCGGAATTCGTCCCCCGGCGGGACGACTCGATCGCTATTCGTCCCTGGGTGGGACGAATTCTTCTGTGTTGGAAAAGCCGACCTGCTGCTTGCTCCAATGTCGAATCCCGGGACCTGCAAAACGCCTACAAACAGGGGGGTTATGTAATTGGGGCCATTTTGGGACGACCCAGATGGTCGGATTCTCCCAATTTGGCCTCTATCCTCGGGAATTCGATATCGCCACCTGCAAGTTAGTGGGACAACAAAGCGACACAAGGCATGATAAAATCTGATCAAATTGTAATGAAATTGAAGCTATGAGTTAACCAAATAGAATAACATGATATGCACCCTGAAACAATAATCTAGAATGCTTTTGAAACAAAAACTTGGAAAGTGCGGGGGTGCCCCAAGTGGGCCTCCCACCGTTGGCACTTGATCTTGGAGCCAATCCACTAGGGATGGGTCCAAAACCTCTTAGGATTGGGGGGTCGGCGAATTGGTTGATTCAGGTGTCCATATGTTGGATTTGGGTCAGATTCAAGCTTCCAAAAGCCACCCAACAACCTCCCTTGCAAAAGAGATTGGTGGATGTGAGAAGGTGAATCAAAGGGGATGCAAGTGGGTGTTCAACTCGGCAGCACTTCATTGCTTGAAATCTCCTTCAATCTGTCTCCATTTGGGTGAGAAAAGTCCCACCTTTTATAGACCCATGGGGTCTCTTTTGGGAGGGAAGCATAAGTGCCATGTGTTGGTCATAGGTGCCATGTGGCAGTCATGTCTTCCCATGAGGGAGGGGAGTCCTCCATTGACTTGGGCTTTCATAACTGCCCTTGTGACAGTCCTCTAACGGCCTATCTATCCACCCACACACGCGTGCGAGGCGGGAGTCATCAAGCGACCGTCTCGGGTTGCCACTTGGCACCATTCTTCTTTTTGCCCGTTAAACTCGGAATTCGTCCCTGGGTGAGACGATTTCAGAATTCGTCCTCGGGTGAGACGAATTCCGGTTAGTATTCGTCCCTGGGTGAGATGAATAGTGAGCAAAGTGTCCAAATGTGCCAAATTGCTTCCCGACCTTACAAAATTGCTATGAAAGTGGTTAAGACCACTGTTTGACCTCTGAGGGCTGCCCTGGGGGCTGTGTTTGTCAAAGCGATCAGTGTTTGCAGTCACATAATCGGATTGGTGCTGTTTTGGTGTCTACAGGAAGACATCTTGTGATAAATGCCGTATTTGTTGGTGTACTCCGTGAGTACAGCACCTACGAACCCCGGACCATTGTCCGTCACTATTGACTCAGGGATCCCGAAGCGGGTAATGAGGCTCTCAAGGAACCTGATGACCGTCTCCTGGTCCGCATTCTTTGTGGGGATCGCCTTTGCCCACCGCGTGAAGTAGTCGGTAGCGGTAAGAATGAAATTGTGCCCCGCTGCAGATTTAGGCGTAATCACCCCGATAAAGTCCAAACCCCATTGTTGAAACGGAGTCTCGGCTTGGATCGGTTGAAGAGGCAGGGGTGCTTTTCTATTTTTGCCAACAAATCTCTGGCATTGATCACACTTGGTACAGACCGCATGCGCGTCCGTAAATAGAGTGGGCCAGTAGTACCCAACTCTGATTATTTTCAAGGCCGTTGGCCTTGCAGAATGGTGACCCCAGGCATCCCAGAGTGAAACTCTCCGAGGATCCTAGACTGGTCTGCTTTCTTGACGCACCGCAACAGGATGCCGTCAATGTTTTTAAAGTACAGCCCCTCGGGGCGAAGAGTGTATTTCAATGCACCTAGCCTAAACCTCCTTTGTGAGGCATTCAGGTGGTCTGGACATTTCTCGGTGCAGAAATACTTCACCAGGTCATTTGTCCAGTCGCACTCCTCGGGTAAGGAGTTGGCTAAGTTGGTGTTTGTTGTTAGATCCTCCCACTTACAGGCGGATATCTGGGTTGCTGCGCTTCGGGCCAGCTCCCGGCACAAGGCTCGGCCTCTGATAAGCTTGGTTGGCCGCACTTCGATGTTGAACTCCTGGATTTTAGCAATCCATCCTACTCTCTTGTGACCCGGCTCTCCTTGTATGATGAAGCTTCAGACATCCGGGTGTATCACAAAGATAGTAGTTCGACTCTGGGAGACAAAGTGCCTGAACTTTCGGAGAGATTTCATGACTGCGTGAACCTGCTGCTCTATAAAGTTGTACTTTTCTTCATGTGGCTGAATCACTTGGCTCAGAAACCCTATGGGGCGCTCTTCGCCATCATCTCCCTTTTGTGTCAGGACTGCGACGTAACTCTCGGGTTCTCCCACCGCGTACAGGATTAAGTCCTTAGAGTAGTCCGGGTTTATCAACATCGGAACTTGCGCAATGCGGGCCTTGATCTCTTCGAAGGCCTGTCTCCTCTCATCAGTCCATAAGAACTAAGTATTCTTCTTTAGCAGCTCGGCCATGGGCTTGATTACCTATGCTAAGTCCGGTATGAACTTCCGCACGAAGTTGATTTGGCCGAAGAAGGACTGCAGCCCCTTCTTGTCAACTGGGGCGGGCAAACGGAGGAGGGCTTCCGCTCTATCAGGGTCCACGACTAGGCCTTTCTCGGAGATGACATGCCCTAGCAGCTTTCCTTCTTTTACCGCGAAGACAGATTTCTTCGGGTTTATGGAAATGCCGAATTCACGACACCTCTCAAATATTTGCCGCAGGTGGGAAACATGGTCCTCTCTTCTGTGAGAGAATACAGTCATGTCATCCAAATAGATGACGATAAATTTGTTGAGCAGCTCTCGAAAGGCCAAGTCCATAGCTCTCTGGAATGTGGCGCCAGCATTGGATAAGCCGAAAAGCATGCGCTGATAGGCCAACGTTCCCCATTTGGTAGTGAACGCCATCTTATGCTAGTCCTCATCTTTGACCCATATCTGGTTATAGCCGGAAAAGCCGTCTAGGAGGGAGAATCTCTGGGCTCCAACAATTATATGGAGGATCTGATCGATTTGGGGAAGCGGATAATGGTCCTTGAGGGAGGCCTGATTCAGATTTTTGAAGTCCACACAGAGACGAATGTCTCCGTTCTTTTTCCTCACAGGAACCAAGTTCGCAACCCAAGATGAATGCTTTATGGGGTAGATGATCTTGGCTTCCAGCATCTTCAAGAGCTCGGCCTTCATCATGGCCTCGATCTTTGGATTTACGGCCCTCTGCTTCTGCCGGAATGGCTTGGCGCCATCTTCTAGCTCAATGGTATGTTGGATAATATTTCTGTCATACCCCTTCAAGTCCTGGTAGCACCAAGCTACTATGTCAGGGAACTCTCGACACAATGTTCTGATTTGCTCGAGTTCCTCTGTGGTGCAGTCTGTCCCGACCTTGATTGATTTTCCAGGTTCCAGCTCCGGGTCGGAGTACTGCTTCGGGTCTACTTTGATCCGGTGTGATATTGCTCTGTCATTCTGATCAAATAGACTCTCAAGTGTAATCAGTCCTTTTGGGACATGATTATTTTTCAGTTGTATCAACCCCTCATATTGCTCGTCATCAGGGTCTCTACCTTCGATTGAACACGCTTCGTTAACCAAAAATGTGACGATCTCTTCGTCACGATCAAACAACTGCCAGTGGGTGTCCTTATCGAGTACAGAAGGCCTCGTAAATGGTGCGGACCGGCTTCGGCTTCGGACGGTGTCATCGACCGGAACGTACCTGGAGCCAACAGACTCTAGAATGTCAACATGCTTGTTTTTCTCGCGTGATATAGCCTTGACATTCAACGAGTCGAAAGACTCCATCAGGTCCCACACTCGATTACGGTACGCCTTGAGATAGTGCTTCTTGGAGGCGCACTTGTTCGTAATCTAGTGGCACACCAACTCCGAATCTCCAAAGATCTGCAAGTGCTTAATCCCCAGCCTCTCCGCTTTTCGCAATCCCAAGCACAGGGCCTCGTACTCCGCCGCGTTGTTGGTGCAGCTCCAGGCCAGCCTGTAGGTGTAGTCCTTCTAGATCCCGGTTGGGGAAACCAAAAGTACTCCTGCACCGGCGCCATTTTTGCATCGTGCGCCGTCAAAGAAAAGCTTCCACAGCTTTTCAGGTGCAGGTCCCACTTCTCTCTTGGCCGACTTGTCAAGCCTCTCAAGCTGGACGACGGTGTAGCAGCCTTGCTCAGTTTCGATCACGGCGTTGAAGTCCCGCAAGGAGAATTCGTCTTCTACTTGCAGCAGCTCAAGAGCTTGCTCCGTCATATCCACCACCACCAGTTCTTCCTCCGTCAGCTGAACCATGCAGTCCTGCGACTCTTCTCCGGGTATCTTCTCTACTAAGAATGTGGAAGGCTTTTCATTGTATATTTTCAGTCTCCTTCCTTTGAAGGGCACTTCCATGTGCGAGTAGTCCAGAGACAGATACCCTCCCAACTTCGCAATGAACTCTCTTGAGAGGCACATGCCGAAGTAGGGTTCCAAGTCGACAACCACGACCTCTTGGATGACCACGATGTCGAGAGCTTTGTGCAGCCGGATGGGGATGTCTTTAATGACACCGACTGTCTTGACAGGAGTGCCGTCCAGTTGCAGCACGCCTTGGCTGCTCCTCGTGTTCTCCATTCCGATCTCGTCGCAGACGGCTCTCGGCATAACAGTCGTGGAAGCGCCAAAGTCCACCATACAGTTGTGCACTATGTACCCTTGCATCCGTAATGACAGATAGAAGGGAGGTGATCTGTTCTTCCCAATGGCCGAGACTGTCAGAGGTTGTGCACTAGAACAGCGGGCTGTATCTGCTTACCATTCTTCATGATCTTCAGAGATTCCTGCAGCAAATCAACCTGGCCTGGGAGTTGAAGAGCATCATACATGCTGATTCTCGCAGGGGTCCTCTTCAACTCGTCTACTATGCTATAGCCCGAGGTGCTAGCTCCTTCCACTTCTTTTGTCGGCTCATACTTTGTCCGGTACTGCTGAGTGGCCTCAACTCTCTGTCTCTTGGTCAGAGATGGATATCTCAGCTTCTCCTGAGCTTGTTCTTTGGTTTCAGCTGGAGGCTGAGCAACGGGAGCTTTAGGCACGGGAGCTTTGGCTACGGGAGGCTTGACTGCGGGAGTCTTCTCTTTGGCCGTGTAGGGCCACAACCTCTTGTCAGGTGGTAGCCCAGCAGGTTGCCCCTTATCTCTTCTGGCGTACACCTTCAAGGGTTTTACAACGACTTCTGCAGACTTTGTCTTCCTTGGCGGAATGCGGCAACAGATATTCCTCTGGGACGGCAAAGTTGCCTTCATCGTCCAGGACAATGTAGAGTTCTTCAACCTCTATGGTGCTGTCGGCAAGGTCTACAGGTAGTGTTGGTGCAGTGTGCAGTCATCCTTCGAATGCGGGTCATTGCACGTGGTGCACCAATTGACCTGGTCAAGAGTACCAGGTTGGTCCTCAATGGCAACATTTCTCGGAGGTACCGCCTTTGCGATCTCGCCGTTTGGGGCTCGTTCTTTTGTCAGTGCCGGGGGCGGATATGACCTCCTTGGAACAAGGTCCATCTGGGCCTGCTTCTTCTTTAAAACAGTCATGTCGTTGGACATGGTGTGATATCCAGAGGCCAGAGCCCGTACCTCCTGGAGGATTTTATTCTGAATATCATTGTCAGGAGGCGGCGGCAACTGAGCTGGGGGAGGTAATGCAGCCAATGGAGGGTGTAGAATATTGTGCATACTGCGAAGGAGCAGGGAGCGCCGGAAAATACGGAGGGTTAGGATAATGAATTTGTGGCGGGCCATAAGGGTTCACGATCGGCGTCGGATTCCATTGTTGCTAGGGTTGTTGTCCTGAAGTGGATGGCATTGAATTGGAAGCTGATGGGTACTGGGACCGGGGAAAATCAGGGTAAATAGGCTGCTGTACCCTGTGCGGAAGTCTGCCGATGGAAATGATATCCATTTCAGCTTGTTGGGCAGCCTCATACAGGGCGGGGAATGAGTCTATTCTGGCTATCTTCAACAGCAGGCAAATGTCTGAGTTGAAGGACCTCAGGTAGTAGTAGGCAGCCTGACCTGCTGAAGGTCTGAGTTCGCGAGGCACTCATTTCCAAGACCTCGCAAACCTGATGTTGAAGTCTGACACCTCCTCTTGGGGGTGTCGTTGTATACTTTGGAATTGATGCAGTAAAGAAGAGGGATCAGCAGACTCGTTGCATCCTTTCACGAGCCTGCCGGCTAGCTGACGCCACCCTGTGATGGATCCCTCTGGCAGTGATCTCCACCAGTAGAGAAGCTTTCCCCTTAGGGAAAGGGCCAAAGAGACGGGTCTTCACACCTTCATCAGTGATGGAGTGTAGCGCAGCCAGGGCCAGAATGTCCTGGATGTGTTCATACGCCGTCTTGTCGTAGCCGTCATACGTAGGGATGGATTTTAAAGCAGCGGGGGGCACAGCTTGCTATCCGACAAGGGCCAACGGCCCTGTAGAGTCTACCGCCTCGAACAGGTCATCATCGTTCTGCTGGGCAGCCATGTCTTCCTCTGAACCGATAGTGTACTCGGTGTCGGAACTGTCCGAAGATGTAGATTCTTCTTCGGCCTCTACTTCTTCAATTTCAGCCTCGGCTTCTTTGATTTTAGCCTCGGGCTCTTCTATGCGAGCTTGTTGATCAGCCAGTCTGACGCGCTCTCTTGGAGCGGCAATGTCGATTTCGTAAAGGTCAGACCGATCTCCCGGATTCCTTGCTCGCCACCTTCTTGTTTGCATGAAGGCGCTAGGACCGGTCTTTACGGACTCAGAGAGTATTCAGGTTCGTGCGAGTCGCCAGGTGCTCTGATTTTTAACAGCAATGAAGCGAGCACTCGTGCTTCGATTCTGTTTGGGGGTGGGAAACTACCATGTCCCACCGGGCGTGCCAGAGAAACTGTTGGTTATGAATCTGCCATGAGGAAAGGATTTGTTGTTATTGCGCCCAGATTCGCCCACCAGATTGAAAGGCCGGAAGGAAGGAATGCCTTCCGTGCCAATCTCCGGAGAAGGCCGGCTTCCTGTGGGGTTTTTAGTGTTAAGATAAGAGTGCAGGGAAAGAGATAAAAGTGCAGAAAGAGATTCCAAACGTGATTGGAGTTGGGAGGGGGGAATAAGCAGCACGACAACGATCAATCACCACTACTAACAACATTCCTTTACAAAGCACACATTGAAACTATAGCTATCATTAATCCTATGTATCCTCTATCTATGCATTCCAGGAATACTTGATCATCAAATACCAGAGTCCAGAGTTTAGTAAAACAGTAAGCAATGACACAAGAAACATGAGGCAGAAATGACAAGGAGAGGCAGCATACAAGATAAAATACAGTAAGCAGAGCCAAGTATATGCTTGTATTAGAGGCAAATGCACAACTACAATGGTTCCCTAGCAATATATTCCCCTTCCCCCACCTTACAATGAATTGCATGGCTATTTATAGCCTCAAGTTCCCCCTGATTACATTCTTGGGCACAAAGTCCCAGACTAAACATTAGCTGACACAAGCGGGCGAGGAGCCGCCGATGCTGACTTCGTCGGGCGAGACTGTACTTGCGGCATGGTCTCCCTGAAAGATGTACAGCCATGTGGCGGTGTGTCGGGTCAAACCCTTGGTCAGCAGGAGTGCGGGTAGTTGTGGCGGATGGAATTTCTTATCAGCTTTAATGGTGGCAGTTGGCGTAGATAGTGCAGCCCATGCTTTGTCCTTTTCCCGGTCATGTCTCGGCTCGAATCTCGAAGTTGGACACTTGTCGGATGCTGATGAGTGACACATGGCTGCCTTGAAAGGCAGTTTATCCAACTTCGCCCAAGACCAGGGCGCTATCGGGTTGCGCAGGTGAAAAACAACGCAGTTGGGGAGGCCTCCGTGCCTTAGTCAATTTCTGGATTGGTTTACCCAACTACGCACCGGTCAGAGGGCGCACCCCGACTTCACTACGAAGTCGGGTTGCGCACCGATACCTTGCTTGTCTTCTCCGCTGTTCGGACTGCGCACTAAGAGGCGGGCGCACCCCGACTTCGCTGCGAAGTCGGGTTGCGCCCCAACACTTGGCTGTATTTTTTGCTGCACCGCTTCCCTAGTGCGCCCAGGAAGAAGGGCGCACCCCGACTTCGCTGCGAAGTCGGGTTGCGCCCCAGCACTTAGTCAATTTTCGCTCATCTCCTGTTTTGCTGCGCACTTCGCACTGTCCCTACTGCGCTCCAACTGGAGGGCGCACCCCGACTTCGCTGCGAGTCGGGTGCGCTCACGACACAACCATTTTCAGGGAACACTTTTGGAAACTTTGCTGGGGGAAGTTTAAGGGGAAAAGGGAGGAATAAAACTGCAAAGACGAGGGAGAAAGAGAGAAATGAAGGAAGGGAAAGAGAGGAAGGAAGGAAAAGAGCAGGCTACTTACAAAAACGGAAAACATGGCACCCCGTGCCAAATGTGGCAATAGTACTCGTAATCTTCTTTTGTCGTCTCTTGGATGGGCTTTTTGACCTTAGGCACTATTTTTTCTGTCTGGTTAATCCTATTCTCCAGGTCATATTTGACGCGCTTCTCCGGAATGGCGATTTCTTCCGCCCTCCTCTTTCTGACCTTCTGAATAAAAGAAACAGAGCCCTGGGCGGCTTTCACGACTAGGGGTTGGTCATCAGTTATCTGCAACTGTTTTTCGACCAACTCTAGGTCTGCGAGCATGGGGTATGTCGAGACCAAATCCTCCTGCGGCATCTTCCCCAAAACTAATGGGGTGGGCGTTGCGCTATAGGATACGGCTGCCCTTGAGGGTGATTGGGACTGAGGGGGAGCGGACGACTGGTGAGAAGGTGGATGTGGGCTTTGGAGGGCAGCGGTAGCGACGGGTGAGCGACGTGGGGACAGGGAGCCTTCCTCGGCGCTGGCCGTAGGGGACAGACCTAAGGCCTGGCACAGGATCTGAAAAACATTAGGGTTTTGGGCGTAGCGGCCAAAGGGGGTTGGACTATGCTGGGACTGCGTGACAGGAGATGGGGATGAAGCAGCCAGAATATGACCGGATGTAGAGGATGAGGGTGTAACAGAACGAGTTGCTAGGGTTTGTTGCAAAGGAGGAGAGGGTGTACCTGCGAGCTTTGCCTGAGCTGGCGTTCGAAGGGATTCTGCAACCTGGGTGCCTGCTTCCCTCGGAGGGTTGTCCTCAATGGAGATTAGGTTATTTGCAGTAGCGCCTGATCATGGAGCCGTCGTTCTCTGCTGCACCACCTCCTTCTTGGGCCGCCTTTCTTAGGTCTTTTCGGATCTTTTCGTCTTTTTTCCCTTAGGCACGGCGGTTTTCTCAGGGGGAGCGAAGGCAGTTGACGCGTCAGGGGCCGAGGCTTCCAAAGTAAGCTCGTGTTCAGGTTCTGTTGGGTCTGGGCCCCTTGTTTCTGCCTCACTAGCTGATATCTCGGGCTCCCTCTCCGACTGAGACAACCTTTCGGACGCTGCAGACAACATTGGGTCCACCCTCTTGCTTTTTGACGTTTTGCTGCTGGAAGACCCTCATACAATAAAATGTTGGGGTAGAGGCTTTCTTTTATACCTTTTTGGGGCGCCTTAGGGGACGATACCACGGATCATGAGCGGTTGCCACTTATCGGAGTATTTATCATATAAGACAGAAAAGTCATCATCAACAGATAGCGTTTTTTTCTCTGATTTCTCGTGCCGCGTACGGCACATCATTATCCAACATTCCATGACTTTGTCCTTTGCCCAGCCAAGCGGCGCCACTTTTGCAAGCAGTCTTCTGAAGCCAGCTGATCCCACTTTGTGATCTTCATTGTGCTCGGGATCGTAATCTGCTTCTACACAGTAAAAGTCCTGCCATGGTGGCCACGACTGCATCTACTCAATGTGCCATTATAGGTCCATTCTCATCTTATTGCACCTTTCTGACATGATTTCCTTCCGTGGGCAACTGTGCACGAACTTTCCTCTTACCCCAATAGGGTCATACTTCCAGCATTGCGGCAACTGCACCAGGCCAATGCTGAGGAGGGTTCGCTCTAGATATACATGTTGCCCAACCTCATGAACCTCGACGTCGCCCCAGGTGAAAGGATAGGTGAAGATAGGGCTTTTCTTTTTTCCTTGGCCGTACTCTTCCTCCACGCAATCCATTTGCCGCGCTGCCTCGAGGCCAAAGTGGTACTCTGTACAGAAATACGGCAGCAGAAATGGTTTTCCCTTAAATCCGAAAATTCTAATGACGATGCCCTAAGTCAACCGAAAGGTATCCCCAAATTGGTTCTTTGATAGGTGCCTCGTCATAGCATAAGGAGGGCGATGCGCACGGCCATTGAAAAGAGCTAGGGCCATGCCCAGAAATTTAAATTGAAGTCGTAATACGACTCCTTTTTGTACAGCAAGTTTGTCCATTCATAAACCGGCAGCGGTGCGTCCTTCTCGTCTACCTTCTGAACTTCAACAGTATTCATCCTGTAGTGCATGGTATAGGCACAGCCATACAAGAAACGAACAGTGCCTAAATTCTGTTCTCTGCTTCTGCTGCAACTTTACCAGATTGGAATGGATGGCGTAAGCCACCCAGTCTGCCCAGTCGAAATAAATTGGGCGCCTCCCCCTTTTCAGGGCACTAGAGTCGTAGAACTCTCCATGCAGAATGCATTCGGCGAGGGCCAGCTGGTAGGGGTGCACCACCTCGTCAGTGTCGCAGCCTAGAACCCAGGCAAGTATGGTGTATATGTATTGGATTTTGAACTGTGCCAAGGGTATCGAGCGCGACGGCCACCTTGATGCTGGCAATGGATGCTTTAGCTCTGAATTGAGAAAATCCCTCATCCACTTGGATTTGCCGCCCCTAGCTGCTTGTTCGTCCAAGTTGATTTTCTTGAGTATGCCCTTAGGGTCTGGCTCGATCCCTGGCAAGAACGCTGGCTGGACGCGCTCTTTGAAGAGGGTAAACAGCAGACCTGTCGGGTAGCCAGTTTATAATATACTACGATTGACTCAACCAACTCCGGGCAGTGGTGGACAGGAGGGCACAAGAACCAGTAAAGTTTCAACTTGTAAACAACGCCGAAATGGTGCGAAAGCAAAACTTTGTAGGACCAATCTTTTACAAAAAGTCGCAGGTCTGTAAGGCTAATTGAATAATCTTCGTATCTGTATTCGGCTAGGCGTTCTACGGGCAGCGGGGGAGGACCCTACTTCCTGGCGCTTCTCGCCCTGGTTCTTCCCCTTTTTTCCTTCGGCGCTTCGCTCTCATGAGCGCTCAAGACAGTCTGCTCCTTGGATGCTTCTTCTGACGAGCTAGACTCCGTCTGCATGGGCGCTTTTCCTTTAACTGCGCTCAGTTCCCCACTCATGGCGTCAAGAGTTACCAGAATTTACAGCTGAACTTGGTAAAATTTGCAATTTTCTTTTCTTTCACAGTGCAACTCGAATTCTTTTTAGCAATACTGATAATACTGAGCAAGTAAAACGCCTTTTCTACAACTGGGTAAAAGCAACATTAATGGCGTCCGGCGAATGTAAAGTTGGTTTCTCGAAGTGGGTGAGTAGCGTCGTTATTCCTCGACGGCCCCGCGTGGGATCCTCTATTGGAAAGCGTAACTTGTACATCATTGGGCCCGGGTGCACTTTTCATTTATGAAACCCGCTTCGAAAACTGTGCAATCATTCCTTAAGCATCTCAAAACTCGTGCCTTTCATGACGTCATTGCCGCCAACTGGGCACACGTTTTGGGGTATTCCGACTAGACAAGCGTGCTGGAAACCTTAAGCAAAGCTTGTGGTTTATTTTATTTCCCTGACCAAGCGCGCTCAAAAAATGGGCACCGTCCGACTGCGCACTATGAAACCCACGCCCTTGGGAGGACCTCACACTTAGATACTTAGAAAAATTTTCAAATCATCACACGCCCCTGAGACGCGCCCGCCGAAGTGCACACATTTTGGTGCGCGCAGTCGGGCAGCGCGAGGAAAAGTTGCGAAGTTGGACGGGACACTTGGAAAATTTTTTACACTATCTTGTTTGTCCCCACCCGATGGCGCATTAAACAGGGCGCACCGTCGGACTTCGCTGTGAAGTCAAGCTGCCTCTCGGCACTTAGAAAAATTTTGACCTTTTTCCTCTTGCTTGCTGTGGCCCGGGAACCTCCCATTGTTGCGAAAAATTGAGGGCGACGCCTGACTTCGGGGCAATTTTTGCGCCTTCGGACGACATTCCCTGCCTCAGTCATTTTTTGAACTGCCATGCACCCTTTTCCAAAACACTAGGCTCTATTTTCCGGATTAAAGCAAGGAAATAATTGAACTGAAAGGAATATTTACATTCAGAAAAACGAATTGACACAGCGGAAAACAAAAATATGTACAAGGGGAAAACCTTTGACAACTTTCAGCGGTAGTAGGCTTTCAAATGAAAGCCATTAACAGGTATCAGGAGGATCTGGCCCTCCATGTCTTTTAGCACAAACGCGTTGAACTGGTTCACTCGGGCGACTTGGTAGGGCCCGTCCCAGAAGGCATCAAACTTGTTGTGATTGCCTGGTTTGGCCTTATATGAGTCCCACTTCAGCACTAAGTCCGCGATCTTGAAGACTCGGGCAGTGGTTCCCTTTGAAAACCAGCTCTGCGTGTTCTCGACATGCTTGGTGAAGGCCTGATACGCCTTCTCTCTTTTTTCCTCCAGTTGCAGCAACTGAGCCAATCGAGCATCAACGGGATCTTTGACACCTTTCTCATCCTCTAACAGCCAAAGTGCGGGCATCTCAATGTGTGTAGGCAAGATAGCCTCTTTGTCGTATACGAGTGCATATGGCGACGTCTTGATGGACTTCTTGAAAGAGATACGGTCTGCCCATAGCGCTCAATCCAGAAGCAAATGCCATGATCTTTTGTTCCTTTCCACTATCTTCTTTATAATCTTCAAAAGATTCTTATTGGTGGACTCGGCTAAGCCGTTCCCCTACGGATAGTAGTTCGAAGACATTTTGTGGTAAATGTCATACTTGTTGGTGAACTCTGTGAGTACAGCGCCTACAAACCCTGGACCGTTGTCTGTGACAATTGCCTCTGGAATCCCGAAACGGGTGATGAGGCTCTCTAGGAAACCAATGACAGTTTCCTGGTCGACATGCTTCGTAGGTACTGCCTCGGCCCACCGGGTAAAATAATCCGTGGCTGTTAGGATAAACTTATGCCCCGCCGAAGAGTTGGGCGTTATCGTCCCAATGAAGTCTAGACCCCACTGCTGAAATGGAGTCTCAGCTTGAATTGGCTAAAGGGGCAAAGGTGCTTTCCTATTTCTGCCAACAAACCTTTGGCATTTCTGACACTTTTGACAGACCGCTTGCGCGTTTGCGAAGAGGGTGGGCCAATAATAGCTTGCTCTAATAATTTTCAAGGTCGTCGGCCTTCCCGAATGGTGTTCCCTTGGCATCCCAGAATGGAATTCGCCAAGGACCTTCGGTTTGTCTGATTCTTTGACGCACCGCAACAGGATGCCGTCAATATTTCTGAAATAGAGCCCCTCGAGGCGAAGTACATACTTCAAGGCATTAAGCCTGAACCTCCTTCTTTGTGAGGCGTTGAGGTGATCTGGACATCTCCTAGTGCTGAAATACCACTCTAGGTCATTCCTCCAATCACTCTCCTCTGATAAGGAGTTGGTAAGGTTGATTCCTGTCATTGGATCCTCCCACTGACAAGCAGAGAGTTCAGCCGCAACACTTCGGGCCAATTCCTGGCATAGAGCTCGACCTCGAATTAGCTTGGTGGGTCGTACCTCTATGTCGAACTCCTGGATTTTGGCAATCCATCCTGCCCTCTTGTGACCAGGCTCCCCTTGGATGATAAAATTTCTGATGTCGGGGTGTATCGCAAAGACAGTAATCCGACTCTGGGAGACGAAGTGCTTGAACTTTCTTAAGGACCTTCTTACTGCATGAACTTGCCACTCAATAAAATTATATCTCTCTTCGTGCGGCTGGATGACATGACTTAAGAATGCTATCGGTCTCTCCTCGCCATCGTCTCCCTTCTGAGTCATAACTACAGCATAGCTTTCGGGTTCTCCCACTGCGTAAAGAATGAAGTCCTTGCAGTAATCTGGATTTATCAATACTGGTGCCTGAGCAATCCTGGCCTTGATCTCCTTAAAGGCTTTCTTCCTCTCTTCAGTCCAGACAAAGTCAGCATCCTTCTTCAAGAGTTCGGCCATGGGCTTGATCACCTGGGCAAAGTCAGGGACAAACTTCCTTACAAAGTTGATCTGTCCAAAAAATGACTGCAGCCCTTTCTTGTTGACCGGGATGGGCAAACGGAGAAAAGCCTCTGCTCTGTCGAGGTCAACTGCAAGGCCCTTCTCAGAAATAACATGGCCTAGCAGCTTACCCTCCTTCACCGCAAAGACTGACTTCTTTGGGTTGATGGATATGCCGAATTCTCGACATCTTTCAAATACTTGCTGCAGATGGGAGGTGTGGTCTTCTCTTTTGTGCGAAAACACAGTCATGTCATCCAAATAGATAACAATGATTTTATTGAGCAACTCACGAAACGCCAAGTCCATAGCCCTTTGG
Source organism: Wollemia nobilis (assembly GCA_028583015.1). Taxonomy (NCBI): domain Eukaryota; kingdom Viridiplantae; phylum Streptophyta; class Pinopsida; order Araucariales; family Araucariaceae; genus Wollemia; species Wollemia nobilis. The sequence continues at coordinate 16,259,661 of JAQPPZ010003356.1, read as the reverse complement.
AACGTAGCTCCCGCATTGGAAAGACCAAAGGGCATGCGCTGATAGGCAAACGTCCCCCATTTGGTGGTGAACACCGTCTTGTGTTGGTCCTCATCTTTTACCCAGATCTGATTATAGCCGGAAAACCCATCTAGGAGAGAGAATCTCTGAGCTCCTGCAACCACGTGAAGGATTTGATCAATTTGCGGGAGTGGATAGTGGTCCTTTAGCGAAGCCTGGTTGAGATTATGAAAATCCACGCAGAGGCGAATGTCTCCATTCTTCTTCCTCACGGGAACCAGATTTGCGACCCAAGAAGAATGCTTGATAGGATAGATGATTTTCGCTTCCAGCATCTTCATGAGCTCGACTTTCATCATGGCTTCTGCCTGAAGGACTTCACATATTCTTCCAACTCTATGGTGTGTTGGATCATCTCTCGGTCGTACCCCTTCAAGTCCTGGTAGCACAAGGCTACAATGTCTAGGTACTCCTTGCACAGGGCTCGAATCTGATCCAGCTCCTCTGGAGTGTAATCTATACCAACGTTAATCACTTTACCAGGTACGAGCTCGAGGTCCATGTATTGCTTGGCATCCACCTTGATTCGGTGTGAGATAGCCCTATCGTTCTGCTCGAACAGGCTCTCTAGGGTAATCAGTCCTTTTGGGACGTGATTATTCTTTAACTGTATTAACTCCTCATATTGCTTGTCATCAGGGGCTCTACCTTCGATTGAACTAGCTTCATGTATCATAAAGGTGATGATATCCTCTTCACAATCGAACACCTGCCAGTGGGTGTCCTTATCAGGCACAGAAGGCCTGTAAATAGTATGAACCGGCTTCGGCTTCTGCATAGTGTCATCAGCCGGGACGTACCTGGCTCCAACAGACGCCAATATGTCAGCATGCTTATTCTTCTCGCGGGAGATGGCTTTGACATTCAAGGAATCAAAAGACTCCATCAGATCCCAGACACGGTTACGGTACGCCTTGAGGTAATGCTTCTTGGAGGCGCACTTGTTTGTGATCTGGTTGCACACCAGCTCTGAGTCGCCAAAGATTTGCAGGTGCTTGATCCCGAGCCTCTCCGCCTTTTTTAAGCCTAAGCACAAGGCTTCGTACTCCGCCGCATTATTAGTGCAACTCCAAGCCAGCCTGTAACAGTAGTCCTTTTGGATACCAGACGGGGAGACCAGAAGAACTCCTGCCCCGACGTCATTCTTGCATCAAGCGCCATCAAAGTACAGCTTCCACAGCTTGTCGGGGGCAGGACCTATGTCCTTTTTGGTTGTTTGGTCGTGTCTCTCAGGCTGAGTGACGGAGTAGCAACCTAGTTCTGTCTCAATCATGGCGTTGAAATCCATCAAGGAGAACTCGTCCTCCACTTGCAGCTGCTCCAGGGTTTCTCCTACCAGGTCCACTTCTACCAGATCCTCGATCGTCAGATGAACCATGTCATTTTGCTGTTCTTCCCCGGGTATCCTATCGACCAGAAAAGTGGAATGTTTCTCATTATAAATTTTCAACCTCGTTCCTTTGAAAGGTATCTCCATATGTGAATAGTCCAGCGACAAATATCCACCCAGCTTGGCAGTGAACTCCCTTGAGAGACGCATGCCGAAGTAGCGTTCCAAGTCAACCACTACGACCTCTTGGATGACCACGATGTCAAGCGCTTTATGTAGCCGGATGGGGATGTATTTGATGACACCAACTATCTTCACAGGAGTGCCATCCAACTGTAGCACGCCTTGGCTGCTCCTTGTGTATTCCATACCAATCTCCTCACAGACAGCCCTTGGCATGATAGTAGTCGAAGCACCGGAATCCACCATGCAATTATGCACATGTGGCCTTCCATCCGTAAAGATAGATAAAAAGGCGGCGGTCTGTTCTTTCCGGTAGCAGAAGTCGTCAAGGGCTGAGCTAACACAACAGGCTGCAGTGGCTTTCCACCTTTTACATTCTTTAGGGATTCCTGCAACAGATCAACCTGACCTGGGACCTGAAGGGCATCATACATGCTTATTTTTGCCGGAGTCTTCTTGAGCTCATCAACTATGTTGTAGGTTGAAGTAACGGCCCCTTCTGCTTCCTTTGCTGGCTCATACTTGGTGCGATACTGTTGCGTGGCCTCGACCATTTGTCTTTTTGTCAGCGACGGGTACCTCAACTTCTCTTGAGCTTGCTCTTTTGTTTCGATCGGAGGTTGAGTCGCTGAAGCCTTGACTACTGGAACCCTGGCTACTGGAGCCTTGAGCACCGTGGGCTTTTCTTTGACAGTTGGAGGTAAAGGTGGCTTATCAGGAGCTGCCACGGCAGGTTGCGTCCTCTCCCTTCTTGTATACACCTTTAACGGCTTTATCTGGGCCGGGGTGGCCTCAATTGGCTTTTTCCCCTCCCTGGTCAAGAGTGACACAGGATCTTCTTCTTCTGGAATAGCAAAATTACTCTCCTCATCCCGGATCATGTATGCTTCGTCCTCTATGGCGCTACCCGCAAGGGTCTGAATATAATACTGATGTAGCATGCAACTGTCTTCCCCATGGGAGTCATTGCAAGTAGAGGACCAGTTCACGCGGTCAGAAGTGCCCACTTGAGCATTGTCGGCAGTATTTCTTGTCGGAGGCCTTTGCGCTTGAGCCGCTTGATCTCTTGTCAGTGCGGGAGGAGGATATGACCTCCTCGGAACAAACTCCATCTGAGCCTGTTTCTTCTTCATGATTGTCATGTCATTAGAGATTGTCTGGTAACCAAAGGCAAGGGCTCGTACTTCTTGAAGGATCTTATTTTGTATATCATTATCAGCTAGAGCTGGTTGGGCCTGCGGAGGTAATGCAGCTAAAGGTGGTGGAGCAGGCAATGCCTGGTACTAAGGAGGAGCAGGAAGTGTTGGATATTGCGGAGGAGGTGGGTTAGGATGATGTATTTGAGGTGGACCATATGGGTCTATGACTGGTGCAGGATTCCACGGCTGATGGGGGTACGGGTTGGATGAGGATGGCACCCCACCAGACGCGGGCGGATATTGGGACTGAGGAAAATCCGGATAGATTGGGGGCTGCATTTTATGAGGGAGCCTGCCTATGGCAATCATATCCAGTTCTGCCTGTTGAGCAGCCTCATACAACGCGGGGAAAGTATTTACATGGGCCAACCTAATGACCAAGCAAATATCTGAATTGAAAGCTCTGAGGTAGTAGTGAGCAGCCTGTCCCTTAGGAGGACATAGCTCCAGGGGTATTCTCTTCCAGGATCTTGCGAACCTTACGTTGAAGTCTGATATCTCCTCCTGCGGATGGCGCTGAATGAATTGAAATTGGTGCAACAATGAGGAGGGATCAGCGGATTCATTGAATCCCTTAACTAGTATGTCGGCCAGTTGGGCCCATCCCGTAATAGTCCCCTTCGGCAAGGATCTCCACCAGTAGAGAAGTTTCCCTCACAGAGAGAGAGCTAACAACCGGGTTTTCACGATCTCGTTAGTGATAGAGTGCAGCGCAGCCAAGGCCAAAATGCCTTGAATATGCTCATATGTTGTCTTCCCGGTGTCGTCATATGTAGGAATGGATTTTAAGGCAGCATGCGAAACAGCCTCTTGTCCAACTAGAGTGAGAGGTCCCGTGGAATTCACATCCGGGAAGAGGTCATTAGCATTAGCCATGTCTTCTTCCTCTTTTTCGAGCTGGTCGGTGGTGCAATCGGTATCAGTACTGTCTGAAGTTGTAGGTTGTTCTTCAACTTCTTCGACTTCTTCCACCTCTTCAATTTCGGCTTCAGATTCGTGCTCGAATCTATCATCCTAGCAAGCTTGATAATCAGCCAGCCTCACGTGCTCTCCAGCAACGTTGATGTCAATCCCGTAAAAATCAGGTTGTTGTCCTAAATTCCTAGCTCTCCATCTTCTTGTATGCATGAAGGCGCTCTTAATATTAAACCAATCTCACAGACTCAGAGGATACTCAGGTTCAACAGAGTCGCCAGGTGTTCTAGATTTAACAGCAATGAAGTGAACACCGATGCTTCAATTCTGTTTTGGGTGGGAAACTTTTGAGCGTGCCAGAGAAACTGTTGGTTACAAATCTGCCACTTAGGATAGGATTTTAATCTTATTGTGCCCTAGATTCGCCCAGCAGATTGAAAGGCCGAAAGGAAGGGATGCCTTCCGTGCCAATCTCCGAAGAAGGCCGGCTCCTATGGTTTTGGTTTTGGGGTTTAGCTCAGAGTGCAAGAAAGAAATTAGAAAATGCAGAAAGAAACATAAATATGCTTGTTTCGGGTGGGGAAGATAAGCAGCACAGCAACTAACCAATCACTACTACCAACAAGAATCAAAACAATGTATGTAGCAGAAACTATTAGAGTTATTCTGTCCTATCTATCCTTTACGTCAGTATTCCAGATATATTTAATTACCAATACTGATATCCGTAGTGCAGAATAACAGTAATCAGAAATATAAGCAACATGAAGCAGAAATACTTAATAAAGGCAGCATACAAGACAAAGACAGCTAATAGAGCCAAATATACTTTGCATTTAAAAGCAAGTGCACAGCTACAGAAGTTCCTTAGCAATATATCCCCCTTCCACCACTATACAATGAAATGAAGCTGCTATTTATAGCAGAATATACCCCCCCGATTACATTTTGGGCACAAAATCCTAGACCTGACAAAAGTGGCCCAAAAGCGGCTGATGCTTGACCTCTGCAGGCAAGGAGTGTACTTGCAACAAGGTCTACCTAGAAACGTAGCATCTCCATGGCAATCTGGTAGGTGAAAAGTCGAGTCTGGTTAAATGGTGGCAGGTGCGGCACGATCTAGCTCTTCATGCTCATCTACTCTGTACCTGGGTGGCACACCTTCTGTCACATCCCAACTCTAATCCCGAGACTGCACACTTGTCAGCATCTGAAACTGCTGCTGAAAGAGGGGGTATGAAACTTAGAAGCTCAGTCATTGTCTTCTTATCCCGCCCAACAGCGCACAAAAATGAAGCACAGTCGGACAACGCAAGCTGGAAACAGCGCAGTTGGACGGGTCATGCCTTAGAACTTTTCCTGCAGTTTATCCCTTTCCCGTCCGATGGCGCACCAAAGCAGGCGCGAAGTCGGGCTGCGCAGCGCAGTCGGACGGACCTCCGTGCCTTAGTCACTTTTCAATGCCTTCTTCCTTCTCCACCCAAGTGCGCACCAAGACAGGCGCGCAGTCGGACGGAGTCCGACACTTAGAAAATTTTGTTGTCTTTTTGACAGGCATCCTCCCGTTGGTTACGAATCTGCCACTAGGATAGGATTTTAATCTATTTGCGCCCTAGATTCGCCCAGCAGATTGAAAGGCCGGAACGAAGGGATGCCTTCCGCGCCAATCTTCGGAGAAGGCCGGCTTCCTATGTTTTCTCAATTGGGGGGTTTAGCTCAGAGTGTAGGAAAGAAATTATATAGTATGGAAAGAAACATAAATATGCTTGTTTCAGGTGGGGAAGATAAGCAGCACAACAACTAACCAATCACTACTACCAACAGCAATCAAAACAACGTATGTAGCAGAAACTATTAGAGCAATTCTATCCTATGTATCCTTTACTTCAGCATTTCAAATATACTTAATCACCAATAATGATATCCAGAAAAGCAGAATAGCAGTAATCAGAAATATAAGCAAAATGAGGCAGAAATACTTAATAAAGGCAGCATACAAGATAAACACAACTAATAGAGCCAAATATACTTTGCATTCAAAAGCAAGTGCACAGCTACAGAAGTTCCTTAGCAGTATATCCCCCTTCCACCCTTATACAATGAAATGAGGCTGCTATTTATAGTGCAATTTTCCCCCCAATTACAATTTGGGCACGGAATCCCAGACCTGACAAAAGCGGCAAAAGCTGACAAAAGCGGCAAAAGCGGCTGATGTTTGACCTCCGTGGGCAAGGAAAGTACTTGCAACAAGGTTCCCCTGAAAATATGGCAGCCACGTGGCAATTCGATAGGTGAGAAATCGAGTCAGTTTGAATGGGGACAGATGCGGTACAATCTGTCAGTTCAAGCTCATCTGTCCTGTAACCTGGTGGCACACCTTCTATCACATCTCGACTCGGATCCCAAGACCGAACACCTGTCAGCATCTAATGGGGGGGAGGAAAACCAAGCTTAGAAGCTCATCTGGACGACGCAAGGTGGAAACAATGTAGTTGGGCGGGCCTTCATGCCTTAGAATCTTTTCAGCAACCCTCTACTTCTCGTCCGATGACGCAGCAAAACAGGAGCGCAGTTGCGCAGGGCAGCACAGTCGGACGGAGTCCGACACTTAGAATTTTTTACCAGCATTTTCCTGTCCTTCCGCACGAGTGCACACCGATTGACGAGCGCAATCCGACTTCGCTACGAAGTCGGGCGGCTCAGTACTTAGAAACTTTCTGCCCCGACACTACCGTCCGAGTGCACACCGTCTTCAGGGCGCCGTCGGACGGGCCCAACACTTAGTCAATTTTTTGGCTGCTTTTCCCTATGAGGCCACCCAGGTGCGCACCAGACTATGAGCGCCGCCCAACTTCGCTGCGAAGTCGGGCGGCTACATGACTTGGCCAATTTTCTAGGCAAAGTCTTAACAATACTGCCCAGGTGCGCAAAAGTAGACAAGCGCAGCCCGACTGCGCTGCGCAGTCGGGCGGATTCCAACACTTCGAAGATTTTTTGGGCAAATTTGCCCACTTGTTGAAAACACTTTAATACATGAAATGGGAGATGAAGAACAAGAAATCTGATGGTTGAAGAGTAAAAGGGACATGAAGAAGAAAGAGAGAAGGTAAAGCAAAATCCTTACAAAATTTTCAAGACATGGCACCCCGTGCAAAATGAGGCAACATTCCTGGTGGCTCATGGGGTGTCGAGCTCGCCTCAATGCAACGAACCAGGCCTTTATTCCTTGGGCACAAAGGCACTCCCGGCCCCTGCATCCTTCTACTGCTACTGACGCTGCTAAGCTCCTTGCTTTGGCAGCTGTTCTTCCTCTTGGCTACTCTCAGCGGTGTCTTCTTCTGTACCTTCCTCTTCTTCTCTCTCTGAGCCCGATCGCTCAGCGCCACTGTCCCCTTCTTGCCCAGCAGGCTGAACCCACTCACGGACGTGCTCATAAGCAGCCTTAGCTTGATCCCAAGCTGCTTCTTGGAAGGGCTCTAAGTCGCTGATATCTTTCAACGCCCTTTTGAATGCCACGATCATATGCACATCGATGGTGTCGTACCTCTCTCCGAGTTCATGGAGGCAAGTTTGATCTTACAGAACTTGGACACCATCTGGGTTACCTTTGCCTCTGGGACTGGGTCAGCCCAGCCATCAATCTTGGACGTATCTGCCTCATAAACCCGCCAGTCCTGCTTTACTAACTCCAGAGGCAGAAACTCTCCATCTTTGACAAAGCTCGGAAATCCGAGCGCAAAAAGAGTATTAAAGGGAGCTAGGCAGATGTTCTCATGGGTCAACGCATCCAGCATCTTTCTAGCAGCCCTAATTTTCTCAAATTTTTCAAAATAATTTTGCAAGGTAACCCTTGCATCTACCCAATCTAGGGCAATCCGTGACATTGGTGGGAATCGGAGACCCTTGCGCTCATATTCCTCAAGTTTTATCGCCAAGTATAGCCATTGCCGCACTTGAAGTTCGACCTCCTCTACTGTAGGTTTACCCTCGACAGAAACTTCTTGTATCCTAGATATGAAATCCAGGACGGTTAGGGACCTGACAACATTAGCCCTGCAACCTGTCAGCAGGACGGCTCTCATTTCTTTGATCTTATCCCTCGAAAAAGCGGTCGCCTGAGACGCCTTCTCTTCCAGTAGCGCCTGAGTCTGCTGGAGCTGATTTTGCAACTGGGCAACATGCACCAGCGCTGCTTTCTTATCTTCTGCTAGCTGATCAGCTGCTCTTTTCTGGGCCGCCTTCTCCTGTTGGGATGCCGCGAGCTGATCCTTCAACCTTTTTAGTTCCTCCTGAGCGAACTCCAGCTGCGTAGTCGCCTTGGCTAGATTTTCCTCCAACTGTCTTGAATCATTTTAAAGCTGATATAGCTTCTCCTGGGTTTCGAGCCGCTTGACGAGGAGATTGTCAGTTCTTCGACGGATCTTGCTTATTTCGTACTCCTTGTTTATGTCGTCAAAGCTCTTCTCTTTGATCTGGTGCTCATAGTCCGCCTCGGTCATCTCCTGGAGGGGCTTCTTGACTTTAGGTACCAACTTTTCTGTTCGGAGCACCCTTTGTCCAAGTCATACTTGGTACGCTTTATTTCGGGCTCCTTCTCTGTCTGAGGCGACTTTTCAGGCGTTGACAACATTGGGCCCACCTCCTTGCCTTTTGACGCTTTGCTGCTGGACGTCTTTCGAACGGGCAAATGCTGAGGAAGGGGCTTCCTTTTATACCTTTTTCGGGTGCCTAGGGGAACGTAATCTCGGAATACGAACGGCTGCCATTTGTCAGCGTATTTATCATACAAGGTGGAAAACTCGTCGTCTATGGCCAGCATCTTTTTCTCTGATTTATCGTGTCGCGTACAACACCTCATTTTCCAACATTCGATTATTTTGTCTTTTGTCCTGCCAAGGTACGCCACCTTCGCGAGCAGCCTTCTGAAACCAACTGATCCCGGTTTGTGATCATCATTGTGCTCGGGATCATAGTCCACTTCTACACAGTAAAAATCATGCCATTGTGGCCACAACTGCATCTGCTCAATGTGCCATTCTAGGTCCGCCCCTGTCTTATTACATCTTTCTTCCATGATTTCCTTTCGCGGGCAGACGTGCACGAATTTTCCCCTTACCCCGATTGGGTCATATTTCCAGCGATGCGGCAACTGCACTAGGCCCAAGTTGAGGAGGGTCTGTTCTAGGTATACATTCTGCCCAATTTCGTGGACCTCGATGTCTCCCCAGGTAAAAGGATACTTGAAGATGTGGCCCCTCTTATTTCCCTAGCCGAACTCTTCTTCGACGCAGTCCATTTGCCGCGCTGTCTCGAGGCCAAAGTGATATTCAGTACAGAAGTAGGCAAGCAGCAATGGCTTCCTTTCAAATCCGTAAATTCTGATGATGATGCCCTGGGTCATGTTGGTTACGAATCTGCCATGAGGAAAGGATTTTGGGTTAATGCGCCCAGATTTGCCCACCAAAGATGAAAGGCCGGAAGGAAGAGATGCCTTCCGAGCCAATCTCCGGAGAAGGCCGGCTCCTTTTGGGGGTTTTCTCGATTTAAGCTAAGAGTAAAGAAAGAGATAAATGAACAGAAAGGAATTTACAAATATACGTGGAGGTTGGTGGGGGGAACTAACAGGACGGGAACACACCAATTACCGCTACTTACTGCATTATAAACACAAAGCATGACTAAGAACTGCAAAATCTATGTGTACTTCCGATACCTAAGCAGTGTATGCACAGCTTCAATGATCCCCTAGCAAACATTCCCTACAAGGAACTAACAGCACGGCAATGCATCAATCACCAGATACGTACACTAACATGGGTAGAAAGCAAACCTAGAGATATCAGAGCCAGGTATATGTGTGACGTAGAGAATTTAACCGCACAGCTTCAATGGCTCCCTAACAGACATTCCCTACAAGGAACTAACAGTACGGGAGCGCATCAATCACCAGATACGGACCAGCAACGTAACACATAACTGATGGAACTGCTACCACATCTATTCTATGTATCCTTTAAACTATTAAGTACAGAGGGTGCTTTAAACAAGCAATGCTAAAGGCACCTGATCACCAAATGCTGAAATGAATCAACGAGCCGTGACACAGGTTAGCCTTAGGCATGAATATAAAGAAAGGCAGCATAAAAAATAGAGACAAGCAGAATAGAACCAGGCATACAGATTATATTTATAAGCGTAAGCACGGTTACAATGGGCACAAGTGGTTCCCTAACGTACATTCCCCTTCCACCCTTTACAATGAATTCATGGTGGGCTTTTATAGCCCGAGTCCCTCCCGTTACATTAATGGGCACAAGGTCCCGACCAAACATAAGCCGACAAAAGCGGCGAAAGAGCTGCAAATGCTGACCTTTTGTCGGACCGGACTGTACCCGCAGCATGGTCTTCCTGGAAGCTGGACAGCTTCATGGCGGTGTGTTGGTCAGAACTTCACTCTGGCAGTGATGCGGGTAGCTGGAGCAGGTAGAACCTCCAATCGGCTTTAAATGAGGCTACTGGCACAGGCAATGCAGCCCATGCTCGTCCTTTTGCTCGGCACGTTTCGGCTCAAATCCCGAAGCTGGACACTTGTCAGATGATGGATGATGCTGTGTGACACGTGTCTGCCTTGGAAGGCAGTTCGTCCAACTTCGCTTGGGATCAGAGCGTCTCGGGTTGCGCGGGCAGAAAACAGTGCAGTCGGGAAGGCCTTCATGCCTTGGTCAAATTTTGGGTTTGTCTCCCCACTGCGCACCTGTCAAGGGCGCACTCCGACTTCGCTGCGAAGTCGGACTGCGCACAGGTGAAAACTGGTGTCTGCCGCCGTACGGACTTGCTCCAACACTTGATCTTTCTTCTGTCAGCCTGCCAGTCTGCCAGTTGCAAGGTGCGCCCAGAAAGAGGGGCGAAGTCGGACTTCGCACCAAAACTGGGCGAAGTGCGAACTTCGCACCAGAACTGGGCGAAGTGCGAACTTCGCACCCAAACTGGGCGAAGTGCGAACTTCGCACCAACACTTAGCCATTTTTCAGGTAACTTGCTGGAAAGTTAAAAAACCAACTGGGGGACTCCGAGAAAGGGGGGAAAGAAAGAGAATGCGGGAAAGAAAAGGAAAGGAGAGAAGAAGGAAGGAAAATAGAGGAAGAGGGGAGAAGAAGAGCAGCACTGTTACAAACTTGAAAACATTGCACCCCGTGCAAAATGTGACAACATTTCTGGCGGCTCGCGGGGTGTCGAGCTCGCCTCGGCGCAAAGAATCCATGCCTTCATCCTTTGGGTGCAGAGGAACTTGCCTCCCCTGCCTTTTGCTGCTCTAGCTGTTCTCCTTGCGGCAACTGTTCTTCAGATTCATCTTTGTCAGTTGCCCCCTCAGAATCACCTTCCGAAAGCTCTCCATCTCTTGCTTCTGCCTCGCAGATGCGAGTGTATGCGGCCTGGGCTTGGCGCCAGGCTTCTGCCTCGAATGGCCGGCGGTCAGCTACATCTTCTAATGCTGCGTGGAAAGCAGCGACCGCGTGCAGGTCGATGGTGAGGTATCTTTTCTCTAACTCCTGGAAGTAGGAGCTGATCTTGCAATATTTGGACACCATCTGAGTGACCTGATTGTCTTGAATTGGCTCAGTCCAGCTATCAATTTCAGCTGTATCTGCTTCGAAGGACTGCCAATTCCTTTTCACCTGATCTAGGGTGAGAAGCTCGCCATTCTCAACAAAACCTGGGCACCCTAGTTCTGAAAGAGCGCGAAAGGGGGCCAAACAAATGTCTCTTTCATGTACGAATGCGTCTAGCATTCGTCTGGCCACTCTCACCTCTTCAACTTTTTTGAAATATTTGTGCAAGGTCACCCTTGCACCTGCCCATTCTGCAGCGAATGAGGACACGGGAGAAAATTGGAGGCCGTTGCGCTCGCGCTCCTGAAGATTTACCGCCGTGTCCAGCCATTGCTTCGCCTGACGTTCGGCCTCCTCTACCACAGGCTTTCCCTGGGCAGAAACTTCTTGGATTCTGGATGCGAAATCCAGAACTGCCATCGCCTTATAGGTGTGGGGCTTGCATTCCCGCAGCAAACCAGCCCGCATCTCCTTAACTTTCTTCTTTGAAAAGATCGTCGCTTGAGATGTTCTCTCTGCAAGTTGCGATCGCGCTCGCTTCAAAGACTCTTGGAGCTGAGAAATCTGCTCCAAGGCTGCTTGCTTTTCGGTTGCGGCCTGTTGCTGGGAAGCGGCCAGCTGGGCTTTGAGTTCATCTATTTCTTGCCGCGCCGCTTCCAGCTGCTCAGTGGACCTGGACAGGTCCTCTTCAAGCTGCCTTGTCTTGTCTTGCAACCCGAAAAGCTCTTCCTGCTCCTCCAGACTTTTGACAAAGAGATTATCAGCTTTGCGCATGATCGACTGAATCTCGTATTGCTTGTTGATGTCGTCAAAGCTCTTCTCCTTTGTCCTGGAGCTCGTAGTCCGCCCCTGGTCATTTCCCGGAGAGGCTTCTTCACTTTTGGGATTATCTTCTCTGTTGTAAGCACTCTCCTCCCGAAATCGTACTTGGCGCGCTTTACCGGGGCGGCTATCTCTTCAGGTCTCCTCCGTTTCAGGTTCTGGAGGAAAGAGACAGAATATTCTACAGCTCTCGTTGCCAAGGGCAAGTCGTCTGTATTCTGGAGGTCGTCCATAAAATCTGGTTCCCCCAGCCTAGGGTTCTGCTGAGACGTCTCTCCTGCGGGAATGGGATCAGGAGGAACCGGATGGACACTGGAAGGTTCGGCCGCTTCTGTGGGCGACCGGGAAATGGAGATGGGGGCGGCTGATACTGCAAGGGTTTGAAGCGGCTGAGATGGAGGATGTGACAGTGAATGGACGGCCTCAGCGCTAACTTCGGGCGAAGGGTTTGGAGTTGTGCTCAGAGATAGGGAAACGTTAGGGTTCTGAGCAAACTGATCAAAAGAATGGGGGCCGCTAGAAGGGCGTGGAGACGGGGAGGATGATGCGGCCATGGCTTGCTCGGATTGAGCGGGAGACGGAGTGGGGGTAGGACTGGATGAGACCAAAGAGACAGGGGCAGCAAACGTACCTGCGGGCTCCGCCTGAGCCGATGCCGGGGGGATGTCTGCGCTTTTGGTTCCGGCGGCCGGCTTGGGACTGCCTAGAGAAATTGTCCCCGCGACGGCACGACGCGGCTGCGGCTCTGCGACTGGCTGCTGCACTATCAGGCTGGGTCGCCTGATTTTTTCAACTCTCTTCCTTTTCTTTTCTTCTGGAACAATGGTCGGATCCGGGGAAGGAGATGAAGCAGGTGCAGCAGGCGCTGATGCTCCCACGGTAAACTTGTACCGGGGTTTGACTTGCAGAGGGTCTGCCGCAACCGGTCTGCTCTGTGGCGGCGCTGGCGCCTTTTGTGCCTGAGGGATTGCCTCGGGCGTTGCTTTGACTAACTCTTTCGCCTTCTCAGGCGCCGCCTTGGAAGCCACGGGCTGCATTGGTTCGACCTGGATGTCTGCTGGGCCCACGCTGGCAGTTGCCGAAGTGTACAACTGTTGGGAAGGAGACCCTCCTTTATAGTCCTCAAAGGGGCCTCGGGGAACGTAACCTTGATATGCGAACGGCCGCCAGCTGTCATGATGCTGGTCATAGAGAACCGAAAAGTCGTCATCTACGGCCAGATTCCTTCTTGTGGATTTGTCGTGCTGCGTGCGGCATCTCATCTTCCAAAGATTCAGTAATCTTTTCTTTAGACCAGTTAAGGCCTGCTATCTTGGATAGAAATTTTTTAAACCCTGGAGATGTGAACTGGTGGTCCGGGTTTCGCTTGGGGTCATATGTCACCTCCTCGCAGTAAAAATCCTGCCAGGGAGGAGAAGCTTCCATCAATTCAATTTCCCAGCCAAGGTCCACATGGACCACATCGCACTTATCTTCGGTTATATCTGCCCGGGGGCAGAGATGTGTGAACTTTCCCCTTATCCCATATGGGTCATACTTCCAACGCCGCGGCAACAGTAACCAGTGCCAATCCAGGAAAACTCCTGCTCAAGGTAGACATGCTGTCCTACCTCGGTAATCTCAACGTTTGCCCAGGAAAGAGGATATTGAAAAATCTGTCCTCTCTTCTTTCCTAGACCGAACTCCTCTTCAACATAATCCATCTGCCGGGCAACCTCCATCCCGAACAGATGCTCTGTACACCAATAGGGCAGCAAATGGGGTTTGCCCTTGAATCCGTAGATTCTGACCACAATTCCTTGCGTCAGTCTGAAAACGTCCCCGAGCTTCTGATTTATCAAAGCGCTCGTCATTTCCCTCGGGGGGCGTGGAATTTCGCTTTCACTGAAGACTGACATGACGAATCCCAGAAAGTTGAAGTTGAACTTGTAGTAGGACCCTTTCCGGTATAAGTCATCCGTCCAGTTGTAGACGGGCTGTGGCTCTCCCCTCTCGTTGACCTTCTTCAGGTTCAGGATCGGCATCAGGGGGTGCAAATGGTACAAACAAAGCCAGGCTAGAACAGAACTGAAACGAAAATCGGTAGACTGCCTCTTCTGGATCTTCACCAGGCTGGAATGAATGGCGTAAGCCAGCCAGTCTGCCCAGTCAAAAAAGATGGGGCGCTTTCCACTTCTCTGCGCCGCTGGTTCGTAAGATTCTCCACACAGGAGACATTCTGCCAGCGCTAGCTGGTACGGCTGTACCAGCTCATCGGAGTCGCAGCCGAGAATCCATGCCAGTATGGTATATAGATACTTGCTCTGGAATTTCGCCAAGGGCATGGGGCCGGTTGGCCACTGTCCAGCTGCAAGCGGGGCGTTCAGTTCTGAATTGAGGAAATCCCTCATCCGTTTGGTATTCGCGAAGCGTCCCGCTTGCTCGCCCAAATTTATCTTTCTGAGGATTGTGCTGGAGTCGTACTCCAACCCTGGGGCGAAAGCTGGCTGGACAGTCTCCCTGCGCAGTGTGAACAAGGGTTTACCGCTGGAGCTGCAAATTTGCCGGGTAACTGGTCTGTAGTGTCTGACAATTAGGTCTACCAGTTCCGGGCATTGGTGGACAGGAGGGCACAAGAATCTGAAGAGGTTGGACTTGTACGCCGCTCCGAAATGGTGGGAGGGCGAAACTTTGTCAGCCCAGCTCTCCACATTTGACCGCAGCTTCGTCAGGCTCATAGAAAAAGAGCCGTCCACGTATCCCGCCAAGTAATTTACCGGAGGTGGTGGGGCTTGCCCACGCTGTACTTTTTTAGGCCGGGATTTTGACTTTCTCTCTGGCGGGGTTTCACTTCTGAAAACGCCCGGCCGCGGTAAATCCTTTGGTTCGCCACTTTCGCTGGACTGCGCTGACACTGGCATCTTTCCTCTGTCCATCTCTCCGAATCAGCAATAATTACAAGTTCAGGGCGTCTACAGCAGATTTCGCTGTCACAGGAATAATTTGCACCGTTTAAGGAATAATCTGTGCAATCTGGAATGTTTGAACACATCTGACCCCCTTTTCTAGATAAAGACAGCGCCATTAATGCCGCGCAGGAGGGGGTAGGTCGGCTGAGTTAAGGTTCTTTGGTGGCTGCGCAGGAGAATGTTTGGAAAAAGGTGCCCCGGCAGACGTGCCATGTTCTTTTGCTTGCACTTTTCGTTGAGGAACGTGCAATCATTAATTTTGTCTTGGACGCTGCGCCATGGCTGACGTCACTGCCGCAATCCGGGCACACTGCTCAAGAAAGAACCTTTGGTGCGGAAACCCACCTTGAAACGGTCGCAACGCGCCTTGGGCCCAGCTTAGAACCTTTTGAATATTTTATTCATTTTTTGAACTTTTGCCCAAACTGGCCCAGAAAACGAGGCGCAGTCGGACTTCGCCCAAAGTTGGGCGCGGTCCGACTTCGCCGGCGAAGTCGGACTTCGCCCGAATTTCGGGCGAAGTTCGAACTTCGCGCGAAGTGCACGTTGAACCGTTCCTTCTTCTTTTCTTTGCCGCGCTCAAGGATTGAGCGCAGTCTGGTTTCTTTGCAACCTTCGGACTTTGGCCAACACTTAACATTTTTCTGCTCCCTTAGACTGAACTGGACGAGCTGCGCAGTGCGAATGTTGAGGCGGGTTCGGACTTCGCCCGAAGTTCGGGCGAAGTACGAACTTCGCGCGAAGTTCGCACTTCGCGCGGAAGTTGTGCGCAGCGCGTACTTCGCGCGGAAGCCGGCCGAAGTCGGACTTCGCGCGCGAAGCCGGCCTTCGCCCAAAGTTGGGCGCAGCCTGTCCTTCGTGTGCCTTTGCGGTTTTCCCTTCGTTCGAGCTTCGCACTTTGGCTGGCCCGAAGCCCGACTTCGCTGCGAAGTCGGACTTCGGCCAACACTTGGTCATTTTTTAGCCTTTTTTCCTTTGCTTCTTTCTTTGCTTCTCCTTTTGCACAGCCCGAACTTCGCCCTTCCTGAGGGGCGACGACAGACTTCGCTGCGAAGTCTGTCTTTCTCTCCCATGCCACAGTTAAGCTCAAAAAGAATGAAAAATAAAAATTTAAAAGCTGAAAGCTGGAAACTGTACATGCTGGGAAATGAAAATGCATAAGGGAAATTTTTACAAGGAAGGGCCACTCGGGCACCTTCAGCAGCGGTAAATTTTTAAGTGGAACCCGTTGACAGGGATAGGCAGGAGCTGACCCTCCATATCCCGAAGTACATAGGCATTAAACTGGTTCACCCGGGCAATCTGATAAGGGCCCTCCCAGAGAGCATCAAACTTCCCGTGATTACCCGGCTTTGCTTTATATGAGTCCCACTTCAGCACCAGGTCCCCGATTTCGAAAACTCGGGCAGTGGTGCCTTTGGCAAACCAGCCTTGAGTGGCTGCAATGTGATCAGTGAAGGCCTGGTATGCACTTTCTCTGTCTTCTTCCAACTGCAGGAGTTGGCACAGTCTGTCGTCCACCGGGTCTCCGCTGCTCCTGTCTTCGTCCAACATCCACAGGGCAGGGATCTCGATGTGTGATGGCATGACAGCCTCTTTGCCATAGACGAGCGCATAGGGGGACGTTCTGAGGGATTTCTTGAACGCAACTCTGTCCGCCCACAGCGCCCGGTTCAGGAGCAAGTGCCAAGTCCGCTTGTTTCTGTCAATGGTCCTCCGGATGATTTTCAGGAGGTTCTTGTTAGTAGACTCGGCAAGGCCATTCCCTTGCGGGTAGTAATTAGAAGACATCTTGTGATAGATGCCAAGTCTGCCGGTGTACTCCGTGAGTACAGCGCCTACAAATCCCGGACCGTTGTCTGTCACAATTGACTCTGGAACCCCGAAGCGGGTAATCAGGCTCTCAATGAACCTGATGACCGTTTCTTGGTCTGCGTTCTTGGTCGGGATCGCCTCTGCCCACCGTGTAAAATAGTCAGTAGCTGTAAGAATAAACTTGTGGCCGGCAGAGGAGTTAGGAGAAATCACCCCAATGAAGTCTAAACCCCATTGCTGGAACGGAGTCTCGGCTTGAATCGGTTGAAGGGGCAGGGGTGCTTTCTGTTTCGGCCAGCAAACCTCTGGCATTGATCACATTTAGAGCAGACCGCATGCGCGTCTGCAAACAGAGTGGGCCAATAGTACCCAGCTCTTATTATTTTTAAGGCCGTTGGCCTTGAAGAATGGTGACCCCCAGGCATCCCGGAATGAAATTCTCCGAGGACCCTAGGCTGGTCGGATTTAATGACGCACCGCAACAGGATGCCGTCGATGTTTTTGAAGTAAAGCCCCTCGGGGCGAAGAGTGTACTTGAGTGCACCCAGCCGAAATCTCCTTCGTTGTGAGGCGTTCAGGTGATCGGGACATCTTCCGGTGCAGAAGTATCTCACCAGTTCATCTGTCCAATCACTCCCCTCCGATAAGGAGTTGGCTAGGTAGATGCGTGTCGCTGTGTCCTCCCACTTACAGGCGGAGATGCCGGCTACAGCGCTTCGGGCCAATTCCTGACACAAGGCTCGGCCTCTGATAAGCTTGGTGGGCCGCACTTCAATGTCGAACTCCTGGATTTTTGCAATCCATCCCGCTCTCTTGTGACCCGGTTCTCCTTGTAAGATGAAGCTACGAACATCCGGGTGAATCACAAAGACAGTAGTCTTGCTCTGGGAGACAAAGTGCCTGAACTTCCGAAGGGACTTCATAACAGCGTGAACCTGCCGCTCTATAAAATTGTACTTTTCTTCATGCGGCAGAATCACTTGGCTCAGGAACGCTATGGGGCGCTCCTCGCCATCGCTTCCCTTCTGAGTTAGGACTGCAGCGTAGCTTTCGGGTTCTCCCACTGCATACAGGATGAAGTCCTTGGAGTAGTCCGGGTTTGTCAACACCGGAGCTTGTGCAATTCGGGCCTTGATCTCCTCGAAGGCTTGCTCTCTCTCATCAGTCCATTCGTAACGTGTATCTTTCTTAAGCAGTTCGGCCATAGGCTTGATCACTCGTGCGAAGTCCGGGATGAACTTCCGCACGAAGTTAATCTGACCGAAGAAGGACTGCAGCCCTTTTTTGTCGATGGGGGCTGGCAAGCGAACGAGGGCTTCTGCTCTGTCAGGGTCAATGGCGAGGCCTTCCTCGGAGATGACATGTCCCAACAGCTTTCCTTCCTTTACCGCGAAGACAGACTTCTTCGGGTTTATAGAAATGCCGAATTCTCGACAACTCTCAAATATTTGCCGTAGGTGCGAAACATGATCTCCTCGTTGGTGAGAGAAAACAGTCATGTCATCAAGGTAGATGACAATAATCTTATTGAGCAGCTCTCGGAAGGCCAGGTCCATGGCCCTTTGGAATGTGGCACCAGCATTAGATAAGCCAAACGGCATGCGCTGATAGGCGAACGTCCCCCACTTGGTGGTAAACGCCGTCTTATGCTGGTCCTCATCTTTGACCCAAATCTGGTTGTAGCCGGAAAATCCATCTAAAAGTGAAAATCTCTGGGCTCCAGCAACGATATGTAGGATCTGGTCGATTTGGGGAAGCGGATAGTGGTCCCGGAGGGAAGCCTGGTTTAGGTTTCTGAAGTCGACACAGAGACGAATGTCGCCATTCTTTTTCCTCACGGGCACCAAATTCGCGACCCAGGATGAATGTTTGATGGGGTAGATGATCTTGGCCTCCAACATCTTCAAGAGCTCGGTCTTCATCATGGCCTCAATCTTCGGATTCACGGCCCTCTGCTTCTGTCGGAATGGCTTGGCGCCATCCTCTAGCTCAATAGTATGCTGGATGACAGTTCTGTCATACCCCCTCAAATCCTCGTAGCACCAGGCCACGATGTCGGGGAACTCCTGGCACAGTGATCTGATCTGCTCCAGTTCCTCCGACGTGCAGTCTGTTCCGACCTTGATAGTTTTACCAGGTTCAAGTTCCAGGTCAGCATACTGCCTCGGGTCTACTTTGATCCTGTGGGATATTGCTCTGTCATTCTGATCAAAGAGACTTTCTAATGTAATCAGTCCTTTTGGGACGTGATTATTCCGTAACTGTATCAACCCCTCATATTGCTCGTCATCAGGGTCTCTACCTTCGATTACACACACTTCGTTAACCAGGAATGTGACGATCTCCTCGTCACAACTGAACACCTGCCAGTGGGTGTCCTTATCAGGCACAGAAGGCCTGTAGATAGTACGAACCGGCTTCGGTTTCTGGACAACGTCTTCAGCCGGAACGTACCTGGCTCCAACAGACGCCAGAATATCAGCGTGCTTGTTTTTCTCACGCGATATTGCCTTAACATTCAATGAGTCGAATGACTCCATCAGGTCCCACACCCGGTTGCGGTACGCTCTAAGATAGTGCTGTTTGGATGCGCACTTCTCCGTAACTTGGTGACACACCAGCTCTGAATCTCCAAAAATCTGCAGGTGCTTGATTCCGAGCCTCTCCGCCTTTCGCAAACCCAAGCACAGGGCTTCGTATTCCGCCGAGTTGTTAGTGCAGCTCCAGGCCAACCTGTAGGTATAGTCCTTCTGGATTCCGGTTGGAGAAACCAGAAGTACCCCTGCACCGGCGCCATTCTTGCATCGCGCGCCGTCAAAGAAAAGCTTCCACAGCTCATCGGGTGCAGGTCCTACCTCCTTCGCAGCTGACATGTCAAGCCTCTCGGGCTGTACAATGGAGTAACAGCCTTGCTCTGTCCCGATTACGGCATTGAAGTCCCGCAACGAGAACTCGTCTTCGAGCTGCAGCACTTCGAGGGCTTGCTCAGTCAGCTCCACTGTCACCAGCTCTTCCTCTGACAACTGGACCATGCAGTCCAACTCTCCTCCGGGTATCTTGTCTACTAGGAAGGGGGAAGGCTTCTCATTAAAAATTTTCAGTCTCCTTCCTTTGAAGGGCACTTCCATGTGTGAGTAGTCTAGAGACAGGTACCCGCCCAACTTCGCAGTGAACTCCCGAGAGAGACACATGCCGAAGTAAGGCTCCAAGTCAACAACCACGACCTCTTGGATGACCACGATGTCGAGAGCCTTGTGCAGCCGGATAGGGATGTCCTTTATGACACCAACCTGCCTTGACAGGGGTGCCGTCTAATTGCAGCACGCCTTGGCTGCTCCGTGTGTATTCCATCCCGATCTCGTCGCAGACGGCCTTCGGCATCACAGTCGAGGAAGCACCAGAATCCACCATGCAGTTGTGAACTATGTGCCCTTGCATCCGCAAAGACAGATAAAAGGGTGGCGGTCTGTTCTTCCCAGTGGCGGAGACTGTCAAAGGTTGAACCAGGACAGCGGGCTGTATCTGCTTGCCGCTTTTCATGTTCTTCAGTGATTCTTGCAGCAGATCCACCTGGCCTGGGAGCAGAAGAGCATCATACATGCTGATTCTAGCGGGAGTTCTCTTCAACTCGTCTACAATGTCGTAGCCCGAGGTACTAGCTCCCTCTGCTTGTTTAGCCGGCTCATACTTCGTCCGGTACTCGCCGGGTGGCCTCAACTCGCCGTCTCTTGGTCAGAGACGGGTACCTCAGCTTCTCCCTGGGCTTGTTCTTTGGTTTCAGCTCGGAGGCTGAGGTACAGGAGCTTTAGCCGGAGTTGGGGCCCTTGCTGGAGGTTTGGCTGGAACAAGGGCAGCCTTTGCTGGAGAAGGCTTGACTGGAGCTTTATCTTTGGATGCCTTCTCCTGGGCTGTGTAGGGCCACAGCCGCTTGTATGGTGGCAGCCCGCCGGGCTGCGGTTTCTCTCTTCTTGCGTAGACTTGCAAAGGCTTGGCCGCATCCGCAGCTTTCTTTTCTTCCTTGGCAAGCGGTACTAGATTCTCTTCTGGGAGGGCGAAGTTGGCTTCGCCGTCCAGGATCATGTACAGTTCATCATCCTCTATAGCGCTGCCGGCCAAGGTCTGGATATAGTGCCGGTGCAAAGTGCAGTCTTCCTCCGAATGCGGGTCATTGCACGTAGTGCACCAGTTAACCTGGTCGGGAGGACCAAGCGGGTCTTCTATAGCAGCATTTCTCGGAGGCGGACGCCTCTGCGGCTGGTGTTCTGGGGCTTTGTCTTTTGTCAGCGCGGGTGGCGCATATGGCCTCCTAGGAGCAAGGTCCATCTGGGCCTGCTTCTTCTTCATAGCGGTCATGTCATTGGACATGGCATGGTATCCGGAGGCCAAAGCCCGCACTTCCTGTAGAATCGTGTTCTGGATGCTGCTGTCGGGTGGCGGCAACTGTGCCGGTGGAGGCAATGCGGCCAATGGAGGAGGGTTAGAATAAGGTGCGTACTGCGGGGGAGCAGGAAGTGCTGGAAAGTGCGGAGCGGGAGGAGGCGGGTGAGGATAATGCAATTGAGGCGGGCCGTAAGGAGTTACGACCGGCGCTGGATTCCACTGCTGCTGGGGCTGCTGTCCTGATGTGGACGGCGCACCGCCGGAAGCAGGAGGATACTGGGATCTGGGGAAGTCGGGATGAATGGGTTCCTGCACCCTGGACGGAAGTCTGCCGATGGAGATAATGTCAGCTTCAGCTTGCTGGGCAGCCTCGTACAGCGCAAGAAACTCGTCAATTCTGGCGATCTTCAGCAGCAGGCATATGTCTGAGTTGAAGGATCTCAGATAGTAGTGAGCAGCCATGCCGGCTGAAGGCCGAAGTTCGCGAGGTACCCGTTTCCAGGATCTCGCAAACCTGATGTTAAAATCAGACACCTCCTCTTGAGGATGTCTCTGGATAGCTTGGAACTGATGCAGTAGAGAAGTAGGGTCAGCAGACTCGTTGCATCCTTTTACGAGCCTCCTGGCAAGCTGGGGCCACCCTGTGATGGATCCCTCTGGCAGCGATCTCCACCAGTAGAGAAGCTTTCCCCTCAGGGAAAGGGCCAGCAGACGGGTCTTCACACTCTCATCGGTAATAGTATGCAGTGCGGCCAGGGCAAGGATGTCCTGGATGTGCTCGTACGCCGTCTTGCCGTAGCCGTCGTATGTGGGAATAGACTTTAAAGCAGCGGGGGGCACAACTTGCTGTCCGACCAGGGCCAAGGGCCCCGTAGAGTCCACCGCCGGGAAGAGATCATCGTCATTCGGCTGTTGGGCAGCCATTTCTTCCTCTTCTTCTCCGCCGTCGGTTGTGTACTCAGTGTCGGTACTTTCCGAGGATGCAGGATCTTCTTCTTCCTCGGCCTCTTCTATTTCGTACTCGGCTCCTCCGACTTCGGCTTCGGCCTCTTCTTGGATTTCAGCCTCGGCTTCGTCGAAACGAGCTCGCGGATCAGCCAGCCTGGGAACTTCGCCTCGAGCGTTGATGTCCAGTTCGTAGAACTCAGGCGGGCTTCTCGGATCCCTTGCTTGCCACCTTCTTGTGTGCATGAAGGTGCTGGGACCGGTCTTTCGGACTCAGAGGATTTGTTCGTGCAGAGTCGCCAGGTGTTCAGATTTGGAACAGCAATGAAGCGAACACCGGTGCTTCAATTCTGTCGGGGGTGAGAAACTTCCTTGTCTCACCGAGAGCTCAGGATCCACTGTCAGCGCCAGGTGGAGACTGATCAGAAAATCTCTCTTCAAACGTGGGACCAGGGTCCCACCGGGCGTGCCAGAGAAACTGTTGGTTACGAATCTGCCATGAGGAAAGGATTTTGGGTTAATGCGCCCAGATTCGCCCACCAGCATGAAAGGCCGGAAGGAAGAGATGCCTTCCGAGCCAATCTCCGGAGAAGGCCGGCTCCTTTTGGGGGTTTTCTGATTTAAGCTAAGAGTACAGGAAAGAGATAAATGAACAGAAAGGAATTTACAAATATACGTGGAGGTTGGTGGGGGGAACTAACAGTACGGGAACACACCAATTACCGCTACTTACTGCATTATAAACACAAAGCATGACTAAGAACTGCAAAATCTATGTGTACTTCCGATACCTAAGCAGTGTATGCACAACTTCAATGATCCCCTAGCAAACATTCCCTACAAGGAACTAACAACACGGCAATGCATCAATCACCAGATACGTACACTAACATGGGTAGAAAGCAAACCTAGAGATATCAGAGCCAGGTATATGTGTGACGTAGAGAATTTAACCGCACAGCTTCAATGGCTCCCTAACAGACATTCCCTACAAGGAACTAACAGTACGGGAGCGCATCAATCACCAGATACGGACCAGCAACGTAACACATAACTGATGGAACTGCTACCACATCTATTCTATGTATCCTTTAAACTATTAAGTACAGAGGGTGCTTTAAACAAGCAATGCTAAAGGCACCTGATCACCAAATGCTGAAATGAATCAACGAGCCATGACACAAAGTTAGCCTTAGGCATGAATATAAAGAAAGGCAACATAAAAAATAGAGACAGCCAGAACAGAACCAGGCATACAGATTATATTTATAAGCAGAAGCACGGTTACAATGGGCACAGTGGTTCCCTAACAGACATTCCCCTTCCACCCTTTACAATGAATTCATGGTGGGCTTTTATAGCCCGAGTCCCTCCCGTTACATTAATGGGCACAAGGTCCCAGTCAAACATAAGCTGACAAAAGCGGCGAAAGAGCTGCAAATGCTGACCTTTTGTCGGACCGGACTGTACCCGCAGCATGGTCTTCCTGGAAGCTGGACAGCTACATGGCGGTGTGTTGGGCATAACTTCACTTCGGCAAGTGATGCGGGTAGCCGGAGCGGTGAGAACCTCCAATCGGCTTTAAATGAGGTCGCTGGCACAGGTAATGCAGCCCATGCTCGTCCTTTTGCTCGGCACGTTTCGGCTCTAATCCCGGAGCTGGACACTTGTCAGATGATGGATGATGCTGTACGACACGTGTCTGCCTTGGAAGGCAGTTCGTCCAACTTCGCTTGGGATCAGAGCGTCTCGGGTTGCGCGGGCAGAAAATAGTGCAGTCGGGAAGGCCTTCATGCCTTGGTCAAATTCTGGGTTTGTCTCCCCACTGCGCACCTGTCAAGGGCGCACTCCGACTTCGCTGCGAAGTCGGACTGCGCACAGGTGAAAACTGGTGTCTGCCGCCGTACGGACTTGCTCCAGCACTTGATCTTTCTTCTGTCAGCCTGCCAGTCTGCCAGTTGCAAGGTGCGCCCAGAAAGTGGGGCGAAGTCAGACTTCGCACCAAGGCGAGTGCGAACTGGGCGAAGTGCGCACTTCGCACCAAAACTGGGCGAAGTGCGACTTCGCACCCAGATCGGGCGAAGTGCGAACTTCGCACCAAAACTGGGCGAAGTGCGAACTTCGCACCAACACTTAGCCATTTTTCAGGTAACTTGCTGGAAAGTTAAAAAACCAACTGGGGGACTCCGAGAAAGGGGGGAAAGAAAGAGAATGCGGGAAAGAAAAGGAAAGGAGAGAAGAAGGAAGGAAAATAGAGGAAGAGGGGAGAAGAAGAGCAGCACTGTTACAAACTTGAAAACATTGCACCCCGTGCAAAATGTGACAACAGGTCAACCGGAAAGTATCCCCAAATTTGTTCCTTGACAGGTGCCTCGTCATAGCATAAGGAGGGCGATGCGCCTTGCCGTTGAAAAGTGCCAGGGCCATACCCAAAAATTTGAAATTGAAGTCATAATACGACCCCCTCCTGTACAACAGTTCCGTCCACTCATATACTGGCAGCGGCGCGCCCTGCTCATCCACTTTCTTAAGCCCGACGATATTCATCCGGTAATGCATGTGGTACAGGCACAACCATACAAGAAATGAACAGTGCCTGAATTCCGTCGCCTGCTTCTGCTGCAACTTCACCAGACTTGAATGAATGGCGTACGCCACCCAGTCTGCCCAATCGAAATAGATTGGGTGCCTTCCGCTTTTTAGGGCATTGGGGTCATACAACTCCCCATGCAAAATACATTCTGCGAGCGCCAGCTGGTATGGGTGTACTTCTACGTCAGTGCCGCAACCCAGAACCCAAGCAAGAATAATATAGATATACTTGCTTTTGAAATTTGCCAGGGGTATAGGATGCGACGGCCATTTTGCAGCCGACAGTGGACACTTCAGCTCTGAATTAAGAAACTCCCTCATCCTTTTGCCTTGGCTGAACCTGCCCGCTTGCTCTTCCAAATTGATCTTCCTGACAATGGCGTTCGGGTCGAATTCGAGCCCCGACGCGAAAGCTGGTTGTACGCTCTCCTTAAAGAGGGTAAACAACACCCTCCCTTGGCAGTCGCAGACCTGCCGGGTGGCTGGTTTGTAATATGTTACAATTGACTCGACCAGCTCTGGGCAGTGGTGAACAGGAGGGCACAAGAACCAGTAAAGGTTTGACCTGTAGGCGGCCCCGAGATGGTGTGAGGGCGACACCTTGTCTGCCCAATGCTTGACATTAGGGTGCAGCTTCGTGATACTAATCGAGTAATCGCCGTCTCTGTACTCGGCTAGGCGGTCTATGGGCGGCGGGGGAGGACCTTGCTTCTTGGCGCTTCTCGCCCTGGATTTTCCTCTTTTTTCCTTCGGCGCTTCACTTTCATGAGCGCCCGAGTCGGTCTGCTCCTCAGGTTCCTGCTCTGAATCACTAGAGCCCACCTGCATGGGCGCTTTCCCTTTGTCTGTACTCGGCCTCTCACTCATGGCGCTGGGAATCAATAGAAATTACAGCTGTAACTTAGTAAAACTTTGCACTTTCTCCTCTTTCACAACGCAGCTCGAATTCGCTTTGGTAATTTTGATGCTCTGAGTAAGTAAGAAGCCCTTTTCTAAAAATGGGGAAAGCAACATTAATGGCGCGAGGGGAATTTAAAGTTTTTTGCCCGAAGTGGGTGAGAAGCGCCGTTATTCCTCGACGGCCGCGCGTGGGATCCACTGTTGGAAAGCGCGACTTGTACATCATTGCACCCTGATGCGCTTTTTCATTTATGACATCTGCTTCGAAAATTGCGCAATCATTCCTTAAAGTCTTCGAAACCCGTGCTTTTAATGACGTCATGGGTGCCAACTGGGCACACGCTTCGAGGCATTTAACTGGGGAGCGTGTTGTGAAACCTTAGGCAAGCTTGCAATTTTTTTAAAATCCCCGACCAAGTGCGCCCAAAAAACGAGCGTTGTCCGACTTCGCACTATGGAAGACGCGCCTTTGGGAGGCCAACACTTAGAAATTTCTCCGTCATACACCATGCCTCTAGGACGCGCCCGTCGGAGTGCGCAAATTTTTGTGTGCGCAGTCGGGCGGCGCAGGGAAAAATTGCGCAGTCGGGCGGGACACTTAGTCGCTTTTGCATTTTCTTGCTTTGTTCCCGTCCGGCTGCGCTCAAGACAGGGTGCGCCGTCCGACTTCGCTGCGAAGTCGGGCGGCTTCCCCAACAGTTAGAAAAATTTTCGAACCTTTTCCCACTTGCTCCTGCCTTGGAACCTCCCGACGTCGCACAAACTTAAGGGCGATGCCCGACTTCGGGACAGATTTCTTGCGCAGTCGGGCGACTTTTCCTGCCTTAGCCATTTTTTGGACTGCCATGCACCTTTCTTTTGAAGACGTTCAGCTCTCTTTTTTGAATCAAAGCAGGAAACTAACTAAACTGAAAGCAATATTTACATTCAGAAATAAAACTGAACTGCGGGAAATAAAAATATGTACAAGGGGAAAACCTTTGGTAACCTTCAGTGGTAGTAGGCTTTCAGATGAAAGCCATTAACGGGGATCGGGAGGATCTGACCCTCCATGTCTCTTAGTACGAATGCATTGAACTGGTTTACCCGGGCGACTTGGAAGGGGCCTTCCCAGAAGGCATCAAACTTGTCATGGTTGCCCGGTTTCGCCTTAAGTGAGTCCCATTTCAGCACTAAGTCTCCAATCTTGAAGACTCAGGCGGTGGTTCCCTTCGAAAACCAGTTCTGGGTCATCTCGGCGTGCTTGGTAAAAGCCTGATACGCCTTTTCCCTTTCCTCTTCCAGTTGCAACAACTGAGCCAGTCGGGCATCCACGGGGTCCCTGTCACCTTTCTCATCTTCTAACAACCAGAGTGCGGGCATTTCTATGTGGGTGGGCAAGACAGCCTCTTTGTCGTACACGAGCGCATAAGGGGACGTCTTGATGGACTTCTTGAAAGAGATACGGTCCGCCCATAACGCTCGGTCCAGAAGCAGGTGCCACGACCTCTTGTTCCTTTCCACAGTCTTCTTTATAATTTTCAAGAGATTTTTGTTGGTGGACTCGGCCAGGCCGTTTCCCTATGGATAGTAGTTCGAAGACATCTTGTGGTAAATGCCATACTTGCTGGTAAACTCAGTGAGTACAGCCCCTACAAACCCTGGACCATTGTCTGTGACAATTGCCTCTGGAATCCCGAAACGGGTGATGAGGCTCTCTAGGAAACCAATGACCGTTTCTTGGTCAGCATGCTTTGTAGGCGTTGCCTCGGCCCATCGGGTAAAGTAATCTGTGGCGGTTAGGATAAACTTATGCCCCGCCGAAGAGTTGGGCGTTATCGTCCCGATGAAGTCCAGACCCCACTGCTGAAATGGAGCCTCAACTTGAATTGGCTGGAGGGGCAAGGGTGCTTTCCTATTTCTGTCGGCGAACCTTTGGCATTTCTCGCATTTTTGACACACCGCATGCGCGTCTGTGAAGAGGGTGGGCCAATAATAGCCCGCTCTGATGATTTTTAAGGCCGTCGGCCTTCCTGAATGATGTCCTCCGGGCATCCCAGAGTGGAATTCTCCGAGGACCTTTGGCTGATCTGATTCTTTGACGCACCGCAACAGGATGTCGTCAATATTTTTGAAATACAGCCCCTCGGGGCGAAGTACATACTTCAAGGCATTAAGCCTAAACCTCCTTCTTTGTGAGGCATTGAGATGATCTGGACATCTCCCTGTGTTAAAATACCACACAAGATCATTTGTCCAATCACTCTCCTCTGATAAGGAGTTGGCAAGATTGATTTATGTCATTGGATTCTCCCACTGACAAGCAGAGACTTCGATCTGCAACACTTCGGGCCAATTCCTGGCATAGAGCCCGACCTCGGATTAACTTTGTGGGTCGTACCTCTATGTCAAACTCTTGGATTTTGGCAATCCATCCCGCCCTCTTGTGACCAGGCTCCCCTTGGATGATGAAATTTCTGACATCCGGGTGTATCACGAAGACAATTATCCGGCTCTGGGAGACAAAGTGCTTGAACTTTCTCAGGGATCTCATAACTGCATGAACTTGCCGCTCAATAAAATTATACCTTTCTTCGTGCGGTTGGATCACCTGGCTTAGGAATGCTATTGGACGCTCCTCGCCATCATCTCCCTTCTGAGTCAGACTGCAGCGTAGCTTTCGGGCTCTCCCACCGCGTAAAGGATGAAGTCCTTGGAGTAATCTGGATTTATCAGCACTGGGGCCTGGGCAATCCTGGCCTTGATCTCTTCAAAGGCTTGCTTCCTCTCTTCAGTCCAGACAAATTCAACATCTTTCTTCAGGAGCTCAGCCATGGGCTTGATTACTTGTGCAAAGTCAGGCACAAACTTCCTTACGAAGTTGATTTGGCCAAAAAATGACTGCAGCCCTTTTTTGTCGACTGGGATGGACAAGCGAAGAAGAGCCTCCGCTCTGTCGGGGTCAACCGCAAGGCCTTTTTCAGAAATAACATGGCCTAGCAGTTTGCCTTCCTTCACCGCAAAGACTGACTTCTTTGGGTTGATGGATATGCCGAATTCGCGACATCTTTCAAATACTTGCCGCAAGTGGGAGGCATGGTCCTCTCTCTTGTGTGAAAACACGATCATGTCGTCCAAATAGATGACAATGATTTTGTTGAGCAGCTCGCGGAACGCCAAGTCCATAGCCCTTTGAAATGTAGCCCCGGCATTGGAAAGACCAAAGGGCATGCGCTGATATGCGAACGTTCCCCATTTGGTGGTGAACGTCGTCTTATGTTGGTCTTCATCTTTCACCCAAATCTGATTATAGCCTGAAAATCCATCCAGGAGAGAGAATCTCTGGGCTCCCGCAACCACGTGAAGGATTTGATCAATCTGAGGGAGTGGGTAATGATCCTTCAATGAAGCCTGGTTAAGATTCCTGAAATCTACGCAGAGACGGATGTCTCTATTCTTTTTTCTTACGGGAACCAGATTCGCGACCCAAGAAGAATGCTTGATAGGATAGATGATTTTTGCTTCCAGCATCTTCATGAGCTCGGCTTTCATCATGGCTTCAATTTTCGGATTTACTGCCCTTTGCTTCTGCCTGAAGGGCTTTGCATGCTCTTCCAGCTCTATGGTGTGCTGGATCATCTCTCTGTCGTACCCTTTCAGGTCTTGGTAGCACCAGGCTACAATATCTGGGTACTCTTTGCATAGAGCTCGGATCTGCTCTAACTCTTCATCGGTGCAATCTGTTCCGACCTTGATCACCTTTCCGGGTTCCAATTCCAGGTCCATGTACTGCTTGGGGTCCACTTTGATCCTGTGGGATATGGCTCTATCATTTTGATCAAAGAGGCTCTCCAAGGTAATCAGTCCTTTTGGGACGTGATTATTCTTTAACTGTATTAACCCCTCATACTGCTCGTCATCAGGGTCTCTACCTTCGATTGAACTAGCTTCATGTATCAAAAAGGTGACGATATCCTCGTCACAATCGAACACTTGCCAGTGGGTGTCCTTGTCAGGCACAGAAGGCCTGTAAATAGTACGAACCGGCTTCGGCTTACGCACAGTGTCATCGGCCGGGACGTGCACGGCTCCAACAGACGCCAGAATGTCAGCATGTTTATTCTTTTCACGAGAGATGGCTTTGACATTCAGGGAGTCAAATGACTCCATCAGATCCCAGACACGGTTACGGTACGCCTTGAGGTAGTGCTTCTTGGAGGCGCACTTATTAGTAATCTGGTTGCACACCAGCTCTGAGTCGCCAAAGATCTGCAAGTGTTTAATCCCAAGCCTCTCTGCCTTCCTTAAGCCTAAGCACAGGGCTTCATACTCTGCCGCATTGTTAGTGCAACTCCAAGCCAGCCTATAACAATAGTCCTTTTGAATGTCGGATGGTGAGACCAGAAGGACACCTGCCCCGGCGCCGTTCTTGCATCGGGCACCATCAAAGTACAACTTCCACAGCTTGTCTGGGGCAGGTCCTACGTCCTTTTGCGCAGTCTGGTCATGTCTCTCAGGCTGAGTGATGGAGTAGCAGCCCAGTTCAGTTTCGATCATGGCATTGAAGTCTAATAAGGAGAACTCGTCCTCCACTTGCAGCTGCTCCAGGGTTTCTCCCGCCAAGTCTACTTCTACCAGCTCCTCGGTCGTCAGATGAACCATGTCATTTTGCTGCTCCTCCCTGGGTATCTTCTCGACCAGAAAAGTGGAAGGTTTCTCATTATAAATTTTCAACCTCCTTCCTTTGAAAGGTACCTCCATATGTGAATAGTCCAGCGACAAATATCCACCCAGCTTCGCAGTGAACTCCCTTGAGAGACACATGCCGAAGTAGGGTTCCAAGTCAACCACTACGACCTCTTGTATGACCACAATGTCAAGCGCTTTATGCAGCCGAATGGGGATGTCCTTGATGACACCAACTGTCTTCACAGGAGTGTCGTCCAACTGTAGCACACCTTGGCTGCTCCTTGTGTATTCCATACCAATTTCCTCGCAGACAACCCTTGGCATGACAATAGTCGAAGCACCGGAGTCCACCATGCAGTTATGCACTATGTGACCTTCCATCCGCAAAGATAGATAAAAAGGTGGCGGTCTGTTCTTTCCGGTAGCAAAAGTCGTCAAGGGCTGAGCTAACACAGTAGGCTGTGTCGGCTTCCCGTCTTTTACATTCTTCAAGGATTCCTGCAACAGGTCTACCTGTCCTGGGAGCTGAAGAGCATCGTACATGCTTATTTTTGCTGGAGTTTTCTTGAGCTCATCGACTATATTATAGGTAGAAGTACCGGCCCCTTCCGCCTCCTTTGCTGGCTCGTACTTGGTGCGGTACTGCTGCGTGGCTTCGACCCTCTGCCTCTTTGTCAGCGACGGGTACCTCAGCTTCTCCTGAGCTTGCTCTTTTGTTTCAGCTGGAGGTTGGGTCGTTGGAGCCTTGACTACGGGAGCCTTGAGCGCCGGGAGCTTCTCTTTGGCAGTCGGAGGTAAAGGCGGCTTATCAGGAGCTGCCACAGCAGGCTGCGTCTTCTCCCTTCTTGCATACACCTTTAACGGCTTCATTTGGGCCGGGGTGGCCTCAATCGGCTTTTTGCCCTCTTTGGTTAAGAGGGATACGGGATCTTCTTCAGGGACTGCAAAGTTACCCTCATCATCACGAATCATGTATGCTTCATCCTCTATGGCGCTACCCGCAAGGGTCTGAATATAATGTTGATGCAGCATGCAACTCTCTTCTCCATGGGGGTCGTTGCAAGTAGAGCACCAGTTGACGCGGTCAAAAGTGCCCGGTTGAGCATTGCCGGCAGCATTTCTTGCTGGAGGCCTTTGCGCTTGAGCTGCTTGATCTTTTGTTAGCGCAGGAGGAGGGTATGGCCTTCTAGGGACAAACTCCATCTGAGCTTGCTTCTTCTTCATGATTGTCATGTCATTGGAGATTGTATGGTAACCGGAGGCAAGAGCCCGCACTTCCTGAAGGATCTTATTTTGTATATCATTATCGGCAGGTGCTGGCCGGGCTGGCGGAGGTAATGTGGCTAATGGTGGAGGAGCAGAAAATGTCGGATATTGAGGGGGAGCGGGGAGTGTTGGATGTTGCGGAGGTGGCGGATTAGGATAATGGATCTGAGGCGGACCGTACGGGTCAATGACTGGCGCAGGATTCCACGGCTGATGGGGGTACTGATTGGATGAGGATGGCGTCCCACCCGAAGCGGGCGGATATTGGGACTGAGGGAAATCAGGGTAGATCGGAGGCTGCATTTTATGAGGGAGCCTACCTATGGCAATCATGTCCAGTTCTGCCTGCTGAGCAGCCTCATATAATGCGGGAAAAGTGTTGACCCGGGCTAACTTGATAACTAGACAAATGTCCGAGTTGAAAGCTCTCAGGTAATAATGAGCAGCCTGTCCTGCGGAAGGACGCAGCTCAGGGGGTACTCTTTTCCAGGACCTCGCGAACCTCACGTTAAAGTCCGATATCTCCTCTTGCGGATGGCGTTGAATGCTTTGAAATTGGTGCAGCAACGAGGAGGGATCGGCGGACTCATTGAATCCCTTAACTAGCCTTCCAGCCAGCTGGGGCCATCCCGTGATAGTCCCCTCCGGCAAGGATCTCCACCAGTAGAGAAGCTTTCCTCGCAGAGAGAGCTAACAGTCGGGTTTTAACACTCTCATTTGTGATAGAGTGCAGCGCAGCCAAGGCCAGAATGTCTTGGATATGCTCATATGTTGTCTTCCCCGTGCCATCATATGTAGGAATGGATTTTAAGGCAGCAGGCGGAACAACTTCTTGTCCGACTAGAGCAAGGGGCCCTGTGGAATCAACAGTCGGGAAGAGGTCATTATCATTCTGCTGATTCTGGGCAGCCATGTCTTCTTCCTCTTCTTCGAGCTGGTCAGTGGTGTAGTCGGTCTCAGTGTTGTCTGAAGTTGTGGGTTGTTCTTCAACTTCGGCCTCCTCAACTTCTTCCACTTCAGCTTCGATTTCAGCTTCAGATTCGTGCTCGAACCTATCGTCTTGGTGAGCTTGGTAGTCAGCCAGCCTTACGCGCTCTCCAGCAGCGTTGATGTCAATTTCGTAAAAATCAGGTTGTTGTCCTGGATTCCTAGCTCTCCACCTTCTTGTGTGCATGAAGGTGTTTTTGATATTGGACCAGTCTTACGGACTCAGAGAATGTTCAGGTACAGCAGAGTCGCCAGGTGTTCTGATTTGACAGCAATGAAGCGAACACCGATGCTTCGATTCTGTTTTGGGGTGGGAAACCTTCGTGTCCCACCGGGCGTGCCAGAGAAACTGTTGGTTACGAATCTGCCACTAGGATAGGATTTTAATCTATTTGCGCCCTAGATTCGCCCAGCAGATTGAAAGGCCGGAAGGAAGGAATGCCTTCCGTGCCAATCTCCGGAGAAGGCCGGCTTCCTATGTTTTCTCAATTGGGGGGTTTAGCTCAGAGTGCAGGAAAGAAATTATAAAGTACGGAAAGAAACATAAATATGCTTGTTTCGGGTGGGGAAGATAAGCAGCACAACAACTAACCAATCACTACTACCAACAACAATCAAAACAACGTATGTAGCAGAAACTATTAGAGCAATTCTATCCTATGTATCCTTTACTTCAGCATTCCAGATATACTTAATCACCAATACTGATATCCAGAAAAGCAGAATAGCAATAATCAGAAATATAAGCAACATGAGGCAGAAATACTTAATAAAGGCAGCATACAAGATAAACACAACTAATAGAGCCAAATATACTTTGCATTCAAAAGCAAGTGCACAGCTACAGAAGTTCCTTAGCAGTATATCCCCCTTCCACCCTTGTACAATGAAATGAGGCTGCTATTTATAGCGCAATTTTCCCCCCGATTACAATTTGGGCACAGAATCCCAGACCTGACAAAAGCTGCAAAAGCTGACAAAAGCAGCAAAAGCGGTTGATGTTTGACCTCTGCGGGCAAGGAATGTACTTGCAGCAAGGTTCACCTGAAAATATGGCAGCCACGTGGCAATCCGGTAGGTGAGAAATCGAGTCAGTTTGAATGGGGGCAGATGCGGTACAATCTGTCAGTTCACGCTCATCTGTCTTGTACCCTGGTGGCACACCTGTCACATCTTGACTCGGATCCCAAGACCGAACACCTATCAGCATCTAATGGAGGGGAGGAAAACCGAGCTTAGAAGCTCATCCTCACGGACGGCGCAAGGTGAAAACAGCGCAGTTGGGCGGGCCTTCATGCCTTAGAATCTTTTCAGCAGCCCTCTACTTCTCGTCCGATGGCGCAGCAAAACAGGAGCGCAGTTGGGCGGGGCAGCGCAGTCGGACGGAGTCCGACACTTAGAATATTTTAGCAGCATTTTCCTGTCCTTCCGCCCGAGTGCGCACAAATTGACGAGCGCAGCCCGAATTCGCTGCGAAGTCGGGCGGCTCAGTACTTAGAAACTTTCTGCCCCGACACTGCCGTCCGAGTGCGCACCGTCTTCAGGGCGCCGTCCGACTTCGCTGCGAAGTCGGGCGGGCCCAACACTTAGTCAATTTTTTGGCTGCTTTTCCCATGAGGCCGCCCAGGTGCGCACCGGACTATGAGCGCCGCCCGACTTCAGTCGGGCGGCTCCATGACTTAGCCAATTTTCTGGGCAAAGTCTTAACAATACCGCCCAGGTGCGCAAAAGTAGACAAGCGCAGCCCAACTGCGCTGCGCAGTCGGGCGGATTCCAACACTTAGAAGATTTTTTGGGCAAATTTGCCCACTCGCTGAAAACACTTTAATACATGAAATGGAAGATGGAGAACGTGAAATTTGATGGCTGAAGAGTAGAAGGGACATGAAGAAGAAAGGGAAAGAAGAAAGAGGGAAGGTAAAGCAGCATCCTTACAAAATTTTCAAGACATGGCACCCCGTGCAAAATGTGGCAACACCTCCCACTCGCGCTCAACTAGATGAGCATCGCCCAACTGCGCTGCGAAGTCGGGCGGGCTCACACTCAAAACATTTTCCGTTGTTTCCTGAATATGGCCGCCCAAGTGCGCACTAAAAGATGAGTGCGCACCATATAACTGTAACCCAAAATGAATCTGAAACAGCTTAACTAGTTAAAATCCCTTATACCATGCACTTCAAAAGTGATGATTGCATTTTTACATTCCTCAGGAATTGAAGAAGGTTATTACAAAACATGCAACAGCAGTGCTGAACAGCGTTGTGTGCCAAATAGAGGCATCTACTCTAAACAAAGGCTTGCCTCCTGAGGAATCAGATTCTAAATCAGTTTGGTTAACTTTGCTTTGCTGATTTGCAGGTACTACAAACAAAAGCAATGTTGCTTCTTGTAATAATCAAAGCGTACTAGAAATGGCCAAAAATGCAGTCTCTCATCCGTACACAAAGCATGTTGAAATGCACCATCTCTACATCTAACAGCTAAATAAAAGTGGAGAGATTAAGCTGAATATTGTTCAACTCAAAAGGAAACGGCTGACATCTTTACAGCACCCCTTGGACTTGATAAATTCACTTTAAAGATGACCTATATGCTGTACCCTGTATGACCACTAAGAGAGGATAATTAGATATTTGAGTAGTGGTCATAATTAGCTATCAGGTAATGTGACGACTTTAACAAAATCTCAAATTAAGTATTTGACTTAGTTATAAGTTGTTCCTAGAAGATGTTTCTACATGGTCACTGTTGCCACATTTTGCTCTCCCTTCCCTCCTCCTCCTTGCTTTTTCTCCACTATCCCCTTTCTTCCCTTCCATCAGTTTCATTCCCTTCATTCCCCCCCTTTCCTCCTTTCCTTTTTT
The DNA here is from genome assembly GCA_028583015.1 of Wollemia nobilis. Taxonomy (NCBI): domain Eukaryota; kingdom Viridiplantae; phylum Streptophyta; class Pinopsida; order Araucariales; family Araucariaceae; genus Wollemia; species Wollemia nobilis. Next base: position 16,224,177 of record JAQPPZ010003356.1, on the reverse strand, counting down.
CTGTCAATTTCCCCAAAAGAGCAAAAGGCCCCTAAAAATTCTAAGTATAAGAGCGCAACCCGACTTCGCAGCGAAGTCGGGCTGCGCCCTTGAGTTTGAGCGCACTTGGGGAGCCGAAGTGCGGAGAGATGATCAAAATTTTGCTAAGTATAAGAGCGCAACCCGACTTCGCAGCGAAGTCGGGGTGCGCTCTCATTTCTGTGCGCACCTGGGCATCAGTGGAGCCCTGAAATTTCTAAGTACCGAGTGCGCAACCCGACTTCGCAGCGAAGTCGGGCTGCGCTCTCATCTTCATGCGCAGGGCGATATGACCGAAAAAGTGGCTAAGTGTTGGGTGCGCAACCCGACTTCGCAGCGAAGTCGGGCTGCGCCCGCTTACTTGTGCGCACTCGGGCAGAATGTTGAAGACAGCCCGAAAATTTTCTAAGGCACGGAGGCCTCCCCAACTGCGCTACTTCCCCTTGCGCTGTCTGATTGCGCTCCAATTCCGAGCGAAGTCGGGCAAGAAAGAGAGACGAGATCCCAAGGCAGATTTGTCCCTTATCAGATTCTGACAGGTGTCCAGCCTCGGGATTCGAGTCAGAGATGTGACGGGTGGTGTGCGAGCGTGAACTGAATTATTGTACCGCAACTACCCTCATTCAAGCTGACTCGAAGTTTCATCTACCTCACCGCCACGTAGCTGCCAATCCTTCAGTGGACCTTGCCGCAAGCACATTCCATGTCCGCAGAGGTCAACATCAGCCGCTTTTTGCCGCTTTTGTCAGCTTTGTCAGCTATTGTCAAGTCTGGGATCCTGTGCCCAAAGATGTAATGGGGGGGAAAATTGCGCTATAAATAGCTCCGCCATATCATTGTAAAAGGGTGGAAGGGGGATATATTGCTAGGGAACCATTGTAGCTGTGCATTTGCTTCTGAATACAAAATACACTTGGCTCTATTGACTGTTCTTGTTCTGTATGCTGCCTCTATTTAGCATTTCTGCCTCATGTTGCTTATGTTATTGCTTACTGTTATTCTGCTATCTGGATATCGGTATTTGATAGTTAAGTATTCCCGGAATGCATAGTTAGAGGATACATAGGATGAATGACATTGGTAGTTTCTGCAATGTATTCTGTGTTTAATTGTTGTTAGTAGTGGTGATTGATAGTTGTTGTGCTGCTTATCCTCCCCACCCAATACAAATACATTTATATTTCTTTCTGCATTTATAATTTCTTTCCTGCACTCTGAGCTGATAAACAACTGAGAAAACATAGGAAGCCGGCCTCCTCCGGAGATTGGCACGGAAGGCATTCCTTCCTTCCGGCCTTTCAATCTGCCGGGCGAATCTAGGGCGCATTACACTAAATCCTATCCTAGTGGCAGATTCGTAACCAACAGCTTCTCTGGCACGCCCGGTGGGACACGGAAGTTTCCCACCCAAAACAGAATCGAAGCATTGGTGTTCGCTTCATTGCCGTTAAATCGTAACACCCGGCGACTCGCAAGTACCCGAATATCCTCTCGAGTCCGTGAGACCGGTCCAAGCGCCTTCATGCATACAAGAAGGTGGAGAGCAAGGAATCCGGGAAACCAGCCCGATCTCTACGAAATTGACATCAACGCTCCCGGAGAGCGCGTAAGGCTGGCTAACTACCAAGCTCACATAGACGAATTCGAAGCCGAAGAGTCGAAGAGGCCGAAATTGAAGAGCAACCTACAACTTCGGACAACACTGATACCGAGTACACGACCGGAGAGGAAGAAGACATGGCTGCCCAACAAAATGATGACGACCTCTTCCCAACGGTTGACTCCACAGGGCCCTTGGCTCTAGTCGGACAAGAGGCTGTGCCCCCCGCTGCCTTGAAATCCATCCCTACTTACGATGGCTCCAGGAAAACGGCATATGAGCACATCCAAGACATTCTGGCCTTGGCTGCACTGCACTCTATTACGAGTGAGAGTGTCAAGACCCGTCTATTGGCTCTTTCTCTGAGGGGGAAGCTTCTCTACTGGTGGAGATCTTTGCCAGAAGGAGCTATCACGGGGTGGCCTCAGTTGGCATGCAGGCTCGTAAAAGGATGCAACGAGTCTGTCGACCCCTCTTCATTGTTGCATCGCTTCAGAGTATCCAACGCCACCCACAAGAGGAGATATCATACTTCAACATAAGGTTTGCGAGGTCCTGGAAGAGAGTACCTCGCGAACCGCGACCTCCGGCGGGTCAAGCTGCACACTATTACCTGAGGTCTTTCAATTCGGATATTTGCCTACTTCTCAAGATAGCCCGGGTCGACACTTTCCCTGCCCTATACGAAGCTGCCCAACAAGCAGAATTAGACATAATCTCTATAGGCAGACTTCCGCATAGAATGCAACCTCCCATTTATCCTGATTTCCCTCAGTCCCAATATCCATCGACGTCTGGTGTAATGCCATCCTCATCAAATCAGTACCCCCAACAGCCATGGAATCCAACACCGATTATAAACCCCTATGGTCAGCCTCAGATCCATTATCCTAATCCGCCACCTCCACCTCTGCAGTATCCCGCACTCCCAGCTTCCCCTCATTACGCGGCGTATTCTGCACCTCCACCATTAGCTGCAATACCTCCGCTGGCCCGGCCGGCGCCTGCTGATAATGATATTCAGAATAAAATCCTTCAGGAGGTACGGGCTCTGGCCTCTGGGTATCATACTATTTCCAACGATATGACAATAATGAAGAAGAAGCAAGCCCAGATGGAGTTCCTTCCAAGGAGACCATATCCTCCCCCGGCGCTAACAAAAGATCAAGCTGCACAAGCGCAAAGGCCCCCGGCAAGGAATGCTGCCAATGAGGTTCAACCTGGCACTTCTGACCAGGTTAACTGGTGCTCCACATGCAACGATCCACACGGAGAGGAGAGTTGCACGCTGCATCAGCATTATCTTCAGACCCTTGCGGGCAGCGCCATGGAGGACGAAGCATACATGATCCTGGACGATGAAGGCAACTTTGCAGTCCCAGAAGAAGATCCTGCGTCGCTCTTGACCAAGGAAGGCAGAAGGCCCATTGAGGCTGCCACGGCCCAAGCAAAGCCGTTGAAGGTATACGCCAGAAGAGAGAGGGCGCAGCCTGCTAGGCTACCACCTGACAAGTCACCTTGGCCCCCTACAGCCAAAGAAAGGTTCCCTACGCTCAAGGCTCCCGCGATGAAGGCTCCCGCAGCCCAACCTCTAGCCGAAACAAAAGAACAAGCTCAAGAGAAGTTGAGGTATCCGTCGCTGACAAAGAGACAGAGAGTCGAAGCCACGAAGCAATACCGGACCAGGTATGAGCCAGCGAAAGAGATAGAGGGAGCCGACACTTCAACCTACAATATAGTTGATGAGCTAAAAAGGACCCCGGCAAAGATAAGTATGTACGAGGCTCTTCTGCTCCCAGGGCAAGTTGATCTGTTGCAGGAATCCTTGAAAAGCGTAAAAGATGGAAAGCCGACGCAGCCTGCTGTGTTAGCTCAGCCCTTGACAGTTTTCGCTACCGGGAAAAACAGGCCACCTCCTTTCTATCTGTCATTGCGGATGGAAGGCTATATAGTACACAACTGCATGGTGGATTCTGGTGCTTCCACTCATCGTCATGCCGAGAGCCGTCCTGCGAGGAGATCGGTATGGAATATACAAGGAGCAGCCAAGGTGTGCCGCAGCTAGACGGCACCCCTGTCAAGACAGTTGGTGTCATCAAGGATATCCTGATTCGACTGCATAAAGCCCTCGACATAGTGGTCATCCAAGAAGTCGTTGTGGTCGACTTGGAACCCTACTTCGGCATGTGTCTCTCTAGGGAGTTCACTGCGAAGCTGGGTGGATATCTGTCTCTGGATTACTCACATATGGAAGTGCCCTTCAAAGGAAGAAGATTAAAGATCTATAATGAAAAGCCTTCCACATTTCTGGTAGAGAAGATACCCGGAGAAGAGCCGCAGAATGGCATGGTTCAGCTGACAACTGAAGAACTGGTAGAGGTGGATATGGCAGAAGAGGCCCTTGAGCTGTTACAAGTGGAGGATGAGTTCTCCTTGCTAGACTTCAATGCCATGATTGAGACCGAGCAAGGCTATTACTCCGTCACCCAGCCTGAAAGACTTGACCAGTCAGCAAGAAAGGAGGTTGGACCCGCACCAGAAAAGCTATGGAAGCTGTTCTTTGATGGCGCCCGATGCAAAAATGGCGCCGGTGCAGGTGTACTTCTGGTTTCCCCGTCCGGAGTCCAGAAGGACTACACTTACAGGCTGGCTTGGAGCTGCACTAACAACGCGGCGGAGTATGAAGCTTTGTGCTTGGGTTTGAGAAAGGCAGAGAGACTGGGGGTAAGACATTTGCAGATCTTTGGCGACTCAGAGCTGGTGTGCAACCAGATTACGAATAAGTGCGCCTCCAAGAAGCATTACCTCAAGGCGTACCGTAACCGTGTCTTGGATCTGATGGAGTCATTCGACTCTTTGAATGTCAAAGCCATATCACGTGAGAAGAATAAGCATGCTGACATTCTGGCGTCTGTTGGAGCCAGGTACGTCCCGACTGATGACACTGTCCAAAAGCCGAAGCCGGTTCGTACCATCTACAGGCCTTCTGTGCCTGATAAAGACACCCACTGGCAGGTGTTCGATTGTGACGAGGATATCGTCACTTTTTTGATAAACGAAGCAAGTACGATAGAAGGTAGAGACCCTGATGACGAGCAATACGAGGGGTTGATACAGTTAAAAAACAATCATGTCCCGAAAGGACTGATTACCCTAGAAAGTCTCTTTGATCAGAACGATAGAGCCATATCCCACATAATCAAAGTGGACCCCAAGCAATACATGGACCTGGAACTGGAACCTGGAAAAGTGATCAAGGTCGGGACAGACTGCACTGAAAAGGAACTGGAGCAGATCAGATCTTTATGCGAAGAGTTCCCTGATATTGTGGCCTGGTGCTACCAGGACTTGAAGGGGTATGACAGAGAGATGATCCAACATACTATAGAGCTGGAAGATAATGCAAGACCTTTCCGGCATAAGCAAAGGGCAGTGAACCCAAAAATTGAAGCCATGATGAAAGCAGAGCTCTTAAAGATGCTGGAGGCCAAAATCATCTACCCCATCAAGCACTCATCTTGGGTCGCGAATCTGGTCCCTGTGAGGAAAAAGAATGGAGACATCCGCCTCTGCGTGGATTTCAGAAACCTCAATCAAGCTTCACTGAAGGATCATTATCCGCTCCCCCAAATTGATCAAATCCTCCACATAGTTGCTGGAGCACAGAGGTTCTCTCTCTTGGACGGATTCTCTGGATACAACCAAATATGGGTAAAGGACGAAGATCAGCACAAGACAACGTTCACCACCAAATGGGGAACGTTTGCATATCAGCGCATGCCCTTCGGCCTGTCTAACGCCGGCGCTACATTTCAAAGAGCTATGGACTTGGCGTTCCGGGAGCTGCTCAACAAGGTCATTGTCATCTATTTGGACGATATGACTGTATTTTCACATAAGAGAGAGGACCATGCTTCCCACTTGCGGCAAATATTTGAGAGATGTCGTGAATTCGGCATTTCCATCAACCCGAAGAAGTCAATCTTCGCGGTAAAGGAAGGTAAGCTGCTAGGACATGTCATTTCTGAGAAAGGCCTTGCAATGGATCCTGACAGAGCAGAAGCCCTTCTTCGCTTATCCATCCCAGTTGACAAGAAGGGGCTACAATCATTTTTTGGCCAAATCAACTTCGTGAGGAAGTTCATACCGGACTTCGCACAAGTAATCAAGCCCATGGCCGAACTCCTAAAAAAGAATGCCGAATTCTTGTGGACTGACGAAAGGAAGCAGGCCTTCGAAGAGATCAAGGCCAGAATCGCGCAAGCTCCAGTATTGATAAATCCAGATTATTCCAAGGATTTCATCCTGTACGCGGTGGGAGAGCCCGAGAGCTACGCCGCAGTCCTGACTCAGAAGGGAGATGATGGCGAAGAGCGCCCCATAGCGTTCTTAAGCCAGGTGATTCAGCCGCATGAAGAAAAGTACAATTTTATTGAGCGGCAGGTGCACGCAGTCATGAGATCCCTCAGGAAGTTCAGGCACTTCGTCTCCCAGAGCCGGATAACTATCTTTGTGATACATCCGGACGTCAAGAATTTCATTGTACAAGGGGAGCCAGGTCACAAGAGGGCAGGATGGATAGCTAAAATCCAAGAATTTGACATAGAGGTACGTCCAACGAAGCTGATCAGAGGCCGGGCCCTGTGCCAAGAGTTGGCCCGAAGTGCTGCAGCTGAAATCTCTGCCTGCCAATGGGAAGATCCAATGGCGGAAATTAACCTTGCCAACTCCTTATCAGAGGAGAGTGACTGGACGAATGACCTGGTGTGGTATTTTAGCACAGGGAGATGTCCAGATCATCTCAATGCCTCACAAAGAAGGAGGTTTAGGCTGAATGCCTTGAGATATGTACTGCGCCCCGAGGGGCTGTATTTCAAAAATATTGACGACATCCTGTTGCGATGCGTCAAGGAATCAGATAAACCAAAGGTCCTCGGAGAGTTCCACTCCGGGATGCCTGGAGGACATCATTCAGGGAGGCCTACGGCCTTAAAGATTATCAGAGCCGGGTATTATTGGCCCACCCTCTTCACAGACGCACATGCGGTCTGTGTAAAATGTGAAAAATGCCAGAGGTTCACCAGCAGGAATAGGAAGGCACCCTTGCCCCTCCAACCAATTCAAGCCGAGACTCCGTTTCAGCAATGGGGTCTGGACTTCGTCGGAACCATCACGCCTAACTCTGCAGCAGGACATAAGTTCATCCTTACAGCCACCGATTATTTCACTCGGTGGGCGGAGGCGATCCCCACTAAGCATGCAGACCAAGAAACGGTCATTGGGTTCCTTGAGAGCCTCATCACCCGTTTCGGGGTCCCAGAGGCAATAGTTACGGCATAATGGTCTGGGGTTTGCAGGTGCTGTACTCACGGAGTTCACCAAAGAAATACGGCATCTATCACAAGATGTCCTCAAACTACTACCCGCAGGGGAATGGCCTGGCCGAGTCCACTAACAAGAATCTGCTGAAGATTGTAAAAAAAAAAAGTAGAAAGGAACAAGAGGACGTGGCACCTACTTCTGAACCGGGCGTTATGGGCGGATCGCATATCTTTCAAGAAATCTATCAAGACATCCCCCTACGCGCTTGTATATGGCAAGGAGGCAGTTCTGCCTACCCACATAGAAATGCCCGCACTCTGGTTGTTAGATGAAGAAAAAGGCGACGGGGATCCAATGGATGCCAGACTTTGTCAACTATTGCAGTTAGAAGAGGAAAGGGAGAAGGCATACCAGGCCTTTACCAAACATGCCGAGGTAACCCAAAGCTGGTTTGCAAAAGGCACCACCACCCGGGTTTTCAAAATCGGGGACCTAGTGCTCAAGTGGGACTCACTCAAAGCGAAGCCGGGCAACCATGACAAATTTGATGCCCTCTGGGAAGGCCCCTATCAGATCGCTCGGGTAAACCAATTCAACGCGTTCGTGCTCAGGGACATGGAGGGACAACTTCTCCCTATTCCTGTCAACGGTTTCCACCTAAAAGCCTATCACCACTGAAGGTGCCCGAGAGGTCCTTCCTTGTACATATTTTTTTCCTGCATTTCAGTTTATGTCAAAATGTAAATATTTCTTTCAGTTATTCAGTTTTCAGTTTTCAAAACCGAAATGGGCTAAGTGTGAGAAAAGGAGCAAAATTTTGCGCTGCTTAAAAATCCGACCAAGCATAGAGCGAACCCCGACTTCGCAACGAAGTCAGGCATCGCTTCATGAATTGTGCGATGTCGGGAGTTTGGGAGAAAAGAGCAAACAAGAAGCCTCAGAAAATTTCTAAGTGTTGGGTGCGCAACCCGACTTCGCAGCGAAGTCGGGCTGCGCACCATCTTGGGAGCGCAGTCGGGCAGCAGAGGAAGCAAAAATCGGCTAAGTGTGGAATCCCTACTGCGCAATATTTTCCGGGCGAAGTCGGATTGCGCACATTTTTTGAGCGAAGTCCGAGTGCGCTCTTGATTTCGGGCGCACTTCGAACGACCTGTCAGGGAGAACAAGGGGCATAGTGACGAAAAATTTCTAAGTGTGGGCCCAGGCGGCGCAATGTGTATAGCGCGAAGTTAGGCTGCGTCCCTTCTTGAACCTTGGGCCAAAGTCTCCCTCGAAGTGTGTGCCCAAGCGGCGGTTGTGACGTCATTGGAAGCACGAGGTTCAAATTTTTAAGGAATGATTGCACGGATTTCGAAGCAGATGTCATTAAAGAAGCAAGCGCATTAGGACCAACCGCAAACAAGGTGCGCCTTCCAAGGAAAAATCCCACGCGCGGCCGCCAAGGAATAACGGCGTTTTCTACCTACTTCGGGCAAATCACTTTAAACCCCCCCCTCGCGCCATTAATGCTACGTTTTAATTCCTAGAAAAGGGGCCCTGGCATACTCAGAACATTCGAATTATCAAGCTAAGTCTGAGCTGCGCGTTTAGGAGGAAGAAAGGCGCAGAATTAAAGACTGGTGACTAGAATTCCCGTCTCTGCCACCACGAGCAGAAAACAGAAAATGGACAAGGGAAAAGCGCCAATGCAGCCGCAGTCCAGCGATACAGAGCAGGAGGCTGAGGAACACACAGAATCCAGCGCTCATGAGAGCGAAGTGCCACAGGAGCAGACAAGGAAATCCAGGTCAAAGAGAAGCAAAGGGCAAGCTCCGCCGCCGCCCATCAATCGCCTGGCCGGGTATAAGGATGGCGAGTACTCCATTAGCCTCACCAAGCCGCGGCCAAATATTGCAAAGTGGGCAAGCAAAGTCTCGCCCTCGCACCATGTCGGAGCCGCATACAAGTCGAACTCTGTACCGGTTCTTGTGCCCTCCCGTCCACCATTGCCCGGAGCTGGTTGAGTCTATTGTGACATATTACAAACCAGCTACCCGGCAAGTCTGCGACAACCAAGGAAGGGTGTTGTTCACCCTCTTCAAAGAAAGCGTCCAGCCAGCCTTCGCCTCGGGGCTCCAGTACGACCCCAACGCCATTGTCAGAAGAATTAACTTGGATGAGCAGGCGGGCAGATTCGCTCAGAGCAGAAGGATGAGAGAGTTTCTCGATTCAGAACTGAAGACCCCGCTGCCAACAGATGCTGGCCAACAGTGCCCTATACCCCCGGAGAGGTTTGAAAACAAATATATTATATATTATCCTTGCATGGGTACTCGGCTGCGGCACGGACATAATGGTGCACCCGTACCAGCTGGCGCTCGCGGAATGCATCTTGCATGGAGAGTTTTATGACTCCACAGCGCAAAGGAGCGGAAGACGCCCGATTTTCTTTGATTGGGCGGATTGGGTGGCGTACGCCATACATTCGAATCTGGTCAGGATACAAGAGAAGCAGACAACTGAGTTCCGGCACTGCTCATTCCTCACATGGTTGTGCTCGTACCATACGCACTACCGGATTAAAGTGCCTGATCTAAAAAAGGTAAATGAGAAGGGAGCGCCGCTGCTCGTGTATGAGTGGACAGAAGTCCTGTATAGGAGAGGGTCTTACTACGATTTCAACTTCAAATTTCTAGGTATGACCCTGACGTTCAACGACAAAGCATCTCGCCCTCCACTGGCCATGACGAACTACCTGAGGAAGTACAAATGCGGAGATACCTTCCGGTTGACTCAGGGCATTGTGATCAGAATCTACGGATTCAAAGGGAAGCCGTTCTTGCTGCCCTATTTTTGCACTGAGCATCAGTTCGGTATGGAGACATCGCGCCAAATGGACTATGTAGAAGAGGAATTCGGCCAGGGAAAGAAGAGGGGCCATATTTTCAAGTATCCTATTACCTGGGCGAACATTCAAGTGCATGAGATTGGGCAGCATATCTACCTCGAACAAGAACTCCTCAACATGGGCCTGATACAGCTACCTCAGCACTGGAAATACGACCCGATTGGGGTCAGGGGAAAATTTGTACATATTTGCCCCCGAGCAGAAATCATGGAGGAGAGGTGCAATAAAACAGGCGCAGACCTGGAATGGCACATCGAGCGGATGCAATCATGGCCACCATGGCAGGACTTTTACTGTGAGGAGGTGGAGTATGATCCGGAGCGCAATCCAGATCACAGGTTAGACTCAACGGGCTTCAAAAAATTCCTCTCAAAGGTGACAGCCCTCAGCTGGGAAAAGGACAAAATCATTGAATGCTGGAAGATGAGGTGTCGCACGCAACACGATAAGTCTAACCGAAAGACATTGGCCGTAGATGATGAGTTTTCGGCCTTATATGATAAATACGCCGGCAAATGGGAGCCGTTCGCGTTTCGAGATTGCGTTCCCCTAGGCGCCAGAAAGAGATATAAAAGGAAGCCCCCACCCCAGCAATTACCCATTCAAAAACCTCCCAGCAGGACGCCAACAAGCAGTCAGGTGGGCCCGATGTTGCCTCCAGCTCCCGAAGCGTCACCTCAAAAAGAACAGGAGCTAGAAAAGTCAACCAGTGAAGCGGTGCCTCAAAAGGAAAAGGCGCCAGAAGGGTCAACCGGTGGGCCTTCGGCAGCAGGCGTCCCTCCGTCAAAACCCAGGTACAAATTCACCGTGGGAACACCACTGCCAGCCGCGCCAACCTCCTCCGCCTCCTTCGAGCAAACTGCAGCTCCGGGAGAAAAGAAGAGAAAAAGGAGCGAAAAGACCAAGCGGCCGAAGAAGGAGTCTGCGCAGCAAACGGCTGCGGCACGAACAGAGGCAGCCGCGCCGGAAATCATCTCTCTGGACAGCCCAGGGAAAGAAGCAGAAGTCTGGGCAGCAGGCGTCCTCCAATCAGCGGCTCAGGCGGAGCCCGCAGGTACGTCCTCTTCCCCGGTTCCCCAAATCCCAGTTGGCCCTGCCGTGACACCGTCCCCTCTGTATCAAGGCAAGCCTTAGTTGCATCTTCCCTATCGCCTATCTCCCAATCCTTCCATAGTCCCCATTCTTTCGAACAGTTTGCCCAGGACCTGAACGTTTTCCAAACCCTGGGTCAAACCCTAGACCCCTCATCCGCGGCCAGTGCCGAAGCTGTACCTACATCGCCGCGCCGCTCACCTTCATTATTCAAGACCCCGCCTTCACCTCCCACTCAGCCGCCCGTTTCCCCTAGGACCCAGTCGCCCTTGAAAGCAACCTCACCTTCTGGAATATCTCCTGCTTCATTGTTTGCAGGAAGGATGCCGCAGCAAGATTTAGCCTCGACGTATCCTATGCTGGCAGAACTTGACTTCATGGGGGAGCAGCTGCAGATTACAGATGATCAGCCTCTGGCAGCGAAGGCCGTAGGGTGTTCCGCCTCTTTCCTCCAGGGCGTCAAACGAAGAAGAGCCGAGGAGATAGCCGCCCCGGTGAAGCGCACCAAGTTCGACTTGGACAGGAGAGTGCTGCGAACTGAGAAATTGATCCCTAAAGTAAAGAAGCCTCTCCGGGAAATGACCGAGGCCGACTATGAACACCGGATCAAGGAGAAGAATTTTGATGACATAAGCGAAGAATACGAAATCAACGGTATTCGCCGCAGAACTGACAATCTCCTTGTTAAGCGACTCGAGAATCAAGAGAAGTTGTTTCAGCTTCAGAATAACTCGAGACAGCTGGAGGAAGATCTGGCCAAGGCCACCACGCGGCTGGAGTCTGCCCAGAAGGAGATTGAGGACTTGAAAGCTCAGCTCGCCGCCTCTCAGCAGGAGGCTACAGCACAAAGGAAGACGGCCGAACAACTGTCGGAAGAGAAGAGGGCGGCACTGGAACATGTATCTCAGCTGCAGGATTTGTTGAGGCAGGCCCAATCTCAGCTGAAGGAGAAGGCGTCCTGTGCGGCTGCCTTTTCGAAAAACAAGATCAAGGAGATGCGGGCTGGTTTGCTGCAAGGATGCAGGGCTAATGTGGTCAAGTCCCTGTCCGTCCTGGATTTCGCATCCAGGATCCAAGAAGTATCTGCCCAGGGAAAGCCTGTGGTAGAGGAGGCCGAACGCCAAGCGAAGCAATGGCTGGACTTGGCAATAAAACTTGAAGAGTTCGCGCGCAAGGGCCTCCGATTTCCCCCCATGTCCCGAATTGCCCTAGATTGGGCAGATGCAAGGGTAACCTTGCATAATTACTTTGAAAAAACAGAAAAAACAAGGGCCGCCAGGAAGATGCTGGACGCATTGAACCATGAAATGAATATTTGCCTGGCTCCCTTCAACACTCTTTCTGAGCTCGGATGCCCGAGCTTCGTCAAGGATGGGGAGTTTCTGCCCCTTGAACAAGTAAAGTTGGATTGGCTGTCTTTCGAGGCAGATACATCAGAAATTGACAGCTGGGCCGAGCCAGTCCAGGAGACGCAGGTAACCCAAATGGTGTCAAGGTTTTGCAAGATTAACACCTCCCTCCAGGAGTTGGGAGAGAGATATGACACCATCGATGTACACGTGGTTGCGGCATTCAGAGCAGCGCTGAAGGATGTCAGCGATTTAGGGCCCTTCCAGGCAGCAGCTTGGGACCAGGCCAAGACTGCATACAATCACGTCCGCGAGCGGGAGCAACCTGCCGAGCGAGAAGGCGACAATGGTGAGCATTCGGATTCAGAAAAGAGGAGGAGAATCAGAAGAAGAGACTGCTGAGAGTGAGTCCGAAGAAGAGCAGCCTACCCAAAAAAGGGGACTCAAGCAGACAGAGGAGCAACGGGATGCAGGGGAAGGGAGTTCCTCCGCGCCCAAAGGATAAAGGCCTCGGTTCGCTGCGTCGAGGCGAGCTCGACACCCCGCGAGCCGCCGGGAATGTTGCCACATTTTGCACGGGGTGCCATGTCTTCATTTTTCTTGTAAGGATGCTGCTCTCCCTTCCCTCCTCCTCCTTTCCCTTTCTCCACTATCCCCTTTCTTCCCTTCCATCGAATTCATTCCCTTCATTCCCCCCTTTTCCTCCTTTCCTTTTTTTTGCCAATTTCCCCAAAAGAGCAAAAGGCCCCTAAAAAATTCTAAGTATTAGAGCGCAACCCGACTTCGCAGCTGAAGTCGGGCTGCGCCCTTGAGTTTGAGCGCACTTGGGGAGCCGAAGTGCGGAGAGATGATCAAAATTTTGCTAAGTATAAGAGCGCAACCCGACTTCGCAACGAAGTCGAGGTGCGCTCTCATTTCTGTGCGCACCTTGGCATCACTGGAGCCCTGAAATTTCTAAGTATTGAGTGCGCAACCCGACTTCGCAGCGAAGTCGGGGTGCGCTCTCATGTTCATGCGCAGTCGGGGCGATATGACCGAAAAAGTGGCTAAGTGTTGGGTGCGCAACCCGACTTCGCAGCGAAGTCGGGCTGCGCCCGCTTACTTGTGCGCACTCGGGCAGAATGTTGAAGACAGCCCGGAAATTTTCTAAGGCACGGAGGCCTCCCCAACTGCGCTGCTTTCCCCTTGCGCCGTCTCGATTGCGCTCCAATTCCGAGCGAAGTCGGGCAAGAAAGAGAGACGAGATCCCAAGGCAGATTTGTCCCTTATCAGATGTGACGGGTGGTGTGCGAGCGTGAACTGAATTATTGTACCGCAACTACCCGTTGTCACATTTTGCACAGGGGTGCCATGTTTTTAGTTTCTGCATGTATGCTGCTCTTTTCCCTTCCTTCACCTCATCTTCCCTTTTCTTCATCTCTCCCTTTCTTCCTCTTCCTCGCAGTTTCATTCCCTCTCCTTCTTTCCCCCTTTCTTCCCCCAGTAAAACTTCAGCAGGTGTTCCTTGAAAAATTTCTAAGTGTTGGGGCGACACCCGACTTCGCAGCGAAGTCGGAGTGCGCCCCTCAGTTGGAGCGCAATAGGGAACCCGAAGTGCGCAGCAGGACAGGAAATTTGAAAATTTGACTAAGTGTCAAGGGCGACACCCGACTTCGCAGCGAAGTCGGGGTGCGCCCTTCTTCCTGGGCGCACTAGGGGAACACTGTCAGAAAATCAGCTAAGTGCTTGGGGCGACATCCGACTTCGCAGCGAAGTCGGAGTGCGCCCCTCTTCCAGTGCGAAGTCCGAACAGCGAAAGAAGACAAGCACCGGTGCGACACCCGACTTCGCAGCGAAGTCGGAGTGCGCCCTTTGACCGGTGCGCAGTTGGATAAAGTCAACTCAGAAAATGCTAAGGCAAGAAGGCCTTCCAACTGCGCTGTCTTCATCCTGCGCCACCCGATAGCGCCCGAATTCCTGGCGAAGTTGGATAAACTGCCTTTCAAGGCAGACACGTGTCACGCATCAGCATCCGACAAGTGTCCATCTCCGGGATTCGAGCCAAGACTTGACCGCACAAGGACAAAGCATGGGCTACACTACCGGCGCCATCTGTCACCATTTAAGCCGATGTGAAGTGCCATCTGCCGCACCTACCCGCATTCCTGCTGACCGAAGACTTGACCCAACGCGCTGCCACGTAGCTGTACCGCCTTCAGGGACACCATGCTGCAAGGACAGTCCGGCCCGACGAGTCAGCATCAGCAGCTCCTCAGCCGCTCGTGTCAGCTATTGTCTTGTCTGGGACTTCGTGCCCATGAATGTAATCGGGGGGAATTTTGGGCTATAAATACCCACCACGTTTTGATTGTAAGTGGTGGAAGGGGAATATATTGCTAGGGAACAATTGTAGCTGTGCGTTTGCCTCAAATACAGACATATATTTGGCTCTGCTTATTGTCTTTTATCTTGCATGCTGCCTCTCCTTGTCATTTCTGCCTCATGTTTCTTGTGTCATTGCTTGTTGTTGTACTGAACTCTGGACTCCGGCATTTGGTGGCCAGGTATTCCTGGAATGCATAGATAGAGGATACATGGGATCGTTGATAGCTGTAGTTTCAATGTATGTTTGTAGATGAATGTTGTTAGTAGTGGTGATTGATTCGTTGTCGTGCTGCTTATTCTCCCCACCCAACTCCAATCACATTTGGAATCCCTTTCTGCACTTTTATCTCTTTCTGCATTTTTATCTCTTTCCCTGCACTCTTATCTTAACAAAACCCCACAGGAAGCCGGCCTTCTCCGGAGATTGGCACGGAAGGCATCCCTTCCTTCCGGCCTTTCAATCTGGTGGGCGAATCTGGGCGCAATAACAACAAATCCTTTCCTCATGGCAGATTCGTAACCAACAGTTTCTCTGGCACGCCCGGTGGGACATGGTAGTTTCCCACCCCCAAACAGAATCGAAGTACTAGTGCTCGCTTCATTGCTGTTCAAAATCAGAGCACCTGGCGACTCTGCATATCTGAATATTCTCTGAGTCCGTAAAGACCGGTCCTAACGCCTTCATGCAAACAAGAAGGTGGCGAGCAAGGAATCCGGGAGATCAGTCTGACCTTTACGAAATCGACATTGCCGCTCCAGGAGAGCGCGTCAGGCTGGCTGATTATCAAGCTCGCGAAGAAGAAATCCGAGAAGAAGCCGAGGCTGAAATCCAAGAAGCCGAGGCTGAAATTGAAGAAGTTGAGGCCGAAGAAGAATCCACATCTTCGGACAGTTCCGATACCGAGTACACTACCGGGTCAGAAGCAGACATGGCTGCT
Source organism: Wollemia nobilis (assembly GCA_028583015.1). Lineage (NCBI taxonomy): Eukaryota > Viridiplantae > Streptophyta > Pinopsida > Araucariales > Araucariaceae > Wollemia > Wollemia nobilis. The sequence goes on along the minus strand of JAQPPZ010003356.1, from coordinate 16,208,607 downwards.
CAGCAAGATGATGATGACCTCTTCCCAGCGGTGGACTCTACGGGGCCCTTGGCCCTAGCCGGACAACAAGCTGTGCCCCTTGCTGCCTTAAAGTCTATCCCTACGTACGACGGCTATGGCAAGACGGCGTATGAACACATCCAGGACATCCTTGCCCTGGCCGCGCTGCACTCCATCACTGATGAAAGTGTGAAGACCCGTCTGCTGGCCCTTTCCCTTAGGGGAAAGCTTCTCTACTGGTGGAGATCACTGCCAGAGGGATCCATCACAGGGTGGCGACAGTTAGCCGGCAGACTCGTGAAAGGATGCAACGAGTCTGCTGATCCCTCTTCTTTGCTGCATCAATTCCAAAGTATTCAGAGACACCCCCAAGAGGAGGTGTCAGACTTCAACATCAGGTTTGCGAGGTCTTGGAAACGGGTACCTCGCGAACTCCGACCGTCAGCAGGTCAGGCCGCCTACTATTACCTGAGATCCTTTAACTCAGACATTTGCCTGCTGCTGAAGGTTGCCAGAATCAACACATTCCCTGCTCTGTACGAGGCTGCCCAGCAAGCTGAAATGGATATCATTTCCATCGGCAGGCTTCCACACAGAGTACAACCGCCCATCTACCCTGATTTTCCCCGATCACAATATCCGTCAGCTTCTGGTTCGGAGCCGTCCACTTCAGGACAGCAACCCCAGCAGCAATGGAACCCGGCGCCGGTCGTGAACCCTTACGGCCCGCCACAAATTCATTATCCGCCTCCTCGTCCTCCACGTTTTCCAGCACTTCCTGCTCCTCCGCAGCATGCACAATATTCAACTCCTCCTCCATTGGCTGCATTGCCTCCCCCAGCTCAGTTGCCGCCGCCTCCCGATCATGATATTCAGAATCAAATTCTTCAGGAGGTACGGGCTCTGGCCTCTGGCTATCATACCATGTCTAACGACATGACTGTTCTGAAAAAGAAGCAGGCCCAAATGGACCTGGCTCCCAGGAGGCCATATCCGCCTCCGGCGTTGACAAAAGATCGGCCCCCTGAGCAACATTTGCAACGGCGGCCCCCTCCGAGGAATGCTGCCATTGAAGATGAACCTGGTACTTCTGACCAGGTCAACTGGTGCACCACGTGCAACGACCCGCATGACGAGGATGACTGTACACTGCACCAACACTACCTCCAGACTTTGGCCGGCAGCGCCATTGAGGACGAAGAGCTCTACATGATCCTGGGCGACGAAAGCAATTTCGCCGTCTCAGATGAAGTTCCAATGCCGCCTCCTGCCAAGGAAAACAAGAAGTCTGCCGAAGCTGCAGCCAAACCTTTAAAGGTGTACGCCAGAAGAGATAAGGCGCAACCTGAGGAGCTACCGCCCTACAAGAGGCTGTGGCCCTACACAGCCAAAGACAAGGCTCCTCCGGCGAAGACTCCCGCAGTCAAGCCTCCCGTAGCCAAACCTCTTCCGGCTAAAGCTCCCGCTGCTCAGCCTCCAGCTGAAACAAAAGAACAAGCTCAGGAGAGGCTGAGATATCCGTCTCTGACCAAGAGACAGAGAGTTGAGGCCACTCAACAGTACCGGACGAAGTATGAGCCGGCGAAAGAAGCGGAAGGAGCGAGCACTTCGGGCTACAGCATAGTAGACGAGCTGAAGAGAACTCCCGCAAGAATCAGCATGTACGATGCTCTTCAGCTCCCAAGCCAGGTTGATCTGCTGCAAGAATCCCTGAAGACCATGAAGAATGGCAAGCAGATACAGCCCGCTGTCCTGGTGCAACCCCTGACAGTCTCAGCCACTGGGAAGAACAGACCACCTCCCTTCTATCTGTCATTACGGATGCAAGGGTACATAGTACACAACTGCATGGTGGACTCTGGTGCTTCTACGACCGTAATGCCGAGAGCCGTCTGCGATGAAATCGGGATGGAGTACACAAGGAGCAGCCAAGGCGTGCTGCAACTAGACGGCACCCCTGTCAAGACAGTCGGTGTCATAAAAGACATCCCCATTCGGCTGCACAAAGCTCTCGACATCGTGGTCATCCAAGAAGTTGTGGTCGTTGACTTGGAACCCTACTTCGGCATGTGCCTCTCCAGGGAGTTCACGGCGAAGTTGGGAGGGTATTTATCTCTGGACTACTCGCACATGGAAGTGCCCTTCAAAGGAAGGAGACTGAAGATTTTCAATGAGAAGCCTTCCACCTACTTAGTAGAGAAGATACCCGGAGAGGAGCCTGAGGATTGCATGGTTCAGCTGACGGAGGAAGAACTGGTGACAGTGGATATGACGGAGCAAGCTCTCGAGCAGCTGCAAGTAGAAGATGAATTCTCCTTGCGGGACTTCAACGCTGTGATTGAAACTGAGCAAGGCTGCTACACCATTGTTCAGCCTGAAAGGCTCGACAAGTCGGTCAGAAGAGAAGTAGGACCAGCACCTGAAAAGCTGTGGAAGCTTTTCTTTGACGGCGCACGATGCAAAAATGGCGCCGGTGCTGGAGTACTTTTGGTTTCCCCAACCGGGATCCAGAAGGATTACACCTACAAGCTGGCTTGGAGCTGTACCAACAATGCGGCGGAGTACGAAGCCCTGTGCTTGGGTTTGCGAAAGGCGGAGAGACTAGGGATTAAACATCTGCAGATCTACGGAGATTCAGAACTGGTGTGCCACCAGGTCACGAATAAGTGCGCCTCCAAAAAGCACTATCTCAAGGCGTACCGAAATCGGGTCTGGGATCTGATGGAGTCTTTTGACTCGTTGAATGTCAAGGCTATTTCACGAGAGAAAAACAAGCATGCTGACATTCTGGCGTCTGTTGGAGCCAGGTACGTTCCGGCTGATGACACTGTCCAGAAGCCGAAGCCGGTTCGTACTATTTACAGGCCTTCTGTGCCTGATAAGGACACCCACTGGCAGGTGTTTAGCTGTGACGAGGAGATCGTCACATTTTTGGTAAATGAAGCCTGTTCAATCGAAGGTAGAGACCCTGATGACGAGCAATATGAGGGGTTGATACAGTTAAAAAATAATCATGTCCCAAAAGGACTGATTACTCTTGAAAGTCTATTTGATCAAAATGACCGAGCCATATCTCACCGGATCAAAGTAGACCCGAAGCAGTATGCCGACCTGGAGCTGGAACCTGGTAAATCAATCAAGGTCGGGACAGACTGCACCTCAGAGGAACTCGAGCAGATCAGAGCATTGTGTCAAGAGTTCCCTGACATAGTAGCCTGGAGCTACCAGGACTTGAAGGGGTATGACAGAGAAATAATCCAGCATACCATTGAGCTAGAAGATGGCGCCAAGCCATTCCGGCAAAAGCAGAGGGCCGTCAATCCAAAAATCGAGGCCATGATGAAGGCCGAGCTCTTGAAGATGCTGGAGGCCAAGATCATCTACCCCATCAAGCATTCATCCTGGGTTGCGAACTTGGTTTCCGTGAGGAAGAAGAACGGAGACATTCGTCTCTGTGTGGACTTTAGAAATCTGAATCAGGCCTCCCTCAAGGACCATTATCCGCTGCCCCAAATTGATCAGATCCTCCATATAGTTGCTGGAGCCCAACGATTTTCCCTCTTAGACGGTTTTTCCGGCTACAACCAGATATGGGTCAAGGATGAGGACCAGCACAAGACGGCGTTCACCACCAAATGGGGAACGTTCGCCTATCAGCGCATGCCTTTCGGCTTATCCAATGCTGGCGCCACATTCCAAAGAGCCATGGACCTGGCCTTCCGAGAGCTGCTCAACAAAGTGATTGTCATCTACTTGGATGACATGACTGTTTTCTCTCACAAGCGAGAAGATCATGTTCCCCACCTGCGGCAAATATTCGAAAGGTGTCGTGAATTCGGCATCTCCATAAACCCGAAGAAGTCTGTCTTCGCGGTGAAAGAAGGAAAGTTGTTGGGGCATGTCATCTCAGAGAAAGGCCTAGCTATAGACCCTGACAGAGCAGAGGCCCTCCTCCGCTTGCCCGCCCCAATCGACAAGAAAGGGCTGCAGTCCTTCTTCGGCCAAATCAACTTCGTGCGGAAGTTCATACCGGACTTCGCACAGGTAATCAAGCCCATGGCCGAGTTGCTGAAAAAGAATACTGAGTTCTTATGGACCGAAGAAAGGGGGCAAGCCTTCGAGGAGATCAAAGCTCGCATTGCACAAGCACCGGTGTTGATAAACCCGGACTACTCCAAGGATTTCATCCTGTACGCGGTGGGAGAACCAGAGAGTTACGCCGCAATCCTGACCCAAAAGGGAGATGATGGCGAGGAGCGCCCCATAGCGTTCCTGAGCCAAGTAATCCAGCCACACGAAGAAAAGTACAACTTCATAGAGCGGCAGGTTCACGCTGTCATGAAATCTCTCCGAAAGTTCAGGCACTTTGTCTCCCAAAGCAAGATAACTGTCTTTGTGATCCACCCGGACGTTCGAAGCTTCATCATTCAAGGAGAGCCGGGTCACAAGAGAGCAGGATGGATTGCCAAAATCCAGGAGTTCGACATCGAAGTGCGGCCAACCAAGCTAATCAGAGGCCGAGCCTTGTGCCAAGAGCTAGCCCGAAGCGCAGCAGCCGAGATAGCCGCCTGCGAGTGGGAGGATCCAGCAACACGCATCAACCTAGCCAACTCCTTACCCGAGGAGTGCGACTGGACAGATGAACTGGTGAGATACTTCTGCACCGGAAGATGTCCAGACCACATGAACGCCTCACAAAGAAGGAGGTTTCGGTTAGGTGCTTTGAAGTACACTCTTCGCCCCGAGGGGCTTTACTTTAAAAACATTGACGGCATCCTGTTGCGGTGCGTCAGAAAATCAGACCAGTCTAGGGTCCTCGGAGAATTTCACTCCGGGATGCCTGGAGGTCATCATTCTGCAAGGCCTACGGCCTTGAAAATAATCAGAGCTGGGTACTACTGGCCCACTCTGTTTACAGACGCTCATGCGGTCTGTACCAAGTGTGATCAATGCCAGAGATTTGCTGGCAGGAACAGAAAAGCACCCCTGCCCCTTCAACCGATCCAAGCCGAGACTCCGTTTCAGCAATGGGGTCTGGATTTCATCGGGGTGATTTCGTCGAACTCTGCAGCGGGCCACAAGTTTATCTTAACCGCCACCGACTACTTCACGCGGTGGGCAGAGGCGATCCCCACAAAGAACGCCGACCAAGAGACGGTCATCAGGTTCCTTGAAAGCCTGGTTACCCGTTTCGGGGTCCCGGAATCAATAGTGACGGACAATGGTCCGGGGTTCGCAGGCGCAGTACTCACGGAGTACACCAGCAAATTTGGCATCTATCACAAGATGTCTTCCAACTACTACCCGCAGGGGAACGGTCTCGCCGAGTCCACCAATAAGAATCTACTGAAGATCATTCGAAGGACAGTAGAGAAGAACAAAAGGACTTGGCACCTGCTCCTGGATCGGGCGCTATGGGCGGACAGAGTTTCATTCAAAAAGTCCATCAAAACGTCCCCTTATGCGCTCGTGTATGGCAAAGAAGCTGTCTTGCCAACGCACATTGAAATACCCGCTCTCTGGATGCTTGATGAAGAAAGAGGCAGCGGGGATCCGGTGGAAGACAGACTTTGCCAACTGCTGCAGTTGGAGGAAGACAGAGAAAAAGCGTACCAGGCCTTCACAAAACACGCTGAAGCAACACAAGGCTGGTTCGCAAAAGGCACCACTGCCCGAGTTTTCAAAATCGGGGACTTGGTGCTGAAATGGGACTCGTTGAAGGCGAAACCCGGCAACCACGGAAAGTTTGATGCCCTCTGGGAGGGCCCCTACCAGATTGCCCGGGTTAATCAGTTCAACGCATATGTGCTCCGGGACATGGAGGGACATCCTCTCCCCATTCCCGTCAACGGGTTCCACCTGAAGATGTACCACCGCTGAAGGCGCCCGAAAGGGTCCTTCCTTGTACAGATTTCCCTTTTTGTATTTCCAGTTTTCAGCATGTAAATATTTCAGTTTCTTTTGTTTATAAGTAGCCCAAGTCTGAGGCAGAAACCCGACTTCGCAGCGAAGTCGGGTAGCGCCCATCAAATGGTGCGAAGAGGGAAGGGAGCAGTTAAAAGAAAGCTGAGACGCCTGAAATGCCTAAGTCCGGCTGCCCACCCGACTTCGCAGCGAAGTCGGGCTGCGCCTTCTCCAAAGGGCGCAGTCGGGTGGCGGACTATAAAGAAACGTCTAATGTCGAACTGCGCCCATGTTGGTGGGCGAAGTCGGATAGCGCCCGTTTTTTGGGCGAAGTCCGAGTGCGCCCCTTTTCTTGGGCGCGCCCTGGTAAGATGGCGCCTAGAAACGTAAAATCCAAGTTGCGCCCGTTTTTCGGGCGAAGTTCGGATTGCGCCCGTTTTTGGGGCGAAGTCCGAAGTTCGCCCAGATTTTGGGCGAAGTCCGAAGTGCGCCCCCTTTTTGGGCGAAGTCGGACCACGCCCCCAATTCCGGGCGAAGCCCGAACGGCTCATCACGGACGGCGCCAAAAGTTTGTAAGTATGGGCCCGGTGCAAAGTCCGACACATGGCAAGGTTGGGTGAATTAATTGCAAGGTCTTTTGGAAAGTGTGCCCAATTGACGGCAGTGACGTCGGCTACGGCACATGGTTCGAGAGAGTTTAAATGATTGCGCAATTACCCATGAAGATACATTTAAAGGGTAAGGCGCGCTTGGGCCAACGACTAATAGGAACGTTTTTCAAAAAACGGGCCCATGCGCAGCCGCCAAGATCATAACGCCTCCACCAACCGAAAGCAAACTGCCCTAACTCCCTCCCTCGCGCCATTAATGCTGGCAGTTGCTGTCTACAAGAGGACCCTGGCACAGCCAGAAAATTCATAACGTTCGAAGCTGACTCCCGGACTGCAGAGAATAAAGCTGACAAGCTCTGAAGCTGCTGCTCCTGTCTCTGATTGTCTCAACAAGGATGGATAAAGGGAAAGCGCCCGTACAGGCACAATCTAGCGAAGATCCGCACGAAGCTGAGGAATCTCCAGACTCTAGCGCCCATGAGAGCGCAGCGCCTCGGAAGGGTAAGAAAGCAAAATCCAGAACGAAGAGGCGCGTAGCTGGCCAGACTCCGCCGCCGCCAATCAATCGTCTGTCCGGGTACAAAGATGGTGCGTTCTCTATCAGTCTCACAAAGCTGCGTCTAACTATCGCAAAGTGGGTGGGTAAGGTTTCGCCTTCCCACCACCTCGGAGCCGCATATAATTCAAATCTTTGCTGGTTCCTGTGCCCTCCGACCCACTGGTGCCCGGAGCTGGTTGAGGTGATTGCTGAATATTACAAACCAGCTGCGCGGCAGGTATGCGATAACAAAGGAAGGGTGTTGTTCACTCTTTTCCGGGAGAGCGTCCAGCCAGCGTTCGCCCCAGGGCTTCAGTACAGCCCAGACGCAATTATCAGGAGGGTAAACATCGAAGAGCAGACCGGCAGGTTTTCTCAGACAAAGCGGATGAGAGAGTTCCTGGATTCAGAGCTGAAGACTCCGCTAAAAGCTGGACAATGGCCGACTGGCCCCATACCACTGGACCGTTTTGAAAACAAGTATATCTACATCATCCTGGCATGGGTCCTCGGCTGCGACTCAGACAGAGTGGTACGGCCGTTTCAGCTGGCAATGGCCGAATGTATCCTGCACGGAGAGTTCTACGACTCTACGGCGCAGAAAAGCGGGAAGCGCCCAATCTTCTACGACTGGGCGGACTGGTTGGCCTACGCAATTCATGCGAGCCTGGTGCGACTGCAGCAGAAGCAGTCAACGGATTTCCGGTTTTGCTCATTCCTCACATGGCTATGCCTGTACCATATGCATTACCGGATGAACGTCCCCAACCTGAGGAAAGCGAATGAACAAGGAGAGCCGCTCCCCGTGTACGAGTGGACTGAGGTCCTGTACCGGAAGGGCTCATTTTACGATTTTAACATCCAATTTCTGGGCCAGGCCATGGGATTGTTCAACCGCGGCGCGACTCGCCCACCGGCGGCTATGACGAAGTATCTGTGGAGCAATGAGTTCGGGGATACTTTCAGGCTAACTCAGGGCATTATTGTCCGAATCTACGGGTTCAAGGGAAAGCCCTGTTTGCTGCCCTACTTCTGCACTGACCACCAGTTCGGGATGGAGGTGGCGCGGCAAATGGACTACGTCGAAGAAGAATTGGGCCAGGGAAAAAAGAAAGGTCACATATTTCAGTATCCAATGACCTGGGCCAATATTCAAGTCTTCGAAATAGGGCAGCACGTTTATCTTGAACAAGAGCTCATTGATATGGGCCTGATTATGCTGCCACAGCGCTGGAAGTACGACCCAATCGGGGTCCGGGGAAAGTTCACACACATCTGTCCTAGACCTGAAATCATGCAAGAAAGGAGAAACAGGACAGGTGCAGACCTCCACTGGCGCATTCACTTAATGCAATCATGGCCACCATGGCATGAATTTTACTGTGAGGAGGTCACTTACGATCCTGAGCGAAACCCGGACCATCGGATGGAGTCAGCTGGTTTCAAAAGGTTCCTCGCTAAGGTGGCGCCGCTCAACTGGCATAAGGACAAAATCCTCGAATGCTGGAAGATGAGGTGTCGCACGCAGCACGACAAATCAAGCCGGAAGAACCTTGCCGTTGATGATGAGTTTTCGGCACTTTATGACGAACATGTCGACACGTGGCAGCCCTTCGACTTTGGCAATTGCGTTCCCCGAGGCGCAAAAATAAGGTATAAAAGAAGGGCCACCTCTCAGTCATTGTCAACTCCAGCGACTTCCAGCGCGACTCCGACCAGCAGCCAAGTGGGCCCAATGCAGACCGTAGCTCCCGAGGCAGTGCCCGAAGCGGCGCAAAGCTCAGAAAGGTCAACTCCTGACCTGGTCCCTCCAGCAGAAAAGGCGTCCGCGCTACCAGCCAGTAGCCCGAGTGCGGCAGGCATTCTTCCAGCACGACCCCGGTACAAGTTTACCGTGGGGACATCAGCGCCTGCCGCCCCTTTATTACCACTTCCTTCTGGGTCAGCGTCAGCAGAAAAGAAAAAGAAAAAGGTCGAGAGGACCAAACGCCCTAAGGAGCCAGCGCAGCAAACAGCCGCGGAGCAGCCGCAAGTAGCAGCACCAGAGGTTGTCTCTTTAGACAGCCCTGAACAAGCCGCAACCATTCCCCCAGCGTCGGCTCAGGTGGAGCCCGCAGGTACGTCCTCTGTTCCTATCGCCCAAGTCCGCGTCGGCCCTGCAAAAACCCCAGCTTCCACTTCATCAGGGCAAGCCGTAGCCGCGTCTCCTGTTTCTCAAGCCACCCCGCCGTCTAGCGGCCTGCACTCATTTGACCAGTTTGCTCAGGATCCCAACGCTTTTCAATCCCTGAGCCAAACCCTAGAGCCCTCACCCGCAGTTAGTGCCGGAGCCGCTCCTTCATCTCCGCATCCTTCGCCCCAGACGCTCGAAACCCTACCAGCGCCATCCACGCAGACTCCTGTCACTCCTAGGACCCAGTCGCCCTCAAAGGCTGCTACTCCCTCTGGTATCCCTCCTACTTCACTGTTCGCAGGAAAGATGCCGCAACATGCCCAGGAGCTGGAAGACCTCGATCTCATGAGTATCACCGAGGACCAGCCTCTGGCAGTAAGAGCCGTGGGAGGGTCAGCCTCCTTTCTTCAAGGCGTTAAGCGCAGAAGGGCCGAAGAGATAGCCGCCCCGGTCAAGCGCACAAAGTTTGACCTAGATCGGAGAGTGCTTACGACAGAAAAGCTGATTCCTAAGGTGAAGAAGCCTCTCCGTGACATGACCGAGGCTGACTATGAGCTTCAGACAAAGGAGAAGAACTTTGATGATATCAACGAAGAATACGAGATCCGCGGTATTCGTCGTAAAACAGACAACCTCCTTGTCAAGCATCTCGAGACCCGGGAAGCGCTTTTCCAGCTGCAAGAATACCACAAGGCAGCTCGAAGAAGACTTGGCTAGGGCTACCGCGCAGTTGGGGTCAGCACAACAAGAAGTCGAAGATCTTAAGGCTCAGCTGGCCGCCTCCCAGCAGACAGCCGAGCAAGAGAGAAAAGCAGCGCAAGAGCAGATTTCACAACTGCAGGATTCGCTGAAACAGGCGCAGTCGCAGCTCGCAGAGAAAGCATCACAAGCGACGGCCTTTTCCAAGAGCAAGGCGAAGGAGATGCGCGCAAGTCTGCTACAAGGTTGCAAGCCCAACCTTGTCAAATCCCTGTCAGTTCTGGATTTCGTATCCAGGATCGAAGAGGTATCTGCCCAGGGAAAGCCCGTGGTGGAGGAAGCCGAACACCAGGCAAAGCAACGGCTAGACCTGGCTATGAAACTTGAGGAACTAGAGCGCGATGGCCTCCGAATCACCCCCATGTCACAATTCGCCTCAGAGTGGGCAAATGCAAGGGTAACCTTGCACACTTATTTTGCGAGGACAGAAAGGATCAGAACAGCCAGGAAGGCGCTGGACGCCTTAGAGCATGAAAGAAACATTCTCCTGGCTCCCTTTCACGTTCTGTCCGAGCACGGGTGCCCGAGCTACATCAGAGATGGTGAGTTCCTCACCCTTGAGCAGTTAAAGAAGAACTGGCTGTCCTTCGAGACGGATACAGCTGAGATCGACAGCTGGACAGAGCCAGTTCAAGAAGCGCAGGTCACCCAGATGGTGTCAAAGTACTGCAAAATCAACTCTTCCCTTGGGGAGTTGGGAAAAAGATATAACACCATTGACCTGCACGCGGTCGCTGCATTTCACGCAGTACTCAGAGAAATCAGCGACCCCTCTCCCTTCCAAGCCGCAGTCTGGGATCAAGCTAAGGCTGTGGTCGAACGCATAAGCAAGCTAGAGGCCGAAAGTGGAGAGCCTTCAGATTCAGAAGGCGAGACTGAGGAGGCAACTGGTGAAAGCGAACCTGAAGAAGAACAGTTGCCGCAAGGGAAGCGACCAGAGCAGCAAAAGACAGGGGAAGGAAGTTCCTCTGCACCCAAAGGATAAAGGCATGGTTCATTGCGTCGAGGCGAGCTCGACACCCCGCGAGCCGCCAGGAATGTTGTCACATTTTGCACAGGGGTGCCATGTTTTTAGTTTCTGCATGTATGCTGCTCTTTTCCCTTCCTTCACCTCATCTTCCCTTTTCTTCATCTCTCCCTTTCTTCCTCTTCCTCGCAGTTTCATTCCCTCTCCTTCTTTCCCCCTTTCTTCCCCCAGTAAAACTTCAGCAGGTGTTCCTTGAAAAATTTCTAAGTGTTGGGGCGACATCCGACTTCGCAGCGAAGTCGGAGTGCGCCCCTCAGTTGGAGCGCAATAGGGAACCCGAAGTGCGCAGCTGGACAGGAATATGAAAATTTGACTAAGTGTCAAGGGCGACACCCGACTTCGCAGCGAAGTCGGGGTGCGCCCTTCTTCCTGGGCGCACTAGGGGAACACTATCAAAAAATCAGCTAAGTGTTGGGGCGACATCCGACTTCGCAGCGAAGTCGGAGTGCGCCCCTCTTCCAGTGCGAAGTCCGAACAGCGGAAGAAGACAAGCACCGGTGCGACACCCGACTTCGCAGCGAAGTCGGAGTGCGCCCTTTGACCGGTGCGCAGTTGGATAAAGTCAACTCAGAAAATGCTAAGGCAAGAAGGCCTTCCAACTGCGCTGTCTTCATCCTGCGCCACCCGATAGCGCCCGAATTCCTGGCGAAGTTGGATAAACTGCCTTTCAAGGCAGACACGTGTCACACATCAACATCCGACAAGTGTCCATCTCCGGGATTCGAGCCAAGACTTGACCGCACAAGGACAAAGCATGGGCTACACTACCGGCGCCATCTGTCACCATTTAAGCCGATGTGAAGTGCCATCTGCCGCACCTACCCGCATTCCTGCTGACCGAAGACTTGACCCAACGCGCTGCCACGTAGCTGTACCGCCTTCAGGGACACCATTCTGCAAGGACAGTCCGGCCCGACAGAAGTCAGCATCAGCAGCTCCTCAGCCGCTCGTGTCAGCTACCGTCTTGTCTGGGACTTCGTGCCCATGAATGTAATCGGGGGGAATTTTGGGCTATAAATACCCACCACGTTTTGATTGTAAGTGGTGGAAGGGGAATATATTGCTAGGGAACAATTGTAGCTGTGCGTTTGCCTCAAATACAGACATATATTTGGCTCTGCTTACTGTCTTTTATCTTGCATGCTGCCTCTCCTTGTCATTTCTGCCTCATGTTTCTTGTGTCATTGCTTGTTGTTGTACTGAACTCTGGACTCCAGCATTTGGTGGCCAGGTATTCTTGGAATGCATAGATAGAGGATACATGGGATCGCTGATAGCTGTAGTTTCAATGTATGTTTGTAGATGAATGCTGTTAGTAGTGGTGATTGATTCGTTGCCGTGCTGCTTATTCTCCCCACCCAACTCCAATCACATTTGGAATCCCTTTCTGCACTTTTATCTCTTTCCGCATTTTTATCTCTTTCCCTGCACTCTTATCTTAACAAAACCCCACAGGAAGCCGGCCTTCTCCGGAGATTGGCACGGAAGGCATTCCTTCCTTCCGGCCTTTCAATCTGGTGGGCGAATCTGGGCGCAATAACAACAAATCCTTTCCTCATGGCAGATTCGTAACCAACACTACCCTCATTCAAGCTGACTCGAAGTTTCATCTACCGCACAGCCACGTAGCTGCCAAGTTTTCAGGTGGACCTTGCTGCAAGTACAGTCCATATCCGCAAAGGTCAACATCAACCACTTTTTTCCGCTTTTGTCAGCTTTGTCAGCTATTGTCAGGTCTGGGATCCTGTGCCCAAAGTTGTAATTGGGGGGAAAATTGCGCTATAAATAGCTGCGCCATATCATTGTAAGGTGGTGGAAGGGGGATATATTGCTAGGGAACCATTGTAGCTGTGCATTTGCTTCTGAATACAAAATACACTTGGCTCTATTGACTGTTCTTGTTATGTATGCTGCCTCTATTTAGCATTTCTGCCTCATGTTGCTTATGTTATTGCTTACTGTTATTCTGCTATCTGGATATCGGTATTTGATAGTTAAGTATTCCTGGAATGCATAGTTAGAGGATACATAGAATGAATGACATTGGTAGTTTCTGTAATGTATTATGTGTTTAGTTGTTGTTAGTAGTGGTGATTGATAGTTGTTGTGTTGCTTATCCTCCCCACCCAATACAAATACATTTATATTTCTTTCTGCATTTATAATTTCTTTCCTGCACTCTGAGCTAATAGACAACTGAGAAAACATAGGAAGTCAGCCTCCTCCGGAGATTGGCACGGAAGGCATTCCTTCCTTCCGGCCTTTCAATCTGCTGGGCGAATCTAGGGCGCATTACACTAAATCCTATCCTAATGGCAGATTCATAACCAGCAGTCACAAGGATGTCAACAACAAACTTTATTAAAAGTCTGGAGGAGGAATGAAATGATAACGACAATTATCTCTTTTCTCAAGGTTGTCTTGTAGTGTTTGTTGTTACTTTTACAATATCCTGAAAATTCTCAGATTACATGCTTATAATAAATGTTCTTTGGAAAAAGAAATTGCTTGTAGGAACCTAAGTTACTAGGAGTCCCTTTTTGGAAAGGATGGGGCAACACAGGGACACAGAAAGGGAACAGCTACAAGACACCCCCAAATATTGCAAAAAGGAGGCAGGGAGGGAACGACAATATAAAAAAAAAATATTAAAAAATTATTTATGTACATAAACTAAAGCAACAATAAGCAAGAGAACTAATCATTGATTTTTCCATTACAAAATGAAAATACAATGATACAATATGAAATATGGTCCATAATTTTACATTTAGACTCCATAGAGTTTTATTTACTCTATCTGCATTATAAAAAGAGTCAACACTAAAAGCAGAACTAGAAACTAAAACCAAAAACGGTAAAAGCCGGGCAGCACATTAAATTAGGTTCAGATGGTTCCTGCAGCTCCCTGGTCCTCCATCTCTAAACGCTCTAGCAATGCTTCAGCCTCTGCAATGTCATCACTGTCACTATACTCGAGCTGTTTAAAAATATCTAATGGCAATCCAACCAAACCTGTGTCCCACTTCATGATCATTCTTATCAATCTGTACAGCATCCTCTGGATCTACATCCCATTTTGTTGCAAGTGCATGTTACAAATGAATGTTATGCAAGTGCTTGTTACAAATGCTCCAAATGAAGATAAAAGGACATTAACACACATAACATAGTTGCAATTTTGATCCAACTAAGTTCTTTATTTGGGACTATATACTTGTAACCAGACCAATAATGTTTGTAGTTATGTACAAGACAATATGTCGCTTGTAGAACCTGTGATCAAAACAGCATTTAGTCAACGATTTAAAATAGAACAAAAGTTTTAAAAGTCACTTTAACAAACTTTTGTACAATATGCAAACCATATTCCACTAATTCCCACAGATGATGACAAATATGGAATCCCCACAATGGTTCCTTCACAAGCTCAATTAACTAAGCTTACAGGTCGTCAAACACAATGATTACTGTTGCCACATTTTGCACGGGGTGCCATGTTTTCAGTTCTGTAAGTGAGCTGCTCTTTTCCTTTCCTTCTCCTCAACTACCCGCGTTCCTGCTGACCAAAGGTTTGACCCGACACACCGCCACGTAGCTGTACATCTTTCAGGGAGACCATGCCGCAAGTACAGTCTTGCCCGACAGAAGTCAGCATCAGCAGCTCCTCAACCGCTTGTGTCAGCTATTGTCTTGTCTGGGACTTTGTGCCCATGAATGTAATCGGGGGAACTGAGGCTATAAATAGCCCACTCATTTTCATTGTAAAGGGTGGAAGGGGAATATACTGCTAGGGAACCATTGTAGTCTGTGTGTTTGCCTCTAATACAAATATATACTTGGCTCTCGCTTCTTGTCTTTTATCTTGTATGCCGCCTCTCCTTGTCATTTCTGCCTCATGTTTCTTGTATCATTGCTTACTGTTGTACTGAATTCTGGACTCGGTATTTGATGATCAAGTATTCCCGGAATGCATAGATAGAGGATACATAGGATTAATGATAGTTGTAGTTTCAATGTGTGCTTTGTAAAGGAATGTTGTTAGTAGCGGTGATTGATCGTTGTCGTGCTGCTTATTCCCCCCACCCAACTCCAATCACATTTGGATTCTCTTTCCGCACTTTTATCTCTTTCCCTGCACTCTTATCTTGACACTAAAAAACCCCACAGGAAGCCGGCCTTCTCCGGAGATTGGCACGGAAGGCATTCCTTCCTCCCGGCCTTTCAATCTGGTGGGCGAATCTGGGCGCAATAACAACAAATCCTTTCCTCATGGCAGATTCGTAACCAACAGTTTCTCTGGCACGCCCGGTGGGACATGGTAGTTTCCCACCCCCAGACAGAATCGAAGCACGAGTGCTCGCTTCATTGCTGTTAAAAATCAGAGCACCTGGCGACTCTGCACGAACCCGAATACTCTCTGAGTCCGTAAAGACCGGTCCTAACGCCTTCATGCAAACAAGAAGGTGGCGAGCAAGGAATCCGGGAGATCGGTCTGACTTTTACGAAATCGACATTGCCGCTCCAGGAGAGCGCGTCAGGCTGGCCGATCAACAAGCTCGCATAGAAGAGCCCGAGGCTGAAATCGAAGAAGCCGAGGCTGAAATTGAAGAAGTAGAGGCCGAAGAAGAATCTACATCTTCGGACAGTACCGACACCGAGTACACTACCGGGTCAGAGGAAGACATGGCTGCCCAGCAGAACGATGATGACCTCTTCCCGGCGGTAGACTCTACGGGGCCCTTGGCCCTAGTCGGACAGCAAGTTGTGCCCCCCGCTGCCTTAAAATCCATCCCTACGTATGACGGCTATGGCAAGACGGCGTACGAACACATCCAGGACATTCTGGCCCTGGCTGCGCTACACTCCATCACTGACGAAGGTGTGAAGACCCGTCTGCTGGCCCTTTCCCTCAGGGGAAAGCTTCTCTACTGGTGGAGATCACTGCCAGAGGGATCTATCACGGGGTGGCGACAGTTAGCCGGCAGGCTCGTGAAAGGATGCAACGAGTCTGCTGATCCCTCTTCTTTGTTGCATCAATTTCAAAGTATACGACACCCCCAAGAGGAGGTGTCAGACTTCAACATCAGGTTTGCGAGGTCTTGGAAACGAGTACCTCGCGAACTCCGACCTTCAGCGGGTCAGGCAGCCTACTACTACCTGAGGTCCTTCAACTCAGACATTTGCCTGCTGCTGAAGGTAGCCAGAATCGACTCGTTCCCTGCTCTGTACGAGGCTGCCCAACAAGCTGAAATGGATATTATTTCCATCGGCAGACTCCCGCACAGGGTACAGCCGCCTATTTACCCTGACTTTCCCCGATCCCAGTACCCATCAGCTTCAGCTTCTGGTGCAATGTCGTCCACATCAGGACAGCAACCCCAGCAGCAATGGAATCCAGCGCCGGTCGTAAACCCTTACGGCCCGCCACAAATCCACTATCCGCCTCCTCCTCCTCCGCATTATCCAGCACTCTCTGCTCCCCCGCAGTATGCTCAATATTCTACACCCCCTCCATTGGCTGCATTACCTCCTCCAGCTCAGTTGCCGCCTCCTGACAATGATATTCAGAATAAAATCCTCCAGGAGGTACGGGCTTTGGCCTCTGGATATCACACCATGTCCAACGACATGACTGTTCTAAAGAAAAAACAGGCCCAGATGGACCTTGTTCCAAGGAGGCCATATCCGCCCCCGGCACTGACAAAAGATCAAGCCCCAGAACGGCGAGATCAGAGGCGGCCCCCTCCGAGAAATGCTGCCATTGAAGACCAACCTGGTACCTCTGACCGAGGTCAACTGGTGCACCACGTGCAACGACCCGCATTCGGAGGATGACTGCACACTGCACCAACACTACCTCCGGACCTTGGCCGACAGCGCCATAGAAGACGAAGAACTCTACATGATCCTGGGCGACGAAAGCAACTTCGCCGTCCCAGAGGAAGATCCGTTGCCGCCTCCCGCCAAGGAAAACAGAAAGTCTGCCGAAGCCGCTGTAAAACCCTTAAAGGTGTACGCCAGAAGAGATAAGGCCCAACCTGCTGGGCTACCACCTGACAAGAGGCTGTGGCCCTACACAGCCAAAGAGAAGGCTCCTCCGGCAAAGACTCCCGCAGTCAAGCCTCCCGTAGCGAAAGCTCCCACGCCTAAAGCTCCCGCTGCTCAGCCTCCAGCTGAAACCAAAGAACAAGCTCAGGAGAAGCTGAGATATCCGTCTCTGACCAAGAGACAGAGAGTTGAGGCCACTCAGCAATACCGGACGAAGTATGAGCCGGCAAAAGAGGCGGAAGGAGCTAGCACCTCGGGATACAGCATAGTAGACGAGTTGAAGAGGACCCCCGCAAGAATCAGCATGTATGATGCTCTTCTGCTCCCAGGCAAGGTTGATCTGCTGCAGGAATCTCTGAAAAGCATGAAGAATGGCAAGCAGATACAGCCCGCTGTTCTAGTGCAACCCCTAACAGTCTCAGCCACTGGGAAGAACAGGCCACCTCCCTTCTATCTGTCATTACGGATGCAAGGGTACATAGTGCACAACTGTATGGTGGACTCTGGTGCTTCCACGACCGTTATGCCGAGAGCCGTCTGCGACGAGATCGGGATGGAGTACACAAGGAGCAGCCAAGGCGTGCTGCAACTGGACGACACCCCTGTCAAGACAGTCGGTGTCATTAAAGACATCCCTATTCGGCTGCACAAAGCTCTCGACATCGTGGTCATTCAAGAAGTCGTGGTTGTCGACTTGGAACCCTACTTCGGTATGTGTCTCTCCAGGGAGTTCACTGCGAAGTTGGGAGGGTATCTGTCTCTGGACTACTCGCACATGGAAGTGCCCTTCAAAGGAAGGAGACTGAAGATCTACAACGAGAAGCCTTCCACATTCTTAGTAGAGAAGATACCCGGAGAAGAGGCGCAGGACTGCATGGTTCAGCTGACGGAGGAAGAACTGGTGGTGGTGGACATGACAGAGCAAGCTCTTGAGCTGCTGCAAGTAGAAGATGAATTCTCCTTGCGGGATTTCAACGCCGTGATCGAAACTGAGCAAGGCTGCTACACCGTCGTCCAGCCTGAGAGGCTTGACAAGTCGGCCAAAAGAGAAGTAGGACCTGCACCAGAAAAGCTGTGGAAGCTTTTCTTTGACGGCGCACGATGCAAAAATGGCGCCGGTGCAGGTGTACTTTTGGTTTCTCCAACCGGGATCCAGAAGGACTACACCTACAGGCTGGCCTGGAGCTGTACCAACAACGCGGCGGAGTACGAGGCCCTGTGCTTGGGATTGCGAAAGGCGGAGAGGCTGGGGATTAAGCACCTGCAGATCTTTGGAGATTCGGAGTTGGTATGCCACCAGATTACGAATAAGTGCGCCTCCAAAAAGCACTATCTCAAGGCGTACCGTAATCGGGTGTGGGACCTGATGGAGTCTTTCGACTCGTTGAATGTCAAGGCTATATCACGCGAGAAAAACAAGCATGCTGACATTCTGGCGTCTGTTGGAGCCAGGTACGTTCCGGCTGATGACACTGTCCAGAAGCCGAAGCCGGTCCGTACCATTTACAGGCCTTCTATGCCTGATAAGGACACCCACTGGCAGGTGTTTGACTGTGACGAGGAGATCGTCACATTTTTGGTTAACGAAGCATGTTCAATCGAAGGTAGAGACCCTGATGACGAGCAATATGAGGGGTTGATACAACTGAAAAATAATCATGTCCCAAAAGGACTGATTACACTTGAGAGTCTATTTGATCAGAATGACAGAGCAATATCACACCGGATCAAAGTAGACCCGAAGCAATACGCCGACCTGGAGCTCGAACCCGGAAAATCGATTAAGGTCGGGACGGACTGCACCACAGAGGAACTTGAGCAGATCAGAGCATTATGCCGAGAGTTCCCTGACATAGTAGCCTGGTGCTACCAGGACTTGAAGGGGTATGACAGAGATATAATCCAGCATACCATTGAGCTAGAAGATGGTGCAAAACCATTCCGGCAGAAGCAGAGGGCTGTGAATCCGAAAATCGAAGCCATGATGAAAGCCGAGCTCTTGAAGATGCTGGAAGCCAAGATCATCTACCCCATCAAGCATTCATCCTGGGTTGCGAACTTGGTTCCCGTGAGGAAGAAAAACGGAGACATTCGTCTCTGTGTGGACTTCAGAAATCTGAATCAGGCCTCCCTCAAGGACCATTATCCGCTTCCCCAAATCGATCAGATCCTCCATATAGTTGTTGGAGCCCAGAGATTCTCCCTCCTAGACGGCTTTTCCGGCTACAACCAGATCTGGGTCAAGGATGAGGACCAGCATAAGACGGCGTTCACCACCAAATGGGGAACGTTCGCCTATCAGCGCATGCCTTTCGGCTTATCCAATGCTGGCGCCACATTCCAGAGAGCCATGGACTTGGCCTTCCGAGAGCTGCTCAACAAGGTTATCGTCATCTATTTGGATGACATGACCGTATTCTCTCACAGGAGAGAGGACCATGTTCCCCACTTGCGGCAAATATTTGAAAGGTGTCGTGAATTCGGCATCTCCATAAACCCGAAGAAATCTGTCTTCGCGGTAAAAGAAGGTAAGCTGCTGGGGCATGTCATCTCCGAGAAAGGCCTAGCCGTGGACCCTGATAGAGCAGAAGCTCTCCTCCGTTTGCCCGCTCCAATTGACAAGAAAGGGCTGCAGTCCTTCTTCGGCCAAATCAACTTCGTGCGGAAGTTCATACCGGACTTCGCACAGGTAATCAAGCCCATGGCCGAATTGTTGAAAAAGGATGCAGAATTCCTATGGACTGATGAGAGAGGGCAGGCCTTCGAGGAAATCAAGGCTCGAATTGCACAAGCTCCGGTGTTGATAAACCCGGACTACTCCAAGGACTTCATCCTGTACGCGGTGGGAGAACCCGAGAGTTACGCCGCAGTCCTGACACAGAAGGGAGACGATGGCGAAGAGCGCCCCATAGCGTTCCTGAGCCAAGTGATCCAACCACACGAAGAAAAGTATAACTTTATAGAGCGGCAGGTTCACGCTGTTATGAAATCTCTCCGGAAGTTCAGGCACTTTGTCTCCCAGAGCCGAACCACTGTCTTTGTGATACACCCGGACGTCCGAAGCTTCATCATACAAGGAGAGCCGGGTCACAAGAGAGCAGGATGGATTGCGAAAATCCAGGAGTTCGACATTGAAATACGGCCAACCAAGCTTATCAGAGGCCGAGCCTTGTGCCAGGAGCTGGCCCGAAGCGCAGCAGCCCAGATGTCCGCCTGTAAGTGGGAGGATCCAGCGACAACCGCCAACCTAACCAACTCCTTACCAGAGGAGAGTGACTGGACAGATGACCTGGTGAAGTATTTCTGCACCGGGAGATGTCCAGACCACCTGAATGCCTCACAAAGAAGGAGGTTTCGGTTAGGTGCACTGAAATATACTCTTCGCCCCGAGGGGCTCTACTTTAAAAACATTGACGGCATCCTGTTGAGGTGCGTCAAGAAAGCAGACCAACCCAGGGTCCTTGGAGAATTCCACTCCGGGATGCCCGGGGGTCACCATTCTGCAAGGCCAACGGCCTTGAAAATAATAAGAGTTGGGTACTATTGGCCCACTCTCTTTACAGACGCGCATGCGGTCTGTACAAAATGTGATCAATGTCAGAGATTTGCTGGCAGAAATAGAAAAGCACCCCTGCCCCTTCAACCGATCCAAGCCGAGACTCCGTTTCAGCAATGGGGTCTGGACTTTATTGGGGTTATTACGCCGAACTCTGCAGCGGGGCACAAGTTCATTCTTACCGCCACCGACTACTTCACACGGTGGGCAGAGGCGATCCCCACAAAGAATGCGGACCAGGAGACGGTCATCAGGTTCCTCGAGAGCCTCATTACCCGCTTCGGTGTCCCTGAGTCAATAGTGACGGACAACGGTCCGGGGTTCGCAGGCGCTGTACTCACTGAGTACACCGGCAAATACGGCATTTATCACAAAATGTCTTCCAATTACTACCCGCAGGGGAACGGCCTTGCCGAGTCCACCAACAAGAATCTGCTGAAGATCATCAGGAGAACAGTAGAGAAGAACAAAAGGACTTGGCACCTGCTCCTGGACCGGGCACTATGGGCGGATAGGATATCTTTAAAAAAGTCTATCAAAACGTCCCCCTATGCGCTCGTATACGGCAAAGAAGCAGTCTTACCTACCCACATCGAAATTCCCGCTCTCTGGATGCTTGATGAAAAGAGAGGCAGCGGGGATCCGGTAGATGACAGACTTTGCCAGCTGCTGCAGTTAGAGGAAGACAGAGAAAAAGCGTACCAGGCCTTCACCAAACACGCTGAAGCAACACAAGGCTGGTTCGCAAAAGGTACCACTGCCCGAGTTTTCAAAATCGGGGACTTGGTGCTAAAGTGGGACTCGCTAAAGGCGAAGCCGGGCAACCACGGCAAGTTTGATGCCCTCTGGGAGGGCCCCTATCAGATTGCCCGGGTGAACCAGTTCAACGCATTTGTGCTCCGGGATATGGAGGGACAGCTCCTCCCCATCCCCGTCAATGGGTTCCACTTAAAAATTTACCACCACTGAAGGCGCCCAAATGGGCCCTTCCTTGTACAGATTTCCCTTCTGCATTTTAGTTTTTCAGAATGTATATATTTGTTTCAGCTTTCAGTTTTTCAATTTTCATAGAGCCTAAGCAAAGGCAAACCCCGACTTCGCAGCGAAGTCGGGTGTCGCCCCTTAAACAGTGCGAAGTCCGGAAGGAGGCAGCTAAAAAAGGGGGCAAAATTGACTAAGTCTGGGTGCGCAACCTGACTTCGCAGCGAAGTCGGGCTGCGCACCATCTAGAGGGCGCAGTTGGGAAAGACAAAGCAGAAAACGGCTAAGTGTCAGACTGCGCAAGCAATTTCGGGCGAAGTCGGAATGCGCCCATTTTCCGGGCGAAGTCCGAGTGCGCCCCAACTTCTGGGCGAAGTCGGAGTGCGCCCTGAATTTCGGGCGAAGTTCGAATAACCCACCACACCAAGCGTGAAAAATTCCAAGTGTGGGTCTAGAGCGAAGTACGGCACGGAAAGTTGGGTCAACGGGCCAGAAATTCTCTCTTGTAAAGTGTGCCCAGGCGGCAGCGATGACGTCAGCAATGGCACGATGCTCAAGGAGGTTTAATGATTGCACATCTTTCAAGAATGATGCATTAAAAAAGCATGGTGCGTTTTGGACCAACGGCTACTAGGGTGCGCTTTTCAAAAATAAACCCATGCACAGCCGCCAAAAAATCATAATGCCTCCACCAACTCCAAGTTAACTACCCTAACTCCCTCCCTCGCGCCATTAATGTTGCAGTCATTGTCTACAAAAAGGACCCTGGCGCAACCAGAAAATTCAAATCGTTCAAGCTGACTTCCTGACTGCAAGGAATAAAGCTGACAAACTCAGAAGCCGTAATTTCTGCCTCTGCTGCTTCGAAAAGGATGGACAAGGGGAAAGCGCCCGTACAAGCGCAATCCAGTGAAGAACAGCGCGAAGCTGAGGAATCACCAGAGTCAAGCGCTCATGAGAGCGAAGCGCCGCAGAAGGACCAGAAAAGAAAATCCCGGACGAAGAGACGCATAGTTGGGCAGACTCCGCCACCACCCGTCAACCACCTGGCCGGGTACAAAGACGGCTCCTTTTCCATCAGCCTCTCCAAACTACGGCTGAACATTGCCAAATGGGCAGACAGGGTTTCGCCCTCACACCACCTCGGAGCTGCATACAAATCGAACTTGTATTGGTTCTTATGCCCTCCTATTCATCGGTGCCCCGAGGCTGGTTGAAGCAATTGTACAATATTACAAACCAGCTGCTCGGCAAGTCTGCGACAACAAAGGGAAAGTGTTGTTCACACTTTTCCGGGAGAGCGTCCAGCCAGCGTTCGCCCCAGGGCTGCAGTACGACCCCAGCGCAATTGTCAGAAGAATAAACCTAGACGAGCAGACGAGCCGTTTTACGCAGACGAAGAGGATGAGAGAATTCCTCGACTCGGAGCTGAGGACTCTGCTGGCGGCCGGACAGTGGCCAACTGGCCCCATACCCTTGGACAGATTTGAAAGTAAATATATCTACATCATCCTGGCGTGGGTCCTGGGCTGCGACTCTGACAAGATAGTACGGCCGTACCAGCTGGCGCTGGCAGAATGTCTCCTGCACGGAGAATTTTATGACTCTACAGCGCAGAAGAGTGGAAAGTGCCCGATTTTCTTCGATCAGGCGGACTGGTTGGCATATGCAATTCATTCAAGCCTGGTCAAACTGCAATGAAGCAGTCAACGGATTTCCGGTTCTGCTCCTTCCTCGCATGGTTGTGCCTATATCACATGCACTACCGGATGAACGTTCCTGACTTGAAGAAAACAAATGAAAAAGGAGAGCCGCTGCCCGTGTATGAGTGGACCGATGTTCTGTACAGAAAAGGCTCGTTCTATGAGTTTAATCTCAAATTTCTGTGCCAGGTCATGGGGTTGTTCAACCGCAAGGCATCTCGCCCGCCGGAGGTCATGACAAAATACCTGTGGAAGAAAGAGTACGGGGACACCTTCCGGCTGACTCAGGGCATCATAGTGAGAATCTACGGATTCAAAGGGAAGCCGTTCCTGCTGCCTTACTTCTGCACTGATCACCAGTTCGGGATGGAAATTGCGCGGCAGATAGATTATGTCGAAGAGGAATTCGGCCAGGGCAAGAAGAAAGGCCATATCTTCCAGTATCCCTTCACCTGGGCTAACACTGAAGTATATGAAATCGGGCAGCACGTCTACCTCGAGCGGGAGCTCATGGACATGGGCCTGATAATGCTGCCGCAGCGATGGAAATATGACCCAGACGGGGTCAGGGGCAAGTTCACGCACATCTGCCCCCGAGCGGAGATCATGCAGGAAAGAAGAAACAGAAAGGGCGGACCTAGAATGGCATATCGAGCAGATGCAATCATGGCCTCCATGGCATGAATTCTATTGCGAGGAGGTAGCATACGATCCAGAGCGAAACCCGGATCACCGGTTGGAATCCGCGGGTTTCAAAAGATTCCTCGCCAAGGTGGCGCCGCTCAACTGGCCACAGGACAAAGTCATCGAGTGCTGGAAGATGAGATGCCGCACGCAACACGACAAATCTAACCGGAGGACGCTGGCCGTCGATGATGAATTTTCGGCCTTATATGACCAGCACGCTGACACGTGGCAGCCCTTCGAATTTCGAGATTGCGTTCCCCTAGGCGCAAGAAAAAGGTATATAAGAAGGTCTTCGTCCCAACAATCGTCAACTCCGACGACTTCCAGCGCAACTCCGACAAGTAGTCAAGTGGGCCCAATGCAGCCTGCAGCTTCTGAGACAGTGCCCGAAAAGGCGCAAAATTCTGAGAAGTCAACCCCTGAGGTGGCCCCTCCAGCAGAAAAAGTGCCTGCGCTGCCAGCTAGCAGATCGGCTACGGCGAGCATTCTTCCAGCCAGACCCAGGTACAAGTTCACCGTAGGAACGTCAGCGCCTGCCGCCCCGACATTATCTCTTTCCTCTGGACCAGCCACGGCGCTAGAAGAAAAGAAGAGGAAGAGAGTTGAAAAGCCAAAGCGGCCTAAAGAGCCTGTGCAGCAATCAATCGCAGTGCAGCCAGAGGCAGCAGCGCCAGAAGTTGTCTCTTTGGACAGCCCTGAACCAGAAGCAGACACCCGGGCCGCAAGCGTCCCTCCAACAACGGCTCAGGCGGAGCCCGCAGGTACGTCCACTGTTTCTCTTCCCCAAGTCTCAGTCAGCCCTGCCAAAGCCCCATCTCCCATCTCATCAGGGCAAGCCGTAGCCGCGTCTCCCTCTTCCCCAACTACTCAGCCCTCTAGCGGCCCACATTCCTTTGACCAGTTTGCTCAGGATCCTAACGCCTTCCAATCACTGAGTCAAACCCTAGAGCCCTTCCCCGCAACCAGTACTGAAGTTGCTCCTTCGCCGCCGCGCTCCTCACCCCAGCCGTCCAAAACCCTACCAGCACCATCCACTCAGCCGCCCGTTTCCCCTAGGACCCGGTCGCCCTCAAAAGCGGCCACTCCTTCTGAATACCTCCCGCGTCCCTGTTTGCAGGAAAAATGCCGCGGCAAAATCCAATGCTGGAGGATCTGGACTTCATGGGCGAACTACAGAGCGCCGATGACCTGCCTTTGGCAGTAAGCGCCTCAGGATGTTCCGCCTCCTTTCTCCAGGGCGTAAAACGAAGGAGAGCCGAAGAGATAGCTGCCCCGGTAAAGCGCACAAAGTTTGACCTGGACAGGAGGGTGCTGACAACTGAGAAATTGATCCCGAAAGTAAAGAAGCCTCTCCGAGAGATGACCGAGGCAGACTACGAGCTCCAAAGGAAGGAGAAAAGCTTTGACGACATCAACGAGGAATACGAAATTCGTGGTATTCGTCGTAGGACAGACAATCTCCTCGTCAAGCATCTTGAGACCCAGGAAGCGTTGTTCCAGATGCAGAATAACACAAGGCAGCTCGAGGAGGACCTAGCTAGGGCTACTGCGCAGCTGGGATCAGCGCAGCAAGAGATAGAGGAACTTAAGGCCCAGCTGGCCGCCTCTCAGGAGGAGGCCGCAACGCAGAAACAGACAGCCGAACAGCTGTCAGAAGAAGAGAAAAGAGTGGCGCTGGAGCAGGTTTCACAGCTTCAGGATTCGCTGAAACAGGCGCAGTCGCAACTTGCAGAGAAAACATCACAAGCGGCGGCCTTTTCAAAGAGCAAAGCCAAAGAGATGCGGGCTGGTCTGCTGCAGGGTTGCAAGCCCAACCTTGTCAAAGTTATCGGTCCTGGATTTCGTGTGCAGGATCGAAGAAATATCTGCCCAGGAAAGCCTGTGGTAGAGGAGGCCGAACACTAGGCGAGGCAATGGCTGGACCTGGCTATGAAACTTGAGCAGTTTGAGCGCAAAGGCCTCCAATTCTCTCCTATGTCCCGACTTGCCTCAGAGTGGGCAGATGCAAGGGTAACCTTGCATATTTACTTCAAAAAGACAGAGAAGATAAGGGCCGCCAGAAGGACACTGGACGCCCTAGAGCATGAAAGGAACATTATCCTGGCCCCCTTTCACACTCTGTCCGAGCACGGGTGCCCGAGCTTCGTCAAGGATGGCGAATTTCTGGCCCTTGAACAGGTCAAGCAGAATTGGCTGTCCTTTGAGGCAGATACAGCAGAAATTGATAGCTGGACAGAGCCAATTCAAGAAACTCAGGTCACCCAGATGGTGTCGAAATACTGTAAAATCAACTCCTCCCTAAAGGAGTTAGGAAAAAGATATAACACCATCGACCTGCACACAATCGCTGCATTCCACGCAGCATTAAAAGAGGTCAATGACCTTTCTCCCTTCCAAGCAGCAGTCTGGGACCAAGCCAAGGCTGCATACCAACGCATCAGCAAGTGGGAGGCCGACAGTGGAGAGCATTCAGATTCAGAAGGTGAAACTGAGGAGGCAACTGCTGAAAGCGAACCTGAAGAAGAACAGTTGCCCCGAGGGAAGCGGTCAGAGCAGCAGAAGGCAGGGGAAGGAAGTTCCTCTGCACCCAAAGGATGAAGGCATGGTTCTTTGCGTCGAGGCGAGCTCGACACCCCGCGAGCCGCCAGGAATGTTGCCACATTTTGCACGGGGTGCCATGTTTTCGGTTTTTGTAAGTGAGCTGCTCTTTTCCTTTCCTTCTCCTCATTTTCCCTTTCTTCATTTCTCCCTTTCCCCCTCTTCCTTGCAGTTTCATTCCTCCTTCTTCCTCCCTCTTCTTCCCCCAATGAAGTTTCCAGCAAGTGTTCCCTGAAAAATGACTAAGTCTGGGGCGCAACCCGACTTCGCAGCGAAGTCGGAGTGCGCCCCCCAGTTGGAGCGCAGTAGGGAACGCGAAGTGCGCAAGCAGACAGGAACAAGCAAAATCTGACTAAGTGTCAGGGCGCCACCCGACTTCGCAGCGAAGTCGGGGTGCGCCCTTCTTCCTGGGCGCACTTGGGAAGCAGTCAAAGCAGAAAATCAGCTAAGTGTTGGGGCGCCACCCGACTTCGCAGCGAAGTCGGGGTGCGCCCCCTCTCCAGTGCGCAGTCCGAACGGCGGTAAAGACAGCAGAGTACCGGTGCGCAACCCGACTTCGCAGCGAAGTCGGGGTGCGCCCTCTGACCGATGCGCAGTTGGGTAAAGCGAACTCAGAAATTGACTAAGGCACGGAGGCCTCCCCAACTGCGCTGTTTTTCACCTGCGCAACCCGACAGCGCTCTAATCCCGGGCGAAGTTGGATAAACTGCCTTTCAAGGCAGACACGTGTCATTCATCAGCATCCGACAAGTGTCCAACTTCGGGATTCGAGCCAAGACATGACCGGGAAAAGGACAAAGCATGGGCTGCACTATCTATGCCACCTGCTATCATTTAAGGCTGATAAGAAGTTCCATCCGCCTCAACTACCCGCATTCCCGGCTCGACCAAAGGTTTGACCCGACACACCGCCACGTAGCTGTACATCTTTCAGGAGACCATGCCGCAAGTACAGTCCTGCCCGACAGAAGTCAGCATCAGCAGCTCTTCAGCCGCTTGTGTCAGCTATTGTCTTGTCCGGGACTTTGTGCCCATGAATGTAATCGGGGGGAACTGAGGCTATAAATAGCCCACTCATTTTCATTGTAAAGGGTGGAAGGGGAATATACTGCTAGGGAACCATTGTAGCCGTGCGTTTGCCTCTAATACAAGCATATACTTGGCTCCGCTTCATTGTCTTTTATCTTGTATGTTGCCTCTCCTTGTCATTTCTGCCTCATGTTTCTTGTATCATTGCTTACTGTTGTACTGAATTCTGGACTCTGGTATTTGATGATCAAGTATTCCTGGAATGCATAGATAGAGGATACATAGGATTAATGATAGCTGTAGTTTCAATGTGTGCTTTGTAAAGGAATGTTGTTAGTAGCGGTGATTGATCGTTGTCGTGCCGCTTATTCCCCCCACCCAACTCCAATCACATTTGGATTCTCTTTCCGCACTTTTATCTCTTTCCCTGCACTCTTATCTTGACACTAAAAAACCCCACAAGAAGCCGGCCTTCTCCGGAGATTGGCACGGAAGGCATTCCTTCCTCCCGGCCTTTCAATCTGGTGGGCGAATCTGGGCGCAATAACAACAAATCCTTTCCTCATGGCAGATTCGTAACCAACAATTACTTTGACAAAAACAATGACTCCAGCAAGTCATTTAGCTAGAACTATCCTTCTGCAAAATGAAGCATTGTTACTTCCATGATAAGGTTTTTCCAAAATGAAATTGTTCTACTCTAATCTTATCTCTATAACTAGAACTACACAACCTGCTAGTAAACCTCAATATATTGAAAAGAATTTTTTTGTAATTACTCTCATAACCTAAAACCTAGCCATAACGTACATCAACATACCTCTGCAACCACGCCTGTGACTCCAATAACTAGCACATGAGATTTCCTTGGCCTATAGCAGCTGAGAACACATTTCCAAACTATCAGTACCATTGGAACACATTTTGATACAAATATTTCCAGACCATTCAAAGATTGCGGCAGTATTGGAAAATAATTGTAAACCAAAAACGAACAACACCAAAGCAATAAATAAAACCTATACACAATATGTTGCACAATGAAGAGAAACTATATTTTATTGATATAAATGGAGCTTTGATCTCCAACGTTACGACATGATTTGGTATTGATACAAATATTACAAATCTAGGGTTTCAAAACCCTAGTTCAATGAACAACTGGTGTCTTCTGGTCCGTCCTTGATCCAAACAAGTGAGCAGGTGGGCTTGTGTATCCCTATGGGACCACCCTAGCTGCAACAGCTTCCAAAGATGTGATTCCTGCACCTGCAAACAGTGAAAAACATCAAAGGGTTAAAAGCATCTGCGAGGGCTCCACTGCGTGAGGCCCTCTACATAGATAAAACTTGCAAATAAACCCTAACTGTTGTGATATTGAACTGTAAACATAAAGTGCAGAAATATGAAATAATGCAACAAACTTCTGACCTTGTAAATACTAATGTATGCTCCTGCTTCTGAGATCGAGAGTTGCATGGACGCCAAGAAGCACTCGAGGGCTTACGGACTGCAAATAGGCTGCAGGAAACGCCCAGAGGCGTTCGGTGATGGCTGTGAACGCCCCACAGAGTTCGAGAAATGTACAGAAGCGTTTTGTGAACTCTGGGAGGCGTTTGGGGGTGGATGGGGGGCGAGGCAGAAGCAGATCTGGTTTGCGAGGGATTGGCGACGGCAGCAACGGGGGATGCGATGGCGGCGGGATGGCAATGAAATCTCAAGAATATGGACAGCTTTCCTGTACTTATGTCTGTGTGTAAATGGGAATGCACAAAAGCAAGGCCTCTTATGTAATAGAATATTTATATAATGGGAATAATCTCATGTCAAGCATCATTAACAGATTCAGTTAGGTTCAGTAGGTTCTAAATACAAAAAAAAAATTGTTTTCCCAGCAGGTTTGATTCAGTTCAGTAAATTACTAAAAATTAATATACCATGTTCCACGTCTCAGGAGATGTCTCAAAGACGTGTTCAGTCATCTCAGAAAGGGAAGTTGCCATCTCAAACCTGTACAGGAAAGCTGTCCCACTACCTCGAACATGCAACTCACCAACTTGCATCATACCTGTCCTGGAAACTTTATAGAACGTAGTTAATTTATACTTTAAATACACAAAGTATATTTGCATTTAAGTTTGTTTCTATTAGATTGGATCACATTTAGGTTAGACATAGATTAAAATTTTGGTTAGTTAAGCGAGAGATTAGATTGTATTTATATTAAATAAGTTGCAAAAATTTTCAATAAAATTTAAAAAAAAATCAGTCCGAATCAAACCTAACCCATTTGGCCTGTCCATCAGATCAGACTGCACCTAGACCAGGTTTGTTCAAACCTAGAAACTATGGTCTCAAACATAATAACCAGGTTTAGTCGAACCTAGTCCAATCCGAACCAAACCAGTTTGATTTGGTCCGAACCTTTTTCAGCTGCCATTGAGAAAATACGCCTTCATTACACTCAACTACTCCCATTGCCATGGACTTAGTCAAAGATAGATGCAGTTCAAAAATATCTGACTGTCAAGTTTACTAGTTGTTGGTCATCTAAGAGAGATGGAAGTGTGAAACATTGCCCATTTCAACACCGAAGCATCTACATCTGTTTTGGACTCACATGTTGATTGCGTTGAATCTTAAAACTATAAAATCTGAAATTTTCTACATTTTTCTAATTTTTTCATGAATAGGATATCATTGTAATTTTTTGAACTGAACCAAACCTTTATGAAAAAACCAAACCTCTAAACGTTTTGGCCTTCTGTTCAAACCAAACTGCTTGAACCTGATGACTATGGGACTCTCAAATAATGGGAGATTTTAAGCGTCGAATTAGACGTCGGTAAATAAAGTATCAGGAATGAAATCATAGAACCATAATCCAGCAAAGAGATGGTGGCACCATATAACTGTAACCCAAAATGAATCTAAATTAACTAGTTAAAATCCCTTATACCATGCACTTCAAAAGTGATGATTGCATGGAATTGAAGAAGGTTATTACAAAACATGCAACAGCAGTGCTGAACTGCATTGTGTGCCAAATAGAGGCATCTACTCTAAACAAAGGTTTGCCTCCTGAGGAATCAGATTCTAAATCAGTTTGGTTAAATTTGCTTTTCTGATTTGCAGGTACTACCAACAAAAGTAATGTTGCTTCTTCTAATAACCAAAGAGTACTTGAAAAGGCCAAAAATGCAGTCTCTCATGCGTACACAAACCATGTTACAAATGCTATGCTCACACAAAGCATGTTATAAAGCTTGAAATAGATGAATGTTATGCAAGTGCATGTTACAAATGCTCCAAATGAAGATAAAAGGACATTAACACACATAACATAGTTGCAATTTTGATCCAACTAGGTTCTTTATTTGGGACTATATACTTGTAACCAGACCAATAATGTTTGTAGTTATGTACAAGACAATATGTCGCTTGTAGAACCTGTGATCAAAACAGCATTTAGTCAACGATTTAAAATAGAACAAAAGTTTTAAAAGCCACTTTAACGAACTTTTGTACAATATGCAAACCATGTTCCACTAATTCCCACTGATGATGACAAATATGGAATCCCCACAATGGTTCCTTCACAAGCTCAATTAACTAAGCTTACAGGTTGTCAAACACAATGATTACTTTGTCAAAAACAATGACTCCAGCAAGTCATTTAGCTAGAACTATCCTTCTGCAAAATGAAGCATTGTTACTTCAATGATAAGGTTTTTCCAGAATGCAATTGTTCTACTCCAATCTTATCTTTATAACTAGAACTACACAACCTGCTAGTAAACTTCAATATATTGAAAAGAATTTTTTTGTAATTACTCTCATAACCTAAAACCTAGCCATAATCTCAAATAATGGGAGATTTTAAGCGTCAAATTAGACGTCGGTAAATAAAGTATCAGGAATGAAATCATAGAACCATAATCCAGCAAAGAGATGGTGGCACCATATAACTGTAACCCAAAATGAATCTAAATTAACTAGTTAAAATCCCTTATACCATGCACTTCAAAAGTGATGATTGCATTTTTATATTCCTCAGGAATTGAAGAAGGTTATTACAAAACATGCAACAGCAGTGCTGAACTGCATTGTGTGCCAAATAGAGGCATCTACTAAACTAGGTTCTTTATTTGGGACTATATACTTGTAACCAGACCAATAATGTTTGTAGTTACGTACAAGAAAATATGTCGCTTGTAGAACCTGTGATCAAAACAGCATTTAGTCAACGATTTAAAATAGAACAAAAGTTTTAAAAGCCACTTTAACAAACTTTTGTACAATATGCAAACCATGTTCCACTAATTCCCACAGATGATGACAAATATGGAATCCCCACAATGGTTCCTTCACAAGCTCAATTAACTAAGCTTACAGGTTGTCAAACACAATGATTACTTTGTCAAAAACAATGACTCCAGCAAGTCATTTAGCTAGAACTATCCTTCTGCAAAATGAAGCATTGTTACTTCAATGATAAGGTTTTTCCAGGATGCAATTGTTCTACTCCAATCTTATCTCTATAACTAGAACTACACAACCTGCTAGTAAACTTCAATATATTGAAAAGAATTTTTTTGTAATTACTCTCATAACCTAAAACCTAGCCATAATCTCAAATAATGGGAGATTTTAAGCGTCAAATTAGACGTCGGTAAATAAAGTATCAGGAATGAAATCATAGAACCATAATCCAGCAAAGAGATGGTGGCACCATATAACTGTAACCCAAAATGAATCTAAATTAACTAGTTAAAATCCCTTATACCATGCACTTCAAAAGTGATGATTGCATTTTTATATTCCTCAGGAATTGAAGAAGGTTATTACAAAACATGCAACAGCAGTGCTGAACTGCATTGTGTGCCAAATAGAGGCATCTACTCTAAACAAAGGTTTGCCTCCTGAGGAATCAGATTCTAAATCAGTTTGGTTAACTTTGCTTTGCTGATTTGCAGGTACTACCAACAAAAGTAATGTTGCTTCTTCTAATAACCAAAGAGTACTTGAAAAGGCCAAAAATGCAGTCTCTCATGCGTACACAAACCATGTTACAAATGCTATGCTCACACAAAGCATGTTACAAAGCTTGAAATAGATGAATGTTATGCAAGTGCATGTTACAAATGCTCCAAATGAAGATAAAAGGACATTAACACACATAACATAGTTGCAATTTTGATCCAACTAGGTTCTTTATTTGGGACTATATACTTGTAACCAGACCAATAATGTTTGTAGTTATGTACAAGACAATATGTCGCTTGTAGAACCTGTGATCAAAACAGCATTTAGTCAACGATTTAAAATAGAACAAACGTTTTAAAAGCCACTTTAACAAACTTTTGTACAATATGCAAACCATGTTCCACTAATTCCCACAGATGATGACAAATATGGAATCCCCACAATGGTTCCTTCACAAGCTCAATTAACTAAGCTTACAGGTTGTCAAACACAATGATTACTTTGTCAAAAACAATGACTCCAGCAAGTCATTTAGCTAGAACTATCCTTCTGCAAAATGAAGCATTGTTACTTCAATGATAAGGTTTTTCCAGAATGCAATTGTTCTACTCCAATCTTATCTCTATAACTAGAACTACACAACCTGCTAGTAAACCTCAATATATTGAAAAGAATTTTTTTGTAATTACTCTCATAACCTAAAACCTAGCCATAACGTACATCAACATACCTCTGCAACCACGCCTGTGACTCCAATAACTAGCACACGAGATTTGCTTGGCCTGTAGCAGCTGAGAACACATTTCCAAACTATCAGTACCATTGGAACACATTTTGATACAAATATTTCCAGACCATTCAAAGATTGCGGCAGTATTGGAAAATAATTGTAAACCAAAAACGAACAACACCAAAACAATAAATAAAACCTATACACAATATGTTGCACAATGAAGAGAAACAATATTTTATTGATATAAATGGAGCTTTGATTTCCAACGTTACAACATGATTTGGTATTGATACAAATATTACAAATCTA
This sequence comes from Wollemia nobilis, assembly GCA_028583015.1. Lineage (NCBI taxonomy): Eukaryota > Viridiplantae > Streptophyta > Pinopsida > Araucariales > Araucariaceae > Wollemia > Wollemia nobilis. Next base: position 16,174,962 of record JAQPPZ010003356.1, on the reverse strand, counting down.
GGGTTTCAAAACCCTAGTTCAATGAACAGCTGGTGTCTTCTGGTCCGTCCTTGATCCAAACGAGTGAGCGGGTGGGCTTGTGTATACGGGACCACCCTAGCAGCAACAGCTTCCAAAGATATGATTCTTGCACCTGCAAACAGTGAACAACATAAAAGGGATAAAAGCATCTGTGAGGGCTCCACTGCGTGAGGCCCTCTAAAAAGATAAAACTTGCAAATAAACCCTAAATGTTGTGATATTGAACTGTAAACATAAAGTGCAGAAATATGAAATAATGCAACAAACTTCTTACCTTGTAAATGCTAATGTATGCTTCTGCTTCTGAGATCGAGAGTCGTGTGGATGCCCGGAAGCACCCGATGGCTTACAGACTGCAAATAAGCTGCAAGAAACGCCCAGAAGCGTTCGGTGATGGCTGTGAACACCCCACAGAGTTTGAGAAATGTCCAGAAGCGTTCATTAACTCTGGGAGGCATTTGAGGGTGGATGGGGGGCGAGGCAAAACCAGATTTGGTTAGCGAGGGATTGGCGACGGCGGAAACAGGGGATGCGATGGCGGCGGAATGGCAATGAAATCTCAAGAATCTGGACAGCTTTCCTGTACTTATGTCTGTGTGTAAATGGGAATGCACAAAAGCAAGGCCTCTTATGTAATAAAATATTTATATAATAGGAATAATCTCATGTCAAGCATCATTAACAGGTTCAGTAGGTTCTAAACGCAAAACAAAATCTGTTTTCCCAACAGGTTTGGTTCAGTTCAGTAAATTACTAAAAATTAATATCGCATGTTCCACATCTCAGGAGATGTCTCGAAGACGTCTTCAGTCATCTCAGAAAGGGAAGTTGCCATATCAAAGCTGTACAGGAAAGCTGTCCCACTACCTTGAAGATGCAACTCACCAACTTGCATAATACCCGTCCTGGAAACTTTATAGAACACAGTTAATTTATACTTTAAATACAAAAAGTATATTTGCATTTGAGTTTGTTTCTATTAGATTGGATCATATTTAGGTTAGACGTAGATTAAAATTTAGGTTAGTTAAGCGAGAGATTAGATTGTATTTATTAATGTTCATTACGTTTTTTTTTCCATGATTTATATTAAAGAAGTTGCAAAAAAATTTCAAATAAAATTTAAAAAAAAATCAGTCCGAATCAAACCTAACCCATTTGGCCTGTCCATCAGATCAGACTGCACCTAGACCAGGTTTGTTAAAACCTAGAAACTACGGTCTCAAACATAGTTACCAGGTTCAGTCGAACCTAGTCCAATCCGAACCAAACCAGTTTGATTTGGTCCGAACCTTTTTCAGCTGCCATTGAAAAAATACGCCTTCATTACACTCAACTCCTCCCATTGCCATGGACTTAGTCAAAGATAGATGCAATTCAAAAATATCTGACTGTCAAGTTTACTAGTTGTTGGTCATCTAGGAGAGATAGAAGTGGTGTGAAACATTGCTCACATGTTGATTGCGTTGAATCTTAAAACTATAAAATCTGAAATTTTCTACATTTTTCTAATTTTTTCATGAATAGTATATCATTGTAATTTTTTGAACTGCACCAAACCTTTACGAAAAAAGCAAACCTCTAAACGTTTTGGCCTTCTGTTTAAACCAAACTGCCTTAACCTGATAACTATGGGACTCTCAAATAATGGGTGATTTTAGGCGTCAAATTAGACGTCGGTAAATAAAGTATCAGGAATGAAATCATAGAACCATAATCCAGCAAAGAGATGGTGGCACCATATAACTGTAACCCAAAATGAATCTGAATTAACTAGTTAAAATCCCTTATACCATGCACTTCAAAAGTGATGATTGCATTTTTATATTCCTCAGGAATTGAAGAAGGTTATTACAAAACATGCAACAGCAGTGCTGAACTGCATTGTGTGCCAAATAGAGGCATCTACTCTAAACAAAGGTTTGCCTCCTGAGGAATCAGATTCTAAATCAGTTTGGTTAACTTTGCTTTGCTGATTTGCAGGTACTACCAACAAAAGCAATGTTGCTTCTTGTAATAACCAAAGCGTACTTGAAATGGCCAAAAATGCAGTCTCTCATGCGTACACAAACCATGTTACAAATGCTATGCTCACACAAAGCATGTTACAAATCTTGAAATGGATGAATGCTATCCAAGTGCATGTTACAAATGCTCCAAATGAAGATAAAAGGACATTAACACACATAACATAGTTGCAATTGTGATCCAACTAAGTTCTTTATTTGGGACTATATACCTGTAATCAGACCAATTATGTCTGTAGTTATGTACAAGACAATGTCGCTTGTAGAACCTGTGATCAAAATAGCATTTAATCAACGATTTAAAATAGAACAAAAGTTTTAAAAGCCGCTTTAACAAACTTTTGTACAATATGCAAACCATGTTCCACTAATTCCCACAGATGATGACAAATATGGAATCCCCACAATGGTTCCTTCACAAGCTCAATTAACTAAGCTTACAGGTTGTCAAACATAATGATTACTTTGTCAAAAACAATGACTCCAGCAAGTCATTTAGCTAGAACTATCCTTCTGCAAAATGAAGCATTGTTACTGCCATGATAAGGTTTTTCCAGAATGCAATTTTTCTACTCCAATCTTATCTCTATAACTAGAACTTCTACACAACCTGCTAGTAAACCTCAATATATTGAAAAGAATTTTTTTGTAATTACTCTCATAACCTAAAACCTAGCCATAACGTACATCAACATAACTCTGCAACCACGCCTGTGACTCCAATAACTAGCACACGAGATTTGCTTGGCCTGTAGCAGCTGAGAACACATTTCCAAACTATCAGTACCATTGGAACACATTTTGATACAAATATTTCAAGACCATTCAAAGATTGTGGCAGTATTGGAAAATAATTGTAAACCAAAAACGAACACTAAAGCAATAAATAAAACCTATACACAATATGTTGCACAATGAAGAGAAACAATATTTTATTGATATAAATGGAGCTTTGATCTCCAACGTTACGACATGATTTGGTATTGATACAAATATTACAAATATAGGGTTTCAAAACCCTGATTCAATGAACAGCTGCTGTCTTCTAGTCCGTCTTGATCCAAACGTGTGAGCGGGTGGGCTTGTGTATCCCTACGGGACCATCCTAGCTGCAACAACTTCCAAAGATGTGATTCATGCACCTGCAAATAGTGAACAACATAAAACGGTTAAAAGCATCCGCGAGGGCTCCACTGCGTGAGGCCCTCTGAATAGATAAAACTTGCAAATAAACCCTAAATCATGTGATATTGAACTGTAAACATAAAGTGCTGAAATATGAAATAATGCAACAAACTTCTTACCTTGTAAATGCTAATGTATGCTCCTGCTTCTGAGATCTTGAGTCGCGTGGACGCCCGGAAGCACCCGAGGGCTTACGGACTGCAAATAGGCTGTAGGAAACGCCCTGAGGCGTTCAGTGATGGCTGTGAACGCCCCACAGAGTTCGAGAAATGTCCAAAACCGTTCTGTGAACTCTGGGAGGCGTTTGGGGGTGGATGGGGGGCGAGGCAGAACCAGATCTGGTTTGCAAGGGATTGGCGACGACGGAAACGGGGGATGCGATGGCGGCGGGATGGCAATGAAATCTCAAGAATTTGGACAACTTTCCTGTACTTATGTCTGTGTGTAAATGGGAATGCACAAAAGCAAGGCCTCTTATGTAATAGAATAATTATATAATGGGAATAATCTCATGTCAAGCATCATTAACAGGTTCAGTTAGGTTCCTTAGGTTCTAAACGCAAAACAAAATCTGTTTTCCCAGCAGGTTTGGTTCAGTTCAGTAAATTACTAAAAATTAATATACCATGTTCCACGTCTCAGGAGATGTCTCAAAGACGTGTTCAGTCATCTCAGAAAGGGAAGTTGCCATCTCAAAGCTGTACAGGAAAGTCGTCCCACTACCTCGAAGATGCAACTCACCAACTTGCATCATACCCGTCCTGGAAACTTTATAGAACGTAGTTAATTTATACTTTAAATACACAAAGGATTGGATCATATTTAGGTTAGACATAGATTAAAATTTAGGTTAGTTTAGCGAGAGATTAGATTATATTTATTAATGTTCATACGTGATTTTTTTCCATGATTTATATTAAAGAAGTTGTAAAAATTTTCAATAAAATTTAAAAAAAAATCACTCTGAATGAAACCTAACCCATTTGGCCTGTCCATCAGATCAGACTGCACCTAGACCAGGTTTGTTCAAACCTAGAAACTACGGTCTCAAACATAGTTACCAGGTTCAGTCGAACCTAGTCCAATCCGAACCAAACCAGTTTGATTTGGTCCGAACCTTTTTCAGCTGCCATTGAAAAAATACGCCTTCATTACACTTAACTACTCCCATTGCCGTGGACTTAGTCAAAGATAGATGCAGTTCAAAAATATCTTACGATCAAGTTTACTAGTTGTTGGTCATCTAGGAGAGAGAGAAGTGGTGTGAAACATTGCCCATTTCAACACTGAAGCATCTACATCTGTTTTGGACTCACATGTTTATTGTGTTGAATCTTAAAACTATTAAATCTGAAATTTTCTACATTTTTCTAATTTTTTCATGAATAGTATATCATTGTAATTTTTTGAACTGAACCAAACCTTTCTGAAAAAACCAAACCTCTAAACATTTTGGCCTTCATTTCAAACCAAACTGCCTGAACCTGGTAACTATGCGACTCTCAAATAATGGGTGATTTTAAGTGTCAAATTAGATGTCGGTAAATAAAGTATCAGGAATGAAATCATAGAACCATAATCCAGCAAAGATATGGAGGCACCATATAACTGTAGCCCAAAATGAATCTGAATTAACTAGTTAAAATCCATTATACCATGCACTTCAAAAGTGATGATTGCATTTTTATATTCCTCAGGAATTGAAGAAGGTTATTATAAAACATGCAACAGCAGTTCTGAACTGCATTGTGTGCCAAATAGAGGCATCTACTCTAAACAAAGGCTTGCCTCCTGAGGAATCAGATTCTAAATCAGTTTGGTTAACTTTGCTTTGCTGATTTGCAGGTACTACCAACAAAAGCAATGTTGCTTCTTGTAATAACCAAAGCGTACTTGAAATGGCCAAAAATGCAGTCTCTCATGCGTACACAAACCATGTTACAAATGCTATGCTCACACAAAGCATGTTACAAAGCTTGAAATGGGTGAATGTTATGCAAGTGCATGTTACAAATGCTCCAAATGAAGATAAAAGGACATTAACACACATAACATAGTTGCAATTTTGATCCAACTAAGTTCTTTATTTGGGACTATATACCTGTAACCAGACCAATAATGTCTGTAGTTATGTACAAGACAATATGTCGCTTGTAGAACCTGTGATCAAAATAGCATTTAGTCAACGATTTAAAATAAAACAAAAGTTTAAAAGCCACTTTAACAAACTTTTGTACAATATGCAAACCATGTTCCACTAATTCCCACAGATGATGACAAATATGGAATCCCCACAATGGTTCCTTCACAAGCTCAATTAACTAAGCTTACAGGTTGTCAAACACAATGATTACTTTGTCAAAAACAATGACTCCGGCAAGTCATTTAGCTAGAACTATCCTTCTGCAAAATGAAGCATTGTTACTTCCATGATAAGGTTTTTCCAGAATGCAATTGTTCTACTCCAATCTTATCTCTATAACTAGAACTACACAACCTGATAGTAAACTTCAATATATTGAAAAGAATTTTTTTGTAATTACTCTCATAACCTAAAACCTAGCCATAACGTACATCAACATAACTCTACAACCACGCCTGTGACTCCAATAACTATCACACGAGATTTCCTTGGCCTGTAGCAGCTAAGAACACATTTCCAAACTATCAGTACCATTGGAACACATTTTGATACAAATATTTCCAGACCATTCAAAGATTGCGGCAGTATTGGAAAATAATTGTAAACCAAAAACAAACAACACCAAAGCAATAAATAAAACCTATACACAATATGTTGCACAATGAAGAGAAACAATTTTATTGATATAAATGGATCTTTGATTTCCAACGTTACAACATGATTTGGTATTGATACAAATATTACAAATCTAGGGTTTCAAAACCCTAGTTCAATGAGCAGTTGGTGTCTTCTGGTCCGTCCTTGATCCAAACGAGTGAGCGGATGGGCTTGTGTATCCCTACGGGACCACCCTAGCTGCAACAGCTTCCAAAAATGTAATTCCTGCACGTGCAAACAGTGAACAACATAAAAGGGTTAAAAGCATCTGCGGGGGCTCCACTGCGTGAGGCCCTCTAAATAGATAAAAACTTCCAAATAAACCCTAAATGTTGTGATATTGAACTGTAAACATAAAGTGCAGAAATATGAAATAATGCAACAAACTTCTTACCTTGTAAATGCTCATGCTTCTGAGATCGAGAGTCGCGTGGACGCCCGGAAGCACACGAGGGCTTACGGACTGCAAATAGGCTGCAGAAAACGCCTAGAGGTTTTCGGTAATGGCTGTGAAAGCCCCACAGAGTTCGAGAAATGTCAAGAAGCATTCTGTGAACTCTGGGAGGCATTTGGGGGTGGATGGGGGGCGAGGCAAAACCAGATCTGGTTTGCGAGGCATTGGCGACGACGGAAACAGGGGATGCGATGGCGGAAGGATGGCAATGAAATCTCAAGAATCTGGACAGCTTTCCTGTACTTATGTCTGTGTGTAAATGGGAATGCACAAAAGCAAGGCCTCTTATGTACTAGAATATTTATATAATGGAAATAATCTCATGTCAAGCATCATTAACAGGTTCAGTTAGGTTCAGTAGGTTCTAAACGCCAAAAAAAATCTGTTTTTCCAGCAGGTTTGGTTCAGTTCAGTAAATTACTAAAAATTAATATAGCATGTTCCACGTCTCAGGAGATGTCTCAAAGATGTGTTCAGTCATCTCAGAAAGGGAAGTTGCCATCTCAAACCTATACAAGAAAGCTGTCCCACTACCTCGAAGATGCAACTCACCAACTTGCATCATACCTGTCCTGGAAACTTTATAGAACGTAGTTAATTTATACTTTAAATACACAAAGTATATTTGCATTTGAGTTTGTTTCTATTAGATTGGATCACATTTAGGTTAGACATAGATTAAAATTTTGGTTAGTTAAGCGAGAGATTAGTTTGTATTTATTAATGTTCATTACGTGTTTTTTTTCCATGATTTAAATTTTATATTAAAGAAGTTGCAAAATTTTTCAATAAAATTTAAAACAAAATCAGTCTGAATCAAACCTAACCCATTTGGCCTGTCCATCAGATCAGACTGCACCTAGACCAGGTTTGTTCAAACCTAGAAACTACGGTCTCAGACATAGTTACCAGTTTCAGTCGAACCTTGTCCAATCCGAACCGAACCAGTTTGATTTGGTCCGAACCTTTTTCAGCTGCCATTGAAAAAATACGCCTTCATTACACTCAACTACTCCCATTGTCATGGACTTAGTCAAAGATAGATGCAGTTCAAAAATATCTGACTGTCTAGTTTACTAGTTGTTGGTCATCTAGGAGAGATAGAAGTGGTGTTAAACATTGCCCATTTCAACACTGAAGCATCTACATCTGTTTTGGACTCACATGTTCATTGCGTTGAATCTTAAAAACTATAAAATCTGAAATTTTCTACATTTTTCTAATTTTTTCATGAATAGTATATCATTGTAATTTTTTGGACTGAACTAAACCTTTCTGAAAAACCCAAACCTCTAAACGTTTTGGCCTTCTGTTCAAACCAAACTGCCTGAACCTGATAACTATGGGACTCTCAAATAATGGGTTATTTTAAGCGTCAAATTAGACGTCAGTAAATAAAGTATCAGGAATGAAATCATAGAACCATAATCCAGCAAAGAGATGGTGGCACCATATAACTGTAACCCAAAATGAATCTAAATTAACTAGTTAAAATCCCTTATACCATGCACTTCAAGAGTGATGATTGCATTTTTATATTCCTCAGGAATTGAAGAAGGTTATTATAAAACATGCAACAGCAGTGCTGAACTGCATTGTGTGCCAAATAGAGGCATCTACTCTAAACAAAGGCTTGCCTCCTGAGGAATCAGATTCTAAATCAGTTTGGTTAACTTTGCTTTGCTGATTTGCAGGTACTACCAACAAAAGCAATGTTGCTTCTTGTAATAACCAAAGCGTACTTGAAATGGCCAAAAATGCAGTCTCTCATGCGTACAAATGCTATGCTCACACAAAGCATGTTACAAATGCTATGCTCACACAAAGCATGTTACAAAGCTTGAAATGGGTGAATGTTATGCAAGTGCATGTTACAAATGCTCCAAATGAAGATAAAAGGACATTAACACACATAACATAGTTGCAATTTTGATCCAACTAAGTTCTTTATTTGGGACTATATACCTGTAACCAGACCAACAATGTCTGTAGTTATGTACAAGACAATATGTCGCTTGTAGAACCTGTGATCAAAACAGCATTTAGTCAACGATTTAAAATAGAACAAAAGTTTTAAAAGCCACTTTAACAAACTTTTGTACATTACGCAAACCATGTTCCACTAATTCCCACAGATGATGACAAATATGGAATCCCCACAATGGTTCCTTCACAAGCTCAATTAACTAAGCTTACAGGTTGTCAAACACAATGATTACTTTGTCAAAAACAATGACTCCAGCAAGTCATTTAGCTAGAACTATCCTTCTGCAAAATGAAGCATTGTTACTTCCATGATAAGGTTTTTCCAGAATGCAATTGTTCTACTCCAATCTTATCTCTATAACTAGAACTACACAACCTGATAGTAAACTTCAATATATTGAAAAGAATTTTTTTGTAATTACTCTCATAACCTAAAACCTAGCCATAACGTACATCAACATACCTTTGCAACCACACCTGTGACTCCAATAACTAGCACACGAGATTTTCTTGGCCTGTAGCAGCTGAGAACACATTTCCAAACTCAGTACCATTGGAACACATTTTGATACAAATATTTCCAGACCATTCAAAGATTGCGGCAGTATTGGAAAATAATTGTAAACCAAAAACGAACAACACCAAAGCAATAAATAAAACCTATACACAATATGTTCCACAATGAAGAGAAACAATATTTTATTGATATAAATGGAGCTTTGATCTCCAACGTTACAACATGATTTGGTATTGATACAAATATTACAAATCTAGTGTTTCAAAACCCTAGTTCAATGAACAGCTGGTGTCTTATGGTCCATCCTTGATCCAAACGAGTGAGCGGGTGTGCTTGTGTATCCCTACGGGACCACCCTAGCTGCAACAGCTTCCAAAGATGTAATTCCTGCACCTGCAAACAGTGAACAACATAAAAGGGTTAAAAGCATCTGTGAGGGCTCCACTGCATGAGGCCCTTTGAATAGATAAAACTTGCAAATAAACCCTTAATGTTGTGATATTGAACTGTAAACATAAAGTGCAGAAATATGAAATAATGCAACAAACTTCTTACCTTGTAAATGCTCATGTATGCTCCTGCTTCTAAGATCGAGAGTCACGTGGACGCCCGGAAGCACCCGAGGGCTTACGGACTGCAAATAGGCTGCAGGAAACGCCCAGAGGTGTTCGGTGATGGCTGTGAACGCCCCACAAAGTTCAAGAAATTTCCAGAAGCGTTCTGTGAACTCTGGGAGGCGTTTGGGGGTGGATGGGGGGCAAGGCAAAACTAGATCTGGTTTGCGAGGGATTGGCAACAGGGGATGTGATGGCAGCGGAATGGCAATGAAATCTCAAGAAATTGGACAGCTTTCCTGTACTTATGTCTGTGTGTAAATGGGAATGCACAAAAGCAAGGCCTCTTATGTAATAGAATATTTATATAATGGGAATAATCTCATGTCAAGCATCATTAACAGGTTCAATTAGGTTCAGTAGGTTCTAAATACAAAAAAAAATCTGTTTTCCCAGCAGGTTTGGTTCAGTTCAGTAAATTACTAAAAATTAATATACCATGTTCCACGTCTCAGGAGATGTCTCAAAGACGTGTTCAGTCATCTCAGAAAGGAAAGTTGCCATCTCAAACCTGTACAAGAAGGCTGTCCCACTACCTCGAAGATGCAACTCACCAACTTGCATCATACCCGTCCTGAAAACTTTAAAGAACATAGTTAATTTATACTTTAAATACACAGTATATTTGCATTTGAGTTTTTTTCTATTAGATTGGATCGTATTTAGGTTAGACATAGATTAAAATTTTGGTTAGTTAAGCGAGAGATTAGATTGTATTTATTAATGTTCATTACGTGTTTTTTTTCCATGATTTATATTAAAGAAGTTGCAAAATTTTTCAATAAAATTTAAAAAAAAACAGTCTGAATGAAACCTAACCCATTTGGCCTGTCCATCAGATCAGACTGCACCTAGCCCAGGTTTGTTCAAACCTAGAAACTACGGTCTCAAACATAGTTACCAGGTTCAGTCGAACCCAGTCCAATCCAAACCGAACTAGTTTGATTTGGTCCGAACCTTTTTCAGCTGCCATTGAAAAAAAACGCCTTCATTACACTCAACTACTCCCATTGCCATGGACTTAGTCAAAGATAGATGCAGTTCAAAAATATCTGACTGTCTAGTTTACTAGTTGTTAATTATCTAGGAGAGATAGAAGTGGTGTGAAACATTGCCCATTTCAACACTGAAGCATCTACATCTGTTTTGGACTCACATGTTGATTGCGTTGAATCTTAAAACTATTAAATCTGAAATTTTCTACAGTTTCTAATTTTTTCATGAATATATCATTGTAGTTTTTTAAACTGAACCAAACCTTTCTGAAAAAACCAAACCTCTAAACGTGTTGGCCTTCTGTTCAAACCAAACTGCCTGAACCTGATAACTATGGGACTCTCAAATAATGGGTGATTTTAAGTGTCAAATTAGACGTCGGTAAATAAAGTATCAGGAATGAAATCATAGAACCATAATCCAGCAAAGAGATGGTGGCACCATATAACTGTAGCCCAAAATGAATCTGAATTAACTAGTTAAAATCCCTTATACCATGCACTTCAAAAGTGATGATTGCATTTTTATATTCCTCAGGAATTGAAGAAGGTTATTACAAAACATGCAACAGCAGTGCTGAACTGCATTGTGTGCCAAATAGAGGCATCTACTCTAACCAAAGGCTTGCCTCCTGAGGAATCAGATTCTAAATCAGTTTGGTTAACTTTGCTTTGCTGATTTGCAGGTACTACCAACAAAAGTAATGTTGCTTCTTGTAATAACCAAAGCGTACTTGAAATGGCCAAAAATGCAGTCTCTCATGCGTACACAAACCGCGTTACAAATGCTATGCGCACAGAAAGCATGTTACAAAGCTTGAAATGGATGAATGTTATGCAAGTGCATGTTACAAATGCTCCAAATGAAGATAAAAGGACATTAACACACATAACATAGTTGCAATTTTGATCCAACTAAGTTCTTTATTTGGGACTATATACCTGTAACCAGACCAATAATGTCTGTAGTTATGTACAAGACAATATGTCGCTTGTAGAACCTGTGATCAAAATAGCATTTAGTCAACGATTTAAAATAAAACAAAAGTTTAAAAGCCACTTTAACAAACTTTTGTACAATATGCAAACCATGTTCCACTAATTCCCATATATGATGACAAATATGGAATCCCCACAATGGTTCCTTCACAAGCTCAATTAACTAAGCTTACAGGTTGTCAAACACAATGATTACTTTGTCAAAAACAATGACTCCAGCAAGTCATTTAGCTAGAACTATCCTTCTGCAAAATGAAGCATTGTTACTTCCATGATAAGGTTTTTCCAGACTGCAATTGTTCTACTCCAATCTTATCTCTATAACTAGAACTTCTACACAACCTGCTAGTAAACTTCAATATATTGAAAAGAATTTTTTTGTAATTACTCTCATAACCTAAAACCTAGCCATAACGTACATCAACATAACTCTGCAACCACGCCTGTGACTCCAATAACTAGCACACGAGATTTGCTTGGCCTGTAGCAGCTGAGAACACATTTCCAAACTATCAGTACCATTGGAACACATTTTGATACAAATATTTCCAGACCATTCAAAGATTGCGGCAGTATTGGAAAATATTGTAAACCAAAAACGAACAACACCAAAGCAATAAATAAAACCTATACACAATATGTTCCACAATGAAGAGAAACAATATTTTATTGATATAAATGGAGCTTTGATCTCCAACGTTACAACATGATTTTGTATTGATACAAATATTACAAATCTAGGGTTTCAAAACCCTAGTTCAATGAACAGTTGGTGTCTTCTGGTCCATCCTTGATCCAAACAAGTGTGCGGGTGGGCTTGTGTATCCCTACGGGACCACCCTAGCTGCAACAGCTTCCAAAGATGTGATTCCTGCACCTGCAAATAGTGAACAACATAAAACGGTTAAAAGCATCCGCGAGGGCTCCACTGCGTGAGGCCCTCTGAATAGATAAAACTTGCACATAAACCTAAATCATGTGATATTGAACTGTAAACATAAAGTGCAGAAATATGAAATAATGCGACAAACTTCTTACCTTGTAAATGCTAATGTATGCTCCTGCTTCTGAGATCGAGAGTCGCGTGGACGCCCAGAAGCACCTGAAGGCTTACGGACTGCAAATAGGCTGTAGGTTACACCCAGAGGCGTTCGATGATGGCTGTGAACGCCCCACAGAGTTCGAGAAATGTCCAGAAGCGTTTTGTGAACTCTGGGAGGCGTTTGGGGGTGGATGGGGGGCGAGGCAGAACCAGATCTGGTTTGTGAGGGATTGGCGACGGCGGAAACGGGGGATGCGATGGCGGCAGAATGGCAATGAAATCTCAAGAATCTGGACCTCCTGAGAATTTTCGTGGACAATGTTTGTGGACCTTAATTCATAAAAATGAATCACTTTTTATAATCTACCCTTGAACATGTTAGGGTTTCAACGACACAAAATGGACGGCTGAGATTAAAACATGAGGAAGGGTGGAGATTAATCTTGGGCAAGTGACATGGATTGAGGTGGATGGATGGCTTGGGCACGTGATTGAGTCTGTTTTTGCCCCAATAGAGAAGGGTTTGTGAAAATGCAAGTGATTTGAGTCTGTTTTTGCCCCAACAGAGAAGGTGTTTGTATAAATGTATGTGTCCTTATGGTGATCTACCCATTCTATCAAATTGCATGGATAACCAATCGTTGCAATCGCCAGGTGACTAGGATAAACCACTAAATACAAGATTCACTTGTACTTGCGAATGTACTTGGCAAATGTTAAATGAAGGTATAATGATAAATGAAATTAATGATGTTGAATGCGGATGTATGGATAATGCAATGAATGATTCTGTTTTTTTGCCCCAACAGATGAAGGGTTTTGGCAATGTAAATGATTGATTCTGTTTTTGCCCTAACAAAAAAAAGGGGTTTTTGAAAATGCAGGTGATTGATTCTGTTTTTGCCCCAACAGAAAAGAGGTTTGTGAAAATGTAAGTGATTGAGTCTGTTTTTGCCGCAACAGATGAAGGGGTTTTTGACATGTGTATGATTGATTCTGTTTTTTTGCCCCAACAGAAAAGGGGTTTTTGTGAAAATGTAAGTGTCCTTAGGGTTTGGAGCCTTTTGAATTAAAATTTGGGCAACTGGGTTAGGAGATTTTTGACTTTGATGTGCGTATGCAAGGCAAAGGGCTCAACCTTTGACAAAAGGACGCAACCTTTTGAACCTGGCAATTGACTTGTTGATGATGTAATGTGTATGTGACCAAAGGAGTTTGGTTCCTTTGGAGCCTTTTGAATTTTGATGTGTGTATGCGAGGCAAAGGGCTCAACCTTTGACAAAAGGACGCAACCTTTTGAACCTGGCAATTGACTTGTTGATGATGTGATGTGATTGTGACCAAAGGAGTTTGGTTCCTTTGGAGCCTTTTGAATTTGATGTGTGTATGCGAGGCAAAGGGCTCAACCTTTGACAAAAGGACACAACCTTTTGAACCTAGCAATTGACTTGTTGATGATGTGATGTGTATGTGACCAAAGGAGTTTGGTTCCTTTGGAACCTTTTGAATTAAAATGTGACCAACGGGGTTAGGCCCTTTGGAGCTTTTTGACTTTGATGTGTGTATGCGAGGCAAAGGGCTCAAAGGACGCAACCTTCTGAACCTAGCAATTGACTTGTTGATGATGTAATGTGGATGTGACCAAAGGAGTTTGGTTCCTTTGGAGCCTTTTGAATTTGAAATGTGACCAAAGGGGTTAGGCCCTTTGGAGCTTTTTGACTTTGATGTGTGTTTGCGAGGCAAAGGGCTCAACCTTTGACAAAAGGACGCAATATTTTGAACCTAGCAATTGACTTGTTGATGATGTGAATGTGATTGAGTGATTGAATTGTTTGTTGAATTGGTGGGGAAGGTGTGATACCTTGAGTGCCCCAAGTTGTGTGCTTGTTTGTTTGATTGGGGGAAAGTGTGATACCTTGAACACCCCCAAGTTGTGTTGTTGTATAGAACTTTCTAGCGATCTTTGCATATGCGAAATATATATATATATATATATGGCGTTTACTTTTGTGTTATGCTTTTGGGTGAATGCTTGTGTGGATGCATGTGTATATGTGTGATGGATGATAATGCAATGATAATGTGTATGAATGCAAATGAATTAATGCTCTAATGATCATTCATAGTTTAGATTTTTACTTGACCATGTATAGCATTGTTGTTTAATCAAGGGAACCAAAATGGTGGCATGTGAGATGGAAGACTCATGTAATGATATGGATGTTGATATGGAAGAAGATATGGATGTTGATATGGAAGAAGATTGTTTTGCAGAGACTCAAGACATACTAGTGATATCAAACAAACTCACTAAATACTGCCTAATTTCTTTAGGACCAAATGTGTGTGCAGTGAATTCATTTACCGAATCATGAGTATGGTAATGACTCGAGGCAATCAAGAACCAATGTGTGTGCAAGTGAGTTCATTAACCCATCTTGAGTAAATTGAGATGAAAACTTATCATGGAGAAGACCAAGAAGCTAGCCTGTCCGTATGTGCGGTCAGAGGTCTCTTCAAGAGAGACGTGTCGCCACGCATGAGCGTACTCCACTGCCAATCAAGCGTCTATAGCCCCGGTGGAGATTAGCTCCATAGTCCAAGAATCTGATCTCTAAGCTTTGGGGATTCGGACTACCTAACCGTCTGACTGGAAATGTAGTTCTATCCTTACAACTTGAGGATCTGTGGTGTGTGATGTGTAAAATATTTAGAGCTTTGGGGAATCGGATTCTCAACCAAAGTGTGATGAGAATTTTACCCTATCCTTACTACTCTTTCTTTTGTTTGGAAATGATTGTGATAGTGGTGAAAACCACTATTTTTTATTTTTGGACTATGTGCATGATGGGACAAGCAAGGAATACCCTTTTCACTTCGAGGTTCAACCCAATTATGGTGTTATCCCTCTTTGACACAAGATGTTTTTAAGATGTGTGATTGTGTTTGGTTCAAGAGTGTTAGAGTCAATTCCCAAAACTCAAGATTTTCTTAGTGAAAATGTGTCTTGGTCCTAAAGAAAACTCGACATGTATTGGAGGTTGTTTAAAAACACTAGGAGTGGTTGAGTGACCGAAAACACCTAGGGATTATGGAAATGTGGTTTGCAAATGACAATTTGACTTTATGGAATGGTGCAATGAAATGGATGATGATTTAAAGGTGCCCCTGATTAAGGCAACAAAACTTTATTGGATCAATTATTGTCTAAACTGAATAAATGACCTCCTAATATGAAATGAAATGTGTGAAGGTGGTTGTGAATGCAATGTATGAAATGCAATTTGTGAAATGTAATGTGTGCAATGCAAGGTTGTGCAATGCAATATGTAAAATGTAATGTGTGAAATGCAATGTTTTTTGTATTAGCCATGTATATATACATATATATAAATCACAGTAAGCATGGAACGCTTTCAAGTGTATGATGTTCAATGGCTTGGGTTCTTCTACTCCCCCTAGCCTGGTAAGCTTATGTGCTCCTTGAATCTTGTGAACTCGGATAGCAGCAAGCAACACGTATAGATGCAAATGACAAAATTATGCAAATGCAATGCAAATATTTTTGTTTTTTTTTTTTTGACCAAAAGGGTTTTTTATTCCTTTGGAGCTTTTTGAGTTGACGTGTGACCAAAGGTGTTTGGTTCCTTTGGAGCCTTTTGAAATTGAGATGTGACCAAAGGTGTTAGGTGCCTTTGGAGATTTTTGAAATTGAGATGTGACCAAAGGTTTTAGGTTCCTTTGGAGCCTTTTGAAGTTGACATGTGACCAAAGGGGTTAGGTGCCTTTGGAGCCTTTTGAAATTTAGATGTGACCAAAGGTGTTAGGTGCCTTTGGAGCCTTTTGAAATTGAGATGTGACCAAAGGGGTTAGGTGCCTTTGGAGCATTTTGAAATTGAGATGTGACCAAAGGTGTTAGGTTCCTTTGGAGCTTTTTGAGTTGAAGTGTGACCAAAGGGATTAGGTACCTTTGGAGCTTTTTGAAATTGAGATGTGACCAAAGGTGTTAAGTGCCTTTGGAGCCTTTTGAAATTGAGATGTGACCAAAGGTGTTAGGTGCCTTTGGAGCCTTTTGAAATTGAGACGTGACCAAAGGGATTAGGTGTCTTTGGAGCCTTTTGAACTTGAGATGTGACCAAAGGGATTTTGGTTCCTTTGGAGCTTTTTGTTTAGATGTGACCAAAGGGATTTTGGTTCCTTTGGAGCTTTTTGGAATTGAGATGTGACCAAAGGGATTTTGGTTCCTTTGGAGCTTTTTTTTTTATGAGGGAGGTGTGATACCTTAAGCGTCCCCAATTTGCTTGATGATTGATGGTGTGAGTGACTAGGAGGATGATTGATGATGTGAGTGATTGGGAGGATACGATATCTTGAGAATCCCCAGTATGCTTGATGATTGAGTTGGTACCAATGTCTTGATCAGATGGGTTGAACGGACCGTTTGTGGGAAAGGCCTTCCTATCAATAAGATCTTGGACAATGTCTTTAAATGCATAGCAATTGTTGATGTCATGGCCCGCTTGTTGATGATAGGGACAATACAAGTGCTTCTTATAACCTTTTCCATGTGGCTTGTTAGGATCTCTTGATTTGATTTCTGGAAGTAGAATCTCTTGTGCTTCATAAAGCCTTTGAAAAATGGTTGCATAAGATTCTGAAAGCACCGTGTAGTCGCGAGAGGGCTTTGCAGGACGCTTCGTGTGTTTTTCCGATTATATTGGATGTTGAATTTGTGGTACAGGTATCGTAACTTGAGATGTGGATTGTGGAATTGGATGTTGCAACTACTGTGGTTGCTGACATGGATGATGATGAAATTGATGATGACTCAACTGTAACTCAATGTTAGTGAGTCGAGTTAAAATTTGTTGCAAAATTAAAGTGTGTTGACAATCTGATTGTAAGCCCTGGTTTGTTTGTTGAGTGTATTGAGGTAGGGTGGATGGATTGATGAATGGATGAGATTGAGTGTGTTGTTGGTGGTGTGATGAATTGGGGGCATGGGGATGGTGACTTGGGAAGATGGTGATACCCAAGTTTGATTGGGTGTGAAGTATGCTTGCTGGTTAGGAATGGAGTGGGGTTTAAATTTTGACATTGAGGTTTGTTGTTGAGGGTTGGAATGAGCATCTCGTTGACTCATAAGCAATTGGTTGAGATTTTTCCATGCTTGTTGTATGGCAATTTTAGAAATAGATTGTGTGGAAGTGGAAGGGGGTGGAGGTGAATTGTGGATGTTAACAATGTGGGTTGAAGTTGATGGAGGATAGGTTGTGAAAGGTATCGCAACTGAATGTGAAATGGTGGATGAAATGGTAGATGGAATCTGTGAAGCAGCATTGACTTGTGCTTCATAGAGTGGATTAGAATGGGTAGTGGTGTAAGTGGATGGGATGGAAGTGTTTTGGCTATGTTGTGGTGAAAAATTGTGATGAGATGGTGCGAAGGTTGCCTCAAAAAGAGGGTTGGTGAAGACTTGGTTGTGATTGTTGAGGTACGAATGAGCATTTTCCTGCTGGAAAGAAGAAGCTTGCATGGATGGAATATGAAGTGGTTTAAAGACAGGATTGGCGGGGTTAGGAGTGGAGCACTCCATGGATGTGGTGGGTGCCTGACTCATGTTGTTGGTCCGATTTTTGGTCAAGACTCTAAACTATGAACAGGCAGGGATTGGTGAATGTGGGTGATGCATGTGGTGTGTGAAATGGAAATGAAAATGAAAACACTTAGAACAAACAAACAAAATATACCCTAAGTTTTGCAACAATTTTTCTTTTTTTATGTGGGTTTTGTGTGTTGTAGATGTGCTAAACTAAACTATTATGCAAGGTGAAATCTAAGGCTGGATGGCAAATGAGATTCTTCCTGGTGATGAAATCCATAAAGTTTGCTCATGGGTGACTATGGTTTCTAAGGGCAGAGATATGACGGATGGAGATGAAGCCCACCGTCGCCAAATCTCAAACAATGGTTGGTGATGAAATCCAACTCACTGTTGTTTATTGTGAAACGTGCAAAGTGTGTGATTCATTTTAAGATTTGTGTTATCTATTGTGTTCACTCAATGTTGAAAACACACCTATTTCACTCGTCTAAGATAGAAGCCAAGAACATGAACACTAAGCTCCTCAAAAGAACTTAGGGGTACACCACTTAAGACCCACCCTGAATCATCAAGTGATTCCAACAATGGAGGGTTCGCCCAGTTCTTCCGCCTTGAATCATCAAGTGATTCCAACAACGGGAGTATACTTAGGTATTACGATCTTGTTCCAACTTAGAAAAGTAAAAATGGAAGCTTTCAACCCTACTATGCAGCTATTTTATGCTTTTGTAATTTCAAATGCAAACAACATATAGAAATAGTGAATGAATACACCATAAAGCAACATAAATCTAAAATAAATGTGATCTACAATGAATGCATAAATGCAATTCTACTCTATGTGCAATCTATATGATGGATGTAAATGCCTATTGTTAGTTTCACTGTTAAAAGCAGGAAAATAAAAACATAAATGAGTTAGGGTTTGAAGCAGGCTTACCAGAAAGCCTACGTATTTCTTCCCCACTATAGTAAACGTCGCCCAGAGTCTCTGTAACGCTGCAGGGGGTCCGCACATCCTCTGATCGACTTATGCAACTTCCAAAAACCCTCGTTTTCGCGATTTTCGCGCGATCAAACTTCTGGAGCCCTGCAAAATAGAAACGGAAACAAAAAATTAGTGACAAGATAAATTAAAATGAAGAACCCTTTGGGGGTCCCACCATGATCGCCATTTTGTAAACCAAAAACGAACAACACCAAAGCAATAGATAAAACCAATACACAATATGTTGCACAATGAAGAGAGACAATATTTTATTGATATAAATGGAGCCTTCATCTCCAATGTTACAACATGATTTGGTATTGATACAAATATTACAAATCTAGGGTTTCAAAACCCTAGTTCAATGAACAACTGGTGTATTTTGGTCCGTCCTTGATCCAAACAAGTATGCAGGTGGGCTTGTGTATTCCTACGGGACCACCCTTGCTGCAACAGCTTCCAAAGATGTGATTTTTGCACCTGTAAACAATGAATAACATAAAAACGTTAAAAGCATCTGTGAGGGCTCCACTGTGTGAGGCCCTCTGAATAGATAAAACTTGCAAATAAACCCTAAATGTTGTGATATTGAACTATAAACAGAAAGTGCAGAAATATGAAATAATGCAACAAACTTCTTACCTTGTCAATGTTAATGTATGCTCCTACTTCTGAGATCGAGAGTCAGATGCCCGAAAGCACCCGAGGGCTTACGGACAGCAAATAGGTTGTGGGAAATGCCCAGAGGCGTTAGGTGATGGCTGTGAACGCCCCACAGCGTTCCAAAAACGTCCAGAAGCGTTCTGTGAACTCTAGGAGGCGTACGGAGGTGGATGGGGGGTGAGGCATAACCAAATCTGGTTTGCGAGGGATTGGCGGCGGCAGAAACGCGCGATGTGATGGTGGCCGAATGGCATTGAAATCTCAAGAATCTGGACCTCCTGAGAATTTTCGTGGACAATGTTTGTGGACCTTGATTCATAAAAATGAATCACTTTTTATAATTTACCCTTGAACATGTTAGGGTTTCGACAACACAAAATGGGCAGCCGAGATTAAAACATGAGGAAGGGTGGAGATTAAGCTTGGGCAAGTGACATGGATTGAGGTGGATAGATGGCTGAGATTAAAACGTGGCAGATGTTAGGATTTATTTATATGAATACATACATATTTATTAAATATATATAAATATAATATATAAAATATTAATATCTATATATATTAAGTAAATACATATATATATTTGTGTACTTCCTGAGAGTGGAATCCACCGCTTGGGCCGAGGAGCTACCAAGGATGTATCACAAAAAAGATGGAGGAGGGAGTCCAACAATAATAGAGACGATTCCTTCAAAAGTTTTTCCATTCAGTGGGAGCTAATGAGTTGGGTAGGACCTACGACATCCCACGAAAAGTGTATTGCTTCCCCTACTCAGTGAATTGCATTCAAAGCTCAAAAAAGTCCCATACTATTGGGCCTAGTGTACAAAGCCACTGAGTTCCAAACACAATGTCACATCCTCCCAAGGGAAGGGCAAACATATCCGCCCTAAGGTTGTATTCGCCCATCCGCACCTTTACATTTCTACATTTTCCCTTGCACCGTAGGATTCTGCCATTAGCCACAATGACTTCAAAAGAATTTCACGAGTATATGTAACAATCTGCCTTTTTGGCTACCTACAAATCAATAAAATTGTGGGTACTGCCTAAATCAATAAGGATAATAAGTCGGTGTCCCTTAAAATGCCCTACCACTTTCATAGTCTGGGGAGTGGACATCCTGGCTAAAGCATGTAATAAGATCTCAGGTGGTCGGTCCTCTGTCGATGCCGACTCTTGAGGTTGCTCTTCTTCTTTATGTTCTTCCTCTTCTTCCTATGATTCCTTGGTGGAAGATTTGCCCACATCAAATAAATATAGTTTCTATTGTATGCACTTGTGGCTTGGCGAATAATTATCATCACAGTTGTAATATAGTCCTTGTGCCCTCTGTGTGTCCATTATTTTCTAGTAAGGCATTTGATTGGAAGTCGTTTGTTGACCGTGTTTGATGAAAAGTCCGAGATGGAAGCAAGGTACGAGCTTGTGGAGGTTTGAAGGTACGCCTTTATGCCACGAATTTATCTTCAGCCAGCCTAGCCAAACCTACTGTTGCCATCATGCTCATTGCCTTGAACATATTTACTCCAGCAAGGATATCTTCCTTTAATCCACTAATGAAATAGCTTTGGAAAAACATAGCACTCAATCCTCTTGTGCGGTTTGCCAACTTTTCAAACTGTGTTTGATATTCACGGATGGTTGTCTATTTTAATTTGGTGAGGGCTCCAATGAAATCCTCATACTCACTAGGTCCAAATCAGATGAGTAATTTTTTTCAAATTCAGCCCAAGTAAGATGCGGGTGCATATTCTCCAACCATTGGTACCATTGAATTGCTTCATGCTCGAGGTTGAAGTATGTTATTATGAGCCTTTGATTATGGAGAATGACATGAAGAGCAAAATATTGTTCGACCCTATACAACCAACCGATTGGGTCCTTGCCATCAAATTTGAGAAAGTCTAGCTTGGGCAATCTATGATTTATATTATTGGGCAAGGTGTCTCGTGCTCTTCTTGGAACTGCCTTCTTGACTCTCTACCAGCCTGTCTAATGTGTAATATTTGGCATCTAGGCCTGCTATACGACTCTCAATGTTATCTAATCTATCCAATTTGTCTAGTTTGGATATTAGCAAACATAATTCTTACTGATAATCTTCCAAGCGTTCTACTTGTTCACCCAATCTCTCCATCTCTTGGGCAACTCTAGTACCTCCAACCATTTTTCAGCACTTTGGAGTCGTTGAAAAAGTGTATGGGTCTTATATATCAAAACGATCAGCTCAAAATGAGGATCAAAATGGACTATCCCACAAAATGATGAATTTGGGGTCCCCAAAAAAGTGTGTGGGTGTTGTATCAAAATGATCAACTTGAAAAGAGGATCGAAATGGACTATACCACAAAAATGACATTTTGTTTGTTTTCAGACTTTCTTTTAGGGACTACTACCAAAGACCGGGTATTTTTTGCACTATCAAACTGGCAACTTATTATGACTACTCTAGTAACTCACTGGTCTTACAACTAACAACCGACTGCTCTAATATATTCCTTGCACTGATATATTACCTATCCCTAACAACTGACTACTCTGATATATTCCTCGTACTGTCAACTGTATATTTTCTATCCTATCACACTTGATGTTCAGGGCCTGTTAGTTTGTAATGAGACTAATCTCCTCTACAGTATGCTCAAATCTGATTTTGGTTTGTGGTTAGGAAAGGCCTAAAAACAAGTTCTATAGGGTCATTCTAGAACAAGGTGTGTATGGTTTCGTAGGCCCTCTAATATACAAACGCCTTAGATGATGGCATTTGAAAGATGTCGCCAATCAAGAGTCAAACGCCTTAGTAGTATCAAAACGGTTGTAGGTATTTCCATGTATTTTTCACACTGGACGAGCACGAATCAGGGTCCAAATGCTACCCCTCACTTGTTAGGAATCCAAGTCCAAAGCCCAACAATGGAGGATCTCCAACTGAGAGCTATGCACTAGCCACCAAAAGTCAGGCAATCCTAGTAACCCAAGGATTACACCTAATTAATGGAGGGATCCCCCAAACCCTGCAAAGACTTAACAGTTCAATATTCTTGCCCCTGCATACTGGGCAAGAGGATTTACCCTCCACAATTGGTCAACCTAAACAAATCATCAGCAAGTGAACAACACAAATAACGCGCTCTGTTAATATGTAAGTGACATGAAGACAATACCACAGTTATAAAAAGCAAGTTTTTCAAAAACTTGCAAAGTCAGGTAAAATGAGTTTTCACCGCTCAACTTGCAAATATTTAAAAATTGTTGAGATTTTAGAAAGACTTGCCAAGAACTCTGGACTTGGCATAAAAACTTGGCAATAGCCTGGCAATAATAGAAGGAATTGAATAACAAAACTCCCATTCTCTCTCATATTCATAGTTTTCAAAACCAGAAATATTTAATTAGATGCAAGATGCATTAAAGAAAAATAAGTTTTGCGATCATCACATCATTTATTGGCAGAATTTTTGCAAAGTCACCAAGTCCAAGTCAGCATATGGCCTTGCCGAGTCTTTACTGAGTCTGAGTCTCACTATGGTGGGTCACAAATCATTTGGAATTTAGATGAATAAAGTTATGATCACAGATCATATGTTCTAGAATTAATCATCTAAAGTTCACGACACAAGCATTTGGCAAGATTTTGAAGTAGACTGAGGTCCATGCAAAGATTGCCTTCAACAAATCTCAGAGAGGATAAAAGTCGAAACTGATAAAAAAACAAACGAAAAAAAGAGTTGAATATGTGTTCTGAAGTGGTAGCTCAATTGGATGTGACTTGTGAGCAATGCTTCAATAATGAGGGGAACATGGTTTGATACTCAAGGACACCAACAGAAACTTGGCATTTTGGTAAACTAGAGTATCCATATGCGCATGAATAGTTGATGACAGCAAGAGTCTTCCCCCTTATCTGCATGTGGTAAGCTGTCCCCAAAACTAAAATAGATGACTGAAGATATCTGAAAGGAAGTACTTTAGAACTGTCAGAAATTATTAGGATATAGAAAATCATCTACACTACACTGCATGACTAAACTAAGTAAATCATGCATTTATCAAAAAGTAAATCTTAATCTGAATTAGTAGAAAACACACATTCAAGAAGTAAAACCTGTAAGAAAGGCAAGAACTCACAAAACCACAACTTTGTAATGCAATTACAATATCAGTGTGTGACAACGATATGGTTATAAAAGAACCATAATGACAAATTATGTATGGCTATCATTTTAAACTCAATCTGTCCCAAAAAATTAGACAACTCTGGTTATAAAGTGTAAGTAGGTTTGATCATCAATGACTCTAGCCAAAGAATAATGCACCATTTTTTCTGTTCTTTCATCTTTAAAAATGTCATAGCTTACAAAATATCAAACAGCAACAAGGGCATTAATTTAAATCAGAAGGAAAGAATTGTGGGGAAAAAATAGAAATATTAACAATAGTGCTAGCCAGTTCATCTACTTTCAAAGACTACTAATGCCAAGTTATAGAATTCTAAAATGACAAAGTTATGATGAATATGCATGTGCCCATATTATTTTATTTTTGTGGATATTCATGGGAGTTTTAAGCCTCAAAAAGAGATGTATTTGGCAATAATATATCCTCTCTGTTTGACAGTGAGATTGCTCAGGTCTGTACTTTTGTGCGTTTCATTAGGTTGAAGGGTGGTGGTGATTGGCATTTTCTGGCCATTGGGAAGCAGGGCAATAAGGATGTCCAAGAGGTGGATGACAAAAAAGAAGGAAAGAAAGCCATGGAGAACCCTAACTCCATGGAAAAGTGTCTCATGACGACTTAAATGAGAGCCCACGACTTTGGCTATGAAGCCCTCGGTTGGTGGAACATTATGTTTGAGGTTACTAAAGCACCAAGAAAGAGAATAAGAATCAAAGCCCTAGTTGACTGAATAAGAAGAGATTGAGTTAGATTTTCAAAACTCTTTGTATGTAAGAAACCACAGATTCATCTGGGATGTTAATCTCAAGCTCGGTATGAAAGGTATGCTTGCAGTTCAGAATTTTCCTGAAAGAGCAGATATAGTATGTGTCAGTCAATCATTACAAATTTGTAAACGCTTGATCAGCAAATAATAAAGATGGTACTTATCAAGTGGCATTAGCTTAACCGGTTAGATTCCTCAATATTTAAAGAGGAGACCAAGGTTCAAATCTTGCCAAGCGATACATGGATAATATTCAAGCTTTGTTGTAATACCACTATGTGGTGATGATGTAATACGGGTGGGGCCTGTTTCAATCCCTTATAACCAATTGAAAAAAAATAATAAAGATGGTACTGTCAAAGTGCATGACATAGGCATGGAAAAACTCTTAACATAAAATGACAAAGCTGGAGAAGTGCTAGACGGATAGATACAACTTTGTTTTGGAAGGAAAGATCATTGAAGGGGCTAATTGCTTGTCATACCAACTCCTCCAATCTAATTGATGTCAATCAACTTGCTAAGGAGAAAGAAAAGGTTTCTCCCAAATTAAATTTATTTATGGTAAATACTTGTTTCTATTTTTCCTCTTTTGAATGGAAATAGAGATACTTGGCATCTTTGACTAGGGAGTTATTTTCATAGAAGACAACTAGTTTCCTCTGTTATCTTGAATTGGTAGTCTAAGTATGTTTGGAAAACTTTTAGTCACATTTTTTCTTAGAGTATGAACATCCTTCTCTGCTTAGTTGAGAATCAACTTTCTCAGGAATATTGTACCTGGAATCTATACTTGCAGATATGTATGTTTTATGTTTAAAGTATTGTACCTGGAATCTATACTTGCAGATATGTATGTTTTATGTTTAAAGCATATGCAATATAACGCTTTCCATGTTATCAATCAAACAGAAAAATTCAAGTTGTCCAGTGGAGCTTTAAAAGAAAGCTCATGAAGAGTGAAGTGAGGCTTTCTTGACTTTGTTTATCATTAAATAAATGCAAGAGACATATCCCTGTTGAAAAAAAGGCTGAATATCATGGTTTAGAGGAAAGAAAATTGAAAGATGCTTATCCTCCCCTAAACAACTCATTGTCACTGTAATTCTTCAACTCTTTTCAGTTGTGTGTGTTATCTAACTTTGGTAATCCTTTCCCATTGACAGATAAATCGTGAAAGTTTGTAAGTTAAATTCTGATCATTATTTTTGTATCCACAATTTGTTTTAATTGTTATCTTTCTGCCATTTTCACTTGCTCTAATGGCAAATTTTGTAGTAAGAAATTAAAAGGAAAAACAAAACATCAAAATCTCCACCACCAGCCAAAGTAGATCAATAGGACTCAAAAAGTACAGCACTTTACAACAGCATACTACAAGTGCTAACGAAATTCCAACAAACAAAAATGAGGTATTAGAAAACAAGGTTGAAAATAAAACTTACAAGTGGAAAGTAACCTAAATGGACAAATCACAGACAAGTCTGTAAATACAAATACAATATAATAAAAACTAATACTGTGAAAGGAGAACCCTTTCTCAAAGTGAAGCAATGACAGAGCCTAAAGAAAGGGGACTAATGGGAAACAAGGCTTTAGTTTATATCAAAGTCAAGAGAAGAAGAAGGGCAAGCATCCCCATCAGTCATCAGGAAATGGCCAATATAGAGTTCAATGATGTCATCAATAGAAAGGGCAAGGCTAGAAGGGCCCAACCAAAAAGTTCTAGGAGGAAACATGGAGGAAGAAAAGCACTCTTTCCATTAGCTTTCCGTACATCCAAGGCCATAAATCCTTCATATATGGAGAAAACAAAGGTCATGCATGGTTGTCTTTGTGCTCTAAAATGTAAATAAGGGAGGGTTTTGATGGATATAATCGAAGAAACCATGGAATCATGCAAAAATTTAAACCCAGAAAAAGAAAACATGAAAGCTTCCCTATAAATCTATGGTATGATGAAGAATGCAAAGCAGCAAGGAGAACCTTGAAAGAACCAGGCAAAGAGAAAACAAATAGCAAGATATATAAACAACTAGTGAAAACAAAAAAGGAAGAATACATAAAAGCAAGGCAAAAAGAGTTGATATATCTTGCAAAGCATAGCCCAAGACAATTTTGGAAAGAGCTACAACAAAGCAAAAGGCACACAAAAAACAATATCACACTAGCTAGTTATGTACTGAAACTTCTTCTCTATGTCGTTGACCTCATCTTGATTGGCAAGACACTTCAAAGTTTAAAAGAACATATAAAAGCTTTAGAGCATTTTTGTAAAGAAGTTGGGATGCAGGTAAACACTAGCAAGACTAAAATTATGGTCTTCTCTACTCGAAGAGTGCAAAACAGCCATATATTTTATTTGAAAGATATACTTGGCTTAGATTTTCAAAACAAACTCGATTGGAGAATATACAGGATGAAACGAATGCAAGCAGGACAGAGGGTCCTTTTTGGATTATTAGTTATTCCAATAGTGCCTATATGGGTGTGAGGTGCGGGCTAGTAATACATCAAATTTTAAATGGAGACAAATAGAAAGAATTTAAAAACGACTAATTACAAATAATTTCGGAATTAATGCATCAGTCCCATATGAACTATTCCTTGCTAAAACAGAGACATTTCCACTAGAAGCAGAAGCTATGATAAGGCTATTGAGGTACCTAAAGAAAATACAAAGAATGGAAGATAGCAGGTTGCCAAAACAGGTAATCAAATAAACACTGAATAGAAGAAAAGACACATGTACGAAACAAGACAACAAATGGATGGACAAATAGAGCATTAATTTTCATGAGATCCCAAACCCCAACAAAGAAATTAAACAGTATCTGAGGGAAAAATTCAGACTTGTCATGTGGACTGAAAAACAGTTATACATCAACGAGTTCAACCCAAACTGTGAACACAGCCAAAAGAAGTACATAGATGCAAAGATCAAATGGAAGGAAAAAATGCTTATAGCCCAACTAAGATCTAGTTCACACCATCATAGATGCAAAACTGGGAGATGGACAATTCCTCAAGAGGCATGGTCAGAACAAATATGTGTCTTTTACAATAGGAGTAGTGGAGACCAAAAAACAATTTGTTATGGAATATGAAGCCTACAAGGATATCAAGATTGCATATAAGGACACTCTAAAAGTAAACTCATTAATGGAACTTTTTAAAGAATTGAGAATAGAAAAAACATGGAAACTTCTCATCAAAATCAACAACAGAAGAAACACACTTCAAAAAATGATAAGAGGATGTTGAGCTTTTTGACTTTGTTGAACAATTTTCTTTCTTGGATGTTGTTAAACTTTGGAACTTTGAATAGAAGGTCCAAGGTTTGAATTCAAAAGGGAGTAGGGTTGTACACCATACCCCATCTTGTATTAAAGGTCTTGGTCCCATAAACTGTTTTGGTCTTGTGGACGTAATTAAAATCATTTCATAAGGAAGTGTGTTGTGTCAAAGATCTATCAAAACCTATGCTATCATGACTACAGTGACCAACAAGCATCTCCACCCCCAATGGCTGAAATAGACTTAAAGAAAGGAGTGATCAATCTTGTGGTCTTGAAACCCCCCTTCAAATCTCAACATCCTATAGTAACTGCTTCCCAAAGGTATAAAACTAAACACCTCTGATTTGAATAACAAAAAATGATGGAAGAAAACCCTTCAAAAGTTCCCAAATGAGTAGTCTTTCATCTATTACCGTTCCTCTAAAATTGAAATCTATATAAAGCAACCTTTCATGATATCACCTTCTGAGAATCTTTATGTATTTAACCTTTATCCAACTCATCATATTAATTTAATCTATGCATCCTAAGAATAGATTTTTCAAACATGGTGTTCCATTGTGCATGCTGAGGCATGTGTACAAACAGCGAGTGATTATTACAACCATCCCTTAAATTTTTAAATATATAGCAACCCTGAGACAAATTGTTGACTGCGAATAAATAAAATGAACAAAGCTGGCAACAGTTCCCATACAGGTAGTTCATCTTGATTATAACAATTTAAACGCTTCTTCAAGATAACATTTGAGATAATATAACATTCAAAATCCGTTCATTTTAACCAGAACATGCTGTAAGTTTGGTATTATGATCCAGAAAGTCATCTACACAAATGATTTATGATTACTCAATCTCTGCGATTGAGCTAAAGTTTTCCACTGCTTGATTTCAGAGTTCTTGTGAAGACATATAAAGTGAATGTGGGACTTACAGTAAACTCTACATAAATGGATTTCAGGCTTTCTGCTGGGTTACACTCAATCCTGCTCTAAAAGTACACTGACAAGTATAAATAATGATAAGATATGAAGAAATATATAAGAAGATAAATACCATTACAAAGAAATACATCCACTTTTGACATAAACAGACTATTTCAGTTATAAGATTCATGTAAAATTGGTAAAAGGTTGGAAATAGTTGAAGAAAACCACACTACCTTCTACCTTTTTTGTGCATCTACACCCCACTTCTTTGTGCATCTACACCCCACTCACCAATTTGACGATCATAGACCACAGTTTCCTGGTCAGTCAACACCCCACCATCCATTTTGCAAGCAATAACCTGGCAATAAATCCCTGCAGAACCACTCTTAGTAACAAAACAAAACCATTTAATAAAAAAACGTATAATCTGCAACAGCTTATTATGTAATGGAAGATGAGAGGTCTAGGGGAGAGGAGCATACATTTGAGCATAGCTCTAGTAGTTCTGATAGTACTTAGACGTAATATGAACCCTAAGAAAAAACTCTAAATGTCTGAAACAACTTAATTGGAGTTCTGGAATTCAAATTTCAGTGGTCAAGAGGGTTTTACTTTTACCTTAATTGAATATATTTTACATTTGAATGAGGTTTAAAGGAAACGTGTTCAGTTATTTGCTTCGAGTTCAAATCCGTGGTTAAAAATTTCGTTGACATCAAAACCCCAAAACTAAACCTCAAATATACATTTGCTTCCTCTTAAACGCAGAACTAGTAAAAGAGTAAATAATACCCTGAAAATCGTAAAACCCAACAACCGAATTCGTGACAATATGTTAGACATATCCACCCAGAACAAGATATCCCTTATATTAAGAAATCAAAACACTAGTCTGTTTTCTCTTTCCCCTTAAATTATGCATTCATTCAAAAGAAAAAAGAAAAGGAAACAAAACCGATTACAACGGAGCGACTAGGAAGAACGAAGGCGACACCATGGTTTGAAATGACAATATACTGAATGGAGTATTGTTGAAAAGTTCCAGCGCTGAGACAGAAAAAATTGCTGGGGTTAGAAAACATAATAAAACTTAATTAA
Source organism: Wollemia nobilis (assembly GCA_028583015.1). Lineage (NCBI taxonomy): Eukaryota > Viridiplantae > Streptophyta > Pinopsida > Araucariales > Araucariaceae > Wollemia > Wollemia nobilis. Next base: position 16,144,792 of record JAQPPZ010003356.1, on the reverse strand, counting down.
TTGGCATGAATTAAGCACCTTTTAGAATTAAATTATGAAGTTGAAGAAGCAGCGTCAAAAGTCAGCAGAAACAGCAAAAACCAGAACCAGAGCTCTGCCTCTGCTGTTGTTGCGTAGACGAAACTCGCAGGCTTCTTTTAGTTTTCTAAGAAGCCTCCCTTAGAATTTTCTAGAGTAACTATTCAGCTCAACGGTTAGGTTTTATATATATATATATATTGGTGTAATAATATTTTAATTTTGATGTGTCTATGTGAGAAATTCTTATTAAGGTAAAGCATTCTTATTTCAGTTATGATCTTTTAAATTTAATGTTGAGAGCTAAACTTATTAATAGAGGTTTAGTTATATTTATATAGTTTATTTAATGTTTTATTTGAATCCTTTGAGTTTACATAGATCCACGATGGTATGAATCTCGAGCAATCAGTCCTTTTACGCCGGATAACAACAACGTCGGATTAGCAATAACAAAGTGGAATAAGTTTGGTGGAAGCAACCCATAGGTTTGGTGAAAGCAGCCCACATGGATTGAACCCTGTCAAGGTGAAAGCAGCCCACGTGGCTTGAACCCTGTCAATTACTAAAAATAACGTGGTTGTGACCAACACTGTTATGTAACCCAAAAAAAAAAATGTTGATAAGATTTAAATCTTGGTGTCAACTACATTATTTATAGGTCCATTGACATATTCCATGATTGGAATTATTTTCACGTTAATACCTATCTATCTTAACCCAAACCTAATTAATAATAATAAGATTATAAGTTATATGGCACAACATAAATATAAAAATATAGTAATATTTTCTCATTTAATTTTAAACATCTTTAAATTCTAAATCTTAACTATTGCTTTATGCTTTCAATCTTAAACATTCCTTTTAAAATTTTAAATCTTAACCATTAAATCATTAGAATTATAGAAGGTAAACCATGTCCACGGGCTTTTGAATTTGAATCTGAACGAGGTTTTGCGGGCGAGAAACAGAACAGTTCGAGCGGGGTTTTGCAGGCGAGAAACGGATAGCAAAATCAGTTGGCGAGGAGGTCAAGGTTAGCAAAAAAGCAAAACGGAGATTGGCACGTGTTTTCGAGTGTTTGCCAACTTGAGGTCGAAGGTTCCAATCCTGAGCCCCTCCGAGGTTCATCTGCTTAGGTGGAGTGCTTTTGCAGAGCAAGGAGGGTTTGCGGCGGAGTGTTGTATTACACATCTATCTCATCGGGTAAGCACATTTTTCGTCCTCTTTCGATTTATAAAACAATTTAAGTAGATAGGAGTACACATCTATTTCATCGGATCAATAGTATAAAGGGTTCGACAATGGAAGAAGGGAAGCAACAATTGCAAGAACCGATATATGTCAATGAGAAATAGTATTGGAGGATATTAAGGCGTCAACAAGCTCGAGCAAGGGCAACAACAATGAAGAGGACATATCAAAAATAAAAATAAAAAATATTCTACCACATATACGGGTGGAGAATAAGGAACAATCAAAGGCACTAACCATCATCAAACGAGGAGATCAATTAGCCCAACTAAGGGGACAAAAAAGAGAAGATAAAAGAAACGAAGGCAAAATGACAACACAAGAGAATATAGAAGGAAAAACAAGCGAGGAGAAAAAAATCAGAAATAACCGCAAGAAAGCATTCAACATGGAAAATGGAGGTCACCAAAATGAGTTTTCAGACGAGGAAGAAACTTACAGTCCCACAACCACACCACTCATGTGGGCACCAAGACTTTATGTGCAAGAGCTAATGAAGATGAAAGAGAAACTTGAAAGCATGGAAAGGAGGGAGAAATTAAGAGATACTAAATCAAATGAGGTTATAAACACCATTCGGAGGTTGGAAAAGGAAAACAACCAACTCAAGGAGCAAGTGTCAAAGCTACAAAACCTTACAAACATGGGTCAACGTGAATGGCATGTCCTCAAACAAGCCATCCACCCCCCAATCAATGATGCAATAGAGGTGGAAAAAACAAATGCAAATCAAATAAAAGAGGTACGAGAAACACTCCAAAACATGGAAACAAGAGAAAATGAGCTGCGAAATGAATTAGCAAAGGCAAAGACATGGTCTCAAGTAGTAAAAGAACCAGTCAATCAACAAAAAGAGTTGATAGAGAAGCAAGTAAAAATTCAAATAACAGAAGAGAAAGAAAGACATGAGAAGTTATCAAATATAATCATCAAAGGGTTGAAAGATTATGGGGATAGGGAAGACACAAATCGTTTAACCAAGGACTTCTTGTTAGATCGATTACAATGGAAAGGTCAGATAAAATAAGCAAGCAAAATTGGCAGGCTGAGAGAAGGAGGCAGAGATAGGCATATTCGGGTCACATTGATGAGCTACGAGGATAAAACAAGGTTACTAAAAAATAGAGGCATGCTAAGAGGATCACAATTCTATTTAGATGACGACCTAACATTTTTATAGCAGGAAGAAAGAAATAAGGAATGGGAAAAGGTGAGGGCAGCAAGGAATGAAGGGAAACGGACATATTTAAGAAATGGAAAGGCATACATCACATCTAAACAAACCCAAAACAAATAGGGAGTATGGCTCACTCGGGAACATCTTACGATGGTAAGTTGGAACTGTAGAGGTTACCCTTGGAGAAGAGGACCCGGGTTAGGGCCCATTGCTAGAGACAAAGATATAATCATATTGATGGAAACACATGAACACGATGGATGTAGGACTCCAAAATTTGTGGGATACAAAAAAATAGCAATATGGAATAAAGCAACGAAAAATGGCAAAGGGCATGGGGGTATTATGGTTTTAATAAAAGAGGAATGGGATAGGGTCATTAAAATTGAAAAACAAGATGAAAACAAACAATACATCTGGATAAAGATCCTAGAAAATAAGTCAGTTATTAGCATAGCAACATGTTATTTTGCTCCCAAGAATTCTAAATTCTATAAGAAACATGATCTTAACAGAGAAGACCCATACTCCTCCCTAAAAAGAGACATTTCAATATACAATAAGTTGGGGGAGATTATATTAATTGGAGATTTCAATGCAAGGACAACAAATAAGAAAGCTAACATTCTAGAAGGTAGCGAAGATATTGAGATTAATCCTCTTTGGATGCTAGAAGAGGAAAATCAGCAGTGGACCAAGACTTCAAAAGATGAGCATGGGGCTATCACGCAATATGGAGAAGAGTTGTTAGGCCTCTGCAGCATACACAACTTGATTATTTGCAATGGGATGAACAAATGGAAAAATTCAGGAAAGTATACATGCAAAACATATAAGGGACAAAGTGTAATAGACTATGTAATATGCTCACAAAATTACATACCAAAAATAGAGGAGCTAGAAGTGGAAGATTCTCCAGTGGAACTTAAGTCATATCACAACCCAATTGTTATGAAACTTCGAATGCATGGAGACAAACCAAGGGAAAAACACTTGCAAGGCAATCAAAATAAATATCCTCACAAGGGAAACATTCTCTTAAAAGATGAAAATCAACAGAATTTTAGAGCAGTATTAAATAACAAGTTATAGGAAAAGGAAGAACTACCTCACAGTAGCAGATATTACAGTAAGAGTGAATGGTTAATGCACGTTATCCAAGAAGCTCTAAACAAATGCAAGAGAGCTAAACCTAAAAAGAAATAAAGGAATAGCTTCCCAACCAACCCATGGTTCGATGAAGATTGCAAAAAAAGCGAAGATTACTAAAGGAACCAACGGGTAAAACAAGAGCAAACAGAAAAGCATATGAGAAACTTGTAAGGGCAAAAAAAGAAGAATACACTAGAACAAGGAGGAAAGAATTGATTTACTTAGGGAAGCATGAACCAAAGAAATTTTGGAAGGAACTGAGCGTGAAAAAGATGCAAACTGAAAATAGCATAACAGTTAATCAGTGGTTGAAGTATTCAAAACAATTGTATCAGCATAGTAACCAGCAGGAGACACTCCCTACTATCAATGTTAAAAAATAACTTTTCACAAATGAAGACATTATTCAAGGGATAAAAAAGTTAGCAACTAGTAAAGCCCGTGACATAGACAATCTTCAGATAGAGCATATAAAATGGGGGGTAGATATTCTGGCATTGCAGATCAAAGAAATTTTCAATGAGGTCATACAAAATGGCTTCCCTACCGAGTGGACAACTAGCTTGACCATTCCTTTGTTTAAAAGTGGAGATGTAAATAATCCCTCAAACTATCGAACTATCATGATCAACCCTCTCTTTGCAAAGTTGTTTGGGAGTATGATAGAGCGTAGGATCAACATATGGGCATAAGAAAAGGGAAAGAGAGCAAAGGGGCAAGCAGGTTTTAGGCCCAAGCACTCAACTATTGATCACTGTATCACGCTCAAACACATAGTGGAAAAAATATGGGACAAAAAAGAGGAGGCTTTTTGTTGTTTTGTAGACTTCAAAAAGGCATTTGACACAATGCCAAGGAAAAAATTATGGAGCAGAATGGAAGAGCTAGAGGTTCCAATTCACTACAAGGCAACAGTTCACAGACTATATGAGCATGTAAAGGCTAGAATCAAAACACAGGAAGGGTTATTTGAATGTTTTGGTAGTGACATAGGTGTCAAACAAGGTTGCCCTCTATCTCCGACCTTATTTGGGTTGTACATTGACAAGTTAGAAGAATGGATAAACAAATTTGGAGGAGAGGGTGTGCACTTAGCCAAATATGTGGTAAAACTCCTCATGTATGCAGATGATGTAATTCTTGTGGCCAAAACAGCCAAAGATCTAGAAGATCACCTTTGAGCTCTAGAACTCTTTTGTAAAGAAGTTGGGATGCAAGTGAACATGAGCAAAACAAAAATTATGATTTTTTAGCAAAAAAGAAGAAGCAACAACTCGAATTTCAGTTTGCAGGAGAACCGCTTGAGGTAGTAGTAGAATACAAATACCTGGGCATAGACTTTCATGACAAACTCAATTGGAATACATGTAGGATGAAAAGAACTCAAAGTGGTTGGAGAGCAATATATGCACTTCAAAACAGGTGTAGGAATGTCGAGTTGTGGGACTGGAAGACCACCAAGGTCTTATTTGGCCTACTTGTTACACCGATTTTGTTGTATGGTTGCGAGGTGTGGGCTAGTGGCACAACAAATGCAAAATGGAGGCAAATAGAAAGGATTCAAAAATATCTAATCACAAATTTTCTCAAAATTAAGGCCACAACCCCTTATGAAATTATTCTAGCTGAAACTAGAATGTTCCCTTTAGAAGCAATTGCTATGACCAAGTTGTTATGTTACTTGAAAAAAATAGAAAACATGAAAAATGACCAAGTTGTTATGTTACTTGAAAAAAATAGAAAACATGAAAAATGATAGATGGCCTAGGGCAGCTAGGGACGAAGATTTGCATAGGCGGAAGAATACATGGATGAAACAAAATCAGAAATGGATGAAACATTGGGAAATCAACATAAATGAATGCCCAAATGTCAACAAAGACATAAAAAATTATGTGAATGAAAAGTTTAGAAGTGGAATGTGGAAAAATGCAAGCAAGAAAAGACAATATTATATTGCAAAGTTTAACCCAACGTATGACCACAAGGAAAAAGCGTATATAGGCGCTGAAATCAAGTGGAAGGAAAAAATCCTCATTGCTCATATAAGGACTAGCTCTCATAGGCTTAGATGTGAAACAGGGAGATGGACAATGCCCAAAGAACAATGGGAAGAAAGGATATGTACTCTATGCAACACAGGGGTAGTAGAGACAAAGGAACACTTCATCTATCAATGTCTGAGTTTTTCAGATATCCGTGGCAAATACAAAGAAACACTTGGAAACGGGTCTATGGCAAAGTTATTTGAAGGCGATAAAATAAAAAAGTTGGGGAATTGCTAACCCAAATGAGCAAGAGAAGGAACAACCTTCTCAAAGATATTAAGAATCATATGATATGATTTGAGTAGTTGTACTTCCATATTTGAGGTCCCAAAGACCATATTTGGGTCTCAGGGACGTAATTAAAAATTTTCATTCATTCATATGCGAAGGAGAGCATCAAAAGAACTTTATGGCATCAAATAAATAGAGGAACTTTATGGCATCAAAAGATTTTATTAAGATTGGTTTTATTTAAAATAACATCTTTTAATAATAAGGTGAAAGAAATTGAGTCTCATGGAGACAATGCAATGGTTTGGGCTTTGGATTTTCTCCGGGAGGTCCAAGGTTCAAACTGTGGCATGGACAAGTGTGTGAGGGAATGGGTGTGTGGTGGTTGTGTGTTAAATTTTCTTTTGATAAGCATAACTTTCCTTTTTATGAGGGATCCTGGTTGGAAGGAGACCGCTCAACCCTGTGCGTTGGACGAGTGTGTGAGGGAATGGGTGTGTGGTGGTTGTGTGTTAAATTTTCTATTGATAAGCATAGCTTTCCTCTTTACAAGGGATCATGGTTGGAAGGAGACTGCTCAACCCTGTGCGTTGGTCACAAAGGTTTCTCACACTAACCAAATAAAAAAAAAATCGAAATTGTCTTTTAACAAACATAACGCATACTAATACATACATTGTAGTTTAAACCTTTGTCCCTATTGGTACGAGAATTTTAAATTTTAAAATAAAAATTATATATATATATTAAATTTTTGGCATAAAAATATTTAAAAAATAATTATGAATTCATAAAATTAGGATAATTTTTTTTAAAATTAATTTATTTTTTAGAAGTTATATTTTTGTATAGAGTTGTCTGATTCAAACAATTCTTATTCTATGTTGTGCAGAAATTGAAGAGCTTTTAAATGAGTGGTTGTACAAAAAAATCCAAGCAGTATTGAGGGGAGATATGACCATGTGAAGACAACAATCTGAAACAAAGGCAACATTAGGGTAATTGTATTTAGAAAAGTATCTCATATTTCAAGAATCATATCTTTGCAAAGCGTTGTCCAATTTAAATGATTTTTGGACCAATTTATGTGAAATTTGAAGAGCTTTAAAAAGAGTGGTTATATGAAAAAATCCAAGTATCGAGGGAGATACAACCTTATGAGTTCGGCCATCCAAGACATGGGTAATGACAAATTTTCAAGTCACAATAAATGAAATTGCAAATATCTGTCAACCAAAGTTCAAATGATAGGAAGGGCAATGAAAGAGCTCAAAGATATAAATACCTTCGACGATGTTCCTATATAACTTTAAAAGAAAATATCTAAAAAATATAAATTTCCATTTTAAAATTCTAAAAAGCTGAAAATTTTGAGTAAAACCATAATGTTACTCTCCAAAGAATAATGAAAAGGCGCGTGAACATTTCATGAACATTTCCATATAGAAAGACAAATTTGCATATACATACATAAATAGATAACTTAGGGGTTAAAATAACATATTGTGAGTTTGTGTGCTCGCTTGGCCTTTAGTAGAGGCTTTTCCATCCCTCTATTTTGGTGAAAACTCACGCTATGTTATTTTAACCTCTACGTTATATATTTATGTATGTATACGCAAATTCATATTTCTATATGGAAATTTTTGTGCGCTTTTTAATTATTCTTTGGAGAAAAAACATTCTTGTTTTACTCTTATTCTTTGGAGAAGAAACATACTGGTTTTACTCGAAATTTTCAGCTTTTTAGAATTTTAAAATAGAAATATATATTATTTAGATATTTTCTTTTGAAGTTATATAGGAACATTGTCGAAGGTATTTATATCTTTGAGCTCTTTAGTTATCTTTATTTTCTGTATGCAAGTAGACGCTTATGATGATAGAATGATATGGTTATTATTTTTTGTTTTATTTTTTATGTTTTAATTATTTTTTGGGTTACACAAGGTGTCGATATCATTTTCATTATTTTATCCTTGCAGACATGGTTAGAATTTGAAAAGATACCACTATAATCACTTGCCCTACCTTGGTAAACTTTTACTTCAAATGAGGGGACCTAGAAGGGCTCGAGATTGGAATTACAGACCTTAAGCTAGCAAATATTGGACGAAAACTAGTCAGTCTATTCTTTTAGTATCGAAAGTTTATTATGTGATTGAATGGTTAGTAATTATTGAAAGTTTATTGAGGTACTTATGGTTGGGCTTAATATGGATTACTGTAGTTTCAAATTATATTATAGACTAGAAGAGCAATTTTTTTCTAAAAAACATTTTCTCTTTTAGGAGCCATATCTTTGCGAAGGCTTGTTTGATTCAGTCAATTCTTGGACCACTTTGTGTAGAATTTAAAGAATTTTAAAATAAGTGGTCATAGAAAGAATTCAAGCAATATTGAGGGAGATGCAATCCTGTGAATTTAGCCATCTAAAATAAGGGTAGTGATGTTTTTTCAAGTCGTAAAAAATGAAATTAAAAATATCTGTCAGTCAAGGTTCGGATAATGAGAGAAGCAATGGAGGGCTAGGGCTTCAGTGAGGCAAGATATTCTATTTGGGCATAAAAAATCTAGCTAAGTTTATTTTCCCCTTCTTTATCTTAGAAATTTTGCTTGCAAATTATTATTATTTATTATTAAATATTATATTTGCTATAGGATATTCTTGTAAATTTTAGTAGATTTTGAGTTTTAATTTCCTTTCCATGGACCGATTTATAGCTAAATCCTTAGAATCCTCTCTAGTAGTAGAGGTTAATGAGAAAACCACAGAGGATCAATCCTTGCTGCTCAAAGATATAGTTGTTTTTGGTAAATTTAATGGGTATTAGTCAAGGGCTTTAACCTTGAGAAAATGGATTGATAGGAGTTGTAAGTCTCCAAGAGTGATTGTATCATTTCTTTCCAAAGGATTCTTCCTAACCATTTTTGTTATAGGGAAGAAAGAGACTGAATCCTAAGAGGGGATCTTTAGTTTATGCGAAGAGCATAACTCTTCATTACGCATTGGTATGAAGGCTTTTCACCTAAAAATGTAAATCTAACCCTAGTATTAGTTTGGATTAGGATGTATGGGTTACCCATTGAGTTTTGGGAAATTGATACCTTCAAGGCAATAGGCAACACTCTAAAAGATTTCCTTGATATTTCATAAAGTACAAAAAGATGGATTCTTGTCTATTTATGCTTGGATACTGGTCATGATTGATATAAGTAAATCTTTACCAAAATCGATCATTCTTAAGTATAAGAGATAAGATGTGGATCCAAATCATAGATTAAGAAAATATATATTTAGAAGTAGAAGATATCATGAGGTTGGGCATATTGAGAGATATTGCCCTAAGAAGATTCAAGTAGAATCATATGTAAAAAATTATAACAGAAATTTACAAATGGATGTGGATGACGATGGTTTTCAACTTCTAAAAAATAGAAATAAAAAAATGAAAGTAAAAAAACAATGGAGACCAATAAATAAGGATATTGGTAGAAATACCAACTCTTTTGAGGCTTTAGATTATGAAGAAGAAGTATATCAAAGCTTAGAGGACACAATACAACAGGTTCAACATATTAACAAGGAACTGTCTATTTAGTATGATCTTGATTTAGGGACGAACATTCTCGATGAACCTAAGGAATGTGTCAAATAAAATTTTGAAGACTCTTTTGAAGTGTCATGCATGGTAAATAAAATGTAGTATTAGATGTTAATACATCTACCATTAGTAAGGAAATACCAAAAAATGAGCAGGACAAGTCAAAAGCTTCCATAGTAGAGCCAAGAGAGAATAAATTTGAGAAAAAATAAAGTTGTGAAAGAATATCGAGGAATAGAATAATAAGACCTACTCCTGATATAGGTAAGACAAAAAGAGGAAAATCCTCAAATTATCAAGCGAGATTTAGGGAATCAAGAGCAAACATAGAGAAAGGAACACAAACTAAGTTGGCTAAACTTCTCTTTACCAAACAACAAAATGATATTGGTAATTTGCAAGCGGGGCTAATAGCCCCTAATGAGACATTATTACCATCTCATGGAATATAAGGGGGCTAATGCCCCCTCAAAGCAAAGGTGTATCAAGGACCTTTTTTTAAGTACTAAGCTTGATATCATTTGTACTTAAGAAACTATAAATTATAAAAGAAGTTTCCAAATCTATGAAACCAGTACGGGTGAGATATGAATGGCATACTATAAATTCTAAAGGAGTGATAGAGGGAATTCTAACTTGTTGGAATCCTATTAGAACCATATGTGTAGCCATTCATAAAATGAAGCATTAAATAGCCTCTTTAGTCACATGCTTCTTTGCAAATATTTGTTTCATCCTTATAAATATCTATGGACCTGTAACTTGATCAAGAAGATTAGAAGTTTAGAGTGGGATTGAAGCCTTTATGAGAAGTAAAGACCAAGAAACCCGATTCGTGACCATAGGATATTTTAAAGCCATAACCAAGTTGGATGAAAAAGTTGGGGGAATTAGGAGACTAACCCAAAGTATGAGAGATTTCTTAGCTTTTATTTGAAACAATAATCTATGGGAGGTTGAGTTTGAAGACAACTATACATGGACCAAAAACAGGAGAGGCCATAACATACTAGTAGAAAAATTAGATACATGCAATCTCTTAGATTATTGGCTAGATGAATGGGCTTGTGCTAAAATTAATACCTTGACAAGTATTGGTTCAAATCACTGGTCGATAAAAGTAAAAACAGTGGTAAGTGAATTCAAAAAATATAATATTTAAATATGAGCAAATATGGGAAGACCATCCTCAATTTGTTGATATGATAACACAAACATGGAATTATTTAGGAAATGGTGGGTTGTATACACTTCCAAAACAAATTAAATCAATGACATCTAGATTAAAATAATGGAACAAGAACACTTTTGGAAATATTTTTTAGAATAAAGAATAACTAAAAGATAAACTTTCAAATTTCCAAAAAGGTGATCATAATAATCCGAACTCAGAGGAAATGGCTTTACTTAGTGAATGTCATAATATTTTGAGCAAGTAAGAGAAATTTTAGAGATTAAAATCAACATAAACTTGGTTAAAAGAAGGAGATAAAAAAAACAACTTTTTTTCCTAGGACGACAATAGTATAGAGATCAACATCCATAATTAGTAGAATTAAATCAGTAGAAAGGGTTTGGATTGAAGACTAGAGTGAAATAAAAAAGGAGGTAAGGTCTTTTTATCAAAATATTCTAGGATTAGAGGAGTTTAAAGTTCTTAATGATAAACTTCTACAAGAAGTTCCTTCAGTTATAACATATGAAGATAATAGGAAACTAATGGAGTCTATTACTCTAGAAGTTTATCTAGCTCTTTTTTCTCTTAATAAGGATAAATCCCTAGGTCTGGATGGGATCTCTAATTGTGATATAGTGAAGAATTTTTTATTAGTGGCAATGGAACAATCTAGGGTAAAATAATACATACCTTATAAATTAAATGCAACATATCTTACCCTAATTCCAAAAAAGAAGGATGTAGAATTGCTTGATTCATTTCGATCCATAAGCCCATGTAATATGGCATAGAAGATTATTTTTAAAGTAATGGCATATCAGTTAAGACCATTGTTAGACAAAATTATTTCAGAATAGAAAGGAGGATTTGTGAAAGGGATCATAGTAGCTCATAAAGTTATGCATTCAACAACTTCAAGAAAAGAGAAAGCAATGATGTTAAAATTTGATATGAGTAAGGCTTATGACAAGGCTAAATAGGATATTCTTTTTAGAGTATTAGAAAAGTTTGGATTTGAAAAGAAATGGGTCAGATGGATTAAATCTTGTGTCTCTATAGTTTCATATTCATTGTTGGTCAATGGGTTAGTAATAGAATCATTTAAAACCAAGAGAGGCCTTAGATAGGGAGATCCTCTATCACCATATTTGTTCATTATTATGGTAGAGGTTTTGGGTAGGAACTTGAAGAAGGCTTACAAATATGGGCTTATAAGTGGACTTAAGGCTAGTAATAACATTGACAACATCACCCATCAACATTTTGTAGATGATACAACCCTTTTTGGGAGGGCAAGGATAAATGAGTCCAAAAATTTGAATAACCTATTAAAGGAATATGAAAGAGCATCAAGGTAGAAATTTAACAGGACAAAATCCAGACTTTACTTCCTAAACATCCCAACTAAAAGCAAATAGAGATATGTAGGATACTTCAAATAGAGAAGGCAAATTTACCAACAACTTATCTAGGGATGCCCTTGTTTGAGGGAAGAATGAAGATAGAATTATAAAATCCATTTATAAGTTAAGAATAAACTACTAGTATGGAAAGGTAGATGGTTATCATTAGCAAGAAGAGTGCAACTAATTAAATTAGTCTTAAAGGCCATTCTTGCATATTATATGTCCTTGTATACTATGCTAAAGTTGATAGAAAAAGTTTAATTTTTATTATGCAATTATTTTGTGGTCAAGATTACATGATAAAAGAAAATTTCATGTGGTGAAATGGAGTAAGGTGTGTGATGATAAAACTAGGGGAGGTCTCATAAGAGTTATTACAAATGCAAACTTAGCTCTTAGGGGAAAAGTAATTTGGAGATTGTACAAAGAGAGTCAAAGATAATGGGTAAGAATTATTCTAAGTAAGTATGTTGAGCCCAATGACCCAAGCTTAATATTTATTGCATTCTCTCTACCAAATGGTTTTGCACTATGGAAAAATTAAAAAAAATCAATTGATCTAGTGATTAAATATTTAAGATGGGTGGTGGGAACTGGAGCTATTTGGATGGATACTTGGTGTGATAAAAAACCACCCAATATATATCCAATTTTGAAACCATGGATGAGATTACTTCAAGAAAAATATGGTGATAGGGTTTCAAATATTTTGTACAAGGATCAGGAAGGAAAATACAAATGGAAAGAATATTTTTTACAAGTATACAAGACATTGATACTAGGAGGCAGTTGAGTAGAAAGAGAACAATGATTATTCAAAGGGGAGCCCAGGATAAGTTGATTTGAGAGTTGAATAGCTCAAGATAATACACAACAAGAAGTGGATATAGTATAAAATACCATCAAAATAGGAATATCACAAGAATATGGAGAGATATTTGGGATATCCAGGGTATTCTTAAAGTCAAAATGTTTGTTTGGCTAGTAGGTCATAAAATAATTTTATCCTAGGATAATCGTATGAAAAGGAGTTTTTATGGCGCCTCAAAATGTGTTCTTTATAAAATGGAGGAGAGTATAGATCATATCTTGGGACACTACTCAATAGTCTCGAAACTATGGCAATGGATTCTTAATATGTTTGGTAAATGCATGGTGATGAATGGTAGAATTGAGGAATGGTTAAAGCAATTGCAAAGCAATTTTAAAAGTGACACCTTACAAACAATCTAGGATATATCAAAAGATACATTACTTTGGACTATTTGGCTATAAAGGAATAGAAGAATACTTAAAGGAAAGGAAAGCAGTTTAGAGGTAATGAAAATAAATATTTGTTTAGCCATAGAGGAGTCTAAACCAACCCAAAAACTTACCTAATCCCTAATATGGAAGCAAAGAGCTTTGATAGATGGAGTCAAGTCATCAAATGGAATTATGATGTAGGGGATAGGAGAAACAAAGAGAAGGAAAATAATATAAAGTAGAAAGCACCAAATGTGGAGTTAGTCAAATTGAATTTTGATGGAGAATCTAAAGGAAATCCAAGACCAACAGGAGGAGGAGAAGGAATAATTAGAAATATTAGAGGAGATATTTTGTCTCATTATGCTTTCATTAGTGGATTTAAGGCAAATAATGATGCTAAAGCTTGGGCAACTTTGGAAGGATTAAAAATATGCAAAAAAAAAAATGGAATAATGTATGGATGGAAGGTGATTCACTCATAGTTATAAATGCAATTTTGAGGAAAAAAAAGGCTACATGGCATATACAAGAGATAATTGTGGAAATTCAAGACCTTGCTATAAAGTTTGAAGAAATTGGGTTTACACATACATTAAGGGAAGGAAACAAATGTGTAGATATGCTTGCCAATGGAGGGGTTTTAATTGAGGATCATGAAGTTAATTTCTCTTTTCCTTGGTTAGAGGAAGTAGTAAGTTTAGTTGAAGTTGATAAGAAAATGTTGATTGCATGAATCAAATAATGATTAAAATTTACTTTAATTTTTTCCATTGGTAATATTTTCTTTATTTTATAACATTAATGTGCTTTCAGATATACTATTTATTACAGTTTTTATGGTTGCACTTGTGCTTCAGTCAGGAAATTAGCAATCTAGATCTGGTAAGTCGAGCTATATTAGTGCAATGTTCTTGAAATATTACTCTATTAAGGTGCAATGCATAGATAGTAGAGGTGGTTTTTTGTTATTGTGAAGGTTGCTATAGGAACATGTCAAGAAGGATGATGATATATGGGATATTTATATTCACACAAAAATTTGAAAAAAGTTTCAAAAAATGAAAATCAAGAATTTAGACATTTTATGTAAAATGATGTAGGTTTCTAGCTATAGCAACTTAATTGAGATGAGAATTGAATCTATTTGTAAAATCTCATACTCTAAAGAAGAGAGTTGTAATTTTTCAAGGGTGGGAGACTCGAGTATAACCCCTTGTTCTCTAGAAAAAAATATATTATAGATTGGAAAATAAGTTTAAAAAATAATATTTAATTAAAAATAATTTATATATTAAACTTATTATTTTTTAATCAATTGATACAGATTAAGTCAGTTTCTTTGGTTGTAATTAGGGCATATTTTTTAAGAAAAATACCTTATCTTTTAGGATTCATATTTTGCATCGAGTTATCTAATTTAGACAATTCTTGTGTGATTTTGTGTGGAATTTGAAGAGTTTTGAAATGAGTGGTTATACAAAGAATCTAAGTAGTTTCGAGGGAGACACATCCATGTGAAAACAACCATTCAAAACAAGGAAAATGTTAGGGTATTTTTTTTGGAAAATATATCTCATCTTTTAGGAGTTGTATCTTTGCAAAGGGTTGTTCGATTCAGATGATTATTGAACCAATTTGTGTGAAATTTTAAGAGCTTTAAAATGAGTGGTAATATGAAGGAACATAATCATTACTGAGAGAGATGACCTTGTG
The DNA here is from genome assembly GCA_028583015.1 of Wollemia nobilis. Classification (NCBI taxonomy): domain Eukaryota; kingdom Viridiplantae; phylum Streptophyta; class Pinopsida; order Araucariales; family Araucariaceae; genus Wollemia; species Wollemia nobilis. The sequence continues at coordinate 16,129,760 of JAQPPZ010003356.1, read as the reverse complement.
AAGTCAGCCATATGAAATAAGGCTAGTGATTATTTTTCAAGTCACGAGAAAACAAAATTGTATATATCTGTCAACTATGGTTCAGTTGATGGGAGGAGCAATGAAGGACCAAGGCATAAACGAGGTAGGACATTCCATCTAGGGGTATAAGTTTTCAGCTAAGTTTCATTTATCCCTTCATTTTATTTGAAATTTTGCATGTAGATTATTGTAGGTTTATTTTCAAATAATATAATCATTATAGGACATATTGGTAAATTTTAATAGATATTGAGTTAGAGTATCTTCACATGGACCGATTTATAGCTAAATCCTTAGAATAATATGTAGTAGTAGAGGTTAAAGAGGACTTTATAGAGCATCGATCCCCATTGCTCAAAGATAAGGCAATGATTGGTAAGTTTAGTGGGTCTTGGCCAAGGACTTTGGCTCTGAGAAAATGAATTGATATAAGATGGAAGTCTTTAGGAATGATTCTATAGTTTCTTTCCAAAGGTTTATTCCTAGCCATTTTCTCTAGGGAAAAATTATATATAATCATAAAATGGGATCCTTGATGGGAAGAGTGTGACTCTTTCCTACCCACTAGTTTGAAGGCTTTGCACCTAAAAATGTAAATCTATCCCCAATACCAATCTAGGCTGCCCATTGAATTTTGGGAAATGGATACCTTCAAGGCAATACATAACACTCTAAGAGAATTCCTTGAGATTTTATAAACTACAAAAGATGAAGTCTTGGCTATTTATGCTCAAATATTGGTCATGATTGATATCAACAAACCTTTACCAAAATCAATCATTCTTAAGTATGGGTGTAAGTTGTAGACCCAAACCATAGATTATAAAAATATATCTTTTAGATGTATAAGATGTCATGAGATGGGGTATATTGAGAGATCATGCCCAAAGAAGAGTTAAAAAAAACATATGTAGAAAACTGGAAGAGAAACTTACAAATGGTTATGGTTTTCAATTTCCAAAAAATAGGTCCAAATAGATGAAAGTAAATAAACAATGGAGACTAGTAAGTAATAATATTGGAAGAAACACTAGTATTTTTAAGGCTTTAGCCTATGAAGAAAAAGCAAATCTAAGCTTAGAGGACATGGTATTGTAGATACAAGAAATATAACCTAACCATGCCAAGCTTATACACGGGGGGATTCACTAGAACCCCCGCTTCCCCCCTTGAGAGCCTCTTTCCAAAGGAGACCCCGAAGATATGAATATCTTCTATGTGAATAGGCTCTACTCAATGCAATTTTTCAAGGTGTCAATGTTGATGTTATGCTTGTGTAGCAATGTTTTTATAAGTTTTATTCAACAAACACCTAAGGTTTGGATTGCTAATTTGACTCTTTTTCAAGCCTTAAAAGGTTATTTAAACTTAAGGTGAAGATCACTAATAATGCATGCTAAGGCTTATATCACACAAATGCAAGAAAACAAGAGCTAACTTAAATGCTTTTCCATTTTTATGGTGAGCTAACTAAGGAGGTATTTCTTTCCAAGGCAAACAAGGAGTGAATGCAAGAAAATAAGCTAGCCTAAGATGCAACCTATATGCTTTTCAATTTCTTGCCTAAGTACTTGAAAATGAGAAGAAACCTAAATTTGATCTAAGATTCCTTGATTTTGACCAATATAGATGCATTTTGTAAAAGAGATTAAAGCTAGATTAAGGTTCCTTGATTTACCAAATGAAATGTGTTTTTAGGACCCAAAGCAATAACAGATAGAGAGCAAAATGTAGAAAATGTTAGAAAATAGAGTTTAGAGAGGTGCCAAGTGGCCATATTACCTCTACCGATGTCTGTACAAAAATACCACTGAGTACAAAAATACCTCTAGTACTTTTGTTCCTACAAGAACAAACCAAAAAAATAGTTTTTTATCTTTGGGGGTCTATCTAAGTGTTGGGAAAGGTGAATTTATGTCTTATCAACTGATCAGACCCCCTATTTATGAAAAAAAGTGAGTATGCTTACCTCCTTTGGATAGAAATTAAGTTGTACAAAAGTGCTAGTTCAGGTACAAAAACACCAGTGGCATTTTTATTTTACGGATTCCAAAGAGTCAAAAACACCAATTGTTGTAGGGAGTGGCGTTTTTGTTCTAAAACAAGGTTGAGATGGTTTGGGGGACAATTTTGGAGTGGTTTTGGGGTATTTTTGTAATGCAAAGGTAGTATGGGATTGTTTGGAAAGTCTAATAGGTCTGTAGTCACAATTTTAGGGATTTGGGCCACAAATTATTATAAATTTGTGATTAAAGTATATGTGCAAAGAACAAGGGCATGTTTCTAAATGGCTATGTATAAGCAATTAGAGAGTGTAAAGAGATTGAAAATAGCTATGAAAGAGTTAGGAATATAATAATATAACTTAATTAATCCCTAACTTGATCCAAATTGACAAGAGCAATATGAAATGATGTTAAATGCTATGAAAAATAAGTGTTGCCATGAATATATGAAATCTATAATAGCAAGGGATATAAATTCATGAAGTGAAGACTGATAAAGGGTCATTAGTGGGACATCAAGGCAATGATAGCCTTGTAATTATTACAACAATAGATTGGGGCTAAATATGAATGCTTATATATTGAAAATCTTCATTAAAATAAAAGTATATATGCTTGAAAGAGAAATGATGATGCTAATGCCTACAAAATGAGAATAAATTGAAATAGAAATGCATGGATATGAAAAGGATATGTTAGTATGCTAGTAAGTATGAAGAAATTAGACTGTAAATAAAAGAGCAACAACTATTATGAAGAATATGGAGCAAATAAATGAAACAAAACCTTGCAATGAAGAAGGTTAATGTTCAAAATGGGGGTAACAAGCCAAAATGGACCAAAGTAGATCTACAAGAAGATGCTAGATGTTAGAAAAAGATATGGAATGCTTGAATAACACCTTCAATAATAGTGTTAAATGCTAATACCCAAGAAACTCCCTATACAAAGAGATTAGAAGCAAAAAATGAAAGAAAAATGCAAGTAAATGGAGATCCAAGTTAGCAAGGGCAATTGTTAAGAGAGAAAAATGCAAAATGAAAGCAAAGGAATGAAGAAAGAAGAAATACTAGGAATCCTATATTCTAACAACAACCCTTCCTTGGATAAAAAATCCTTCTATGTCTTGTTTATCTTGCCTCCAAAGGAATGCTTGCAAAAATACCCAAAGAAGAATGTGGGGAAAGTGTAATTTGAAGAACACAAGCTTATACTAAGAGGGGGGTGAACAGTATAAGACCACTTTTTACTTTTCTTTCCCAATCAATATTATGCAATATATCAATGGCAATATCAACAATTAGTAATAAAAGCAATGCACAAATCACCACACACAATAGAGACACCAATTTAATGTGGTTCACCCAATGTGGGCTACTCCACGGAGAAAATATTTCACTAAAATTTTCTCAACAAATATCTTGGGAAACCTTTCCTTATTACAATGTTTATGGACCTTTATCCAAAGGAGACACCAATCCCCTAATCAAGTTTGTGGATCTCTATCCACAGGAGAACTCCTTCTCCTCTGCTTTGGCTGGTGATCTTCTAGAAGAACTATTGCCTCCACTACATTGGCTTATGGATCTCTATCCACTGAAGACTCTTACCCTCACTCAGAAGACCTATCTTCACTACCTTGGCTAATGGACCTCTATCCACTGGAGACTATTGTCCTCTATACTCTATCACCTCCAAAGCTTACTCTCAGCTCTTGTATCAAATATGCACTAAACATATTCCTTTGGTCTAGCATAAATCTACTCAATCTCTATCCTCAAATCTGCACTAAACATAGTCCTTCGGTCTAGCACAAATCTACTCAATCTCTATCCTTAAATATACACTAAACACAGTCCTTCGATCTAGCACAAATATGCTCAATCTCTATCCTCAAATATGCACTAAACACAATCCTTCTATCTAGCACAAATCTGCTCAATCTCTGTCCTCAAATTTGCACTAAACATAGACCTTCGATCTAGCACAAATTTGCTCAATATTTGTCCTCAAATCTACAATATTTGTCCTCAAATATGCACGAAACACAATCCTTCGATCTAGCACAAATCTGCTCAATATCTATCCTCAAATCTACACTAAACATAGTCCTTCGGTCTAGAACAAATCTACTCAATCTCTGTCCTCAAATTTGCACTAAACACAGTTCTTTGATCTAGCACAAATCTTGACTCAATCACAAATCAACTCTACTAGATCTTCCCCAAACCTTAACCCAAGGTTTGAACAAATCAATCAATCAACTCTGCTCACAAGTCTTCTCAAAGACTTATCTCAAATCTCCATTGTAAGCTTCCACAAAAGCTCACACTAATCTATCCACAAGTCCTCTCTAGAACTTGTCCAATATACTCAACAAGTCTTCACCAAGACTTACCTCAAATATATATTGTAAGCTTCCACAAAAGCTTACTCAACTCAACTCAATCTAACACAAAATCCTCTTCAATCACTTAGACAAGCTTCACATAAAATCTTGTTTAATCTCACAGAAACATATAGAGAATTGTTAGAGACTCAATATGCTTCACACTCACAACAATGCTCAATCACTTTCAATCTCTTTCTCAAATCAATTTAGAATATAGAACAATTTGTTTCACAGAACTTGAACTATCACTTCAACACTTCCACTTGACTAGGCTCAATCAACTCCACTCAATCAATCACTCAATGAAACACTCCTTGCTTACAAACCCTAGTCCAAGCATATGAACACTCACTCAATTATTTCCAATAATTCTTATCAAACAATCTCACATAACAATATACTCATGTCTGCAAAAATGCTTATCAAACAATCTCACATAACAATGATACTCATGATCTTGCACAAACCCTAGTTTCAAGATAGTTCTCAACTTCACATAACAATGATACTCATGATCTTGCACAAACCCTAATCATGCACATGAAGGTTCACTCAATATTTCCAACAATGCTTATCAAACAAGGTTTCTATCATCAACCTTTATTCTAGAAAAACCCTCATCAATCAATATTGGATATCTCAAAACCACACTCAACAATGCTCATCAAACAATCCTTTTCACTCCACCTTGTTTTAGAAAACCTCAATCAATCAAACACCTCAACCAAAGAAGAATGTGCCCATACCTTTTTGCTTGATGAAGAGTAGACCTCAAAACCTGTCTCAATCACACTCAATCTCTTTGACAATCTCAATGGTTAGATGTCACAAATTTATCCTTATTAATTTTCTTCAATAAGATGCTCAAAGAATTCTGAAAATAACTCTTTTATTGTTCTCAAGGACCATGCATTAACTCACACAAGTTCTCTTAACAAATTCCCTTCAAAAGGTTGTAAACAATAACATCACCCTTTACACCTTATTACTCCAAATACCCTCAACCTAACATTCAACATATTAAAAAGCATATTACAAAATAATATTCCTTTTCTACACCTTATAACTCCAATATTTGACTTCAAAAATCATAACCCAATTAAACTTTACAACTCCTTATTTCTCCATACCACATAACCTTTTAACACTTTATAATAACAAAAATTAAGTCCTCATACCTTGAAAATATTAATTATCTCCTTCTCCGCTTGCAAACATGCTCACACGAACAACTTGTCCTCTCTACCTTGAAAAATGGTGATCGCGAGGTTTGAACCCATGACTCTCTTCCTGCCAGTGCCTTAGCGCTAGCCTAGCGACCAGCTGGGCTAGCCACCCGCTTGGAAATAATCTTACCCACACTTTATCTTATACCTTCTCTCTACCGAAAATGTGTTTCAACTATCTTACTCTGCAAAAAGCATCCATGGGATTCGAACACGAAATCTTCCTTCCACCAACGCTCTAGCGCTAGCCTCACGACCAGCTGGGCTAGCCACCCACGTGGAAAGTCTTCCACCACTGCTTTGACTTATTCCCTTCCTTCGCCGATTGAACGAAGTGCTTAGCACTCTTCTCTGCTCCTTTCGAAATCGAATCGATTGCACTTAGACTTAGGCATTAGACATAAATGAAATTTTTGGTCCTCTTAAATATGCATTTCCAAAATGCTTCACACGTCGATGGGTAGGAGCTTGAAGCTTTGAAAAAAGCTTATTATTATTTTTATAAAGTTTAATCTAAACTTTTAATTAGGATATTTAAATATTTAAATTTAAATTATTTAAATATTTAATTTAAATAATTTAAATATTAAATAATTTAAATCCTTAACTTCTTGAGCCCATAGCACAACTTTTAAACCAAACACTTTGGCTTATAATATAAAATATTATAACCATTTATTTTTGCCAAATTCCTTGTACCATTATGAACTTTACCTTTCGCCAAGTACTTGACATCAATGACAACATAATTACTCAAAATTTCCAACAATATCCCCCTTTGTCATTGATGGCAACCCATTTTCCTTTTACCATTTTCTTTATCTTTTTTTTGTTCTTCTCCCCCTGAGAAACTGCTCCCCCTGACTGAATGCTTTCCTCCTAACTCAAATCTCTCCCCCTTACTCAAATCTCTCCCCCTTTGTCATCAATGGCAAAGGGTCACCTTTGGGGCTCGGGGCTAAGAATGAGACTCTTAGCTTAGCCCCTCCCCCACCTCCTCTTGAGGTGGTTAATTCTAGGGTGGGAGTATTTCTACTCCCAGCATGCATTGATCTTTACCTTTGTCCACTTTCCTCCTCATATGATCCTTCTGATTCCTCTAACTATTCCTGTTCCTGCTTGTCTCTGGAATTTCTACTCTACACCACTTTGTTGTATGTCCATAATTATTGCACTTATAACACTTAATGTTATTATTCCTTGGAGGTGCAAATATCTTGGGATTTCTCCTGGTGAAGCCATATCTATTCTTGTCATGAACCCTGCAATTCATTGCCTTGTGACCAAACTGATTACAAGAGTAGCAATACCCTTGAAAAAGCTACCTATTTCTGAATTTCCCATATTCCTATCTTTCATGTGTCCTGCACTGTGTAGCCTTGTGCCCAAACCTATGACATGAGAAGCATCATCCATTGAAACTACCTTGCCTTGACCTCATTGGTCTTTTAGTCTCTTTTACCCTGTGCTAGTTCATGTTCCATCTATTCCTCATTTGTGCATTGTTCCTTTCCTTGTTGAACTTTCTATTGTCCAACTCATCCTTAGAAGTCTCACTCTCTCTTACACTCTCTTCTTCTAAAGTTTCTTCTTCTTCAGAACTTGAGGTTGACTCCTCTCCTTGTCCCTTTTGTACCTGTTCAAAACCAAGACCTGTTTTGTTTGACGAAGATCTTTGTACCTTGATAATCTTATCCAATTTCTTTGAGCTTCTCCTAAACTTGTGTAACCTATCCTTAGACTCTTTTACTTCCTTCCTTAGTGAAGCTACCTCATGCTCTAACCTTTCACATTCTAAAACTTTTGCTTCTAACTTCTCTTTGAATTTCCTTGTCTTAGCTATTGAGTTGGTTAGATCCTCTATAAGCTTTCCTTTCTCTTCATCACATTCTTGAAATTGAAGCTTGAGTTTTGAGTTTTGCTTTCTTACCTCCCTTAATGCATCAAGGGCATGAATAAGCTCTCCCTCAAGGTCAACTTCTCCTTTCTCTGATTCTTCCTCTATTTGTTTGCCTTTGAAAACATCTTAATTTTTTTCTAACTTGTCTTCTATAGGATCAACCCCTTCTTCTAATGCCAAGAGTAGATTCTCTTCTGGTCCTTCAAGTGTATCTTCATATTCATCATCACTAAAACTGAATCCATTCCTTGTACAACTATCTTCAAGATGACCAAAGTTTCCACATCTAAAACACTTGAGAATTATTGGTGACCTTTTCTTAACCACTTATTTTTCTTTTTCTAGAAATAGAACTTCATCTTTATCATTATCTGAGGAACTATCATCACTATCACTTGAGTACTTACTTGCCTTGTCTGCATAGAAACTCTTCTTATGTCTTTGGAAGAACTTATTTCCTTGTGTACCTTGTCCATCCCTATTTTTCTTTTGGTACCTGTGTTTTCCTGTATTCCTGTTCTTATGATCCTGTTTCTCTTCACCACTGCTATTTCTAGCTTCTGGACAATCAGATGCATAGTGACCATACTTTCCACAATTGAAACATCTAACTGATTTTGTACCTTTATACTTTCTTGAGTCCTTGTTCCTTCTGCCATAATTTGCTTCTTCATCACTGGATGACTCATTGCTTGAATATGGCTTCTTACCCTTTGTCTTCTTAGTAGCTTTGAAGGTTGCTTTTTTTGGAGATTAGGTTCCTCTTTTGTTCTCATCTCAAAAGTTATAAGAATGCCATGTAATTCATCCCTTGTCAAAATATCACTATCTTTTGATTCCTCTATAGCTAAAATATTTTCACTAAACCTTTTTGGGAGTGACCTTAAAATATTATCACAAACATCAGATTCTTGAACTTCAAGTCCAAGTCCTTGCATGGAGTTAACAACCTTGTCTACACGAAGTAGATAAGCACTAATGTTTTCCTCATCCTTCATTTTTAGGTCTTCAAATATTCCCTTGAGATTTCACAACTTTACCTTTTTGACCTTTTTATCTCCTTCATATATGCCTTGCAATTTATCCCAAATTTCCTTTGTTGATTTGTAGTGCATAACCTTTATAAACTCTGTTTTATGCAAACCTCTCAAAATTGCATTAATTGCTTTTGAATTGTAATGATGTAGAAGCTTACCATATTTATCTGTAGGTGGAGTAGCTGGTGGTGTGTATCCATTTTCAACTACTTCCCATATTTCATTTCCAAGTGCCATCAGGTGAATCTTCATTCTCATACTCCAAAATACATAATCGCTCCCATAAAACACTAGTGTTGAATTATCTAAGGATCCACTCTTAGAATCCATCTGTATTCTTGTGAGATTTTCCTTCAAGTTGTTAAACTCTTCTAAAGGAACCCGCTCTGATACCAATTGAAGAACATAATCTTATACTGAGAGGGGGGGTGAACAGTATAAGACCACTTTTTACTTTTCTTTCCCAATCAATATTATGCAATATATCAATGACAATATCAACAATAATAATCAAAGCAATGCACAAATCACCACACACAATAGAGATACCAATTTAACATGGTTCACCCAATGTGGGCTACTCCATGGAGAAAATATTTCACTAAAATTTTCTCAACAAATCTCTTGGGAAACCTTTCCCTATTACAATGTTTATGGACCTCTGTCCAAAGGAGACACCAATCCCCTAATCAAGTTCATGGATCTCTATCCATAGGAGAACTCCTTCTCCTCTACTCTGGATGGTGATCTTCTAGAAGAACTGTTGCCTCCACTACACTGGCTTATGGATCTCTATCCACTGAAGACTCCTGCCCTCACTCAGAAGACCTATCTTCACTACCCTAGCTAATGGACCTCTATCCACTGGAGACTATTGTCCTCTATACTCTGTCACCTCCAAAGCTTGCTCTCAGCTCTATCTCAAATATACACTAAACATAGTCCTTCGATCTAGCACAAATCTGCTCAATCTCTATCCTCAAATCTGCACTAAACATAGTCCTTTGGTCTAGCACAAATCTACTCAATCTCTGTCCTCAAATCTACACTAAACATAGTCCTTCGATCTAGCACAAATCTGCTCAATCTCTGTCCTCAAATCTACACTAAACACAATCCTTCAGTCTAGCACAAATCTGCTCAATCTCTATTCTCAAATCTGCACTAAACATAGTCCTTCAATCTAGCACAAATCTTCTCAATATCTATCCTCAAATCTACACTAAACACAGTCCTTCGATCTAGCACAAATTTGCTCAATCTCTATCCTCAAATCTACACTAAATATAGTCCTTCGGTCTAGCACAAATCTACTCAATCCTTGTCCTCAAATATACACTAAACATAGTCCTTTAACATAAATCTTGACTCAATCACAAATCAACTCTGCTAGATCTACCCCAAACCTTAACCTAAGGTTTGAAAAATTAATCAATCAACTTTGCTCTCAAGTCTTCTCAAAGACTTGTCTCAAATCTGCATTGTAAGCTTCCACAAAAGCTCACACTAATCTATCCACAAGTCCTCTCTAGAACTTGTCCAATCTGCTCAACAAGTCTTCACTAAGACTTACCTCAAATTTGTATTGTAAGCTTCCACAAAAGCTTACTCAACTCAACTCAATCTAACACAAAATCCTCTTCAATCACTTAGACAAGCTTCACACAAAATCTTGTTTAATCTCACAGAAACATATAGAGAATTGTTAGAGACTCAATATGCTTCACACTCACAACAATGCTCAATCACTTTCAATCTCTTTCTCAAATCAATTTAGAATATAGAACAATTTGTTTCACAGAACTTGAACTATCACTTCAACACTTCCACTTGACTAGGCTCAATCAACTCCACTCAATCAATCACTCAATGAAACACTCCTTGCTTACAAACCCTAGTCCAAGCATATGAACACTCACTCAATTATTTCCAACAATGCTTATCAAACAATCTCACATAACAATGATACTCATGATCTTGCACAAACCCTAGTTTCAAGATAATTCTCAACTTCACATAACAATGATACTCATGATCTTGCACAAATCCTAATCATGCACATGAAGGTTCACTCAATATTTCCAACAATGCTTATCAAACAAGGTTTCTATCATCAACCTTTATTCCAGAAAAACCCTCATCAATCAATATTGGATATCTCAAAACCACACTCAACAATGCTCATCAAACAATCCTTTTCACTCCACCTTGTTTTAGAAAACCTCAATCAATCAAACACCTCAACCAAAGAAGAATGTGCCCATACATTTTTTCTTGATGAAGAGTAGACCTCAAAACCTGTCTCAATCACACTCAATCTCTTTGACAATCTCAATGGTTAGATGTCACAAATTTATCCTTATTAATTTTCTTCAATAAGATGCTCAAAGAATTCTGAAAATAACTCTTTTATTGTTCTCAAGGACCATGCATTAACTCACACAAGTTCTCTTAACAAATTCCCTTCAAAAGGTTGTAAACAATAACATCACCCTTTACACCTTATTACTCCAATACCCTCAACCTAACATTCAACATATTAAAAAGCATATTACAAAATAATATTCCTTTTCTACACCTTATAACTCCAATATTTGACTTCAAAAATCATAACCCAACTAAACTTTACAACTCCTTATTTCTCCATACCACATAACCTTTTAACACTTTATAATAACAAAAATTAAGTCCTCATACCTTGAAAATATTAATTATCTCCTTCTCCGCTTGCAAACGTGCTCACACGAACAACCTATCCTCTCTACCTAGAAAAATGGTGATCGTGAGGTTTGAACCCGTGACTCTCTTCCTGCCAATGCCTTAGCGCTAGCCTAGTGACCAGCTAGGCTAGCCACCCGCTTGGAAAGAATCTTGCCCACACTTTATCTTATACCTTCTCTTTGTTGAAAACGTGTTTCAACTGTCTTACTCTACAAAAAGCATCCGCGGGATTCGAACACGAGATCTTCCTTCCACCAATGCTCTAGTGCTAGCCTCACGACCAGTTGGGCTAGCCACCCATGTGGAAAGTCTTCCACCACTGCTTTGACTTATTCCCTTCCTTCACCGATCAAACGAAGTGCTTAGCACTCTTCTCTGCTCCTTCTGAAATCGAATCGATTGCACTTAGACTTAGGCATTAGACATAAATGAAATTTTTGGTCCTCTTAAATATGCATTTCCAAAATGCTTCACACGTCGATGGGTAGGATGTTGATGCCAGGGTTATGCATAGCGGCGAATATTCACCATTTGGGCTAATATTTATATTTTTGAAAACTCAAATTAGCGAGTATGGGGGAACCGAAGGTCGGTCCCTTTGCCCGGAATTTTTGGATTTTTTTTTTAAGATGTTAGTTTGTCATCCGTTTAAAATAATATTATGTATTTTCATAAAACTTCACCATCATTTTTTTCCAAAATGAGGATAATTTTCACCCAAAAATTATAAAATTTTAAAATTATCCCACCAAGTTCATCGAGTATACCACTATATAAAACTAACACGACAACAATACTTTTCCACTTAAAACATTTAAACTATTACAAAATTGATAATTCTATCGAATTTCGATAACCACTTTTGCAACCATCCAGATTCATTTCTACAACAAAGCGGTATTTGGAAAATTTATGCAACCGTACAGTATCCAGATTAATTTATGCAACATACCGACATCCGAAACCACTTCTAAAATCGTCCGGTATCATTTCTGCAACAGAGAGGTATCCAAATTATTTTTGCAAGCATTTGATATTTAGATTGATTTTTGTAATAGACTGGTATCTAAAACCAGTTTTGCAACTGTTCGGTGACAGAATCAATTTTTGCAATAGACTGGTTTGCAAAGAAAGTTATGAAACCGACAAGAACCATATCTGAAACTAGTTATGCAATAGCTCGGTATTCGAATCTAGTTTTGCAATAGATTGATAGCCGGACCAAGTTATCTAACATACCGATACACGAGCCATTTCTGTAGCAGATCACCTTCTGCACCAGGTTCTCTTAAGACATTTTGAATATAGTAATAAGATTTTTTTTCTATCAACTAGTTGTAGGTTTTTCTTCTGCTATTTTTCTATCGTTTATTGAAAACATTTCAATGCTCTGTTTCTCATGCTTTTCTCTATTTTGCCCTATTCTGCATGTATTCAACACCAATATCCAGATGATGTTCTGTACTAAAATAGATTGTGAAAATGCAGTATACACCAGGTTCTCTATTTTGCCCTGTTCTGAATGTTGTCTTAGATTTTTTGTACCTTAAAAATTCTTTGATTCTCTGTTTCTTTTCAGATCTGATTTTATGTTATAAGATAAATGGATAAATACTTTGGTAAATGTTTATTTTCTGAAAATATGTATCTCTAGTTATTGTTTGCATAGAGAAGTTATTTATTTAATTTAATTTGAATTTGTATATTATATATTTGTCTACTCTTACCAGTTACAAGTGTTATCACCAAAAAAGGTAGTAGTGGCATACACTAAAAAAATTACAATAAAACATGGTAGTAAACATGTATTTATTTTCTAACGACGACCATCTGTTGATTCTAATAACAATATTATCTTGAGGCCTATGAGAAGTAACATCTCTTTAACATTGTATTACTTGTATAAAATGAAAAACACGTTCTTTACAAGTAAAATGTCACCCACCGGTAATGAAATGAAAGGGGGCAAATCTTCTGCTGAAAAGAGTATCCTCATATATTTTTGTCATACGTCAAAATCAAAAAAGCCAATGACATCAGTACAAATCCTAGGTACAAATGATTTTTGACTTATAAACATTTAGTTGTATATTTTATAGTAATTTTCAATACTTCTTTCTTCCTCGAACATTTAGTTGTCAGTATGTGCTCAACCGTCAATGATATGAATTTTTTTTTTTGTAAATTTTTTAAATCCAAAAATAGTAAAGAATATTATTGTATGCTACTATGCAGAATACCCTATTGACCAAGAGATGCCTTCTATAGAAAATCCTCTTACTAATGACATCCAACAATCACTTAAAGATATTGCTAGCCAAGATATGCAAGTGGAAAATGAAAGCGATAAATCAAATACACTATAAACTTCTCATGAATCTTCAAGCAAAAAACCTAAAAAGAAGAAGACAGATTCTAATTGGATTATTGAAAGATCATTTAAGAATGAATGGGTAGAAAAATTTCTCTGGATTGAGGCGGTCTTAACTGAAGACAACCAAGTCAATAAAAAATAATGTATATGCAAAATTTGTAGTTGGAAACTAGGTAAGGATCATAGGTTGCAAAATAAGAAAGATACAATAGAGAAACATGTTGGCAGAGTATATGTAAAAGTTATAGGAAGTGATGGTAAAATTACAAAATCTGTTAGGTGGAATGATGCATCAGAATGTATGCATGTCAAATATGCAATAGATTATGAGAATCACTTAAAAAAATAACAATCCCTTGTTGAGAAAGGTGTAACGATTGAAACCCAATTTCATAAAATGCAGAACATTTTAACTTCAAAAAGTTTGCAGTTTGCTATTATATTTAGTATTCTCAAAAATGGTAGAGCCATGTCTGATTTTATTGAATATAAGCAACTTTATCAACTAGCTAAGAAGGAAATGGTAAAATGTCTATCATTAGTTGAGAAGGAAGACTTGAGGGAGAAGGTAAAACATACCAGATTTATTTCACTTTCCATTGATGAGGTGACGGTTGTGGACAACACATCTTGGATTTGCATGCATGTATACACATTTTAAAATCATGTAAGAAGTCCTAGTTTTCTAGGATTACATAAGATGGTTGAAAATTAAAATGCAGAAACATCTACAATGTTGTTTTGACCAGTTTAAAGGAAATTGCGAGAATGAATGATATTGACATAGCCACAAAGTTAATTTGCGTTGGAGTTGATGGTGCTGCTATAATTCAAGGGCACAAGAATGGCCTATGTGTTCAACTCCAAACTTCAATTGCCCCATATATGATACCTGTTCATTGCATGGCTCATATAGTGAATCTTGCTTATGAAATCGTGAGCACTTTAAATTTTTTTGCTAAAGTGGAAGATCTTATTTGTGATATACATTCTTATTTTTCTTGCAATCCTAAAAGGTTTGCAGAGTTTCAATAGTTTGCACTAGGAGTTATAGAAGGAAAAAAGTTGTTGAAAGATGTGGATACAAGGTGGATTTCATTGTATCAACTTGCACTCAGAGTTTTTACAGAATATAAATCTTTACAGGGTTTATGCATGCAAATAGTAGAGCAAATGATAAGGCCAATGATATGTTGTTTCATTTGACTAACTTGGAAACTCTTTTGACATTATGTGGTATTCTTCCAATGTTCCAATAAATGAACAAATTGACTAAACTTGCACAAGAGATATCCATGTATATAATTTATTTCATGAGGATGAGAAAGCAAATATGTTTTATTATTGACAAGTTGGAGAACATTGACAAATGTGAAAGATGCAAATAGTTTTTTGAAGTTTGAAATTAATGATAATATTTGTATTAATGTTCATGAAAAGATGATACCTTTATATTGTTATGAAAGGTATTCAAATGTGGCTATTGACGATATTGAAAAAGTTTGTGTAACACACAATAGGTATGAAGTTGTTTTACACAATAGAAAAAGAAAATTGTTCAACATAGCAAAATCATTGACAAAGGAGGTAAGAGATCGATTTCAAAGACATGAATTGCTCGAGGCCATGGGTGTTGTTAACCCTTTGTTTTGGGGTTCTTGCAATGATCAAAAGTCTACACAAGAGTTGTTTATTAAATATATGGGTAACCTTATTGAGCATTTCAATAAAAGTGTGGAAGTCAATGGTGTTGTAATAAAATATATACTCAACAAAGATCTTTTAAGATAACAGTCACAACATTTTGGAAGAAAAATGGTTCATCAAGCGTCACTTTTGAGTAATATCCATGAGATTGGTTCCATTGCACGTTTGTGGCAAAAGTTGTATCCAAGTAGTATCTTACAAGATACAATTAGTGAATACTTTTGTTTATATGAATTATGTCAAACAATGATTTTGGGATCTGTAGAAGATGAGAGGGTTTTTAGTGCACTATCTTTTGTTAAATCTAAGCTCCACAATAGGCTGGATAAAAATCTAGAAAATTGTTTAAGAATTTATGTGTCATCATATGAGCTGGACAAATTTCCATATGACAGAGCATTAGCTTACTGGAATTCAATTACAGACAGAAAGGGTATTACAAATACAACTAAAAAGGAGGATAATGATGTTTTTAGTGATCAAATGGTGTCTTCACAGATTGATTTTGGATAAGTTGAAACGTGTTCGTTTCAACTACCTAAATTCTGATTTTTCAAGTATTTCACAACACTGTAACATTTTGACATTCCAGATTTCACAATGTTGTTTCACAAGTTGAGAAATGTTCATTCCAGATTTCATAAATGTTCATTCTAGATTTTACAACTGTTCATTTCAGATTTCACAATGTTGTTTTACAAGTTGAGAAATGTTCATTCCAGATTTCACAAATGTTCATTCCAGATTTTACAAATGTTCATTTCAGATTTCACAAAGTTGTTTGAGATGTACAATGTTTCAAAAATTTACTTTTCACATTAAGCTTATAAAAATTGTACATTGTATATCACATTATGCTTTTAAAAATTGGATGCTTTTTTATCATATTGTTTCAATTGCCTTAATAAATTGTTGTCTTTTATTTTATATCATAGTATTGGTATTGTATTGTTAATGTATCAATATTGATCAACAAAAATATTCTTTTGTTGTTTGAAATGATGATAGTAAATAATATTGACAATTTAGACTAGAAAAGCAACACAAAATTATAAATGCAAACAACCTTTGAATGATTGAAGACACAAATTTAGAAAATAAGGTTTTCATTAATACGATTGAAAATATATTACATTGTACAAAATTGTTGACTACGATTGAAAATCTATAACATCATACAAAATTGTTGACAACAGTCAACTTGAGAGCATTTTACAGTCAAACATTTGATTGGGGGTTTGCACTTCCAACTTCAATATCACTTGGAGTTGCCTTTTATTTTCCTTTATCTACTTTTGTGACGCTCTCTTCTAGCAGTGCTCCAGCTCGAACTAGGTTTTCACGTACTTTAATAATACTTGCCACCAATGATGATTCCTCTTTGTTTGGATCTTCAAGTATTGTTGGAAGTGTTTCTTTTGCTTTTTGTTGCTCTAGAACGTGGTCTGGATCTTCATTGAGCTTCTCCCTAATGTATTTTCTTAAATGATTATTGTCCACTATTTTTTATTGCATTTTCTTTTTCAATTCCATTGCACTATGCAAAAATGTCTTCACCCTATGAATATTGATGTCCATGCTCTTAACCTATCTTTTTAAGTTATCAAAATTTGATTGCAAAAAAAATTGAAAACATAATTCAAAATGGTTATATTAAAATTATTACATGTTTTTCACAAATATAAAAATAAAACTGCAATAGAAAATTGAAACATAAATAACTTTTCTTACCTTAGCCATGTCCCTTGCAGCCTTCACAACTACAACTTTAACCTTATCAGAAGTCCAATGGTTTGGGCTTCAGCATTAATGTTCTCTAATCTCCTGACTGCAACATTTAAAACATCATCATAATCAAAATCAAGCTTCATTGATCCTGATGTGGCCTGTTTTAGCAAGCCATCAAGATTTTTTGGTTCATACTGAACCAAAGAATAAAGAGAATCTCTTTTTGTATAATTTTTATATCGAGCATTAATTTGCTTTAAAAGCACTTTTGCTCGATATTCCCAATCCTTCATCTCTTGCACATCTTTAAGGACAACCTGTTTAAGGGTTGCCTCAGTTTTCTTAGACATTAAAATATTTTCATCAAAATTTATAATATCGTCCTCAGTTGGAGGACCCTAAGGATTAGGGATGTTTCCTTGAGATGATGGCAATGGCATCTTCTCAACTGCAGGGGCTCCTCTTTTTTTTGCATCACCTTGTGGCTCATGAAGCACATATGTTGCATTGAACCCTAAAAAGTTACCCTACAAAAGAAAATCGTCATCGAGCTGGATATTATCCAATCCAAGGGTTGAAGCTTCAGGTGCCTATGAATTTGTTGTAAATGTAAAATATGACGAGCCCTGCCCAGAACTTGGTGCTAGTTCCTGTGATCTCTGTGAGAACCCATACCCAAAACTTGGTGCTGGCCCCTGTAATCTTTGTGAAAATAATTGTTTTTGAGAGCACCTATGATGTTGCATTTGCGTAGTTTGTGCCTGTCATTGATGTGGTGTAAGCAGTGGGTGTGGTGCGAGTGATGGCTATGATGGCTGTGATGGAGGCAGAGGTGGCATATGGCCTCTCATTCTTGAAGGTTGTACTTGCCGTTGATATTGAGAATCGACTGAAAACATTTCAAAATATTTTGTTACAAATTTTTAGAAAATAAAATAGAAAAAAATCTTAATTTAAATTTAACAAACATAGATTTACCTGAAGATGATGAAATATGTTGAAGATGGGTGCCAATAGGAGAAGGGTTGTCTGCACTAGATTCAGGCTGCACATTTTGTGCATGCCTAGGTGTATGAGAATCCCCAGGAGTAGCAACTTTTCTTAAATATTTAAATGACCTTTCCAATGGTGTCGCTTGTGATCCAGTATCTTTAGAATCACCAGTTTGTTTTGGCCTGTGACCCCTATTGGCTGTAGCTTGTTTTGTCTTTGTAATGGTTGTCCTACCTTGCATTTATATGAAAATAAAATTTAAAAAATAAAATATGATAAAATCATGAAAACACTCATTGTGATAAAAAAAATTAGAATCACCTTCAATTCCTCTTTTGTCATAGCAATAGCTTGTAGTGTTGCATGCACTACAGTTGGTACAGGAGTAGATTGTAAATCATGAAAAGACTCATAATAGAGTGATAAAATAAAATTAACAGTACCCACAATGGGTTGTGTCTTGTTGGTTTGCATTTGAATGCAATGCAACTCAGACCTGATGCGATACGAGATATACGTGCACCAATCAAACCTCTGATTATGTTCAGAAAGAACAATATAGGCCAGTTCCCAAAATAGAATTTTTGGTCTTTCGAGTAGAATCAATCTTGCCTGGAAGAACTCGATAATGGCCCTTAGAGTTTCATTGTTAACATCGTTGATAGTTAATCCCATTTTTGACTTGGCGGTAGAAGCTGGAAAAACAAAATTAGATGAGAATTTACAAATTTTAAACTTAAAAAAGTAATAGAATATAAATAACAAAAATTATACCTACCAAATCTTCTGATGTCAGTCCATAGTTCCTCTCGAGGTATCCTTTGTGATCTGGAGTCAGTTGCAACCTCGTTGACACTTGAGGACAATCAATGAAAGGAATATTTGTTAATCTATGAATGTCTGCAGGCGTGATGGTGAAATTCAGATTTTGATTTTTGATTTTGATTATGATTGTAGAATTGTCATGGTCATAACCGACGATGACATGCTACAGTAGGACTTTATCAATTTTGAACTATGGAATCGAAACTAAGGTTTTCAAACCTGCATTATCGAGCCATGAAAAGTTCATACCTGGGGTTGTTATTAAATCTAAAATCAAAGTGCAAGAAAGGTTCTTGAACTTTGGTGCAAGCTTCGAAGGGGTTCCCATTGTAAGAAGTTTGTAGCAGAAGAAATTAAATTGGAAAATTTGAGAAAGGTTAGCTCTGGTTGGTTGTACTTGCAAAAATGAACTATAAAAATAACCGTTGAATCGTTGATGACCTTTTATAAAGGGAAGAGACGAAGTTGACACATGGCACCGTCATACTGAATATGTAGTATGACTGACTGAACGTGTGACATGTGGCAATCAGTCAAAGGATAAATTTGCAAAGGGTGATTAGATCACATTATGCATCTGAGCCACACTTGAATATTTTTATACATCTGGTCCATGATTATATCTCCTTTTGCATCCAGTACAAGCTTGGATCTCTTTATGCATTCGATTAGCGATCAGATCTCTTTATGCATCCGATCTGTAACCTGAATATTTTTATGCATTTGGTCTGTGATCGGATCTCCTTTTGCATCTGGTATAGGCTCGGATCTCTTTATGCATCCCATTAGCAGTCGAATCTCTTTATGCATCTGATCCATAATCGAATCTCTTTATGCATTTGATCCCTGACCTATGCACATTATGCAATCGATCCGCTATTGAATCTCTTTATGCATCCGGTCCACAAAATATTGCATATGGGTCTACTCTTAGCAGTTACAAGTGTTATCATTTATGATCAACAAAAATACTCATTTGATGTTTGAGATAAAGATATTAAAAAATAATAGCAACACAAAATCACAAATGCAAATAACCTCTGAATAATTGAAGAAGTCAAGACACAAATTTAGAAAATATAGTATTCATTAATATCATTGAAAATATATAACATTGTACAAAATCGTTGACTACAGTCAACTTCAAAACTTTTTTACATTGTAAAATATTTTATTTTTCCATAGCAACATCACTTTCACTTTCAACAGCGGCTTGTTTTCCTTTATCTCCTTGCTTGGCTCCTTGTTCTGGCAGTGCACCAAGTTTGACTAGATTTTCTTGACCTTTCACAATACTTCCCAACAATGCACTTTCTTGTTGGTTTGGATCTTCGAGTATTGTTGGAAGTTTTTATTTTTCTTTTTGGTGTTGTAGTACAACGTCCGGATCTTCATGGAGCTTCTCCCTGATATATCTTCTCAAAAGATTATTATCTACTGTCACTTTTAATTGCATTTTTTTCTTCATTTCCATTGAATTTTGCAAAAAAAAATTGTCGCATTGATATTAACTTGCATGTTGTTTACTTGCTTTTTTAAGTTTTCAAAATTTGACTGCAAAAAAGAAAATGTGAAATCATTCAAAATAACTATATAAAAAATTATTACTTGTTTTAAAGAAAATTGAAATATGAAAAATAAAGTGCAAAAGTAAAATGAAAAATCAATAAATATTTTCTTACCTCAGCCACATCCCTAGTAGACTCAGCAAGTACAAATTTTTCTTTATCATAAGCCCATTGGTTATAGAAAGCTTGGGCTTCAGCATTAATATTCTCTAATATGCTAACAACAATATTTAAAACATCATCATCAAAAACAATTTCAGACTTCATTGTTCCTGTTGTGGCCTAACTCAGTAGACCACTAAGCTTTTATGGTTCATATTGAACCAAAAAATATATTGAATCTCTTTTTGCATAATTCTTATATCGGGCATTTATTTGCTTGATTAGAACCTTGGCCCGATATTCCCAATCCTTCATTTTCTCCAAATATTGAAGGACAAATTCTTTGATTGTTGCTTCCATGTTTTCAACCATTAAAATATTTTCATCAAAATTAACAATATCATCCTCAGTTTGAGGATGAGGGTCATTTCCTTCTAGAGCTATAAATGAACTATGCTCAGTTGTAGGGGCTTCCTATTGTTGTGCTTCACCTAGTGGATCTTGAAGCACATTTGTTGCTTTAAAACCTAAAATGTTCCCCTGCAACAGAAAATAGTCATCAAGTTGGATATTATCCAACCCAACAGATAAAAATTCTGGTGCCTATGAAGAAGTGTGAAATGTAAAATATGAGAACCCAGGCCCGAAACTTCGAGTCGATTGTGACCTCTCGTTTGTGTAGTCCCAAGATGTGCTAGTGCTTGTCAATGTTGTGAATGTGACTGCTGTTGTTTCTATTGCTTTTGTTGTTGCTACTGCTATTGATGGTGCTATTGTTGTGGAAGAAGTGATAGCTATGGTGGAAGCGGTGGTGCCATATGGCCTCTCATTCTCGTAGTTTTGCGTTGAGAGGCGGCTGAAAACATAAAAAAAAATGTTTAAAAAATAAAATAGAGAACATCCATAATAATTAATTCAAAGTAAATACACATTGTTTTACCTAAAGATGATGAAATCTGATGAATTTGGGCACCAATGTGGGAGGGTGTGGCCACACTAGATCCACCAAGTGAAGGAGCTTGCCTTGGATATTTTGGTGCCCTTTGTAATGGTGAATTTTTTGATCCAGTGTCCTCAGAATCACCAGTTTTCTCTGGCCTATGACTCCTATTGGCAGCATCTTGTTTACTCCTTATTGTGGCTACCCTACCCTGCATTTAGATGAAAAGAATTTTTTTAAAACAAAAATATACTAAAATACAAAATACATTTTGATTGTCAAATATGGATTGATTACCTTCAATTCATCTCGTGTCAAGGCAATGGCTTGCAGTGTTGCATGTACTACAGTAGGAGGAGGAGTATCTTGTAAATTATGAAAACTTTCAAAATAAAGAGCTAAAATATAATTAACAGAGCCCACAATGGGTTGTGTGTTTTCGGTTTGCAATTGTAATGCATGCAGCTTGGCCTTGATGCGATCTACAATATAGGTGCACCAATCGAACCTTTCATGATGTTGACAACGAATAACACATGAAAGTCCTCAGAACAAAATTTCGGATCTTCCAAGCAAAATTAGTCTTACCTGGAAGAACTCAATAATGACCTTCAAAGTTGGATTCTTAACATTGATGATTGATAACCCCTATTTTGACTTGGCATTAGAAGTTGCAAAAGAAATAATTAGATAAAAATTTACAAATTTAAAATATTTAACATTAACAAATTCTAAGACAAAAGAATTATACCTACCAAATCTTTTGTGGTGAGTTAGTACGTTTTCTCGAGGTAGCCTTTCTCTTCTGCAAAGAGCTGGAACTTAACTGACACTGGAGGACAATCACCAAAAAGAATATTTGTCAATTTGTTTATGTCTGTAGCTATGATGTTGAATGACATATTTTTATTCCATATTTTTATTTTGACAGTCCCTTTGTCATGGTCATAATCGCTAATTATATGCTGTAAGAGGATTTTATCAGTTTTGAAATGTGGAATTGATACAAAGGTTATCAAACCTGCGTCATTTAACCATGATAAGTCCGTACCTGGGGTAATTAACAAATATGAAATTAACGTGCAAGAAGGGTTCTTGAATTTTGGAATTGGGGTGGAAATGGTGGCCATTGCTAGAATTTGGAAACTTGGAAAAAGGAAAAACAAGAAAATTTGGTTGCTCGGTAACAATTTGCTCTGGTTGGGTGCAGTGGTAGAAATAACATGAAAAATGACATTGATGCCCTTTTATAGACAGAATAGTCAAAGTCAACACGTGGTTGATTGTGCATCAGGTCGAATCTCAGACCATATTTTGCATCAAGCTCAATACCCGGACCTTGTTGTGCATCATACCCTGACCCTGAATCTTATTGTGCATCAGACCCTGACCCTGGACCTTATTATGCATGAGACCCAACCTTGAATCTTATTGTGCATCAGACCCTAATCCTAACCTCATTATGCATAAGATTCAACTCGAACCTTATTCTGCATCAGACCGAATCACTAGACCTTATTCAGCATCATATCGAACATTAGACCTGGTTCTGCATCATACCAAACACCGAACCTGGTTATGCATCAAATCAAACCCAAACATGGTTATGTATCAGACCAAGCCTCGGTCCTCATTATGGATCTGATAGAGCCATCGTACCCAATAATGCATCAGTCCAAATCTGATTCTAGTTATGCATCAGTCCGAATCCTATTCTAGTTTTGCATTAGACCGAAATTGGACCTTGTTATGCATCAGCCCAGATTCAATTCGACAAAAACTATCAAAGTCACCATTTTTTCCTAATTTTTTCCCAAAAACCAAGGTAATTTGCCATTGCCTTCAATGTCAGGTTGGCCAGGATTCGTCGCGCTTTCGAAACGGATTCACCTATTTTTTACAAGTACATTTTGGGTCCCACCCCTTATGCATAACCCTCGCTTGAAGCTTTGAAAAAATCTTATTACTATTTTTATAAAGTTTAATCTATACTTTTAATTAGGATATTCAAATATTTAAATTTAAATTATTTAAATATTTATTTTAAATATTAAATAATTTAAATCCTTAACTTCTTGAGCCCTTAGCTAATCATAGCACAACTTTTAGGATATTTAAATATTTAGATTTAAATTATTTAAACCTTTAATTTAAATAATTTAAATATTAAATAATTTAAATCCTTAACTTCTTGAGCCCATAGCACAACTTTTAAACCAAACACTTTGGCTTATAATATAAAATATTATAACCATTTCTTTTTGCCAAATTCCTTGTACCATTATGAACTTTACCTTTCACCAATTACTTGGCATCAATGACAACATAATTACTCAAAATTTCCAACATAATTAGCTTAAAATTTCTTATGGAATGCTTACCCCAAGGGTTGTTTAAATAGAATTTGGAGGGGAGATTAGGAGGGAGAATTGGTTAGGGAAAATTCAAAATTTGCAAGTCTGGTTTGTTGCTGAAGCATGCAAGGTCAAAGGAGGTAGTGGGATGAAGGAATTTACATGCCCCTGGCTTATACGTAAAGATTATGTCCGTTTTACAAGATCACCACTCTGAACAAAAATTCTAGTGGCATTTTTGTTCCCAAATTGACATTTTTGACCAACGATTAGTTTGACTTGTCAGGATTTAACTTTTGAATGTTTTCCAAAAATGCTAGTTTAGGTACAAAAATACTAGTGGCATTTTTTATTAGGGTGGTATTTTTGTTTGGGGTTGAAAATGATGCCCAAATTGCTAGGTTTGGGTTGATTGAGTGTTTGATGATGTTGAATGACTTGTTTGATATCTTTTGCTTTTCTAGTGTGTCAAAATTGGGTGTCTATATTTTGCCCCAGTTTTGACATGATATTTGTAAAATTGTGTCAAAAGTAAGTAGTAAGACTCAATTTTGACACTATGATGCTTTATTGTTGTGTTGTAATATTATTTTGAAGAAATAATTGTGATTGCATTCATTTTGATTGTTCTATGTCATTATTATATGTATGCTTCATCATTAATGATGTATGCCTTGTCGATGTCTAAAAAAGTTACCCCATGTGAAAAGGATTTGTCTTGTTGATGCTTCCTAGAGAATTATCACTAAATTGATGATTTGGGGAGAATTCTTGAAGAAAATGGTTGTGGTGTGTGATGATGTAGCTAGTGAGGGTGGGAAGGTTGGGTAAAAAGGAGAAAGTGGGTGAAAACAACTTTTATTTTCATCATACTGCTATGAGAAATTTGGAGAGAGGAGTGAAAACGAGCTTGGAGATGATGGTAGATAATTGAAGATGGGCACGTCGAGCAGAGATCATTCAAGGGACGACATGAGTAATGAAGCGAGATCGATGGGTATGCACTTGACACTAGTCAATTTTTTGATGTTTTTAGTGTCACTATCATTTTGTCATTAGTGGCGAATTTGTCATTGGTATTTTTGTCACTAGTGGTGAATTTATCGAGGTAAAATTTTGATATGGGAGGTTATTTGACAGTGTTTTAAATGTGATTTTGATAGGGAATGAAGGTTTTGATGAGTCGATTGGCAGACATGGAGGGATCGATAGGTATGGGTTGATGATCTTAAGGAGTTGGATAGTATTAGGAGCATATGATGTTTGGATGATAGGAGCCAAACTTATGAGCTCTACATATATGACCAATTGCTTTGCCAATATGGGGAGGTACAAGGGATACCAATCATAGGTGAGGTGTGGGTCCAACTAATTGCTTAGGAGAAGTGGTGGGAGCTTGCTAACTTGTTCACTTTCATAGAGGTTGACATGGATGATCCCATAGTGCTCACTCCTTCGAGGGATGATGTGGGGGCAACAACAATATATACAACCTAGTATGAGAGGTTAAAACCTGATCAGGTTTTTTCTAGGCCACCATTGAGGGATCGAGTATAGACCTTTCATGATGTGAATAATGCTCTTAGGGGAGTTCAATGACAACTAGGAAAGGAGTAGAGGGATAAAATGGTAGTTAGGTAGGTAGCAAGTGGTTCTTCGTTAGACATGCCCCCATTAGCTATGATTTCTCTTCCAACAATGATGATTAGTGAGGTAAGGCCTAGTACTATAGGTGAGGCAAGGTCTATTAGGATGATAATCGAGGATAGAGGGGCAGAGTTAGAGGCCCTACATCAAACCTTAGAGGATGTTAGGATATAGTTGACAACATATGAGGCCATGCAGGTAGATGAGGTGTCAAGGGTTAGAGAGGAAATAACCCATGTGAGGACTACAAATGAGGAGACTATTGCCCATATATGATCAGACTTGGATTAGGTTAACAAGTGAACCATGGACCGGATGATTATATTATCCTATGGTCAAAGCTAGATGAGATAGACAAGGAGAGAGCATTGAATAGGGAGGTTATGAATAGCCTCTAGTTGATTGTGGAGAAGTTGACTTGCAAGAGAGATGAGGCTCTTGTGAGAGTTGGATAGGGTATATATGTGGGGGTGGTAGCCATGATTATAGGTCCACTAAAGTGAGAGCTTTGACAGTTGAGGGTGGATGTGGATACTTCTTGAGAGATATTAGAACATGTGGAGCTTCACGTAGAGAGGAAGAGAGGTAGGGATACCTACTACCAATAGTTTTACCACATGGAGGTTCTTATAGAGTGACAAGCACCTTCACCTTTGTGGATCCAATCGAGGACACACTCGATGAGCGATTACTCATAGCATTCAGTTGGATTTCATTTACCGCCACCTCCATCAGGAGCTAGAGGAGGAGATACAAGCTCTAGCTGCTAGGAATCTTGGAGTGAGTGTATCAATTTTGGCATGTGATACATCCTCTTTACATATTGATTGAGTGTATCAGTTTTGTTATGGTGATACACCCTCCTTGATGACATGTATGTTTTTTAGGCATTATTATATGGTAATGACATTATGTTTGGGTTTGAAATCTTGGTGGTTGTGATTATTATTGATTTGAATATGATTTTGATATTGCTTTGTTGATGCAATGATTTGATTTATGTAAAGCATTGGTAATTGATATCAAGCATTATAAATTGGTGGATTACTTAGTGATGATCTTATGATTCTGATGATGATTAAACAATAATATGAGAGTAGTTATTCTATTGAGTGATGACCTAAGGGTCAAATCTTAGATAAACACTCAAGTGTATGTTGTGAGTGGTGGTCTCTAGACCTAATAAAGGACAAGCACTCATATGTGACTTAGAAGTGAAGGGTTATCCTTTGAGCCTAGATAACACTTGCTTGTTTCCATAGATGAAAACATAATTTCATAATGCTTAAATGGTGGCACTTAAGCTGGGCGGGAGGCCCCCATTTCAAATTTCTACTCCCTCCCTGCTCTAGTACTAAGGATCTCCATCTTGGAAGGTCTTCCTGGTGCTTGTAGCATTTCTAGGACCTTCACAGGGTCTTATTGGGGTCTCCCAAGAAGTGTTATCTTATTTCCTTCATGAATGCAACTACCTAGTCAAAATAACTTAGAGTTTATTTATATGGTGCCCTTTGGTGTTGGTTGGCTTCTCACTAGCTCAGGTTAATATAGGGTGCTACAGAGCTCTTTACTATAGTTTTTGTTGGTATTTTGAGTGGGACCATATGCTTCATTATTGTTCATAGTGGTGGCTTCCTCCTCCTTTCTCCTAAACTGGGCTTTTAAAAGAGGGTTCAACGTCTTGTTTGCTCGATGCGTTAAGTGGCCTAGGGTTTTCTCATTCTATATTTTTTGGTCTTATAGGGGGACCTCATTTTTAACATCCGTAGATGAGAGGGTCTCACGGTTGCTTCTGGATCGAGCTTTTAGTGGTGGGTTTGGGTTCTTTTGCCTTGTATTTCAAAAGATCTAGTGCTTATCCATTTTAGGGGTTTTCTAGAAAAACCCTTCTCTATAGTTATTTTTGATCTTTGGGGTCAATACCCTATGCTTTCTTGTTTAGCTATGGTATGTCTTTGAAGATTACCTTGTGGAAAATCTATTGGTGAGGTCGGGGAATTGATTTGTGGCTGGTAACTATTTGACGTACAATTTTTTTTAGTCTTCAAGAAATAAACCTTGTGCGTTATCGCTTGCTATAGAATTTGGGCTCTTGAAGGTAGTCCTTGTATTAGATTTTTTACTTTCAATTTGGGGCACTATGGTGGTTTGAATCTCCTTTGGGTTTTCTTGATTCCAGACTATGCATTCTACCTCCTTTGTAGTGAGATCTTGTGGCTTGTGGTGATCTCCTTGGGCCGTTGATCCATATTCCAGGTCGTCATAAGCCCCATGAGCAGGATTT
Organism: Wollemia nobilis; assembly: GCA_028583015.1. NCBI lineage: Eukaryota > Viridiplantae > Streptophyta > Pinopsida > Araucariales > Araucariaceae > Wollemia > Wollemia nobilis. The sequence goes on along the minus strand of JAQPPZ010003356.1, from coordinate 16,101,935 downwards.
TCTTGTTTGTGTTGTTTTTCCCATGGGGGAAATTTGTTTCAATTTTTGAGCGGGAGTCGTGTTTTAATTTTGAAAATTTTGTGTTGTTTCAGTTGGGGCTAGGAGGCCCTCTATTCTCTTTCAAGGTGCTTGTTTTGTTTTTGTTGCTTGTTGGTTCTCCCTATTTAGGCAGGAAACCTTTTTCAAATTTTAAGTCTCATTTATGGATAATCTTGTGGAGATTGTCTCCATGATTTAACCAATTCTTGTTTGTCTTCGAAATATAGTCTTCAAGAGATTGTCTCTTGTGATTTTTTTGTAAAATGTTTGGGGATCCTTTCAAAACCCTTTCTTTCAACCAATAAAAAAAAAAGACAACCACTTAAGACATGATGAGGTACCTGTAATATGTACAAGATCTATGTATTTGTTAGTTGTTAGCAATTAGTAGTTAGTAATACATGCTTCAAGACGTGTACCAGAAGGATTTTATGCGCACTTTGAGAGGCGTACCAGAAGGATTTTATGCACACTTTGAGAGGCATACCTAAAGAATTTTATGCATACTTTGAGAGGCGTACCTAAAGGATTTCATGCATACTTGAAGGATTTTATGCACGCTTTGAGAGGAGTACTTGAATGATTTTATGCATGATCATGAAGCATACCCAATGAATTTTATGCACGCTTTTAAAGGCGTTCCCAAAGGATTTTATGCACGCTTGCGAGGCATACCCAAAGGATTTTATGAATGCTTTGAGAGACATACTGAAAGGATTTTATGCATGCTTTGAAATACATACATGAAGGATTTTATGCATGCTTTGAGAGGCATACCCGAAGGATTTTATGCATGCTTTGAGAGGCATACCCAAAGGATTTTATGCATGCTATGAGAGGCGTATCTAAAGGATTTTATGCACACTTATGAGGTGTACCCAAAGGATTTTATGCACACTTTGAGAGGCATACTTGAAGGATTTTATGCACACTTTGAGAGGAATACTTGAGGATTTTATGCATACTTTTGAGAAGTGATTGTATGCTTTTGAGAGAACGCGTAATTATAATTTTATGTTTTGCATTGATAGGTGTTTTCTAAGTAGGAATTTTGAAATATATGTAATGGTAGATATGTCTTATTTTTTGTAGATTGTAGATTTTGAGTGCAAATATTTTGAATTTGATATGCTTTTGAAAGAGGTTTGCTAATGAGATGCTTTTGATTGACAAGTGTCATAATGTCTTAAATTTCTTGACATATGAGAGAGGGTAACAAGAGTATATAAGTATGTTACCTAACACATATGCAAAGAATTTACATGTATGTGAGGAGTTGGACTTAATACTCGTTGCCACCTCTAATGTGTAAAGAAATTTAGATTTGATTGAAGATGTATTGCCAAAGACGCTGAAATTGGTTATTTTTACATCATATACCCCAACCGTTATGCTCATAATATAATTATGAACATGCAATTTAGATGGATATGATAGACAATATTTGCTTTGAAGACACCATGGGTGTAGATGAAATGTTTTCTAGATGTTTGCTTCTTAAATATTTGAATGCATGATGGATTTTATGATCATAGGTTCGTTACCTGATGCATATGTAAGGATTTAAAGATATGTGAGGAATGGAGCTGGTACCCAGGAGCACATATGATGTATTGAAATATTTAAGGATATTTGTAACAACAAATCTTGTTTGAGTAACACTTTTATATGGAAAATTTGAGAAAAGAAGAAGCTCTTCTCCTTTGTTTGACGTATGTAAAAAGAATTGTATATGCGGAAGACATGGGAAAAAGGTATCACATTTTATTAGAGGTCTATATGATAACATGGACCTTAGTCTAAAATATGCATTGCCAATATGAAGATAATATCTCTATCGACTTGTCGGCCTTAAGAAACTCAAGGATTTGATAATCTACTGCTTGACATAGTAATAATTGATTATGGATATGCAAAGTGCTGATCATCAAGTCTCAATGTTTTCTAAGGGTTTACAAATCAACAATGATATTTTCTATGATTATGATTTGAAGAAAATTTTGATTTTAGAATTGAATTTTTCTAAAATACGGTCAAATGGATTCATTGCCCTTGGTTTCGCTACCTAGCATGTATGTAAAGTCCTTGTATATATGCAAGGTATTGAAATGAGGAACTTTGATCCCACTTGAGTGTATGCTAGAGAAATTAATGATATAATGGATATTGAGAAGAAGTTCATGATGATTATTTATGACCAAGTCAAGATGAAATAAGTTATCTATTCATTAACTGGTATAATACTATGAATGGATAGAGAATAACTACTCATCCTAAATAGGAACTTTGAGGAGATGAGAGGGTGATTTTGTTGATTGTTTGTTGTTTGTAGTGAATCCAAGTGGTTAAGAAGACACCATTGATCCAATGTATGGTGAGGCTTACAAATAATTATAGGTCTACAAAGCATTGGATTGATAGAGTTCCTTAATCTAAGTGGTTCATTTAAACATCTTGTGAGATTTTTTATTAAAATTTGATAGGATGTTGTTGTGATAAACCAGGCAGCTAGGAAGACCTCATATATATGATGTTTGGTATAGCTTACAAATAATTATAGGCTTACAAGGTATTAGATCTAGAAGGTATCATAGTTTGTGTCATTTATTTTAAAAATATTCAAGGAGATTTTGATTTGTGTATGGTTGTATGCTAATGTAATAAATCACAAGGAAAGTAAAGGCACCATTGATCCAGAGCCTAGTAAGTTACACAAATATTTGTAGATATATAAGATATTGGATCAATGGAGATTCACGATCCATGTGAACCTTTATTAAAAGCAGCTTGCAATGAGATTTTTATCTTGGTAATATTTGTGAGCTTATATGGTAAACCATTCAGGGAAGAAAACCCTATTCAACCAGTATCTAGTGAGACTCAAAAATAACTATGGGTTTACAAGATATTGGTTGAATAAGGTTTCTAATGCTATATTGTCTATTAGATAAGCCATGTTTGATGAAGTTGATGAGCGATGCCATGATAAATTTGATAGGTCATTCTGAAGTGTTGAACTTATTCTATGTCATATGGCATGGCCATAGAGAATTGTAAGATTGAAATACATTAGAGGAGAAGAAGCAATGCTCCAAGAGAGCCTATTAAATGATCATGAGTGTTGGGGACTGTAGACACCAAAATCAAATACACTAAATACTAATTAATTAAGCAAAATTAATTAGTATATTTAATATTATTTAAATTAATTAATGTTAAATCAAACATCCACTCACCTAAGTGTTAATTAATTAATTAGTTAATTAATGCCTAGGCTACACATCCACTCACCCCTCCTCATTGGGACCATTCACCCTTCCGTCCTCCATGGCCACATCATCCACAGTTCACTTCAGTTCTAGCTCACATCCTTTGTTCTGGTTATGTGTAGGAAAAAGATTGCATTATCCATAAATAAATACAAGTTCACTCCACATCTGCTTTATCCTTATATGGAAATTTGAGGATTGTCCTCACCCAAATCCAATCTCCAGTTAACTGCAATCACAACCTCATCACACCTCATGCAAGTTAACTAGCACTTAAAAGATAAGGAGGTTAGCATGGAGAAAATAATTAAAAATTCAAAGATAATGCCCTTCACTTCAGTTTCACAAGTTAACTGAACTTAGTGGATAAAGAAATATTTATAAATAAATAAGCAATGCTTTTGTTCAAACAAATTTAACTAATTATCAAGCAAGTTAAGATTGGTTGTTTATTCTAGTGGAAGAGACTAAGATGTCTTCATCCTTGCATGTATTTCATTTGCATGAGGTCACCCTCCATCCTAAAAACTAAAAATGCATCTCCTATGACCTCATTATGATGAGGATGGCACATGCATCGAAACACTACTAAAATCTCAATCACACTTCGCACCCTAAATGCCCAAATTAAATCTTGTGCAACTATCCTCATTTTGTGTCAAAACCCAACCATAATGCTCCCCGTACCTAAATACAAATTTAAAAAACATCAAGACTTCATAGATCACTGTCATCCAACCTTGTATAGTCTCTGTTCATGATCATCTAAACCTGGATAGTAAAAAATTAGTCTACATAGAAACCTCCAAAAGCATCACAAAATAGCATAGTGCAACGCAAGCAAGGTAAGATCCACATACATGTATTTTCATCTTATACACTCGCACTTACTTTATACATTCTAATTGTAGTTTACATTTTTGATTTTAGGCCTCACTTTGGGAGGCCCGATATATACTACTAACCATTTGCATTTCACTTATGTGCAGGTATACAGGTTCGAAGAGAGTAGACACAAACACAACATACAACCCAGATGCAACAATAGACTCCAACACCTGGTCGTCTGACCCTAGATGATAAAAGATCACAACCATCTGGTTCTAAAATGGTCAAAACACATGATCATCGACCTCCTTGATGATCAACATCTAGACACAACTCCAATGAATGCAGACATAGATGCAGATCTAGATGTAGATACCTAGATCCAATAAAAGCGGTGATCACAACAAACTTGATTTCTAGTGTTGTAGCGATGAAATGATTGAGGCACCATTCATATATATAAAAGGGAATAAACCCCTTACATATTTTTACAACCCTTTTAGGGTTTTATTGTAGTCAAAGAAGAGGACAAAAGCACAATACAATACATATTCTATTGCTTTTATTCATTTGTTTTTATGGTGCATATTTTTACCATCTACAATATGGCGATCATAGTGGGACCATTCCTTTAATTTTGTTGTTTACATAATATTTTTAATTTTCTCATTGTTCTTATGATTAATATAGATTTTATTACTGCATTCTAAATATTTCTAACATTTTTGCATTTTAGGTTTTTCATAGGTTGCAGACAATGTACATAGACAAAACCATCTGATCTAGGATTTCTTTAGCTTACAACCATATGAACAGGGATGATCTTAGACAAAAACCATCTGATTGGACGATCATAGACAAGCACCACCAACCTCCGATATTCGACATAACATAGGATCATAGGTAAGGGGATATTATTCCTTTATATTCTGAGTTTTTAGTTAGCAATAGCCTTAGATAAACAAATTTAGATTTATTTTATTTGTGTTTTCTTTTGTGTGGTAAGTGATAAAGAGTTGCTTTGGCTTAGGATATAATAGTTAGGGATTTTTTCCTTTCGTGCAAGGTTTAAAATTTACATCACACACCGCATGTTTTGCATAAACATCAATGAGTTGGATTTCATCACAAATCGTTGATCGAGACCAATGATGTTGGAATTCACCTCCTTCCATTGGCTCACCCCTATAGATACCATAGTAGCCCCCATGAGTGGTTTTTTGAATTTCATCATTGGTAAATCCTCCACTCTTGCGGATATCTTGGGGTGGGATAGGTTTGACACCCTTTGTTCACAGGGTTTAATAATCAGCGGACCTGTAGCTATTGTTATTGTCCAAGCCTACTTGAGGGTGAAGTGAAAGTTTGACTAGGAAAGTAGCAAGACCTAGAAAAAATGACCTCTTTCAAGAGGTTATTTGTTCCTTTAGGTTACCATAAGCCATAACCACCTTAGGAAATCATTTCAATCATTGTTGTATCACTTCTCATCAAAGAAGTGGGCATTAACACACCCATTATATTGCATTCCACTAGAACATTCATAGTTTTAGGTTAGGTTTACCAAACACAAAAAATAAAAAGAAATAAAAAAAATCAATCAAAACAAAATAAAACTCTAAAATAATATTGAAAAAAACAAAAAGCAAAAAAAACAATCCCAACACATCACACAAAAACATCAATTGAACACTATCACACCCAAATAAAGAACATTGAAACTATTGTTTGTTTGTGTATATAGTAGAACACCTCCACCACACCATCACCATAAAAACCTGAATCCACATACCATCCATTACCCCCTTAGCTTATGGTCTTGACTCAAAGTCAAGTCCAAGCCCAAGCTCAAACCCAAGCCGTTCCGCAAGCCATAATGGACCAATATGGTCAAACCTCCCATATGTATACCACTCCTTCAACTCAGTAGGAGGTAGCCTTGCTACCACCCTAAGGTAGATTGTCCAACTACACCCATAAAACCACCACCAACCTATTGGAGACACATAACTTGGGTACCACTTACTGCTACATCCCTACCAACATCCCTGAATCCACTAGTTTAGGGACACCTATGTCCCTAGGCCACATCACCCTCATCGATGTTGATGTTGCACGGGCCATCTAGGGTGGCCCCATTCCCTTGCCAGATTTTCCACACCCATCCTTGTTGTCATTGACCATTCTACCCCGTTCAGTCTCTCCCACACCCTAAGGGCAGGTGTATACTCATGCAACCCACCCTATTGAGTCACATCCTAAGTAAGACATACCCATTGAATACTTCTCACTTGGGGGTTCTAACCCCCAATCCAATGTAGGCCATATATCCACATCTACGAATTCAAACCAATACCACTGGGCTTATGTTAACATAACATCTCACTTACTTGCATCTACTCCACCCACCTTATCCTATCCACCACAACCACCACACCAAGTGTCAAGCTACCCAAATTGCATAATCACCCAAGAGTTGTTCTTTGCACAATATCCATCATGGGCCACTCGACCACCTACCATACATGCTTTAATGCCTTTGCAATAATACCAACAACAATCCACCCAACCACGAGAGTCAAAGGTCTAAGACCAACCTCCACCCCAATAGTACCAATAACTTCCACTGTTATGGTACTACCAACAACCTCCACCTATGTAATAGTACCAAATTTCATTGCAACAGTACTACCAAAAACAACCTCCACCCATGCAATAGTACCAACAAATTTCGTCACAACAATACTATCAACAACAACCCCTACCCATGCAATAGTACCAACAATAGTACTACTAACAACATCTACATCACCAACCTCCATCCATACCACAACATCAAAAACAACCACCCATCCAATACCAACAACAAAAACTATAGTAACAACCTCCACCCATGCCACAACATCAACAACAACCACCCATCCAATACCAATAACAGTAGCTGCAACACCAACCTCCATCAACATCACAACATCAACAACAACCACCCATCCAATACCAACAACAACAACAATATTGACAACAATCGCCATTGCAAAATTAGCCTCCACTCATTTTGCATTATCAACAATAACCCATTCAACACTAATAGGTCATCTAACATAAACAACAACAACCACCCGTTCAACATCAACAATGACAACATGAACAAGCACCCCCCACACATCAACAAAATTTCAACTAACATCCATCAACCCACCCCACACATGTCCATCACCAATATGCTCAATACAACCAATATCCAACTTTGGGTTTCTAAGTTGGCACATCTCATATAATCCTCCCAACCACTCCAAATAAATTTCAAATGTTGGCCAACAAGGTTGAGAGTTTGGTATTACAATTCAGGGGCACCAAATATTAGAAACCGACAATCAATAAATTGTAGAACTACCCCATTTATCCCTCAGTACCATCGTTGTCATATCCTCCCTTGTTCATAATGCTAAAATTTAAGAAATTCAAGGGGAAGGAGGACCCCAATATCACATAAGCTCATTAATCAATGCATGCTACCTTATCAATGCAATTGACCCCCTCATGCTTCACACATTTCCACTATCCCTTGGGGGAGGAGCCTTAGATTGGTTCAACCATTTGCCTAGGCACAACCTATATAAATTTGAACAATTGGTCAACCTATTTTTGGAGTGTTTTGCCATCATTGTTAAAAGGAAAATTACACTCACTGATATTTACAATATTTATTAATTTGACGATGAGTCTGTCTTGGATTATGGTGCACGATGGAGAGTTGTAATAACATAACTCCCTTTTTCTCTCCCCATCACGAAGCTGATTCGATTATTCATGAGGAGTTGTTAAAAAACACTATTATTAATATTACAAATCCAACAATATCATATACTCAAGGAAGATTTTGTACAAGCCAAGACCATTGAGGACATTAAAATCCAAGAGGGCAAAATAAAAATCAAGAAGAAAGAATGGCCAAATAAAAAATCCAAGGGCACTTCCAACAACCAATCAAAACCAAATCAAGTTAATTAGGTAGTATTGAGCAGCCCAATTGTGCCTAATCAACAACCACATCAACCACAATAGGTGCAACTACAACAAGCTCAAAATCCATCATAGTGACCAACATACCATGCCATGCCATCTTCCACCCAACTTCAAAGCCCCAAAATAGACAACCATCCCAAGTGTTCTATGAGACCCCTATGCAATTTCACCCTATTTCCTGAGCCCTACTTGATCATATTTCAATGAATTTATGAAGCACAAGCGATATCATTACCAGAAGTATGAGCTCAATACTTGGGACGATCATTCTTCTTATTCAAGTATGTGGGAAGACTATTCATACTTTGTGTCACATCCTTGAAGGAGCAATGCAATACAATGTCCTGCTTGGAAGGCCATGGATTTGGGATATGCGATGTGTACCCTCAAAATTATATCATTGTCTCAAATATGTTCATGAGGGCCACGTACAGTGCATCCCCCATGATGAGGAACCCTTCAAGTGTTGTAACTTGATATCCAATCTGTATGAGCCTCCCCTACTGTACACACACCTATACCTTACCAAGGCCCTACCCAAACTAGTTCTACGACCAATGTCATCACATCTTAACCTATATTTTCTACCACTAATTACCTATCCACCTACCTAGACTATACCATACAAGTCACATTTACCTCCTATTCCACCACACCTAGCTCACTACATCACCTTGACTGCTTTGTACAATCCATAGCCTCCATCATCATCTCACCATCCACCTGCTTCCAATTCCATCCAACCCCATACCATTGGGAAAATCCAACCCCATCCCATTCAATATTTATCTTCACAAAGCACTCCTCTTTACCTACACATACATCCCACACCTTCTACAAACACCTAGCTAGTTTTAAACAACCTATATGCACCTACACCACCATATCCCCCACTTTTCTCATCCATCGATCCATTTGTCCACATTTCCCAACCAACCATAAACACTAATCCAAATAATACCTCCCACCATGCAACCTGAGCTGCCACCTCAACCCACCACTGGACAAGTTATCATGACTTCTACTTTTGCCTTTGTCAACCCCTAGTCTGTCACATCACCTCAATCCACTTTCTTTTCCATACAACATGAACCACCATCACTGCCAAATACATCCATCGTAGATCCATCCATTCTAGACATCACCCTAGATTCATTTGCAACATTATCCCATATAAAAGAGGATGTTGAACCAGCTCATGCATCCCCTTCCCAAACTATGTAGGTCACAGTCCACATAATAAGTCTGAGAATAGGTGAATATCTAGTATGCAATGTCACATTTACACCTTCGACCATTGAATCGATTAGAGATTTTGGACGTCCATGTATAGGTGCCATTATTCCCATAGGCCCTACATCTAACTCTATAAAATTTGTGTACACTGAAGTTTATACCTCCTTCGATGTGTCTCTTGATGAAAGACCTAAATCACCATTTTATGGTGATATTAACATCCTGTCAAATCCCTCCTTTGCTATACGATATTTCTGACACTCCCATTAAAGAGGTTTTGGCCTTGGTCACTAAGAATAGGGAGCTCACAACATCATCAAACCACATTACCAGGCCCTTGAATAAAAATTTGGATTAGGGTATGACAACCATTCGCTAGATGACCCCCTTGAGGAACATTTTCAACGTATTACCCTTGATCCTGAACATAATAAAGATGATGAGTACATTGATCCTGAATGTATTTATTATCCATTATAAGGCTTTTTCCAAGTTGCCATCATTCACACCATCCCATAAAATACCTCAAAATATGAATTAGATGAACTATGGGAGGCACTTGTAATTGCTTTTAATAGCTCCAAAGAAGACTCTTCACCCATAGTCCCTCTAACGGAGTTCTTGGATGATGATGATATTTATCAATGAATGTTCCTTATTCCACTCCCCATATTCCCCATGCTCCTTCCTTGAACAAATTTGTGTGACGTTAACAAAGCATACCCCAAAGATGACTTCCCACTTCTAAACATGGATATGCTCATGGACTCTACCGTTGGCCACAAAATTCTCTCCCGAATGGATGGATTTTTGGGATAAAACCAAATCCATGTTAATCCCAAGGATCAACATAAAAAAAATTTCACAACACCTTGGGGGAAATTTTGCTACAAAGTCATGCCATTCAACCTAAAAAATATAGGTGCTACATATCAACACGCCATGACATATATCTTTCATGATTACATGAATGAGATAGTGGAAGATTATCTATATGATCTATTAGCCAAATAAAAAACACGTCAAAAGCACATTAAAATTTTGTAAAAAAAATTCTATTGACTACTCAAACACAAGGTGAGACTTACCAAGAAATGCATTTTTGGTGTCATCCATAAAACTCTCAGGGTTTTTAGTCTCCAAACAAGGCATCAAAGTTGACCCAAATAAAGTCAAAGCAATTGTTGAGATGTCTCCTCCTACGAACCTCAAAGAGCTACATAGTTTACAAGGAAAAATCCAATTAATCCATCTCTTTATTACACAACTATTTGATAAATGTAAACATTTCAACCACCTATTAAAAATATGGTTATCTTGACACGAAATCAAGAGTTTCAAGATGCTTTTGATACCATCAAGCAATATCTTACATCACTACTTGTGTTGATACCACATCAACCAAGTGTTCAATTTAATATATATATCCACCATGGACTTTGCCCTTGGCACCATGCTAGCCTAAAAGAACGAAGCAAATAGAAATCTAGACATTTATTACATCAATCTAACGATGGTGAGTTATGAGACCAAGTACGCATATGTCAAAAAACTATGCCTAGTAGTTGTATTCGCAACTAAGAAACTATGACATTACATGATCAACCATACTACATATTGTAGGTCTAATCACCCCAACTGCTTTGTACAGTCCATAGCCTCCATCGTCATCTCACCATCCACCTGCCTCCACTTCCATCCAACCCCATACTATTAGGAAAAGCCAACCCAATCCCATTCAACATTTATCTTCATAAAGCACTCCTCTTTATCTGCACATCTATACCACACTTTCTACAAATACCTAGGTACTTTTAAACAACCTATATGCACATACACCACCATATCCCCCACTTTTCTCATCCACCGATCCATTTGTCCACCTTTTCCAACCAACTAAAAACACTCATCCAAATCATACCTCCCACCATGCAACCTGAGCTGCCATCTCAACCCACCACTAGATAAGTTATCGTGATTTCTACTTTTGCCTTTGCCAACCCCTAGTCTGTCACATCACCTCAAGCCATTTCCTTTTCCATGTAGCCTAAACCATCACCACTGCAAAATGCATCCATCATAGATCCATCCATTCTAGACATCATCCTAGATTCATATGCAACATTACCCCATCTAAAAGAGGATGTTGGACCAGCTCATGCATCCCCTTCCCAAACTACATAGGTCGTAACCCACTTAACAAGTATGAGGATAGGTGAATATCTAGTATGCAATGTCACATTTACACCTTCGAATAATGAATCGATTAGGGATTTTGGACGTCCATGCATAGGTGCCATTATTCCCATGGGTCCTACATCTAACTCTATAAAATTTGTGCACACTGAAGTTTATACCTCCTTCGATGTGTCTCTTGATGAAAGACCTAAATCACCATTTTATGGTGATATCAACTTCCTGTCAAATCCCTCCTTTGCTATACGATATTTCTGACACTCCCATTAGAGAGGCTTTGGCCTTGGTCACTATGAGAAGGGAGCTCACAACATAATCAAACCACATTACCAAGTCCTTGAACAAAAATTCAAATTAGGGTATGACAACCATTCGCTAGATGACCCCCTTGAGGAACATTTTCAACATATTACCCTTGATCCTGAACATAATAGAGACGATGAGTACATTGATCTTGAATGTATTTATTGTCCATTATAAGGCTTTTTCCAAGTTGCCACCATTCACATCATCCCATAAAATACCTCAAAAGATGAATTAGATGAACTACAGGAGGTACTTGTAATTGCTTTTAATAGCTTCAAAGAAGACTCTTCACCCATAGTCCCTCTAACAGAGTTCTTGGATGATGATGATATTTATCAATGAATGTTCCTTATTCCACTCTCCATATTCCCCATGCTCCTTCCTCAAGAGCATCCAAATGCACCAACGCATCTGCCACCTCCACCTCTAAGCTAGTCGAACCCACATCTATCCATGTTGGACCAAATCCTACCTCATGAGGATACCCTTGGGTATTCTCCCTCTAATCTGCTAAACCCCATCACCCATAAGTCAACATGGTCTCCATTGACCTATTTACACCCCTTCGCAACCCAAGCAACCCATAAAATCCCATCCACATTGATCAAAGTCTTATTTACTTTGAGAATATTTTTGCCTCATCATCCCTCATAGATTTCCTTCCATCCAGTAAAATTATCAAAGCCTATATCTACATCCCACCTGCATTATCCCCTTCTCCATATTTAGTTCATCATGTTGATAAGAGTGATTTTGAGTCACCCAATTTTTAAAATTACAGTGGATGACATACACCTCATTCCCACTCCTCATCAATTAGAGGAAGGTTCCCACATGCTCATCGAGGACACCATCGATATAGACCTCAATGCCAATCCAAAACCCCTAAAAATAATTAAAATTGGAATAAGCCTCTCTCCTTAAGAGCGAAAACAATTTTTTGCCTTACTTATTGAATATAAAAAAGTATTCACATGGTCGTACAAAGATATGCTAGGCCTCGATTTAGTGGTCCACAATCTCATTTGAGCCCTGATGCAAAACCTATAAAGCAAAAACTATGAAAGCTTCATCCTACCATAGACCTTATGGTTAAAGAAATTGTTAGATGTGGGTTTCATTCAACCCATTAACTACCTAGAATGGGTTTCTAATATGGTACTCGTTAGCAAGACTAACGGGGTAATACACATTTGCACAAATTTTTGTGACATCAACAAAGCGTACCCCAAAGATGACTTCCCACTTCTAAACATGGATATGCTCATGGACTCTACCGTTGGCCATAAAATTCTATCCCGAATGGATGGTTTTTTGGGATAAAACCAAATCCATGTTAATCTCGAGGATCAACATAAAACAACTTTCACAACACCTTGGGGGATATTTTGCTACAAGGTCATGCCATTCAGCCTAAAAAATATAGGTGCTACATATCAACATGCCATGACTTATATCTTCCATGATTACATGCATAAGATAGTGGAATATTATGTAAATGATCTATCAGCCAAATAAAAAAAACGTCAAAATTACAGTAACATTTTACAAAAAAAAATCGATTGACTACTCAAACACAAGGTGAGACTTACCAAGAAATGAATTTTTGATGTCACATCCATAAAAATCTTAGGGTTTTTAGTCTCTAAAAAAGGCATCAAAGTTGACCTAAATAAAGTCAAAGCAATTGTCGAGATGTCTCCCCCTACGAACCTCAAAGAGCTACATAGTTTACAAGAAAAAATCCAAGTAATCCATTGCTTTATTGTGCAACTATTTGAGAAATGTAAACCTTTCAACCATTTGTTGAAAAGATGGTTATATTTACATGGAATCAAGAGTATCAATATGCTTTTGATACCATCAAGCAATATCTTACATAACCACATGTGTTGACACCACCTCGACCAAGTGTTCAATTTCATCTATATATAGCCACCATGGACTTTTCCCTTGGCACCATGCTAGCCTAGATGAACGAAGCAAATAGAAAGCTAGCCATTTATTACATCAATCTAGCGGTGGTGAGTTATGATACCAAGTACATATATGTCAAAAAGCTATGCCTAGTAGTTGTCTTTGCAACTAAGAAACTATGACATTACATGATCAACCATACTACATATTATAGGTCTAAAATTCTCACACTTCTTTCCTTCAGGCTAATGGATCCACACCTCGAAGGGGAATGGATGAATGATAGGTCTACACCTTGGAGAGAGACACTTGAGTTCGTGTCTTCTTTGGTGATTTTTTGATGAATTGTTTAGGGTTCACCAGGAAACATTTTATGGTAGTTTCCATGCCTAGGTTTTGGAGTTTGTTTGATGTGTTCCTTTTAAATTCTCACAATCACCTAGTTTTTGGCCAATATGCAACTATGCTAACCTATATGTAATTTTGATTCATATGCAAATAGAAAAAAATAAAAAGCAGATCTTTAATGAACGATGTAATGCTCAAAAAGTGATTTGAAACTCTGACCTGTATCCAAAAGTTTGATGAAGATTCTGATTTTTGGTGCAGGAAAGATCGTATGCAGTAGAATCAAGATCATACACAATAGAGTCAAGATCGTACGTATGATTTGTGATCATACCATCTGATAAATGATCAAAATATTCGATCATAGTAGAAACTTGCAGTTTCATGGATAGAGTGCAAAACAGAGAACCAGGATATGCTACAAAATTTGCTAGATATAAATAAAACTATGTATGAACTATTAGATGTCTCAATACAAATATCTAACATGTATATGCCTTAAGTTATATGAAATATGTAAGTGAATGCAGTTTGGTGAACTCTAGGAATGCAAATGATTAAATCTAATCTTGTATGCAATGGGAAATGATAAATCAGATGATAAATATACAAATGAGAGGTTAAGAAATGCAAACCAACACTTAGAGTTTCCCCCAAGCGATCTGCAAGTGATATCGTAACCAAGCAACAAGATCATACACAAAATATGGCAAGATCGTACACTCCGATCCATGATTGTATTCTTCGATCCCTGATCGTATCCTCTGATCCTACAAAAAATATAAAATAACTAGGACTAATGTAGAATTTACAACGATTCGAATGCAAAAATTATGTCGTGGAGTTAAGAGAGATTTGAGGGTAGGGATGCCTGATTAAATAGGGTGAACCAACATGGAAAAATAGGTTGAAAACAGAATAGGTTGCAACTCCTTCCAAGATGGGATTGGTTGGCAGATCCGATCTTGTAATTACCACATGGTTGCACAGGTAAAGACAAAAGGTATTGTAACTGGTTTGTCATTTTACCAATTTGAGTTTTTCTATTTTGGTTAATATCGTACGTACGATCACAAAGATCGTACGCACCATCGTACGTATGATCTCACCAATTTTACCTGATCTCGTCAAGAATGTATGAAAATCATGGCAACAAGTTTAAAAAGTTATTTGGATTAATTTTGGAATATTTTGACTTTAATGTAAATTATTACAGGTCAAATTTAGGGTGTTACACATATGTCATAGCAAAAGAAAACCCTCTACACTATATGATGAGCCACACCTATACAAATAGTAGAACTTCCAAATGGATAATGCTTTTTATGGAATTTGATCTTGAATTTATTAGACATAATCCATTAAGGATCAAGTAATCACAAATTAAATCGTTGAAGCTCCATTACTAGATGAACACCTACTTATTATCGAGTTGCCTAACGAAAATGTATTACATATCAGAGGTAGGAGGAGAATGTTGAACCTAAAGATGAGGTTGATGTTGTCCTCTTCTTTGATAGTTCTAAGTGTGAATGAGGGGGAGGTGTTGGAGTTGTCTTCTTCACAACTCAAGGAGCTCCTATGCTCTTGTCATTCAAAATCAATTTCCCTTGCACTAATAACAACCTAGAATATGAAGCTCTAATACTAGGCCTCCAGACTTCTATTGCCTTATACATCAAATGGATCAACATTTTCGGTGACTCCAAACTCATTGCCTATCAAGTTAAGGAGATCTAATAGTGCAAATACCCAATTTGGAAGAAATACAAATAGATCGTTGATAAGTTGCTTAAGCACTTCAATTGGTATGAAATTGATAACACATCCAAGTCAAACAATCCATTTGCAGACACTATGGCCTCTATTGGATTGCTTATACTGTAGAATCCTATTGATAGCACTACATGCATCGAGATGAAGGAATTATCTCAATTAACTATTGAACATGAATTTTATCAGATTGAGGAGAATGTGAACTTTGTTCAAACTAAGCCATACAATGATGGCTTTTCATAAAAAAGGACTTTATAAAAATGGGTACTCTACCTAAAGATTTATCCTCGACCTCTAAATGCACGTTCAAACAAAAAGTATCTCATACATTCTCTTGGATGATATCCTTTATCATCGTAGCTTTGAAGGTGTCCTCCTACGTTGTCTTGAACCATAAGAAGCAAACTGGGTCATTTATCAAGCACATGATGGAACATGTGGTAGTCATTTTAGTGGAATGGCCATCAAAAAGTGTATTTTATGCATGGATTACTATTGGCCCACCATGGAATGTGATAGTTGTACATATGTCAAGAAGTGTCTAAAATGTCAACACCACAACAACTTAACCCATGTACCATCATAGGCATTGCAACCAATTTAAACACTTTTACCTTTCTCGTACTGGGATCTCAATCTCATAGGAAAGATATCTCTTCTTTCTTTAGGGTACCATACATTCATCATCATAACTACTAAGTACTTTACCAAATGGGTTGAGGAAATTCCTCTTACCAATATGATCAGACCTCAAATCATAAAGTTCATACTCCATCACATTATTTGTCATTTGAGTATACCTTCTAAGATCATTTCGAATAATGACACTCTGTTAAAAAATAAGGATGTTTGAGAACTTTTCACTAAGCATAACATTCAACACAACTTCTCAACTCCTTACTATCCGCAAAGTAATGGATAAGTTGAGGCCACCAACAAGACTATCATTGCCATTCTAAAGAAAATAGTCAAAGACAATGATACAGATTGACATCTTTAACTCCTCTTGGCATTATGGGCTTATCAAAGAAGCATACACATGCCAACTAGGGAAACATCATTCTCACTAGTCTATGGTACCGAGGCCATCATACCTCTTGAGCTTGAAATCCTACCATTGTGCATATCTTTGCAAGAATTCATCGATGATGATACTACATGGCAAGCACGCCTCGATCAATTGATATTTCTTGATGAACGATGAATTAATGCACTTGAGCATCTTTGCATTTATCAAGATAGGGTCAAACGCGCTTACAATAACAAAGTGCATCCTTGAGAATTTCAAGTATGGGATTTAGTTCTCAAGAAAAATTAACAAAATTCAAGCTTTCCACCGTACTTATGTGACAAGTTTATGGTCAAATGGCTTGGTCCATTCATCATCACACAAACATTTGGCATTGGAGCATACAAACTTGCCACCCTTGAGGGAATTGAGGAACCTGAACCCATCAATATACTTCATTTGCATGCTTTCTATACCTAGTTCATAGCTAGTATTGTACATACAAAAATCATTAAAATACAAAAACATCAAAAATCATCAAAATACAAAAACATCAAAACTATCAAAATACAAAAAAACCACAAAAATATCAAAATACAAAAACATTAGAAAGACATAAAATACAAAAACTTTAGAAAAACACCTAAAAAATAATAACAACAAGCAATATAATTTTACATCCCTATGAAGCGTGTTGCATTCACACACATTCCATTATTCTACCATCACCAATAAAACTTTGGTCATCGTTCGATCCATGCTTTAAATTATTTGATAGGATTGATTTTGTCACATTAATCAAGGACATCTTCCTTATGGTATTTGTATTGCATTAGATACATTTGTGCTACATCCCCCACACCGCCCCTCATTCACCCATTCATAATACACAAATGACATCTTGAATTTTTCAAGTCTCTAGTTTGGAGACTCTTTAGGTTCTTTCGATCATTCAACCATACATAGTGTCTCCGTCAGTCTTCATTGAACATCATTAGTTCTTTAAAAGCTATAGGTCTCCTTGGTGATCTTAAGTTTTCTAAGACCATGCATAAATCACACATTAACAAAATTTTGGTACCTAGGAAAGATGAACTCATGAGTCACTATCACCATAAAGCAAATGGTTTCCCTTGCTCATATTATCATGCACATGAGCTAACCCTAAGAATTGATAAAACAACAAGCACAAATTCAAAAGACAAAAGTATTCACAAAAAAAGAACTACTAAAAACTTGTTTCCCAGGAATTCTCAGGTCCTTAGATCATGGGGTTAACCTCCATTGGGGCTATAGAAATATGATTGGCAGTGGAGTACACCTTATATGGTGACATGTCTATCTGAAGAACACAAGCTTATACTAAGAGGGTGGGGTGAACAGTATAAGATAAAACTTTTGCTTTTCTTTCCAAAGCAATAACTTCAAATATTATCAATTGTAATGATGAAATAATGCATAAATCACCACACACATAAGAGACACAAAATTAACGTGGTTCACCCAAGATGGGCTACATCCATAGAGAAATATTACTTATAAAATTTTCAACAAATTTTGTGGGCACCAACCCATAGGAGACACCAATCCCCTATTACAATTTTTGTGGACACCAATCCATAGGAGACACCAATCCTCTCTACTCTAGTTCATGGACACCAATCCACAAGAGACACCAATCCCCTCTACTCTAGTTTATGGACACCAATCCATAGGAGACACCAATCCCCTCTGCGTTGGTTCATGGACACCAATACACAAGATACACCAATCCTCTCTCAGGTTAATGGACACCAATCCATAGGAGATACCAATCCCCTCTCAGGTTTGTAGACACCAACATAGGAGATACCAATCCCCTCTCAGGTTTATAAACACCAACACAGGAGATACCAATCCCCTCTCAGGTTCATTAACACCAATCCATAGGTGACACCAATCCCCTCTCAAGTTCATGGACACCAATCTATAGGATACACCAATCCCATCTAAAGTTTGGTCAACACTCTACTTAGGTATATCCTCAAATCTTGCTTACAAATCTCTGCTCAAATCTGCTCCAAAACCTGCTCACAAAACCTACTCAAATATGCTCCAAAACCTTCTCAAATATTGCATACAAACAATCCTCATCTATTCCCAAATATTACATACAAAAAAATGCTCATATATTCCCAAATATTGCATAATGATGTCGCCAAGTTTTTCACCCATTCTTAAATGTGTTGTCCTCAACTAAAGCAATTTAAACATATTCTACCCAAAAATATTTTATCTTCATGAACATATAGAGAATGATATGCACTAAAAAATACCCAATATGTTCTTCATATTCATTAAGTTTATTGCTTCCACATGTCTCACATTTATTACATTAAAAGGTATCTCTAGTCTAGCACTTGATAACTGACCTTGCAATTGCTGATTTGCACATTTTCTTCCCTTTTGTAGATAACTAAAAATGTTATTCTTTTCAATTGAATCCTTTTAAACTATCCTTTCACTATGTGACACTTTGAGTTGCTTTAAAACAATCCTTCTATTTGTGTGAGACTATATTGTTTTGCTTATTTCCACATTCACTTCAAAACCAATCACAATGCACAAATCTATCCTTCTCATCTACTCCCAAAATAAACCATGAACAATGCACAAATTTGCTATAAAATCTGATCTATAACCCTTGCACATTTACTCCCAATTTCAATCAAATAACAATGCACATCCAATAATTCCTTATACCTCCAACCATATGATAAGAAAAATATTTTCCTCAAACAAAACTACTTTGAGAAAGGAATTAAATCACCATACCTCTAAATATGCCTCAATGATGATGATTTTATTTTGCATGAGCTTTCTAAACCTGTCTTAAAAAAACAATTTTCCTTTTGTTTATCCCTTCAAAATATGGTTAGCAATTCTCTTTTTCCTTTCTTGATTAAATATCAAATCAACCACTTTAAAATCCCTTGTCAAAAACATACACAATAAAGCTTAAAAAATAACTCCTTATATCTCCCTTTTTGAAACTCACAATATCAAGCTTTATTAACAACTAAAACCCTTATATCTCCTTTTATTAATTTTCAAAAATTAAACCTTATACTAACATCATAACCCTTATATCTCGTTTTATTATTTTTCTAAAATAAAACCATATACTTACATCATAATCATTGTATCTCCTTTTATTATTTTGCAAAAATAAAACTCTGCACTAGCACAAAGATCCTAATTTCTCCCTTTATTAAATTTTTAAAAATAAAACTTTAAATACCTTGCATAGTCATGATGGGATTTGATCCCCTGTCCTCTAGAGGTGCAACGCCCTCACAAGCACTCATGACCAGTTGTGCTACCACAACACATGAAACCAACCAACACAAAATAATATTTAATTCCTTCAGCACTTTGTTTTTAGTTCTTTAGCAAAACACATCGAAGGGATTCGATCCCTTAACCTCATGCACATAAGTGCTTCCACACAAGCTAGGCAATCGTCTGGGCTACCCCAGTGGATGGAACTAAAGGTGCAAAACTAATATTTAAATCCTTTGTATCTTTATCTTTAATACTTCAGCAAAACGGTGTCAAAGGGATTCGATCCCTTAACCTCTTGAAACACAGTGCCCTAGCGCAAGCTAGGATACAGACTGGTCTAGCCACTCGGTTGAGATAGAAGTGGCACAAACCAATGTTTGAAGTGTTCTTTCTACTGTGATGTTGCCAAAATCTGCACTCCTCTCCTCCTTCCTCCTTCTCGCTACTACTCACTGCTTGATCAATATTATTCGATTTTCATAGCTTACCCCAAAGTGAACTTAGGGTCTTCCATTTATATGCTTTTTCATGCACCCAATGAAGTCGGTCCAAACTTTTGAATATTTGAATGTTCAACCTTTTGCATGGTTGGATTATAATATTTTTTTCTTGGTGTTTTTAAGGAGCTCGTCCATCATTTGAACTTTGAAATATTTAAATATTTAAACTTTTACACTATATTTAAATATTTTGATTTAAATATAAACATTCTTCTTTAATAGCCAAAATCCTCTTGGTGAAGAAAAATTCATTTATAGCATGGACCCTGCAATTTATAGCTTTATGAACAAAATGATTACATGAGAAACAATGACCATGGAAGAAATTTTGAAAGTTGTCTGATTGCCTTGGAGGATATTGCTGCATGGTTCTCTCGTTGTTTTTTTTTGTGATGGTCCTTGTCTCTTGATGGTGCTTTGTTTTCATCCTCATTGATGCTTTCACTTCTCAACATATCAGAATAGGTCTTAGGATTTTCTTCAATTTTCTTTGATGCCTCTTTTCTTTTTGAGCTTGACTCCCCCTTTTGTTTCTCTTGATCTTCTTCAAAACCAAGTCCAATATTTATAAATGGAGATCTCTGTACTCTTATAATATCATCCAAGATATTTGAAATTTTCATAAACTGATATATCTTATTATTAAAATTTTCAAGTCCTTTCCTTAGATTTTCACATTCTAGCTCTTTTGCCTTTAACTATTCAACCATACCTGCTTCAATTCTCTTTGCCTCTTCAACCTTAACTTTTTAGTCGATGATATCTTGTAGAATATTTGCCTTTGTTTTCTCATCCTCTTGTTGTTACATACCAAACCTAGCCGTCGGCTAGGTATTCCAAGTGTAAACACTTCATATATATAGATTAGATAGTTATTTAAATTAAATCATCTCTATTTTTTATCATTCATTTGTGCTACTCGCATAATTGCCTTTACGGTGAGGGTGTGCCCACCTAAAGTGGCCAATTGATTTGATTATATATTATATACTTCTTCATCGTCTGTTCAATTTCTGTTACACATCTGCTTGATGGGTTGTTGTGCTTTCTGTTGAAGTAATTATTAATTAAAGTAATTGGGAGAAGGGTAGTTATACCATTCCAAGTGGTATCAGATTTTTTAGTTTCGATCTCACTGGGGCATCCGACGACAGGTCCAGGCGCTTAGCAGCAAACATAAGATAGTGAGGTTATGTGCAAATAGCTCAATGTCGAGAATCTCACAACGTTTCTTCCTAAAATTGGGTGATAGCGGGTTAAACCAGTTGCTAGATGATTCAAGTACCCAAATCTGGGCGAATTCCCCGTGCAACTCACCGAACTCGTTCCATCACAGCAGACGCATTGTACAGCGAACACAGTGGTGACAAATTTTTCAAGGAGTGAGCACGAGTTTTTCTATTGTCCAAGTTGCTACCTGGTAGTCATCAAAAGATTAGCGGTGGCCACGGCCTTTCAATCTACGATTGGAGCCACAAAAATGAGCAAGAAAAATGTGCACAGATGTCCTTGTTCCTCAAGCCATCTGCTGACCAATCCACGCGTTCGATTAAACATTAAAACAAGCCACAAGCTAAGGTATTTTTTAAATTTATTAAAGTGACGTCATCGGGTAAATTTTTTTTTTTCTGGTGCGGTCTCATTTATCCCACATCGAAGGTGTGGAGTCCATAATAGAGTTTAAAAGGTACAAGCCACAGAGTGTTTTTGTGGCTTTGGCCACACGCCCGCCTCCTCGCATTTGTCTTCGATGTCCTTGCTGTCCATTGTCCAGTTGTCGTGTGTCTCGCTGTCGCGTTCGTGTATCTCGCTATCGCGTTTGTCAGTCGGTTGTCCATGAGTTTTGTGTGTCATGTTTGGTCCTTTCCATGTACGATCTGTGTCGCATCTGGTCCTTTTCATTGTCCTGTCATGTCTGTCGTATCTGTCGTGTCAATCCTAGTCCAGTTTCTGTCTTGCGGTTAGTCTAGTTTTTGTCTTGCGGTTAGTTCCAGTCTAGTTTCTGTCTTGCAGTTAGTCTCAGTCCAGTTATTGTCAAGTTATTGTCAAACTTGAAAAGTTGCTAGAAACTTGCTCTCCAAGTTGCTAAAATTGTCCAAATTGAAAAGTTGTTGAAAGTTGCTATCAAGGAGGCCACCCAAATTCAAATCCGTGTCGCAGTTGGAGCGACAGTTGAAGTGGAATACAAATTTTTTACAAAAATTTGTAGAAATCGAAGCTCAAGTACTTTTAAACAGGAGATTTTGGATAGTGCATGACCAAACAGTGGACCAAAGGACCTGACGGTCGACTAACAAGCTCGAAGACTCCCAATAATAATGCAAGAAGACCTCATCGAAGCCAAGGTACAAAAAATTCTCCTTCTCCTTTCAAAATTGGCAGTTATAATCCGAATCATCCACTGGTCGATCCCATGGCTACTAACCCTTCCCCAACTCACGAAAACATCACACAAGGAGACTCAAGCAACTCGGCCATTACCACGGATGAAAATCTTTGACACTTACTAGATGGTATGCGCCAAATTAATGTCAACCTAACTAAACTATTGAGCACACAAAATTGACCTAATCCCAATACTAATTCCCAAAATCACTCCCATGAACAAAGGAATGAAGAACATGACGACCAAGATGAATATTGGGAGCAGCAAAGAGGCAATCAGGATTATTACGGGAATCGCTTTCATAGACAGAGATATAACCAAGATCAATATAGGGATATGGGTTATCACCAACCGAGAGGCCCTAATAATTTTCCACACATTGATATGCCCACTTTTGAGGGTCATGATCCTCATGGTTGGATAGCCAAAATGGAAGGCATTCTAGACTTGTACCAAATTAGGGATTTTTATAAAGTCCCTTTCATTACATCAAAATTAGGCACTGAGGCCTACCAATGGTTTGTATGGCTTAAGCGCGAGAAAGGAGCTACTATTAACTGGAAAAAATTCACTACCTATTTTTTAGAAAGATTTGATGAAGGAGCTACATCGTCATACATAGTAAGACAGTTATCTCTTAAACAAGAAGGGTCGGTTAGTGAGTTCATCTCAGAATTCACCAGTTTACTACCGTTTACATTAGACCTTAGCCTTGACACAATGGTAGGAGCTTTTCACAATGGATTGAAAGAAAATATTAGGGTTGAGGTGGACATTCAAAATCCAACCTCACTGAACGATTGCATAAGAATAGCCAAGCTGGCTGAGAAGAGAATTCAGTTATATGTACGACGTGAAACTTACAGTCGTCCTTCGTATCACAACAATTCCTTTCACAAAAATGATCAACCATCAAGATACTTTTGCTATAAATGTCGCAATCATCATCCCAGGGAACAAGCATGTGCCCAAAAACAAAACTTTCATATTGAATGCGATCAATATGAAGGAGAAGAGGAAGAAGCTTACCACCAAGATGAACCTATGCAAGAAGAACTACCAAGTACTCTAGAAGAGAAGGAAGAGGATACAATGGCTATCTCCATGCATGCCCTCATGGGGTTAATAGCCCACCATACCATCAAGGTCTCGGGATTTCTTCATCATAAAAAGGTGAATGTGCTAATTGATTCCGGTAGTACCCACAATTTTATCGACATCAAAATAGCAAAAGCTTTGAACTTATTCATTAACTCTTCCAATAAGGACAAATTCCAGGTTCTAGTAGCCAACGGGGTGAACGCTCAATGTGTTGGGAGAACATCTAAAGTTTCCATTCAAATGGGAACTTATACCTGGTATGGATCTCTTTTTGTAATGAATTTAGGGAACTCTGATGTCATTTTGGGAGTTGAATGGTTGGAAACACTAGACACGGTTAGCTTCAATTTCAAAAAATTATTTGTGGAATGGAAGGAAAACGGACGTGTCATTCACTTACAAGGCATTACTACTCCTCCATCACAGATGGTGAGCTCGCATAGTATGGAGAAGATGTTAAAAAAGGGTGGATATGGATTCATAGCTCAAATTAATTGTTTGGAAAAACAATCTCGAGCAACTTTGATTATTACTACTCCATATTTATGAGGCATCGTCGCAAATTACGATGAGGTTTTCCAAGAACCTAAAGGATTAGCACCTAAATGATCTCATGACCATGCCATCCATTTGATTCCAGGGAGTGTTCCACCTAACAGTCGTCCTTATTGCTATCCTCAACCACAAAAGATAGAAATTGAGCAGATTGTTCAGGATTCTCTAGATCATGGAGTCATTCGTCATAGCACTAGCCCTTATTCCTCACCTGTAGTTTTGGCCAAACGAAAAGATAACTCGTGGCATATGTGTCCTGATTTTCGTTCCCTAAATAAACTCACTATCAAGGACAAATTTCTTATCCCTGTCATAGATGACCTACTAGATGAGTTGCATGGTGCAAATTTTTTTACAAAATTAGACCTTCACTCAGGATTTCACCAGATTCGTGTCAGAGAGGAAGATATCCCCAAAACTATTTTTCGTACTCATGAAGGTCATTACGAATTTTTGGTCATGTCGTTTGGTCTCACCAATGCACCATCCACATTCCAAAGTCTCATGAACCAAGTGTTTTGTCCACTCCTCCATAAGTTTGTGTTAGTTTTCTTTGATGACATTCTCATCTATAGCAAAACATGGAAGGATCATTTACATCATGTGGATAAGGCCCTTCACATTTTACACAGAGAAAAATTATTTGTTAAACATTCCAAATGTTCATTTGGTGTCCAAGAAGTCGAGTATCTTGGTCATATAGTTTCACACGAGGGCGTCAAAGTCGATTCCAATAAAATTAAGGCAATTCAAGAGTGGCCCTTACCTAAAACCATCAAGAAACTTTGTGGATTTTTGGATCTCATGGGCTACTATCACAAGTTTGTTCAAAATTATGGTAAGATTGTAGCACCTCTCACAACACTCATAAAGAAGGATGATTTTCATTGGTTAGAAGAGGCCACTCAAGCCTTCAAAGCACTTAAGGAGGCCATGTGTACAACTCTAGTTTTAGCAACTCCAAATTTTCACAAACCATTTGTTATTGAATGTGATGCGTCAAGCATAGGAATTGGGGCTATATTAATGCAAGAAGGTCATCCGTTGGCATTCAAAAGTAAACAGCTATCGAGAAAAAATTTGGGAAGATCAACATACGAAAAAGAAATGTTGGCAATACTTCACGCGGTAGAAAAATGGAGACACTACCTAATCAACAACCGCTTCATTATAAAAACAGATCATAGTAGTCTCAAACATTTTCTTGAGCAAAGGTTTTCCTATCCGGAACAAAATAAGTGGTTAACCAAACTATTGGGTTATGATTTTGTTATCGAGTATAAGAAGGGGAAGGAAAATGTAGCCATCGATGCATTATCCAGGAAATACGAAGATGAAGTAGTCATTAACGCTATTTCGGGCCCTTGCTCCCAATGGGTGAATCAATTACAAAATGAATGGTTATCCAATAGCGAAACTACTCAGATAATTCAAGAATTATCTATAGGGTCCTCTAAATACCCTTTATTCTCTTATGAAGATAAGATCCTCAGGAAGAAGAACCGCATTTACATTCCACACAATTCAGAACTCAAATCAAAGATCCTCGAAAAATCGCACGCTTCTCCATCAACAAGACATTCAAGATTTTTGAAGACATATTTAAGGGTCAAACAATCATTTTGTTGGAAAGGATTAAAAGTAGAAGTCAAACAATGGGTAGCAGAATGTGAAGTTTGCCAGCGCAATAAAGGAGAAACAGTCAAATCACCAGGGTTGTTACAACCATTACCCATCCCTGAGCATCAGTGGGAACATATATCCATGGATTTTATTGAAGGTCTTCCTAAATCAGAAGGCAGGACAGTAATCTTCGTAGTCGTAGATCGGTTATCCAAATACGCTCATTTTCAAGATTTACAACATCCTTTTTTTGCAAGCAAGGTGGCAAAGGTATTTATGGATTCAATCTTCAAATTACTTGGTATGCCAAAAAATATTGTAAGTGATAGAGATCCCATCTTCACTAGTAACTTTTGGCGGGAATTATTTCGACTTAGTGGTACCAAATTGAATATGTCTTTGGCCTACCACCCACAGAAAGATGGTCGTTAACAAATGTTTGGGTACATACTTAAGATGTTTCACTCAAGATAAACAATACCAATGGAGCCAATGGCTAGCAATGGCAGAATGGTGGTACAACACTTCTTACCATTACTCAATTAAGATGTCTCCCTTTGAAGCATTGTATGGCACCAAGCCTCCAATCCTCGCAGATTACATACAAGGGTCATCCAAAGTAGCCAAAGTGGATGATTGGTTCCAACAAAGGCAGTCTACACTCACCATCCTCAAAGAGAATTTAGTCCAAGCACAAAATCGTATGAAACAACAACAAGACTCGCATCGATCAGAGAGAAATTTTAAAATTGGTGACTGGTTTTTCCTAAGGTTTCAACCTTACAAACAATCATCATTAAGGATAAAGTCCAGCCAAAAGTTGGCTCCACGATTCCATGGTCCTTACAAAATTGTGCGCTGCATTGGAGAAGTAGCCTATCAGTTAGAGCTACACTTATCATCAAGAATACACCCAGTATTTCATGTTTCGTGTCTCAAAAAAGTAATTGGTCGAAGGTGCAAGGTCAATCGAAATTACCAGTGCTCGATGAGGAAGGACGCATATATCTCCAACCTGAAGAAATCTTACAACAAAGAGTATGAAGACTACGGTCATTCCAGATTCAAGAATTTCTCATCAAATGGCAAGATTTACCAGAGGAGGATGCCACATGGGAACTTGAAAGTATTTTCCAGACATTTCCAGCTTTGAGGACAAAGATTTCCGAGGAGGGGAGTCATGTTACATACCAAACCTAGCCGTCGGCTAGGTATTCCAAGTGTAAACACTTCATATATATAGATTAGATAGTTATTTAAATTAAATCATCTCTATTTTTTATCATTCATCTACGCTACTCGCATAATTGCCTTTACGGCGAGGGTGTGCCCACCTAAAGTGGCCAATTGATTTGATTATATATTATATACTTCTTCATCGTCTGTTCAATTTCTGTTACACATCTACTTTATGGGTTGCTGTGTTTTCTATTGAAGTAATTATTAATTAAAGTAATTTCCACTTGTACTTGAGCCTTCAATCTTGAGTTCTTCTTTCTAACCCTCTTCAACTCTTCAAGAGCAATAATAAGTTCCTCTTCTATGTCAACCATGGATTCCTATTCATCTTTCGAATCTTTTTCTTCTTCTTGGTCTTTGACAACAGGAACATATTCATTCTCTTCTATGGCTAAAAATAAAATTTCTTATTTTTCACTATCAGAGAGACTTTCATCACTATTTCTGGAAGCACTGCTTGCTTCTTCAACATAAAAACTCTTCTTGTGTCTTTGAAAGATATTCTTCTCATGCTTGCCTTGACCGTGCCTATTTTTCTTTTCATGATAAAATTTTCTTTCTTTATTTTTCTTGTATTCCTTTTCTTCTTCATTGCTACTACTTCTAGCTTGTGGGCAATTAGATGCATAGTGACCAAAATTACCACAATTAAAGCATTTCATCGTATGAATACCTTTGTGTTTTCTTGGACCCTTCTTATTCCTTATCACAAAATTAGCTTCTTCTCCACTGCTTGATTATTTATTCTTTGACTTCTTTGAAGCTTTTAATGCTGCCTCTCGTTTGGATGTTTGATCTTTTTTTGTCCTCATCTCATAGGCTGTGAGAATCCCATGTAGCTCATCCATGCTCAAAGTTTTGAGATCATTCATTTCTTCAATTTTTGAAACCTTTGCATCAAACCTCATGGGAAGTGACCTCAAGATTTTTTAAACAATCTTAGAGTCTTCAATACTTTCTCCAAGTCCATGAATGGTGTTGACAACCTCATCAACACGAAGTAGATACCTAGAAATATCTTCCTCATATTTCATCTTCAAGTCTTCAAACTTCCTCCTATGGGTTTGAAGTTTTGCCATTTTAACCTTGTCATCTCCTTCATAAGTTCTCTATAACTTGTCCCATAATTATTTTACTAAAGTTCATTGCATAACTTTCAAAAACTCTGATTCACATAACCCACTTAATATTGTATTCTTTGCCCTAGCATTATTTTTTTATGGTTTCTTACCATTTGCATTTGTGGGAGGAGTTGTAGGTGTTGTAAACCCATCCATAATAGATTGCCATATATCGTAACCATGTACTAACAAATAAGTCTGCATCCTCACACTTTAGAAAGCATAGTTAGTCCCATCATATAATGGAACCCTGTTTGACGAAAAACCTTGGCCAACCATGTGTGTTCTTGTAGAATCTTCCTTCAAGCTATTAGGATTTCATGAAGGAACTCGCTCTGATACAAATTTAATAACACAAGATTATACTGAGAGGGAGGGGGTGAACAATATAAGATAAAACTTTTACTTTTATTTCCAAAGTAATAACTTCAAATATTATCAATTGCAATAATGAAACAATGTACAAATCACCACACACATAAGAGACATATTTAATGTGGTTCACCCAATATGGGCTACATCCATGAAGAAATATTGCTTATAAATTTCTCAACAAATTTCATGGGCACCAACCCACAAGAGACACCAATCCCCTATTACAATGTTTGTGGACACCAATCCACATGAGACACCAATCCCCTCTGCTATAGTTTGTGGACACCAATCCATAGGAGATACCAATCCCCTCTAATATAGTTTATGGATACCAATCCACAGGAGACACCAATACCATCTGCTCTGGTTCATGGACACCAATCCATAGAAGACACCAATCCTCTTTGCTTTGGTTTATGGACACCAATACACAGGAGACACCAATATCCTCTACTTTGGTTCATGGACATCAATTCATAGGAGACACCAATATTCTATCAGGTTCATGGACACCAATCCATAGGAGATACCAATACCCTCTCAAGTTCATGGACACCAATACACAAGAGACACTAATCCTCTCTCAAGTTCATGGACACCTATCCATAGGAGATATCAATCCTCTATCAAGTTTGATCAACACTCTACTCAGGTTTATCCTCAAATATTTCTCACAAACACTGCTCAAATCTACTCCAAAACCTGCTGACAAAACCTACTCAAATCTGCTCCAAAACCTGCTCACAAAACCTGCTCATAAAACCTGCTCAAATCTTGTATACAAACAATCCTCATCTATTCCCAAATCTTGCATACAAAACAATGCTCATCTATTCCCAAATCTTGCATAATGATATCATCAAAATTTTCACCCATTCTTCAATGTGCTTTCCTCAACTAAAACAATTCAGACATATTCTATCCAAAATTCTTTTATCTTCATGAACATATAGAGAATGATATGCACTAAAAAATGCCCAATATGTTCTTTACATTCATTAAGTCTATCACTTCTACATGTCTCACATTTATTACATTAAGAGGTAGCTCTAGTCTAACACTTGATAACTGACCTTGTAATTATTGATTTGTACCTTTCCTTCCCTTTTGTAGATAGCTGAAAATATCCTTCTTTTCAATTGAATTCTTTCACACTATCCTTGCACTATGTGACACTTTGAGTTGCTTTAAAACAATCCTTCTATTTGTGTGAGACTATACTATTTTGCTTATTTCCACATTCACTTCAAAACCAATCACAATGCACAAATCTATTCTTCTCATCTACTCCCAAAATCAATCATAAACAATGTACAAATTTTCTCTTAAATATGATCTATAACCCTTATACGTTTACTCCCAATTTCAAGCAAAAACAATGCACATCCAATAATTCCTTATACCTCTAACCATATGATAACAAAAATATTTTCCTCAAACAAAACCACTTTGAGAAAGGAATTAAATCACCATACCTCTAAATCTGCCTCAATGATGATGATATTATTTTGCATGAGCTTTCCAAACCTATCTTGACAAAAATATTTTTCCTTTTGTTTGTCCCTTCAAAATCTGGTTAGCAATTCTCTTTTTCCTTTCTTGATTAAATATCAAATCAACCACTTTAAAATCCCTTATCAAGAACATACATAATAAAACTTAAAAAATAACTCCTTATATCTCCATTTTTGAAACTCATAATATCAAGCTTTATTAACAACTAAAATCCTTATATATCATTTTATTAGTTTTCAAAAAATGAGACCTTATACTAACACCATAACCCTTATATCTCGTTTTATTATTTTTCTAAAATAAAACCTTATACTAACATTATAATCATTGTATCTCCTTTTATTATTTTACAAAAATAAAACTCTACACTAGCACTCCCTTTATTAAATTTTATAAAATAAAACTTTAAATACCTTGCACAACTACGATGAGATTCGATCCCCTATCCTCTAGAGGTACAACGCCGTAATAAGCGCTTGTGACTAGTTGTGCTACCAAAACACATGTAACCAACCAACGCAAAATAATATTTAATTCCTTCAACACTTTGTTTTTAGTTCTTTAGCAAAATAGTGTCGAAGGGATTCGATCCCTTAACCTCCTGCACATCAGCGCTTCCACACAAGCTAGGAAACCATCTGGGCTACCCAAATAAATGGAACTGAAGGCACAAAATTAATATTTAAATCCTTTGTGTCTTTGTCTTTAATACTTCAACAAAATGGTGTTAAAGGGATTCAATCCTTTAACCTCTTGTAACACAGTGCCCTAGCGTGAGCTAGGCTATCGATTGGTCTAGCCACTTGGTTGAGATAGAAGTGGCATGAATTAATGTATAAAGTGTTATTTATACTGTGACACTGCCAAAAACTACACTCCTATCCTCCTTCCTCCTTCTTGCTATTGCTCACCGCTTAATTAATATTATTCAATTTGCATAGCTTACCCCAAAGTGAACTTAGGGTCTTCTATTTATATGATTTTTCATGTACCCAATGAAGTCGGCCCAAAATTTTGAATATTTGAACTTTCAACCTTTTGCATGGTGTTTTTAAGGAGGTTGCCTATCATTTGAACTTTGAAACATTTAAATATTCAAATTTTAAATATTTAAACTTTTACACTATATTTAAATACTTTGATTTAAATATAAGACTTCTTCTTTAATATTTAAATATTTATTTAAATATTAAAGCATATAAGATCACTTTTACTTTGACAACTTTAAATCACATTTTAAGATATTTGCCTTGCACTTCAATGATAACTCATCATTTCAACCTTGAAGATATTTTTGCCTTTGACATCAATATTTTATCCTTGAAGATATTTTTACCTTTGACATCAATGACAACTCAATATTTTCGACACTATCACATTAGTGACCTTATTTTGTACAAACTTATGTATGCTCGTAGATGAGCTAGATTATTGGCATAAGTCACAAATGATTAGTCCCTCGCCCAAAATTAGAAATGAACAATCACTGCACACACATTGGTCTTTGAGAAACTTGAATAACTTGGTTGATCTTAGCATCTTCAAGTACCTATTTGATTAATAGATGAGTTTGATCGATGTCACTAGGGTGTTTGAGCATCATGAAAGCACTTTCAGAATCTTCATCCCTAGGACACACAAAAGTACAAATCATGTCATATTTACCTTCATAGTAGCACAATTATTGCAACACGTCACATAACATTCCACAAAATCCATTTCACACAAAGTCAATACCCTTGGGTTGACACCCTTGATTAATTGATTAAAGTCATGAATATTGATATAGGTTTATGCATTTTTCAAAATTTAATCAAAAATATGTGCATACATTCATTGCATCCATCAAAATACATTCAACAATTGAATAAAACATTACATCAAATCATAAACAAATAAGCATTACACACAAAATATGTAGCACATCAAATCAATAAAATGCATAATATATCATCAAAATTGTACATATATTATCTTTCCCGTATGATACATATGTCAAAGCTATCAAAGCTCATCAAAATCATAACAAGAGAGATACAAGGCATCTACAAAAGCATCCTACAAATCTTGGCATCCACATGTCACACCCTACCCTTACCGCGCTCTTCCCTTTGCCATCAGCCTAATATCCTTAGGCCTGCTCACTACTGCTACCATGCTATTGACTCTCACCATGAGATGTCCCCACACCTGAGTCTTGGGAGATTGATGCCCCTACAAATCAAGGTATAGGTGGGACAACTGAATGAGTAACCGAAGCTCCAATCCTTTAAATCTATGATAAATTAGAGGATAATGGTAATTATGGTATTGTTATACCATTTAGCAAAAGGGTGTTCTCCAATAGTCTCACCCTATCCCTTTACCACTCCACCCTAACTCTCTCTCACTCCAACTGGGCCAACATGACCCTTTCTACCTAGCTCCCCTAGGCCCTTGCTCTTATCCCAACCATAAAGCATATCAATCTACCCTTGATGCATCCCAATATGCCAGTAGGGCATGTTCTACCCTTAATACATCTTGCTTTGTTCATAGAGCATATGACTCTACCACATTCCTCGTGCTATCTGTCAAGGACTGGTCACACTCTTTGACTAGCCTCTCTTGCTCCTCTTACAGGCTCTACATCTAAGCCTACAATGAATTATGCTACTCCTACAATCCCTACCATATCTGGTGCTTCCTATCCCACTGACTCCTCTCCTAGGCAATGGTAGTCTCTAACTCTACCTTCTATCTCTCCAACACCTACACCTGATATGACGTAATAATATACTCTATTGCAAAGTCGCTACTATTAGTATGCCACTCCTCATTAGAGCTCTCTTTTGCAACCCCCTTCCCAGCATCTTGTGATGATCCTACCCCAAGATCCATCCATCATCTCAAAGAACCATAGCTAATATGCTCAAGCCTATGATGCAACTTTTGACTTTTTTTATTATATAGGAGAGTTGGTTACAACCACTATTTTTAGTAACTAGTCAATGCAAGGTTCAAACCACATGAATTGCTCCCAACAAACCTATCTATATCATTCTTGTTAACCCGACATGAGATGGGGACCATTGGTCGCTCGTGGTTTGTACCATCGTCGTTGGTCTAGCACACACTTAGAGGATTTAGAGTAGACTACTACCTTTGCAAAGGGTTGACTTCCCCCAAGGTTTGAACCTAGATCTCTTCTTGGTAAGTGCCCAACCACACCTGCACTTACCAATCCACATAGCCCTTGGGGGTCACTTTTGACTTTCATTATCAGCATATACAACCATATCAATAAATATTTTCTTCCTAGAAGGTAATAAAATGAAGTAGGTATTTATACTAACTTATACATGTGGCCAGTCTCATTACAATAACTCAAAGAAATAATTTTGAATCCATTGTCTATATCCTTGATCACCCATCTATTAGGCAAAATTCAACCTTTTTATTTGTATGAGTAATATGATAAAGAGCTAAAATGTTAGGGATGCCATTAGGAAAATGAAGCACCTCATCAAATGATGAAGATACAATGTTGATATCTCCATACCCTAACCTCCAATGAAGAATCATCTCTAGTCATAAAATGTTCTCCTACATTATCTTTGTTGTATCATTGAAGGAGATGCTTATGCTTCATCATGTGCCTAGTTGCCCCTAAATTTGCTATCCACTCATCCAAATAAGTGGATGTACAATATGCAAAATGAACCACTATATGAACCTACGAGGTTTCTTCATCAAACCTATCCACATATTATGCACATAAGAGAGCATCATCAACACCCCCTTTCTTGTTGCTTCCTCAAGTTTTTTGTTTTGAATCCTACAAATTTTTCCTTGTGCCATTACTTTTTGTAAAATTTATGAGTAGAATTATTGATCTTCTCATTCTATTTTGGATTATTGTAATTATAAACTTTAACAATAGATTTTTTTGGGTGAGCCTAGTTAAAAATAAAATTTACTTATGCCTATTTCTCTATCCTGATGCTGGAAAAAGTACTTAAATACCTCATCAATAAATGGTGTAGGAGAATCTATAAAGTACACATGAAGTATCCCAAAGATAAAAACAAGTTTCTCATATGATTTAGACACATTATTGAAGGTACTTTTGAGTAGTTCAGTGTTTCTTTTTATTTTCAAATACTTCCTATCCTTCTCTTCTCTCCTTAGGAAGTCCTCTTGAAATTTAGATGTCCTCTTGTAGTTTCTTGAATTGATTGTTATAATCATCAACAATATCAAAGTATTCCATGGATAAGGTTGCTATTCAGCCTCTAATCTATTGATTTACATGGAATCAATTAAAAAACACAACCCTTGAAATTTCTTAAACAATAGTTTAGGATTTATGGTGTTGCTAACATAATGTCACATATATTGTCAATATGAAGAGCAATGACACCATATACCTCATCCTTCTTGTCCCTGTAGAGATACTTCATTTATTTAGAATTAGTATCATGAGGCTCCTCATTCACATATTTGAGGAAACCCTTAATTTGAAGTAGATATTTAATCTTGATCTTCCAAGTAGTATAGTTAGGACCACTCAACAAGGGCACATGATGATCCATAATTATTCTACCAAAATACAAAAAATGGGACCAATAAAAAGAGAAGGAATAGGTGGATCACAATTTTCTTATTCCATATGATCAAGAAATCCAGATGAATATAGAGTGAGATCAAGAATTTATAATTAAAAACAACACCACCAATCAAAAGACATTGAAAAATCATGTGATTTGAAAAATTGGTCCAAAATGATTTCTTATTTAAAAGTTAAGGCCCCCAAAATTTTTGCCCTAAAATAAAAAAATTGACTACAAAACCTTTGAATATTTAAAAAAATTTAGCATCTATACTATAGTGAATGGGAGTCCACCATGTGTCACTATAGGAGTGGTTGAGAGGGTGCCAAGCACATGCTAATTGTGTAGTGTAGTGGTAAATTGCATGATACCACTTATCACAATCTGATTTATGAACTAATATATGAACCAAATTGCATAATTTGTCATATCCTAATTCACTCTAAAATGTTTGCATTACTAACTCTTTTGCTTACTATGCAAATTGCTTGTTAAGTTTGATGAGTTGGTAAAATGTGATTGGAAAAACCCATATTTATATGCACTAAGTGGCATAAGATCTACCATGTTGGTCATTGTATGACCTATCACATTTATCCAATTAGAGTATTCCATGACATCACCTATGTCATCCTTGCATTACCTACCATGTTTCACCTCATGATTTATGATATGTCATTAGTTGAGTTAGTGCCTCCATTAGTTAAGATGTATTATTCCATATCACCTATATAGACTTGCACGTCACCTATATAAACTTCTACATATTACCTCAAATATTTATGCATTGATCATAAAGTCAACTATAGGTTGGGATTAAATGCATATGTAATCACACATTGGTAATATGGGTCAAAGTCCAAGGATGAGGAGTCAATGTGTATATAAGAATGAGATGTCACCTTGCATGCACATGTGAGTTGACAACAATATTTGCTAGGGTTTGCCTTGTAGAAGATGCAATGTAGTATAATTTTGAGATTGCTAATGGAAAAAAATGGAATGTATGGACATCCCCCAAGGGGTGTTTCCCATTGTTATTCTCTTATTCTAAAATGATTTTGTATTTGCATCTTTATTTTGTTGCTCTTTATTATGTTTAACTCTTTTCATTTAGTATCAATATCATGTTCAATTTTAAAATTTGGTACTAGAGCTAGGTTTTTTAGCTTTATCGAAGGAGTAAGAGTTTCAACCCTGTGATAAATTAATTCTTGAGTGGGAGCTATATGCGAAAGAATCTAGGCAAAGGAAAATGATGGGAAGCACACAGGTAGAGATTGAAAATTTTAATGGATAGAACTTTGAGTTATGAAAACTCAAGATAGAGGATACGTTGATTGATAGAGATCAGTGGGTTGCGGTCCAAGGAATAAAATCAACATAAAAAATAGATGAGGATTGGCTAAATATTGATATGATAGTAAGGAGTTTTATTAGATTGCGCTTATCTAATTCAATATTGTTGACTGTATCGACAAAGACCATGAAAAAGTCAGTATGAGATAAGCTGGAAACTTTGTATTTCACAAAGTTGTTGGTAAATAAAATCCTTTGAAATAAGTTGTATTTGCTTTGGATGAATGATGGTGACTCTGTGGATGAACATATGAATACTTTTAACATTGTGGTAAGTCAATTAAACTCTATTGAAGTAAAAATAGATGAAGATAAAAAGTGTATTACTTTACTTTGTTCATTACCTG
Organism: Wollemia nobilis; assembly: GCA_028583015.1. NCBI lineage: Eukaryota > Viridiplantae > Streptophyta > Pinopsida > Araucariales > Araucariaceae > Wollemia > Wollemia nobilis. The sequence goes on along the minus strand of JAQPPZ010003356.1, from coordinate 16,064,948 downwards.
ATTCATGGGATAACCTAGTTATGGCTATCATAAATACTACTTCTACATTGAAAGTAGAGGATATAGTAGGAACATTGCTATATAAGGAAATGAGACAAAAATATTTTGAGGATTATCATTAGAAGGATGCTTTGGTTGTGAGAGTCTGTTCTCAAGAAAGAAGAAAAAATAAATTAGTAGAAAGGAAATCAAGATCTAAGGGTAAATATGTTGCTCTAAAAAAAGAAAATGCTAAAAGTGTGGTAAAATATGAAATTATAAAAGAGACTACAAATTTAAAAATACTGATAATAGCTGATCATTTGCTGAAGGAACTTCTACATAAATAAAGACCATAAATGAATATTCAAGGGACTTATTCTTAGCTACAACGTGCTCAAGTGAATGCCATGACTCATGGATGATTGACTTAGGTGCTTCCTTTCATATGAATCCTCATAGGGAGGGGTTATATGAATATGAAAAGATAAATGGAGGTGAAGTATTCTTGGGAGACAATTTGACATATAAAATAATAGATCGAGGAAGAGTCAAGTTGAGGTCAAAATATAGAAGAATTAAAACCATTCCTAGTGTGTTGCATATTATGGGTTTGGAAAGGAGTCTGATATCCATGAGTAAGATGAATTATGTAGGTGTGACTATGGTATTTGATAAGGATAGCTGCAATATGGTTCATGGAGTCTTGGTGTTTGCAAGGGGATCTCGTACAAGATATCAATTTATGCAACAAGATATTAGTAAGATGATTCTAAATCTTGTCAATGATGAATCTTCACTAGTTGATTTGTCAATCTAGTGGAATGAATACTGAGTCCTTGTCTTCACAATTTTTCTATAACTCTATGGAAAGACTCTAGCGAAATGTAATCTTAGAAATTTTGGAACTGAGATTTGCTTCTCCTCTCTATCTCTTTTGTGATGACGTTTTCATGCAATGGTACATAATGGCAGATTCGGTTTGCAAAGATGCAATAGAGTTCAGGCTTTTTGCAATAGTGTACCTTGTGGATCTCCCTAATCCTATCGACCTACCGTTGCTATGATACCAGTGTTAGTTTTTTATGGTGTATGCCAAGGGAGAATACAATCACAGGATATAAAATATGTAGAAATGTAAGATGCTGAAATATGTTATTAATGGAAAGTGATGAAAATAATACACTGCATTATGGAGGAAATGAACACTCCAGAACTGATGGTAAAGAACTACATTGTATACATCACCAATCTATGTGGTGATATATACAATATACCTACTACTACCTACAACGATATATAATCACTCACTATGAGACCCTTTATATAGAAAGATGGATTGCTTGACCAACACTCTACCTAGTTGTACAAGGGGATACCTTGCACATTTACAACTTGCACATAGACACTTGTGCATTTATTATATTACCTAAAGTAACTAGCTAACTACACCCTAAAGTAATCTACTACTCTAGTTATGTACCAAGGGTGGTACATTTACATGAACCAAATGATGTAATATACTCTAACATTTTATTTATTTCATCTCATAATATCAATCTTCCACTTTTTTCAATATTTCTTTGACTCATCTATTTTCCTTATATATTTGTAGTGAATTCAACTAATATTTTTTATAACCAAACATTTGACAATTTTATTAATAATTTTTAACCTTTTACATTGTATTGATTGTGTGTGTGTCAAAACTCTATCTACTCGAGTTGTCTACTTGAGAAATTCCTAAGTATTTTTCACATATCTATATGAAATTTATTACATTACATATTTACACCATTGTTATGATGACAATGATACCCCTAATCATTGAATTATCTGATTATCTACCTTTTCTATGTTGTTAACCCCATATTCCAATATTGGCTTCCTACTCTAGCTTTTCAATATAATAAAAACATGTCTTTATAAATTAGTCTTATGATTGGAAATTAATTCATTTAGTGTAAGGTTTATCTCAAATATATCCCATCTCTAACTTGCATAGTATCCACACTCTCACCTCAACGTTGATAATATCAATGTTACTTGTTACAACTATAGTATCAGCTTTTGTTAGACATGTATTTATTTTACAATATTTATGATGCATAATCAATTTCAAGTTGCCAACATTTTGTCCATTTATTTGTTAATATTTGATTTTTCAAATATAGGAATAACCATTTAGTTTTATCCTTGTGCAGATTTTTCTCCATATTTATTTTTTAATAATTTGTGGATTCAAGATAGAAGGAGGTTAGTTGTTGTGAAACTATACCTCTAATAAATTAGACCAAAATAATTGCAAATATTTCTTATTACAATACTATCAAATTGCATGGATGTTGTTGATATATTGAAATAAACAAATAAATCCACTATAATTAAAATGCAATCATATTAGAAATATGGTTGTCACACTACTTGAACAATGGGTAAATAAAATATTTTGCACTTTAATCAAGGTTCCAAACATAAAGGTGAATCTTAATATATTATTTTACCAATGGGATTAGCGCAAGGTGAGGAGTGAGGAGTCCTACACTATAATCCAAAGATTTGATTCCATGGGAAGACACCTTGTAGAGCCATGACTACACATGGAGGTACAGACCAAGCTTACAACATTACACGGACATAGGTTCAAGTGGTCATAGAACTAGGTCAAGTATAACCATATTATATATCCAATCCCATCCTCATGTTCTCAAAAAGCTCTATCCCAATGTTTAAGTTAATATTTTGAGTTCTAATCACATAGGTAGAAATTATAATTTACTATTAAATATTTAAGGCAAGGGATAGGGAGCAAAAAATATCATATTTTTCTACAAGATTTTAATTCCACAAGTGGGCACCTTGTAGATCCTTAAGGATACATGGAGGTGGGGATCAAACTTATGGTAATATATGGACCTAAGATCTAGTGCATACATATTAAAAAATAATCCCACCCTCATGATCTCTATAATCTATTGAATTTTAATCTTAGGAAGTAGCCCAACATGTTTGGGGAAAGCAATGAGCATCTATTTTAACACTATAAACCAAGGGCCTAATCCCATGGATAGGAACCATGTAGATCCATGAGGATACATGAAGATAGTTAAATTTATGGTAATGCATGGACCTATGGATGTCTGGTCATAGGCCTAAGGTCAATTATAATGTTGTTATGAGTCCAATATCAACCTCATGTAAGCAGTATGGAGCAATCATAAAGGGAATGCAATCATATATATGTGATATGATATAAATTTATTACATTATGGACATTCTCATGATAAGGTGACCCATTTTGATAAAGGATGTTGTCATATTGTAATAATAAAGTTCATTGAAATACCCTAGTTAATGTGGTCTCGATGTAATATGGGTGAGGCCTATTTCAACAATATACAACCAATTAAAAATAAAAATATTGTTAAAAAATATGGTTATTACTTTAGTTAAACATTTTTACACCAATATTTTCATCAACTCAAAATCAAATGCAAACCAAGTTATTCAAAATTCAAAATGGCTTTACAAAATTAATGTTATATGGGATGCCCCTTTGCTTTCAAGCTTAGAGTGCTTGGTCAATTATTCTTTTACTACCATTATGTAACTTACTATTGCTTAGCCTCAAAAATAGCTCAGAAGAAAGCATTTCTTTCTGACATGCATTAGAAGACGTATGTGTTTTGGTATTCAAACTTCACATAGGTGTCTTTATACATATCTTTAACAAGTTTTTAGTAGTGTACGCCTTTTTTCTCTATATTGAAAAGCCACAATATTGAAAAAATATTAGAAATGTAAAAGAAAGTAACTTAAAATAATAGATTTTCCATAATATTTTCTTACTATAAAAATAGTTCCATCCTTTTTGTCCTTTGTGATCTATAAACAAAAATTACATCACATAAACAATATGAAGGTATTTTATTTTTCATTTGGTTAATTTAGAGAAATGTTTGTTGTGTAAAAGGCCTTCATTAATTGGTCCTTAGCAATTCAAACATGGTTTAAGCTCCATTGCTTTAAAGTACATAATTGTTGTTGATATATGAGGTTTAATCAAAATGTTAACTTTCCCTAATACATGATCTTAAACAAAGTATTAAATTTTCGAGATTGGTTGGGAAGAGAATGTTATGCTTTCCAATGTCATACTTATATATTCTCACTTTTAATCTAAAATTATTCATCCAACATTCATGCACCAAATGTAACATGGAATTCATAATATATTATAACTTAATATCAATTGACTTGTGAAAAAATATTACATCAGATAATACGTTAGAGAATGGACAAAATTCCTCATAACCAAAAGTAACATGGTTATGATATATTACAACTTATGTCAAGTAAGTTGTGAGAAAATTACATTAGATACTAAAACTATTTTCCTAGAGCCATGATGACACATGAAGGTAGGGGTTGAACATATGGCAATGTATGTGTAGATTAAAAATACAACGCCAAACAAAAATAAAATCACAATGACAGAGTACAGAATAGTTGCACAAAACAAACGATTTCTATTAATCGATGGAGTTTAAAAACTCCTTTTGAATACAACTGGGCTTGTAACCCTTTATTTGTGATACACAGTTACAAGTTATGCTAGGGTTCTCTGAAACCCTAGCTGGCACAAATGGTGGCGCTTTCGAAGAATGTATCTTCAATCCCAACAGAGTGAGTGGGCTTTGTTGTATCCCTTGCTTGGACCACTCCAGCTTAATCAGCTGCCATCAATAAACCGGATCTGTTGTCAAAAACCTGCACACATTAACACTATCAAGGAGTTAGAAATTAATAAGAGGGCTCCACTGTGTGAGCCCTCGAAAACAATCTAAAACCCTAGAAAAATGAAATGCAGGAATTCAATAACAGATCAATAAATAAAATATGATTACTTGCTTTAAACTAACCTATACCTGTTTTCTGTTTAACGCGGCTAGACCAGGCGGCACCTGGAAGTAATGTGGCTGTCAAATCGGCTGCGGAAGGCGCCCTGGTGCACTCGCTGAACGCCCGCGTGCTTCTGGATTAAGGTTTCAGACGCCGGTCTGAGTCTGTGGCTGTGGGTAAACGCCCGCGGGCACTTGGTAAACGCCCGTGGGCACTTGGTAAAGGGGTAAACGCCCGCGGGCACTTGCGACAAGAATGGGGGATTCTGCAGAATGCTGCAGAAGAGATGGCGTGAAGCGACGAAAGCGACGATGGAGCGACGATGGATGCGGCGATGGATGCGACGAAAAGGTAGCGAGAAGAGAGATAGAGGGGATCGAAAAGGAGATAGAAGAAGTCAAGAAGATAGAAAAGATCCAGGATAGAAGTAGCAAAAGACATAGGGTTTGAGCCATCAAAGTGACTCAATTTATAATCTACTCTTAGGGCACACTTTAGGGTTTTAACGACACTTTGAACGTGTGGCTAAGATTAAAGTGGATCCAAGGGTAGAGAATAAATCTTGGTTGTGAAACGGATTAAGATGGATGGACGGATGAGATTAAATGAAGGATGGACGGCTCCGATTAAATCACTTAAACTATTATTTAAATATATATATTAAAATATTAAATATAAATATATATAAATATTAATTTAAATAAATTTGGGGATGAAAAATGGCGGGAAAGGTGAAATTGGGCCAAATAATGGCGGGAAAGTGTGGATTTGGGCCAAATAATGGCGGGAAAGATGGATGATTGACATGTGGCTGACAGGAAGGTATAGATGACTTGCAAGTGGCTGGATTTTGGTGTCTACAGATGCCCCTTTTTGAGTTGCTTTGTGTGAAGACACAATGCAGCACAAAAAACTTAAGACACCTGAAAAGCTGGATCAGACGCAACTCTCTCTCAAGATTAAAGCACAACTTTGAAGACCAAAAAAAAATAAAAGAATATTTAAGATTTATCAGCTTACCCCCTCAATTGGCGAGTGAGAATGGTTCTCACAAGCCAATTGGAAGAAATTTGGAATATAATGAACCGTTTTTGCCCCAACGGTAAAAAGGGGTTGGTGTATGAACCATCTGTTTATGTCCCAACAGAAAAGGGGTTGGTGTACAAACCATCTGTTTATGTCCCAACAGAAAAGGGATTTGTTTACAAACCATCTGTTTATGTCCCAACAGAAAAGGGGTTGGTGTATGAACCATCTGTTTATGTCCCAACAGAAAAGGGGTTGGTGTACAAACCATCTGTTTATGTCCCAACAGAAAAGGGGTTGGTGTACAAACCATCTGTTTATGTCCCAACAGAAAAGGGATTTGTTTACAAACCATCTGTTTATGTCCCAACAGAAAAGGGGTTGGTGTACAAACCATCTGTTTATGTCCCAACGAAAAGGGGTTGGTTTGTACAAAAGGGTTGGTGTACACACGAAGAAGGGGTTGGTGTACAACAACAAAGTTTTCTGTACAACGAAAGGGATTTAGGAAAACATGAAAGATTGACGTTTTTCCCACGGAAAAGGGGTTGGTGTACAAACCGAGAAAAAATATGAAAGATTGACCGTTTTCTGCCCCAACGGAAAAGGGATTGGTGTACAAACCGAGAAAAAATATGAAAGATTGACCGTTTTCTGCCCCAACGGAAAAGGGGTTGGTGTACGAAAACAGAGAAAAAATATGAAAGATTGACCGTTTTCTGCCCCAACGGAAAAGGGATTTTTGCGAAACTGTAATAATTTTTTTTTTTTTTTTGAAAAAAATTTGTAACAAAATTTTGTTTTGTTGTTTTGCAGCTTAGGGTGTTAGAGGCGCGACACCGATTCTCCCCTATCATTCCGGGGATGAGGAGGTCATTGTCCCAGGAAGACTGGGAGATATTGGAGGCAGTGGGGCTAGCGAGGGCGAGGGAACCGCGGAGGTTCCCAAGCGCAGGGAGGGTCCCCGCCTTCGATCTGACAGTCGAAGGCGAAAGGGGAAAATGGCACGGTAGGCTTCGGGGAGCGAAGATGACGGAGATGATGGCGGAGAGGGCCTAGGAGAGGCCACAGGAGAGGCTAGGGAGGTACCCCCTAGCGGGCTCGAGGATGAGCTGGCACAGCTGCAGCAGCAGATAGCAGAGCGCGATGCTATGCTAGCTGCTCGGGACGAGAGGATAGCTCGACTGGAGCAGCAGGCAGCAGAGCGGGATGCCCTGTTAGCTGCTCAGAAGGAGAGGATGGCCCAGCTGTAGGCGGACTTGGATGGAGCGACTAGGGTGCCCCAGGATGACAGGGTGACGAGACTCCAGGCAGAGCTAGCAGAGCGGGAGCGACGACACGGGATAGACATAGCTAGGCTTAGGTCTAGGACTCGTTACATTGAGGCTCTGGAGGACACATTGTTTAGGCATCACATTGTGTTGCCTGATCCTCCATCCTCTTCTGTCTCTAGGCGTAGTGAGTCTAGGCACACCACTAGGTCTAGGGCTCCTACTAGGTCACAGGGGTCCTCTTTTGATGGTTAGCTTAGTGCTTAGATGCACTCTTTATGAGCCTTGGTGCTCTATTGTATATTGTAGCCTTTTGGCATTCATTGTACGTTTTGACCTTTATACATATATATATACATGGCTTTTATTTTTAGTGTTTTACTTTCTTTTGTGTGAATGCCTATGTTTTTGTGATGCATGTTTTTATATGTTTTAATGCATATGTGATGGAATGGAATGCAAAGTTATAGATGATTAATGCGAGACTAAGTAAATGAAATATGCACTAAGAAGCACTCATACTTTTAGATAGTTAGATTTAGCCAACTGTTATCATAATTGTTTAATCAGGGGCACCGAACTTGGTGGCTTGTGAATGGATGACGTATGGAATGACATGAATATGGAAGAAGATATGGAGGTTGATATGGAAGAAAATATGGAGGAAGACTGTTTTACAAAGACTCAAACATGCTAGTGGTATCAAACAAACTTACTAATACCGCCTAATTCAACTAGGACCAAATGTGTGTGCATGTGAGTTCATTAACCAAATCCGAAGCATGGTAGTGACTCTAGGCAATCAAAAACTTGTGTGTGTGCAAGTGTGTTCATTAACCTCATCTTGCATAAATTAAGTAACCCTGTTATGGATAAGACCCCGAAGCTAGTTTGTCCGTATGAGCATTCAGAGGTCTCTCTTTGAGGAGAGACATGTCGCCACGCAATGAGTATACTCCACTGCCAGTCAAGCGTCTATAGCCCCGGTGAAGGTTAACTCCATAGTCCATGTTGTTTTTGACCTTTGTAAGCCTTGGGGATGACTACCTATCCGTCTGATCGGACAAGTAGTACGATCCTTACAACTTATTTGGGATCGGTGGTGTGTGAAAAATGTTCATTTCCTTAGAGCTTTGGGGAATCGGATTCTCAACCGAAGTATGATGAGAATTTTACCCTATCCTTACTACTCTGTTTATATTTATATTTTGTGATTGCTTGTGATAGTGGTAAGAACCACTGTTTTATGGACTATGTTTGCATGATAGGACAAACGAGGATTACCCTTTTCACTTCAAGGCACAACCCAAGGATGGTGTTATCTCTCTTTGACACAAGATGTTTTTAAGATGTGAAAATGTGATAGGTTCAAGACCGCTTTTGAAATCATTTCCCAATACTCAAGATTTTATTTAGTGTAATTTGTGATATGGCCCTAGAGAACTTTGACATGCATTTCGAAGTTTGCTTAAAACACTAGGAATGGCTGAGTGACTCGAAAACATTTTGGCAATGTAAATATGTGCAAATGGAAAATGGGTGTACGAATGACAATTCGGTTTGATGGATTTTATGAAGGTGCCCCTGATTAAGGCAACATGACTTTTGCTTGACCAAATTTTATATCCAAAAGATAGAATGGTCTCTAACATGATATGCAACTATGGCTGAAAATGAAATGTTATGGTTTTCAATGAGATGTATGCATATGAAATGCAATGTTTTTGAATGAGATGTATGCAACTAACAATGAAATGCAAATTCTTTTTATTTTATTTGTTTTTTTTTTTTTTGTTGTACAAGCCATGTATATATGTACATATAAAATTCAAACTATGCGTAGAATGCTCTTAAGTGTATAACGACCTTGCTCTCGTCTATGTCTGCCTGGAAGACTTCTGGCTTAGAAGATGAAGGTGAATGTGGAGGTGAAGGAGGAATGTAGTTGGCGGAAGCCTTTAACAATTCCTCGGAAAGGATGAACTCTGAAATAGATGGAGGGGATGAAATCCAATCCATGTCAATCAGGCTTGGGTTGATCGAGATTGGCTTATCCGGATCATATGGATTATGGAGTTGGGTGAATAAGTCTTCAAAATTCATTGTCGACTTATGGAAGAAAAGATGGGCGGAATGGAAGGAAAAACCGGTGAAGACCTCGGAAGACCTGAAGTGCAAAACAACATAGTTTTTCAGTTTTTTTTTTTTTTTTTGTGGTTTTTTTTTTTTTTTTTTTTTGTAGTGGTGAAAACCACTATTACACACATACATAAAGCAATAAAAGATTTTTTTTTTTTTGGAATTTTCTGATTTTTTTTTTTTTTTGGTAGTGGTGAAAACCACTATTTTAGTATATACATATAATACAGGTTTGGATTATGGCTTATGGATGTAGCGGAGGGGGTGGTTCACCTCGTTCTTGTGGAAGAAGCAAGCGAAAGATGGCCTCTTGGAGAGGGAACAATTGGAGATAAAACTCGTCTTGTTTAGTGAGGGGAATAATGGGCGCCGACTCTTCTTCAGATTCATCAGCATTTGACATGACGTCAAATTCTTCATAGACTTCATCTTCGGATTCATCGGGGTGGAGGATTTCTTCTTTTGAATTAAGATTAATGCTTTGAAAAGCTTGCTCAAAAGAAGAAAGGGATGAAAGTGGTTGGGAAGACACTACATTTGTCTCCAAAGGAGGACAATTGAGCATCTGGGAAGATGTTGGAGTTGAAACCGGCTGAGCAGATACAACATTAGCCTCAAAGATGGGGCTAGTGTAGACCTGAGTGAAACCAGCGGGTAGGGTTGATGCAATATCCTGCTGAAAAATAGAATCTTGCATAGGGGAATCTTGGATTGGCTCAAGGACATAGCCAGTGCCATCTCTTAAGTGAGTTTGCACTTGGGCCATATCAATGTGGATAATATGAGAGGAATTGTCTTCCTCCATGGGCATGGCCATGTGGTAGATGGCAGAAGGACGTGAAAGACCTGCAGGCGAACCTGCCTGAAATTCACTAGGATAAGTGACCATGTTGGTGGTGGGGATATTCTGTGAATTATTCATTTGATTATTTAGATTTAACACTTTAGATTGATTCCTTGTTAAGACCATGAAGCAATAAATCTAAACAAACTCAGAAAAGAAGAATGCAAAACTCGAATGATAAATTTACACTAAAGAAATTATCAGAAAACAATCACAACCTAGGTTTCAACCAATGTGTCTTACCTTGCGGTTAATTAATTATTTTCTGATCTTAATCTGTAGTAAATTTTAAGTGTCCGGTTTATGAGTTTTGCATGTGATCTAATCTTGAATTATTCACAAAAAAAGGTAAAAACTATGGCTAGGAAAGGACAACGAGATTCTTATTGGTGATGAAATCCAGCAAGTTTGCTCGGGGGTGACCTATGGTGTCTAAGGCAGAAGTTTAATGGATGGAGATGAATTCCACCGTCACTAAACTTCAAGCAATACCTGGTGATGAAATCCAGATATTACTTGTTTTAAATGCAATATGAAAATGCAATGAATTTTATTTTTTTAAATGTTTTAGTTATCTAATGTATACATACAAAGCTATAAATCAAAAGTTCTAATGATCTAAGCAAGAGGCTACTGAAAACATGCCATTTCCTCTGAAGAAGTGGAGTACACCGTTTAAAACCCCCTGCCTACCAATGATATCAGATATCAAAGGAGCAACCGGAAGGTTCGTCCACTTCTCTGCCTGGAATCACCCAATGGCAGGAGTACTATTGACATCCAATCAATAGTCCTACTTAGATAATTAAAACAAATAATTCGTAGCTATTCTAATATGCAGCTAGGTATGCAAATTTTTTTTTTTTTTAATGCAAGCAACAATCAATAATGCAATGCAAAGAAAAATGTAATTAAAAATAACTGTTCTTTTCCAGATTACTTAGTTTTTGTTCATTTTAAAGTAATGATCTGAAAAAGAAACAAAATATGGCAGAAAAACCAAAAACGTAAAAAGTACAAAGACACTTACTTGGAAGCCTACGCTTTTTCGTAAAACTGACTTCAAACGCCCACGGGAGTCTACACAGGCTGAAACGCACCTCTGCGTTTCGTATTGGACTTCCAGACGCCCCTCTGCGTCTGCTGCGTTTTCTGCAAACTCAGAAACCCTAGTTCGTTGGAACAGCGAATTTCACGATTTTTGGAACCTGCAAAATAAAACAGAAAACAGGAACAGATTAGTAAAGCAAGTATTAAAAATATGAAACCCTAGGGGGTCCCACCGTGATCGCCATTTGTAGATTAAAAATACAACGCCAAACAAAAATAAAATCACAATGACAGAGTACAGAATAGTTGCACAAAACAAACGATTTCTATTAATCGATGGAGTTTAAAAACTCCTTTTTGAATACAATTGGGCCTGTAACCCTTTATTTGTGATACACAGTTACAAGTTATGCTAGGGTTCTCCGAAACCCTAGCTGGCACAAATGGTGGCGCTTCCGAAGAATGTATCTTCAATCCCAACAGAGTGAGTGGGCTTTGTTGTATCCCTTGCTTGGACCACTCCGACTTAATCAACCGCCATCAATAAACCGGATCTGTCGTCAAAAACCTGCACACATTAACACTATCAAGGAGTTAGAAATTAATAAGAGGGCTCCACCGTGTGAGCCCTCGAAAACAATCTAAAACCCTAGAAAAATGAAATGCAGGAATTCAATAACAGATCAATAAAAGAAAAGAAGTTACTTGCTTTAAACTAATTTATACCTCTTTTTTTGTTTAACACGGCTAGACCAGGCGACACCTGGAAGTAATGTGGCTATCAAATCGGCTGCGGAAGGTGCCCTGGTGCACTCGTTGAACGCCCGCGTGCTTCTGGATTAAGGTTTCAGACGCCGGTCTGAGTCTGTGGCTGTGGGTAAAATCCCGCGGGCACTTGGTAAACGCCCGTGGGCACTTGGTAAACGCCCGTGGGCACTTGGTAAAGGGGTAAACGCCCACGGGCACTTGCGACAAGAATGGGGGATTCTGCAGAATGCTGTAGAAGAGATGGCGGCGAAAGCAACGACGGAAGCGGCGATGGATGCGACGATGGATGCGACGAAAAGGTAGCAGAAGAGAGATAGAGGGGATCAAAAAGGAGATAGAAGAAGTTAAGAAGATAGAAAAGATCCAGGATAGAAGTAGCAAAAGACATAGGGTTTGAGCCATCAAAGTGACTCAATTTATAATCTACTCTTAGGGCACACTTTAGGGTTTTAACGACACTTTGAACGTGTGGCTAAGATTAAAGTGGATCCAAGGGTAGAGAATAAATCTTGGTTGTGAAACGGATTAAGATGGATGGACGGATGAGATTAAATGAAGGATGGACGGCTCGGATTAAATCACTTAAACTATTATTTAAATATATATATTAAAATATTAAAATATTAAAAATATATAAATATTAATTTAAATAAATTTGGGGATGAAAAATGGCGGGAAAGGTGAAATTGGGCCAAATAATGGCGGGAAAGTGTGGATTTGGGCCAAATAATGGCGGGAAAGATGGATGATTGACATGTGGCTGACAGGAAGGTATAGATGACTTGCAAGTGGCTGGATTTTGGTGTCTACAGTATGGATTAAGGATCAAGCAACCATAGACCTAAGTTAAGCATAACCATATTATGAATCCAATCCCACCCTATTGATCTCTATAAACTCTACTCTAATGTTTAACACAACATTTTGAGTTCCAATCACATGGGTAAACCATAATATTTAAGATCAATTTTTTTTGAACAAGAAATCGAAAGCAAAGAGTTTCACATTGTAATCCAAGATTCCAATCACAATGTAATCTAAGATTTAAATCCCATAAGTGGGTACCTTGTAGCCTTAAGGATACCTAAAATTGGGATTAAACTAATGGTTATGAATAGATCTAAGGTCTGATGTATCCATATTAAATAATAATTCCACCTTCATGCCCTCTATGAGATTTATCGAATGTTAACCTTAACAAGTAGCCCAACATATTTGGCGTAAGCAATAAAAAGTGAGGAGTTTCACACTACAAGTCAAGATTCTAACCCATGAACATGCACCTTGTAGGGACATAAGGACACTTGAACATAGTTGAATTAATGGCAATGCATAGACCTAGGATAGAATGGATACAGGACTAAGATCGAGTATAATCATATTATGAATCCAATCTCAACCTCATTTAGGTATTATTGATCAAATCATAAAAGGGATGCAATTGTATAAGTGTAACACAATGTAAAATTCTTACACTATGGAAAATCCCACAATAAGGTGGTTCATTATAATATAGATTGTTGTAATATTATAATAGTATGGATCATTGAAATACTAGAGTTTACTTGGTCATGAGTAATATGGGTGAGGCCAATTTCAACCACATACAACTAGTTAAAAATAAAAATCTTATTAAAAAATATGATTGTTACTTTACTTGCTTTAACATTTTTACACCAACATTTTCATCAACTCAAAATCAAATGAAAAACAAATCATTCAAAACCCAAAATGGTTTCACAAGATCAATGTTTTTTTTTGAAAAAAAGAAAAATATGTTATATTCATAGAAGTTGTATTACAAGGTAAAATGAGCTGGACAGGCATCAAGGGAGAAATAAAATCCTCCTCCAGTCATTCCTAGATCAAAAATTACCCATAAACAATTACCATACATAATGCAAATATCCATACACCTCAATACTACCATAGCTAAATTTCAATTTATCTAAATTTTGTAAACCATCCATTTATCTTCATGTTGTGTTGCTATGTGGCCTAATTGTGATAGATTCATTAGACTCACTGTTTGCTCTTCCTATTCTACTATTTTCTTGTATCACCTTCCGCATCCCTTGGATTCTTTGGCACTAACTTGTCTGATTTTCTATTTGAGAGTCCACATATTGCCCTTCCTCCAGATCTTTTTTCCATTTTGCTAAATAGTCTACGATCCTATTTCCCTCTCGCTTGATATGTGTAATAAAAACATCTTGAAAAATTTTCCAGATCTTTTGAACTGCTTCCACCTTCCTTATCTCTCCAATTCCTAGCACCTAAATGGGCCTTATCAGATCCAAGATTCCAGCCCATACCTAAGAGTCTATATCTATCCACAACTTATGTAATTGTAGATTTGTAGCTATAACTAATGTTGACAAGATCACATGTCCTTTTGCTTCATTATTTATTGCCTCTGCCATACCTTCTGCTGTCTAGTACACCTATTCTCCTTTCCAATTTCACATGATAATACCAAAACCAGCTTTCCTAGGGTTTTTATTAGAAGCCCCATCTAATTTTTCCTTCACCCACTCTCTGGGAGGTTGCCTCCACTCTATGTTATTCAAGGGGATCTCACCGTGTATCCATCCAAGTTGTTTCTCTATAACAATTATTCCAAGGCTCCATAGAATAATCACTTCCTTCTTTTTTTATGTTTGTTTCCTCCTGTAATATGATATATAGTGTTTCTATTACCTTGATCATAATCCTCTCCCATACTTTCTCCCTTGTTCTGTGCTATGATCTAAACATGCATGCATTTTTTCTAGCCATAACTGCCACCATATGAAGTTAGGTCCCAGTTTCCATGCCATTTTTATTGTTTGTCTTAAAGCAATACTGTCTCCATATCTGGGAATATCTGAATAATTGGTTGATATTGATTCCATAAATCCTCCCAAAATAGAGCATCCTTTCCATCCCCTAACTACCAATATAGGTATGGATTTATTAACTCCTAGCCTGCTAACATTGTCCTCCATACTGTAGATCTCTCTCCTTCCACTCTGTGTCTTGGAATGTATTTCTCAACCATTCCTAGGTGATATTTGAATTCTAAAAGCCTACTCCATAAACCCCCAATAGTTGTAATCCATCTCCAATATAGCTTCCCAGCTAGTACCTTGTTGCCATGGGATGTTGATATTATCCCCAACCCTCCTTGTTTTTTTGTTTGGCATATCTTCTCCCAATACACTAGTTCTATTTTTTGTTCTAACCTTGCAATTGACTACAAAAAATATCTTGTGTGTTTGTCAATATCTTTTAGAATTCTCTTTGGAGCCTAAAGTACAAAATATTTATAAACTGGGAGAGCTGGTAGCATAGCTTTAATCATTATAAGCCTTCCTCCCAAGCTTAGCCATTTGTGAGTCCAGTTGCTCAACTTAGCTTGAAGCTTGTCCATCAACCTTTTCCACTCGTTTTTTTTTTTATTTACAAATAAAGGTACTCCTAAATACTTTATGGGTAACGGAGTTTCCATGAATTTTAACAATTATATAATTTTATCTCACACTGTCTTCGTTTTATTGAAAAAAATGATTTGAGTTTCTTTTCCAAAAAAAGTTTTCCTAGTAGCTTGAGTATACCCATCTAAAAATTATTTTATATTTCTCGCTACTATGAGATTGGATTGACTAATAAGAGCAGTATCATCCACAAACTGAAGGTGATTTATCTTAATTTGAGAACTTATTTTTAGGCCCCTTAGCCTCCCCTCTTGTCTTCCTTTTTTTAATAGTCTCTCGAGACCCTCTGCGTAAAGGATAAAATGCAAGGGGAGAGAGGGTCCCCTTGCCTCACCCCCATCCTATTGTGAAAATGAGAGAGGGACTGCCATTTACTAGAATTGAGAATGATGTAGTCTGTGTATAGGCTTTTACCCAATATCTCCACCCCTTTGCAAAACCCATATTTTCTAAAATCCTTTGCATAACGAACTAGTCTACTGTATCATAGGCTTTAGAAAGATCTAATTTAATAGACATACATGGGTCATTTTGTTTTGAAATTGTGTGTATCACCTCCCAGGACACTAATATTCCATATAGAATTTGTCTACCTTCAACAAAACCACCTTTGCTCACTTGAAATCAAATTTAGTAAAAAATATTTTAACCTTTCTGCCATAAGCTTTGTTAATATCTTGTATACTAAATTACATAGTGAAATAGACCTATAATTATCAATTATCTCACTAGGTGGGCCCTTAGGAATCAAAGTGATAAAATTATGATTCAAGGCTTTTAAAATTTGCTTACTTTGTTTGATTTCCTCCAGTGCCTCCACCACTGCTTGGCCCACATTTTTCCAAATATTCTGATAAAATTCAATGGGGAATCCATTTGGTCTTGGAGTCTTTCCTATTTGTATTTTTGTATGATATACGAGGTTTCTTCTAAAGAAATTTCCTCCATTATTATTATGTTCAGGTTTGACTAATTATCTCTAGTATCTTCTCTTGACATATTGCATTCAAATTTTCATTGCTGCTAAAAAGAGTATGAAAGTACTAATTTGCTATAATTTTAATTTCATTTCCACTGGGTTTTACCTAACCCATCATATATGTCTATAATTCTATTTTGTTGTTTCCTGGTTGTTGTTATCTTACAAAAGAATGTTGTGTTTTTTTTTAAGCGAAAAACCCCTTACGGGGTCGCATTGGTCTGAGAGACCACGAATAGGGGGTTCTACACCGTCAAAGTCACCCGGGAGTCGCACCCGACCCTACTCGCACCAAAATTATCAATTGAATTTTGGATACCCAATTCAGATTTTTGGCAGGGTGGAAATTTGAACCCGGGACCTCCCTTGGAGGATTGCCCTCTCCTCTCCAACTCACCTACAACACCTCGGTATGTTGTGTTTTGGTCCCCTCTTTTAACCATGCGATTCTGGCTATTTGCCTCCAATAGATTTCTTCTTGTTCTTCCAAAGCTTCCTCCTAATAATTTTTGCCTCATGTTGCAAAAATTCTTCTGTAATAGTTCCTTGTCTTATCTCCTGAGCAATATTATCCTTTTGATCCTTAATTTTGTTCTTTTGGATTCTAGTTATTTCCTTCTTCTATTTACTCCACTCATTTAGTTGGGTCCTTACAAATTTCATTGTTTGCAGAGTTTGAATTGGGCTATCCCAAATATTGGTTTCTCCAATTTCCACTATTCCTTTATACAGTCCCCCAACTCCTCATCTTTCAACCACCATAGCTCAAATTTAAAAGTTCCCGTAACTTTATGATTACCTTATTTTATGGTTAGGCTTACTAGAAAATGATATGAAGAAAGCCTATCTATGACCCTCACTTGATGTTGGTATGCAAATATAATTCCTCCCCCATGAAAAAATAATCCAAGAAATATTTGATCATCTCCGCTTCCTTTCTTTTGTTTTTCCAGGTCACGGAGTTATCCATAGTTGAGATATCTATTAGATTCATTTGACATGTTATTGCTAAAAAAAATTATCCTTTTCCTCCAGCATGGCTCTATCTCCTTGTTGTTCCTCTATTCTAAGCTTTGTATTGAAGTCTCCTCCCACAATCCATTGGTCCTTCGGGTAGTTGTCTTTGAAAGTTTAGATGGCTTCCCATTGATCCCTCTGTAATCTAACTGTCTGTGCTCTATAAAAATTAGCTATAGTCCAAATTTTTCTAGTTTCCCTATTTTGTAACTGTATCATCAACACCCCTCTCATAGAGTCTCCCCCTATCTCTAGGAACATTTGGTGATTCCACATAGTGGCCAATCCATATGATTTCCCCTGTGCCGATTGAGTAAGGATCTCTCCTTTTTGCCATATCCTCTTGTTTGTTTTTTGTAAGTCTTCTCCTTGCATTTTAGTTTCCTATAAAAAAAATTATATCTGGACTCATATCTATGATAATATTTTTGATTGACTTTTATCTGGGGTGACTACCTAAACCCTCACATTCCAAGTGATTAATATCATTGATAATTAGGAGAGAAACTATCAACCATCGATTTTACCTTTCCATTCTAGCTCAAATCTCTTCCCTGTTCCTTCATATTTTCCTTGTTTAAGTTCCTCCCTACATATTGGTTTGGTTTATATTTCTTCTTTACTTGATGAATCCCTAGAGTAGGGATTTATTTATTCTTATTTCCTTCTTTCATCTCTATTTCCTATGTCAAAATTATCCTCTGCTCTATTTCCCCTTCTGTGGTATCCCTCATGGGTTGAATCTCCTCTTCCATGAGAGAGGTTGTGTCTGGTTTTTCTCCTTGCTTGTTCCCTAACACTAGATTGGAATATTGTTCTTGATCAACTGGTGTGACTTGCTAAGTATCCTCCTATAACTCTTCCATTTGAAAATCCCCTTCTGTTTCCAAGTTTCCTAGTTGTTTGAATATCTCATATCTGTTGTTTGTTATTACAACTCTTTCTCCTTGTCTCTGGTTATTATGTTGATTTCTTTTGTTTGGCATTCTCATTACTTTTTAAAAGCCCTTAGAGTCTATTGGGCCTTTACCTTCCTTATAATTTATCTTTTTCTAAAGAGATTGACCTGCCATGTTAATATTTGCTTTTGTCCCCTCTTGTTCAAATTGATGATCCTTAATTGTTGAGCACATTCTAGCCAAATGTACATGAGCGTGGCACACCCGACATATGAATGGAATAGCCTCATAATATAGTTGTTGGCACTAAATAAAATCCCCTATTTCTAGGTCTATCTCTATTGGAAGAGGTTTTCTAAGATCCATTTCTACACAAACCCTAGCAAACATTACCGATCCTAAAAATTATTTCTCTTGATCTACCTTGATAATGCCCTAGTAAGTTGCCTATTGCCTCAAGTACCTCCTCTTTACAAAATTCAAAAGGAGGGGTGAATAATATTACCCATATTGGTATTGTAGTCGGTTCCACCCTCGAGTCGAATCCCATTTTCCATGGCCACAAGAATAGTCTCGCTGGCTTGTGATGATACGACCCTCCCTCAAATACTTTTTATCGATCTGCCACCGATGTGAACTCTACAGAAAAATACCCATTTGGGAGAGTTAGAATTTCATATTCTCATTCCAGATGCTATTGTTTCCTTATCCACATGTGGAGGAAGTGCATGGACGGTCTGAAACCCACGAATTTACCTATCAAGTTGTGTTTTGACTTATAAACAATATCCTCAACTATCCAGTCCTCAACTATTTCTAATATTAGTATTTCTTTTGCTTGTGGTAGACATCTGTTCACCCTCACAAACAAAGAATCCTCATTTTGTCTCTTCCTCATGGTGTTTATGATTTGCTTTGCTTGTGTTTGATAGTTGTTGAAGCTATATTGGGTTCCACATAGCTTATCTCGAAATGATATTCCATCATTTGGAGGATTTGGTACTGAAGTACCTATGTCCCCCATTCTTGGCCATGATCCTTACTATTGATAGACCTCTGCCCTAGCTTTTGAAATCCCAGTTTAATTCCTCAGATATCCTCTTAGGCACCTCCCTTCACAAGATCAATGTTATATAGGACACACCTTTGATTTCAAACCTAGAGTACTTGGTCAATTGGTATTTTTCTAGCATTATGTAATTTAGTATTGCTTAGATTAAAAAATAGTCTATAAGAAAGTTTTTTTTTGACATGCATAATATGACACGTATATTTTTGGTACTAAAATTTTGCAAAGGCATATTCATACATATATTTAACAAGTCTTTGGTAGTGTCTTCATTTGTTCTCTATATTATAAAACCACCATATTTGGAATTTCTTGAAAATTTAGAGATGTAACATAGAAATAATAGTTTTTCCATAAAGTTTCTTGATATAAACAATATTTTCATCCATTTTCTCTTTTTGATCTATAAAAAGTAACTACATCACATGATATGTAACAAGTAACTACATCACAAGAAATTCAAAGATATTTTGTTTTCTATTTGGTTAATTTAGAGCAACTTGTATTGTGTCAAAGGCCTTCATTAAACAATTCTTAGCCAATTAAACATGTTCTAAGCTCCATCGCTTAAAAAGTACATAATTTCTATTGACATATGAGCTTAATCAAAATGTTAACTTTCCCTAATGTATGAATTTAATCAAAATGTTAAATTTCATAAGGCGATTCTCTCGGGTGTCATATTTATATATTTTCACTTTGTAATCTAATATTCTTCACCCAAAATCCATACACCATATAATTCACATACCAAAAGTAACATGGATTTCATGATATATTACAACTCAATGTCAAGTGAGTTGTGGCAAAACCTGACTTGACATATGAGCTAAATCAAAATGTTAACTTTATGACTTTAGGTGGGAAGAGAAGAATACTTATTCATTTATTTATTGTATTCTAAGATTCTTCGCTCAAAAGTCATGCACCAAAAGTAACATGAAATTCATGATATATAACAACTTAAGTGGGGTGTGGTAAAAGATTATAATATATAATAAATTGAAGAATAGACAATATGCCCCCACTCCTAGACACAACAAAAAATAACATGGTACTTATGATATATTACAACTTAATGTCAAGTGAGTTGCGGCAAAAGCCTACATTACCTATAAAATTTATATTTCTCTAAAGCCATGAAAAATATGGATTTGGATCAAAATTTTGGAAATAAATGGACCCAAGGTCAAGTGGGCATAAACCTAGGTCGAGTGTAACCATATTATGAATAGAATCCCACCCTCATGTTCTCTACGAGTTCTACCTAAGCGTTTAGTCATATGGGTGAACCTTAACAATTAAGTTCAAATATTTTAGGGCAAATAATAGAGAGCCAGAAGTTTCATATGATGATCCAAGGTTTCAATTATATTGTAGTCCAATATTTCAATACCATAGGTGGGCAACTTGTAGAACCTTGAGGATGACTAGAGATATGGATCAAATTAATGGTAATGCATGGACCTAAGCTCTAGTGTATCCATATTAAAGAATAATCTCAGCATTGTGCTCTCTATAAGCTTTATGAAATGTTAACCTTAACAAGTAGCCCAACATGTTTAGGGTAAGAAATGAGCAAGGAATTTCACACTAAAATCCAAGGTTCTAATCTCATGGATAGACACCTTGTAAATCCATGAGAAGACCTGAATATAGTCAAATTTATGGCAATAAATGGACCTAGGATTGAGTCGTCATAGGCCTAACATCAAGTATAACCACAAAGTAAAATAAAACATGTTGCTTTATATTGATAAATTGCAAAATAGGTTACAATATAGAAACATTATCCTTTTACAAATGCCCCATAGAGCTACAAAAAAGGAACTCCGTTAGGAGGGACCCTAGCATAGAATACATTTGTAGCACTACAAGTATCTTCCTTCAATTCCTCAATGTTGGAGTGGGCTTATGATGCATACCACTACGAGCTACACTGTTCCTCAATCCTGCATAACCCTACAAAATGCATTAGATTATTTGAAGGTCTGTCTTAATTAGACAACCTGTAAACATAGACATGTGGAAAAAAATTGAATCAAAATGCATGATAGAAGTTACCAAATGTTCTAAAATTTATAAGGGAGTGATATGTTACATGTTAGACCAATTTTATTACTTGAAACTAGAAAACACACCTTGGGTGTACATGCACCTAGAGGTGCATTTTGAGTTCTATAACTTGGAACTATCTGTAAATCCACCATAGAACCCACCAATGTAATCTAGTATTGATTTGGAAGCCATAGGTTCATGTTTTACCCTACAAACCACTTGTAAGCTGTAAGGGAGATGTATGGAAGGAAGGTCACATGCTCAAAAGGATTAGGGATATTTTAGACAACATTTGGGAAGCATAAAATTACTCTTTTCATCCTCTTCAAATAATAGACAAGGCCTTCTTTTAATAGAATTCCTAGGCAAGGGAAAGGATTGGTGAGGTGGAGAGAGAAGACTCCACTTTAATGTGCAAGCACTTGGTAATACTTTCCCACCTAAGAGTATTAAGTGGGCATGGGTGTGCCATACCCATGTAAGACTTGGGGAAAGGGAAAATCCCCTTTTTCAATGTTTTCCTTAAATGCCTTGTAAGGAGGGTGGGTGCCTTTTGAAAAAGGGAGCAAGTAGATGTTTTGAAAAGCGTGAAAATAGGTGCGAGGGGGGGATGCATTGGATGGGGGATGGACTTACCCTTTTTTTATTACATCCTAGGGTTTAGGATGACATAAAGCTAGATTTTAGGGTTTTGAATTGATTTTCTAGTGTTTTGTCCTTTGTATATTAAATGTAGTTGCAAGAGATTGTTTGAGATAATTTTAGATGTCTATGTATGATCCTAAAAAGCATACAACTAAACTATTTGCAACATAATATCAAGCATAAAACTATGAAAGCATGAAATATAATGAATTAAAAAAATGTGATATCTCTTTTCATTAATTCATCTTGAACTTTGGTCATAGATAGGTCCCTATTAGGGATACCAAATGCTTGATACAATGATTACAAATGGAATAGCCCTTGAACGGGGATGGTGTACTCCACAAGCTTCTTAGATTCAACACGAATTTGTTCAAGGGCTTACTGATACCTTCTTCTCACTTACTCAGAGGGATATGATGCCAAATATGCTTTGAATTATTCTAGGATCTATGATATGCGTACAAGAAACAACATAGAATGATCAGTAGCATATGCGACCTCTCATGATGAGGCTTATTTTGAAGATCTGCATAAAATGACATAGAAGCATGATGAAAGCACAAAAATGCAAAGATAAGCAATAATGCACCAATGGATTGGAAATAACTATACAAATGTAGTATAAAATATAAATCTATGTTAATCTAACCTGATAAAGCAAAAAAAATGAGAAATCTATGCTAAAATTCGATAAATAGTGCCTCAAATCCTAGCCGTTGGAAGATACAAATAAAAAACTACTCGTAAATAATACAAGTGTAGTAATTGTCTATGATTTGGGCCCTCATTCATGGCCAATTTGTGTTTGAGTGCTAACCACTATCCAGAGCAGCGACTATCACTTAGGGTGGTCGTGACTACAGGCCACTGTCAAAGACAATGGTCACAAACTATGAGGTTTTGCCTCCCAAACCAGGGGCTAGGACACTCAATCCTTCATTTGAATTGATGTTTAAGGGTTACCTTAACATATAGAGATTTATTGGCGATGAAAAATATGTATAACTGAATGCTTGAATGTAGCTTTGTCATTGATCAATCGAACAACACTTCGTTACTCCTCAAGGGGATGTAGAATCACTCTCTAATCACTAGGGCTTTGTTGCATCAAAACTCTAATTGTGATCTCTTCTATTTTTCTTGGAAGGATGCCTATGTAGACCTCCTAGATCCAAATCTTGGCTTCTTGAAGAAGCCAAGATCCAGATATGCATGTAATTGGCCGTTGGAGGGGAAGGCTCAGTTACAAATTTGCATGGAAGGGGTAGTTAGGAGGAGCTTTGGGAGATCTATGCCAAAAAATGCTCATAAAAAATTGAACTGTAGTCATTTTTTTATGATTTAGGTCCTCAATCATAGTTAGTTTTTGTTTCAATGCTAGTCATTGTCCAGAGCAGCGGCTAACAATGGTCGATATGAGCTTCAGCGGCCTATGTTGGCGACCGCTCTGGTCGATAGTGTTCGTTCCTAAATGGGCTAGAACTTCTCTTTGTTAGTGGTTAGGACCACTGCTAGCTCTTGGAAAGGTCTAAGATTAGTCATATGGACTTTTGATATGCCCATATTGTTGGATGTGTCTCATTATTTTCCGAAAAAGAATTGTACGACAGGCACTATAGCGCAAAAGACGACGGGTAGGGGGGGTCCGGGGGTGCCGGAGGCACCCAAGGACCCCCAGCTACGGTAAAGGTGATTACGTAATAGGTGATGGCTCGGGGTGCGTAGGGGGATGCCCTCGGATGCGATGAAAGTGAAAGATGCTGGCGAAGACTAGCTGAGAATAGCCGACGGAGCCGGCTAAAATTTTTCACCTACTTTTATCTCTACTTTTCACCTACTTTTATCGCTACTTTTGGAGCGGCCCCCGGGATTCCCACGGTTGGTGGGTGGTTAGTGGGTGTGGGTGGTTTTAGCCCACGGTGTTGTATCCACGGTACCCTAATACCACTTGGTGGTTTAGGGTTGTATGAGTTTCCTTATATAATTATTGTAATGCCCCATTTGAGGGATAGGAGAGAGAATAATATATCAAGGAGGATAGACTCTTGTTTGCTGGACTAGCCCAAATTGGGTGAACCAGTTTAAATCTTGTGTGTTATATGTGCATTGAATGGTGTCATTATTTCCTTAGTTATTATTTTTGCATTATTTCTAGAATATGTTTCTGTAAGTTCTCTTCACATATGAGTAGTCTCCTAAACATGATGCATTTTAGGTGTCTACAAATGCCTCTTTTTAGGATGCATTGTGGGAAAATACAGTGATGAGCAAAAAAAGACCATCTAGGGCCACATTATAGGGTGTATGATGATCATTAATCTAATCAAAATTAGATACCCCAGTCATGCGAAAGGTGCACATCCTAGAATACTTGCTTCAAATAGGATGGAAGGCTTAAATTTGCAAAAGCTTTCATAAGTCTCAAGATGATCGGGTAGCCTCGGTGCTACAATTAGTTCGAAAGGGAGAGTGTCAAGATTAAATGTCATATTTTCTCTTTGTCCCAGCAAAGGGTAATCTTATGATAGTTGTTAGCATTGATTCATAAGACAAACATATTTTGACATGATTGAATGATCACTTGTTGATTTTGAATATGATTGTTGATATTATGATTACCCCCTCAAACAACGAATCGATGAGGGGAAGACCAATGAATAAAGCAACAATGACTAATCACTCTTAGGGATACCACTTTTGATACAATGATTACAAGCAGCGATGGATCCCTTTGCAAAGGGGATGGTGCATTCTGTAGGCCCCTCGAATTCGTACACGAACTTGTACAAGGGCTTACTGATGCCTTCTTCTCCTTTGTTTGCCTAGAGGGATCTAATGCTTTGAATGTTTTGACTTGGTCTTGGAACCTATAACCTACGTACAAGAAACAATAGCAAATGATCAGTAGCATATGTGACCTCTCAAGATGAGGCTTTATTAGTAGATCTGCAAAGAATGATACAAAAGCATAGTAAAAACATAATGAAGCAAAACTAAGCAAGAATACATTGATAACTTAGAAATCACCATGGAAACACATTAAGAAAGATAAATCTATGCTAACATTAATTGATAAAATAGAAAATAATGAAATATTTATGCTAAAAATTGGAAAATGATGCCTCAGAACTTGACCACTATTGCTCAGGGTGGCCGTGACTGTAGATCGCTATCGAAGATAATGACCGCAAACCTATAGCTTTCACCTCAATAACTCAAGGCTGTGGCACTCGATTCCTCATCTGAATTGATGTCCAAGGGTCAGAAATGTGTTCGTACACTAGTTGGCGATGAAGAATATCTTGATCTAAATGCTTGGATGGCTCGTAGTCATTGCTCAATATAACAACGCTTCGTTACTCCTCAAAGGGGTATAGAACCACTCTCTAGTTTGCTAGGGCTCCACTACACAAAAATTATGAAATTTAGGATTTTTTTTTTCTTGGGAGGATGCCTATGTAGACCTCCTAGATCCATATCTTGGCTTATTAGATAAGCCAAGATCTATATGTGCATGTAACTAGTCATTGGAGGGGAAGGCTTAGTTACAGATTTTCATGGAAGGGGTAGTTAGGAGGAGCTCTAAGATATCCATACCAAAAAATGCTCGTAAATAATGCAAGTGCAATCACTATCCATAATTTGGGCCCTCATTCATGACCAATTTGTGTTTCAGTGCTAACCACTATCCAAAGCAGTAGCTAGCAGTGGCCACTCTGAGCTTCAGCAACTTATGTTGGCGGTCTCTCTAGTTGATAGTGACCATATCTAAATGGGCTAGAACTACCCTTTGTAAGTGGTTAGGACCACTGCTAGCTCTTGGAAAGGTCCAAGATCAGTCATATGGTCTTTGGATGTGTCCATATGAGTAGTCTCCTAAACATGATATGTTTAGGTGTCTAAAAATACCTCTTTTTGGGATATGCTGTGGGAAAACATAGTGCTGAGAAAAAATAGACCACCTAGAGCCACATTGTTTATGTTGGCGGTCTCTCTAGTTGATAGTGACCATATCTAAATGGGCTAGAACTACCCTTTGTAAGTGGTTAGGACCACTGCTAGCTCTTGGAAAGGTCCAAGATCAGTCATATGGTCTTTGGATGTGTC
Organism: Wollemia nobilis; assembly: GCA_028583015.1. Taxonomy (NCBI): domain Eukaryota; kingdom Viridiplantae; phylum Streptophyta; class Pinopsida; order Araucariales; family Araucariaceae; genus Wollemia; species Wollemia nobilis. The sequence goes on along the minus strand of JAQPPZ010003356.1, from coordinate 16,038,716 downwards.
CATATGAGTAGTCTCCTAAACATGATATGTTTAGGTGTCTAAAAATACCTCTTTTTGGGATATGCTGTGGGAAAACATAGTGCTGAGAAAAAATAGACCACCTAGAGCCACATTGTAGGGTGTGTGATGATCATTGATATGATCAACATTAGATGCCCCAATCATGTGAAAGGTGCACATCCTAGAATCATTGCTTCCAATAGGATGGAAGGCTTAAATTTGCAAAAGCTTTTGCAAGTCTCGAGGCAATAGGGTAGCCTTGGTGCTATGATTGGTTCGAAAGGAGGAGAACATCAAGCTTAACTATCATATTTGATTTTTTCCCCAATAAAGGGAAAAATTATGATAGTTGTTAGCAATGATTCATAAGACGACCACAATTTGACATGATCGAGTGATCACTTGATTTTGATTATGATTGTTGATATTATGACTACCCCCTCAAGAAACAAATCGATGAGGGAAAGGCCAATGAATAAAGCGATGAGTCGCTTGAATAAGATGATTGATTTGGATGGTTAAATAGTTTTACATTGTTTTTATATGGCTAGTCTCATTGTAGGTGCGATTTCAACCATTTATAGTGATTGTACACCTCTATCCCGTAGAGCAATCTAGCTAGAATGGCCATCTTAGGGAATTAAGATGATAGGAATTCTACTTAAGCTTGTGTTGAGTCACTTTGTTCGATTATCTATTGAAAGTATCATAGAAAAAATGAAATGAATATTTTATTCCTGTGGGGCAGTCCAACTGCCATGGCCTTCTTCGAGATTGAAGTGCAACATTTCAATTCAACAATGACTAATTTACCCTAAATGGCCTTATGGTAATTTACTCATCTTACTGTATTGCATGGAGTGCAAGTCGCTACAATAACCAAGTGTATAGAGTAAATAAATGAATACGAGGCACATTTGAGATTTTATTGTTATTTGATTTTTTTTTTGTTATTTTGAAATTTATATTGTTTTTGAATTTTGATGATTTGACTCAAATGACCTTATGGTAATTTACTCATCTTGCCATATTGCATGGAGCGCAAGTCGCTGCAATCACCAAGTGTATAGAATAAATAACTGAATACAAGGCTCAATTGAGAGTTTGTTGTTATTTGGTTTTGAATAATTTGGTTCAAATGACCTTATGGTAATTTACTCATCTTGTCGGATTGCATGGAGCATAAGTCGCTGCAACTGCCAAGTGTATAGAGTAA